>JARGYA010000020.1:0-600000 GCA_029204335.1 Mycena vulgaris | reverse complement strand
CTCAACTGCTCCCTCGAGCGGAGCGCCCATAGGATAGTGTATTACTGCCCCGAGATTGAGCTCTGCCTCGAAAATAAACGCTGGTGGGATCGAGTGATAGATGCGCTCGTGGAATTGATGTGGACTCAGGGAGCGAATGACCGCAGCCTCCGAGTCCCGATGATCGAGAGGTACTATGTTATCAAGTCTCGATCTCTCCCGCCGCTGAGCAATACCGACTTCCATTCTGGGGAGATCACTGGGTGTAAGGTCTATGCAGAGCTGACCAGTGGAACGGCGAATCCAGTCGGTGCCTTCAATTTCCAACTTCGACCTGTGATGAAGAATATGAAAACGTAGGGGCTTGGTCACCGACTCACGATTGATCGCTGGAACTTTTGCTCAAAATATTCGTTCGCATCCTGTGGTCGAGTTAGGGCTGTGCAATAAGGGTTCCCGTTCCTTACCCAGAATTCTGTTTCCTGACGGGAACTCAATTCAAAAACGTAAGAGTTGAGGGAGGAGGACATACAGTGTGGCCAACAATGTATATGCTCAATAAACGTGAGTGCTGATAGTGGTCCAGAAATTCGTAATAGGGGATTAGATCTGGGTCGAGGGTCAGAACCTATTTTCCGTGTTACCAAAAGACGAATGAACGAACCATCATGGGCTATAATACCATGAATACCGGCCGAAAGTGCTACAGCGAAAACTTGAACAAAGTAGGGATGCCTACGTAGGACTTGAGGTTACGACAGTCATCGAACGAGTTCTGTATCTCGGGAGCTCACCGAAGTCCTGAATAGCGTGAAAGATCCTGCCGCCATTCCTACGATGCGCAATGACGACACAATTCAGAGACAAAATAAGGGTAGCACACCTCCTCCGCATTTTGCCCCTCGTACAGAGCGACAGTCATGTCGGAACTTCTGCCATCGATTCTGCTCGAGTACATCCGCCGCACGGACGCTCGTACCCTTCGATGATGAACGACACCGGAAGCGCCGCTGAGCCGTATCTCCCTCCTTAAATCAATATCTCCCAGTGGGATCCGCCGAAAGTCTACCGCCCGAGCGTTAGATTGAAAAAAATTGGGTGAGTGAGTCTACCTTACCTTCAGGGAGATTCGCGAGGGAGGTGTGGTTTGTGACATTGGCTGTGAACACGCCGCCGTTAATAACGATGTGCCGCGAGCGCGGGAAGAAGGCGCCCGCGTACCTGGACCAAGCTCTGTGAGAATTAGATGCGACAAACACAGTGCAGGTGCTTACGGGGCAGATCCCGAATTGATTATGGTCGATTTGGACCTAGATTTCGGATCCGAGTGAGTCTCGTAGCCCATGGACGATGATAGTAAGAGGAGAAGAGATAAGCGCCCGTCCCACGCCAGTCACATCAGTGGCGGTGGTGGCGGTGGCTTCTCTCTGTATCTTGGACTTGATTAGATCGGGGATCAGTTCAACGCGACGTATAAATTGATTCGGCGAATTCCCAGCTTGAAAGGAACTCGCGGGCAACGCTGATATGTTTAGCGAGGAAGGGAAGGAAGGACACGATAGGATAAGGTGGGATATATAAGTAATCAAGTTCGACATCGCGATGCAGGGAAGGAATGACGGGTACAAAAAGAAGGTGCGCTGGCCGCGGTATCGCAGAATACTGCTAGATGGGACCGGAGCATGCTATTCCTGGCATTCAACGTGAATAACAGGGGAGTGAAGCAACCCACCATCGAACGGCCATCCACTGATTGTGCAGCGCTATGGCCTCCGCGTGCTCCGCCAGCCCTTTCTCAGAATGTCCCCGGTGGGATTGGTCTATGAAAACGCGTTGCAACTTCGGGAATACGCTGGAGAGTAACGCCGCCGCCGCACCGGGCACCCTCAGCGGCGAGCGCTGCACGCGATGAAATTCGGACTAGATTCAATACATTTTCGTCGGACGTGTTCATCCCATTCGGGCACGTCCTTGAGGGCTTTGTGATTCTGCAAAAAAATCCGGGGTGGGAGAAGGAGGATAAGATGGAGCTGTAGATCCCGTCGGTCGTCGTTGAATGAACGCTGAATTTAGAATCTTGGACTTGAGAGTGAGGATGCTTTCATGTCTCCCGGACGGTTATTATCGTCCCTATTTTGCTCCAAAACTGCTCCTGCGAGGCATTCCTTGTTCTTGTTTCTTGGTATCCTACTCAGCACTTGAGTTCCACATTTTACTCGATACAACCTTGAGCTTGAGCTAAGGTCTAGCTTAGGGACTAGCTTTGTCGCTCGTGGCCTAGAATTTTGTTTCTGCGTGCACAGCCATCAAAACCTAAAGGGTTTTGCCGACGCCAATTGAATTTGGAATTGCAGAGCTTTGCTATTGCTTTACTCCTCTGTTTTCTACTTATTCTGTGCCGCATACGTGGCTCATAACGTAAACTTTCAATAAGAGTGAGGGCAGCTTCTTTCTGAATGTCGCTTTCTTTACTGGACGAAATAGATGAAACCCATTGCTTTAGAACCGGATTTCGCCTGGTCAACAGAGTTCCCTGAACCAGGCCTCGACGCTGCCCTTGCTTCCGTACTTGAACATCTTTGTCGAGAACAGCATCCCACAAAGCATGAATCTTACTTCATCGCTTACGGTGTCTGCCTCGTCCGACAGGTCCTGCACCACTTCAGCGTCCCGGAGCGAGAGATCAAGGAGCGAATGCGAGCCATGGGCCTCGACACGCCGTGGCAGGTAATCATGAGCATCGGCGAGCCTTCTCTGCGAGGCGTTGGCAGACGGATACCTGGAGACACTAGGTGTGTTGTTGCACGGGCACAGTGATATGGTCGTGCTGACCTGGATGAATGCAGTCCGTTCTGGTGGGAAACCGCTTGAGGGGCGTACACGAATTCTACGGAAAATGACATTTGTATAATTATTTGATATTTATATTTTGTGAACCAGGAGTAACGAGATCGACTAGCTTGCCGCTGCAGACCAGCGCGATTATGGGTCTGGGGCTGGCGTACGCGGGCTCCCACCGCGAGGACTTCCTGTAGCTCATCATTCCGCACATCTCCGACGACGGCGTGACGATGGAGATTGCCAGTCTTGCGACGCTCGCGCTAGGATTCATCTTCGTCGGGGGTGAGAACGGCGAGATCACGAGCATTATCCTGCAGACTCTCGTGGAGAAGGCGGAGCGGGGCTTGACGAGAAGTAGGCACGGTTCATGGCGTTGGGCTTGGGGCTTTTGTATCTTGTGCGTCGTGCGTACCGGGCTGCCACTGATCCTATTGTGGACACGTTTGCAAGACGCGTCGGACACGACGATCGTTGGGCACGTCCTTGAGGGCTTTGTGATTCTGCAAAAAAATCCGGGGTGGCTGAATTTAGAATCTTGCACTTGAGTGAGGATGCTTGAACTGTCTCCCGGACGGTTACCGTCCCTATTTTGCGCAGTTCCGACTCCCGAGCGGCTCCAAAACTGCTCTTTCGAGGCATTCCTTGTTCTTGTTTCTTGGTACCCTATCTCTTGAGTTCCCCATTTACTAGATGCAACCTTGAGCTTGAGCTACGGTCTAGCTGAGGGAATGTACGGCCTAGCACTGGCCTAGCTTTGCCGTTGGTGGCCTAGAATTTGTTTCCGCGTGCGCGGCCATCAACAACCTAAAGGGTTTTGCCGACGCCACCGATTGGATTTCTCGGCTTTGCAGAGCTTTGCTCCTCTGTTTTCTACTTATTCTGTGCTTTGCCAACCACACTCGTTATTCATGCTCCCCTTATCCCTTATTTCCTGCTTTCTGGTATGGACAGCCTCGGCTCGCGGGTACCAATGGCCGTCGTTACAATACGATGCCTTGGAGGAATTTCTGTACGAAGGCACCCGGCCAGACGGCTCGAGCATGGCAGATCTCGTACGCCCCTGCAAGATGCGAGGAGGGACCAACACGACGGTCGCTGCAGAATGGGTTCGACTGGTAGGCCTTTCCTCAATGTACGTACGTCCGAAGACCCACTCTGTTTCCAGGTGTACCACGACATAGCTACCCATAACATCTCAGATGGAACGGGCGGCTTGGATGGCTCTATATTCTTTGAGACGCACAGATCAGAGGTGGGGAGCATGCCTACCGTGTTCGTGCGCATTCATTGATATAATTTCGCAGAACGTCGGCGCGGGCATGAACAACACGCTCAGCGACTTTTCGGCCTTTCCCAATAAATATGTTACCCGTCTGTGCATCTCGTGTCTCAAATTTATCTGCGCTGACAATTCCCAGGTGCTGATCTCATTGCCATTGCTACGGTGTGGGCCGTTGCGACTTGCTCTGGCCCCGTCATCCCTATGCGAGGCGGGAGAATCGATGCAGAGGCTGCCGGCCCTACTGGGGTACCGGAGCCGTCGGACAGCCTGCAGTCGCTCACCGACAATTTCGCCAAGCAAGGCTTCAACGTCTCGGAGATGATCCAGCTCGTGGCTTGTGGACACACGCTTGGCGGTGTGAGGTACCCAGATTTCCCCACCATCGTCTCGCCCGGCGCCAATACGGCTGATACGGTCGTTGATTTGTTTGACGAGACTCAGACATTCGACCATAACATGTTCGTCGGTTCACTCAGAATCATTGAACTTTCTCTGGCCATGCTGACTCGGTTCCAGCATCACGCAGTACCTCGACAGCACCACACAGGATCCGTTAATCGTGTTGAACCAAACCATGGCCTCTGACCGTCTTGTTTTCGGCAGCGACAACAATGTTACCATGCAAAGGTGAGGCATTTCAATTTCGATGCGAGCGGTGTGAATCTTAAAGCTTCGGCCAGCATGTCAACGGCAGAGTCCTTTGCGTCGACTTGCTCTACAATATTCGACAAGATGCTCAACACTGTGCCTTCGTCTGTGACGCTCACGGACGAAATCGCCCTGCTCCCCGTCAAGGTCTCGGCAGTGCAGCTTACCGTCGGTACCACGCAAATGCAGTTCCAGGCCTCTGTCCGGGTCAGTTTCTTCATTCCGCTCATAACCAAAACCTCATATCGGTTTACAGCTCGTCTTGACTGCCAATACGACTACCGTGAAAATGTACTGGTGTGATCGCTACGGGGACGCGGCCAACTGCAAGACCGGGCTGAAGCGCTTCGCCGCGCCTGGCTCCGCGACGACAGTGTCCTCGCCGGTATCCGAGGCCATGGGCGTGACGCTCAAGAAATACCAGTTCGTCGTGCCCGTCGACGCGAGCCAGAGCGTCGCCAAGTTCTGGTTCGTGGTGGACTACGGCAACGGGACGACGAGCGTCGCAGACAACGGCGGGACGGACTACGTCGTGGACCAGGACGAGGTCCTCTGGGTCTCGAGCATGAGCAAGGCAAAGTCCGTGCTCACCGGCCAGAACGGCATGTTTGTCACCGCGGCCGTAAGCCATACCTTCCACCCGTTGATTGCGACACCCACTCACATTCCCGCAGGTCAAAAGCACGACCAGCCCCTCGCGGGTGTACATCGACTGCTTCGGACGTGCGACGACGGACTTCATCGCCGTGAACGCCACCTACGACCTCGCGCTGAACAGCAGCATCCCCGCCGTGGCGGGGTACAACTTCTACACGGGTACGGCGACGGGCGAGTTTGGGCAGGCGATGTCGTTTGATTTGTACAGCGTCGCGGCGGACGGGTCGGCCAAGGTGGACACGTACAGGCAGTCGGGGCTCATCGGCGTGTCGCTGCCCGCGGCGTCGACGGTCAATACGACCACCTCGTCGTCCGTGGGCGGGGATAGCGGGGCGGGGAGCGCGGGCCCTTCGTGGGGATGGGCCGTGCTCGGCCTGATGAGCGTTTGGAGTCTGGCTAACTTATAATGCATGGGCTATCTACATACTTATTTTGAGCATTAATCTAGTATGCGTACCGTAGGTACCTACATACACCTGGACATTTGTACTACTACTACAAAATTTCACGAGGCGACAGGCTCGACGAACGATTTATCTGCGCATCAACAATGTTTCCTTTAACCATCACTCACCAACGTGCCCCCCGTTACTTATTCGCCAGCGTGCCCGCCGTTCCGGGCCTCAAACTCTCAATTCATACAACCTGCCAGGGCCACGACCTTCGGTGGAGCCTCTCCCTTTCCGCGTGGTTGCGTTAACCTTTGTGTGGCCACATGGCAGTGTGCTTCGATGGATTATTTTCTCCTGCTGTCCTTCTTATCTGTCCCCTTCCTTTGACTGTAACTGCGGAACTCTCTGTGCAAGCGTAGGATGAAATCCTTTCCATTACCTAGTCACAGGCCTTTCCTTATCGCATTCACCTCCATCGGATTTCTTGGACTGAATCACTTTGGTGCCACCGCATCCCTCCAACCGCAAATTCCCTCCGTAGCATCTTTCACAGACTCCGACGGGCCAGGGTTTGTGCTTTCTCCCTCCACTCAGGTCGTCGTAGACGCCGCCTTCCAAAACTTGGGGTTGCCGTCGCTTCTCAGCTATGCACAAACCTTCCGAAACGACTTGATTTCGCTGACTGGCTTTATTTCTGTCCCCGAGGTCAAAACTGGGAGCGTCGAGGATTCAGATCCCTCCGTCCCGATTGTCTTCATGACTCTTGGGGCCACGAACCACACCTACTTTAATGGTGTGGCCACAGACGAGGGGTACGAGTTTGCCATTAGCAGCCAGGCCTATGTAATCAAGGGGAGCGGCGTCATTGGTGCATGGTGGGGTATGTCGCGGTCCCAATTCCCAGCGGATTATTCTGAATGGTATTTCAGGGACAAGGACGTTGCTGCAGCAAGTGGCGATGAACTCCGGTTCCGATGGCACGATTACCATCGCCGCAGGTTCAGGCTCTGATACTCCCGGATGGGAGATACGAGGGTTCATGGTCGATGCTGCCCGCCATTGGTTCCAGCCTTCGTTTTTAGGTACGCATGATCATGCTGGTACTCACTCCCAAGTTCACATAGACGTCCCTTGCTAGCCGATCTGTGCATCTATGCCTCCTTCTTCAAAATCGAAAGCCTCCACCTCCACGCATCCGATAATATATGGGACCAGAACTTCATATCTGGGCCAGACTGGCGGCGACTTTACTCGGCCTTCCGTTTCCAGCCTTCTGCTGGATCTCCCATCGCGGACATCGTTCTGCTGCCAAACGAAACCTGGTCGAAAGACGAATTCACCGCCCTCCAGTCGACGTGTTCCGCCCATGGGGTAACTATCGTCCCAGAAATAGATACCCCTGGCCATTCTCTGGCAATTAGCAAGTGGAAGCCGGAGCTGATGATCGCAAACAACCCGGACCACTTGAATCTGTCGCACCCCGATACGATCCCCACCATCAAGGCCATCTGGGACGAGGTCTTGCCTTGGTTTACATCTTCGGAGGTCTCCATCGGGGCGGACGAATACGACCCCTCCCTCGCCAACGACTACATATCTTTTGTAAACGAGATGTCTGAATACATCTTAGCCAAGGGCGGGAAATCCATCCGCGTTTGGGGCACCGATGAGCCCAGCAGCACTTTATCCATCTCTACGAATGTCACGATCCAGCATTGGGATTTTCCTGGCGATTCTATCCCGGTTCAGCTGATGCAGCGTGGATATCGGGTTATCAACTCGGAGCAGCAGTTTCTGTATCTCGATGGTAAAACGTCGGACGAGGGTCAATTCCCCGTAGAATTGGATCAGTCGCTGATGTGGGGCGGAGCGCCAGATGGTGGAGGATGGGCACCAAATATCTTCTCTCGGCATGATGCATCCAACAATACCAACCCGGAAAACCCCCTCCTACGCGGGTCGATAATGGCCATCTGGAACGACTGGGGTACATACGATCTCCACGCGATTTTCTTTTCCTTCCTAATTTTTATTACAGGTAATAATGCTACCACGCCGCTAGAAATATATTACCAGCTGGCGCGTAGTCTCGCAGTCTTCGCGGAGAAAGTCTGGGCGGGTTCAGGAGTCCGCGACACAGCGCTTACACAGGACCAGTTCGATGCCATTTATGAGACTCTCAACGCCGCTGCCCCGGGCCAGAATTTGAACCGCGCCGTGCCGTCCCAACCCAATAATATAATATTTCAATACCCAACTGTCTCAGAACCCCAGACGACCGCCTTCGACTCTGTCGGGCCGCCGTACACTTTGGCGTTCGCCATAAAGCCGTCGAACGCAACGGAGATCAGCGTGCCCTTGTTCGACGGAACGTCCATGCTCGTGCCGTACGACGGGGGCGTCATCTTCGCGGGCAAGGATTCGAAGCTGCACGTCCAGTCGCTGGCGTTCGAGGATCCCACGACGGAGATCCGGTATCCTCTGCCCTACGCGCTGCCCACAGATGTGTACACCACAGTCGAGATCCACGCGACCCGGGATTACACGTACGCTTCGATCGACGGGGCGCTTTATTGGTGGACGACGAATCTGGGTATTTGGGGACAGTCCATGAAGCTCGCGAACATGTCGTTCGCGGCGCCTTCACATTTTATTCGACCAGACGGCTTTGGCGGCGAGCTTCACAATGTATCACTGATCTTCGGAATGTAGAGTTTGTGGGAGGACCATCTTCGAATGTATTAATAGTTTAATCGCAATAAATGAACGTCTGACCCTTCTGCTGACTGCCAGTCCAGCTCAGTCGTGGACGCGAACGTTGTAAAGTGAAGAATTCAACCAAAATCGCCGAGAGCGCAATTTATGTAATTGATGTGTCATGTTCAACTTTGGTTCAACTTCGGTGGTTCGATTTCAATGTGGTTCAAGTGCGCGAGGCAGCGAGATAGAGCGAGATAATACATCCATATAAGAAAAGAAATTAAGCTAATTTGACATTAATGCTGCTAACTATGCGATCCCAGCCTCGATATCCTTCTGGAACTGGCGCACAATGGGCTCCATTCCACCCTCATCGACCACAAAGCCGAGGCTCAGGGGATACTTGTTGTCGAACCGCGGCGGCCACGACGAAACGATACGCCGGTTGATGGGGTCGTCCTTGAATTTGACGAGGTCGAGCGCCTTCTTGCCGCCGACCTTCTCGAGGGCCTTGAGCTCATCGCGGACGGTTGCGGTGAAGCCCGGGAGGCAGACGACGCGGGTGTGGGAGAGGAATTTGTCGGCAGGGACGTGCTTCGCCTGGACGAAGTTTTTGATGGTCGTTTCGGGGCTGGCGACCCACGACGGGAGCTCGAGCTCGGGGGAGTCGATGGAGTCGCCGATGGGGCAGAGGCATTCGATGCCCTTCAAGGGTTCGCGGATGACGCCTGGATGGATGGGTTAGCGTGTGAGATGAGAGGAAAAGGAGGGGGACTCACCAGAAATAAATGCGGAGGTTGCGGCGGAGGGCACACCCGGGCGAACGACGATGGTCGGGAGGCGGATGATGCGTCCGTCGATGAAGCCCCTGCGCGAGTACTCGTTGACGAGGAGTTCGGAGGTGAGCTTGCCCATGCCATAGGCACCCTCGGGTGTCGCGATGGTGTCCGGGGTAACGGTGTGGGGCTTAATGAGACATGTCAGAATAAGTTGGCGAAATTAGAATATCAGTGTCGCGTACCAGAGGGCCACCATATACGGCGAGAGACGAGGTGAAGATGAACTTGATGGGAGAATTGGTCCCGAATTCGCGGGCGGCCTGCAGCATGAGACGGATGGAGTCAACGTTGACCTGGGCAAAATAATTAGTTTATTTAATTGCGTCCTGGACCACTGAGAAAGGCGTACCTTGAGACCAAGATCAAAGTTGTCCTCTGAGCCCCGGGACATGATTCCGTGCAGGCAGTAGATGGTGTCGGGAACACCGAACTCGGACTTGAATAACGAGTCGATGGGATCCTTCGCGGTCAAGTCGGCCTTGATAGTGACAGCCTTGGAGGATTTGGGCGCCTTGGGCTCGACAATATCGGCAAGAATGAGGCGGACATTGGGAGTCTTGGGATCAGCGACCAAGGCCTCGGCGAGCTGACAAATAACGATGAGGGGGGGTATTGATAACAGGACGGAGGACATACGAGGCCACCCAACCAGCCCGCGGCACCAGTGATGAGGACAGTGTTCGACATTATTGAATGCGAGAGTTGATGCCATTCCCCACATATTCCCCGCGGTATATAAAGCTCGGGCGGAATTGTGTGAGACGGGGGCAAGGACCATCTGGACCTGTTGCGGATAGTTCTTCCGACACGTGCCGTTTTTGTTCCATTCCCTGCGCGATAATCCCGGCCGGCCTGGGGATTGGTCCTAACCCCTCCTCCCTGTCTAAGACAGTATCCGCCAGTATCCGCCTAAATATCATACGAAAATGCGGACGTTCCCCCATTTTTCATCATGTCGAATACCTCCCAGTCGCAGTGGAAAATTGTCATTGGTTGCGATGTGCGAAGTCCTCCCTACCTTCCTTGCTCACGCTAATTACTTCTTTGGCAGGATGCTGGCCTACAATACAAGGACACCCTGAAGGCAGACCTGAAGAAGGACCCCCGCGTATCCGACGTCATCGATATAGGGGTGAACGGCGACGAGAAAACGGCGTACCCCGAGGTCGCAATCGCAGCCGCTCTTAAAATCGCCTCGGGCGAGGTTGACCGCGCTCTGCTCATCTGCGGCACTGGCCTAGGTGTGCACTCGTCTTGCCTTACATTTTTCGAGAGGCGATTGTCAATCTTTCCTTCAGGTGTCGCAATCTCCGCCAACAAAGTCGCTGGCATCCGCGCTGTTACCGCGCACGACAGTTTTTCTGTCGAGCGCGCTGTCCTAAGCAACGACGCTCAGGTCCTCTGCATGGGCCAGCGGGTTATCGGCATCGAACTCGCTCGCAGACTTGCAAAAGAGTGGTTGGGCTATACTTTCGACAAAACCTCCGCTTCCGCTACGAAAGTGGACATAATATCGCAGTACGAGTCGCAGACTGTTGCCTCCAAACCCAATACCGCAACGTAAATACCTCTTTAGAGTACAGTAGCCCTTCCACATACAGTAACCAAATTGAACTTCCTCATCATCATCCTCGCCTCCTAGTTACTTATTTGGGATGCAATTTAATTGATTTACACGCCTTCATCGCCCTCTCATTTCGTTAAACCACGGGGATTCCGTTTCAACCACGGCCATAGGCGCTCGAGGTTGCATTTAGATAAGCAGTCAATTTACGTGTCTGATCCGTTCAACCAAATTCAACTTGACAAGTCGTGAAATCTTCGTGCGTTAAATAAATTACAGCGTGGAGCAGCTAGAATTCGACGAATAAAGCATTCGCACCAAGGGATGACTGCGGGCAAATCCCCAATTAATTGATTCGTTCGAGTAAAGAAAATGCGTCTAAAACAAGACAAGTGTCTATGTACAGTATTACACTGGAGCGTTCGCAGCTCATGCTTTCCCTGCCGAGTTGAACAGCTTAAAGAAGCGGTCGCACACCTTCGAAAAGACCTCCGTTGCGTCGTCAACTGCGTCGGGGAACGGCTTGGTCTGGAGGCCCTCCGCCAGCGACTTGGCGTACGGGTCGCGCGCCCAGCTGTTGACGTTGATCTGGAGAGACAGTCAGCGGAGGGAGGCATCTAGCGAGGGAGATGGGTTACCTTGCTAATGCCGTTCTTGATGCATTCGACGAAGAGCTCGTCCGGGAGCTCGTCGGTGCCGTGCAGGCAGAGCGGTACCTTGCCGCCGAAGGTGTTGTGGAGTGCTTTGAGACTGGGAATAGTTAGGGGGCCGCGGCGAAGATGATGTGGAGAACGCACATTTCTTGGCGGAAGTTCGGGGGGCTGAGGTAGGATCCGTGCAAGTTGCCGATGCTGGGAGCGAGGATGATGGCGCCGGTCCTGAAGCACGATGGTGAGTCGGGGGGTCAAATTCGAGAAGGCACGTAACGAGCCCGTTAATGAAGGCGGAGGCTTTGGTGGGGTCGGTGAGCTTCGCGTCGGAGATGACTCTCAGTCCCGCTTCACCACCCTCCAAGCGACCAAGTTCAACTTCGACTGCGACGCCACATTTTGCAGCGCGCTCGACGTAAGGGCGGGCAATGGCGATGTTCTCCTCGTCGGTCTATATCGGTCGTTAGAGAGTGCAAATACACCGAAGGGAAAAAAACCCGCCTCAGCGTGGCTTGCGTCAACCATAATGCTGTCAAATGCGATGCCTTGCTCAGCGAGAGAGAGGGCGAGTTCGATATGTTCGGGGTCGGTAGCATGGTCGAGGTGGACGGCTATGGGAACCGATGCTTGGTGCGCGCTATCGGATCCAATTAGAAATGGCGGAGTCGGCGGGGAAATAACAAATAGGTGAACGCACGCGTTGAGGCAGAATTGGAGAAAAGGGCCCTTGCCGTACGCGAGGGTGATGGGGAACAGCTGGAGGATAGCAGGGCTCTTCATGCGCTCAGCAGAGCGAACGAGACCAATGACAGAGTGCGCGTCGTAGCTGCAGAACCAACTCAGCACCTGAGAACATCGTTGAAGTTTCAGCGGCGGCATACCAAGTCTGGGCGAGGATTCCATAGCCTCCCTTCTCGGCCGCCGTGAGGATTTGAATGGTGCGGTTTGAGGCGAGCGATGTGGACATTGTGTTTTGGTTCAGATGCGTTCGAATTGGGTCGGATAATATACTGGACAGCCACCTGTCAGGATATATACCTCCCCGAGTCCCCATAAGCACACGCTGATAAGCGGTTGATGGAAAGCTTGGGGATCGGCATGTTCGGCTTGTGATCGAAGCACCAATCATCGACAAACAGTTTGCCGGCTTTCTTTGAAACGTCACGTTCAACCACGAACATTGCAAGTATGCGACTGGCACTTGGTTCCTATGCCTCTCTGAGTTCACAATTTCACTTTAGGGGAACCTCCTTCTCTAGTGGCCAGTCTGTGGTAACGATCGTATTCCAATTTCTACTCATTCTTCAGGTTTAATTTTTCCATGGATCAACAATTACTTAGGCCACCTAAGGTAGGTATATTATAGGGCGCTCATTATTCATGGCGGACCGCTGCGGAGAATTTACTTGGCTTGTGTTTCGAGCTCCGCATTCCGAAGAATGCAAATTCAGAAGCGAGGTCTCGGACTGTCGCGGTCTGGAGCGTTGTCAGGGACCCCGGACAATTCAGGACAATTCCACCTTCCATTTCCCCGGACGTTTGGGGCACCCCAGCCTGTAATTCGTAAAGCCTTGGGAGGCACTGCAAGGCACCACTCGATCTCAGGAGTGTTTTAATCTGATCACACGCGAAAGTTCCGATTTTCAACAGCCGCCGCTCCAAGGCCCGCTCACGGCTCTATATATCTCCGGCCTAACGCGAAAGATGGCCGCGAAGACAGGGGGGATCCTCGATCGTGTGCGGAGCCCTTTAAAGCGCCCCGCACTTTCTCCAACATTCCCCACCTCTTGTCTCACACCGACAAGACTTCCTTCCCCTTACACGATATGTCTCCCAAACCCGAGCAAGAATGGCGCGAGGAGTTCACCGGCGCGATGGACAAGTACCAGCCGGGCTCCGAGGCTGAGCGGAAGTTGGTGCGAAAAATCGACAGGCGCATCGTCCCCACTGTATGGCTCGTAAGTCGTCTGTGTCTCTCAGCTGCAGTTCATTTTTGCTTACCACCGCTTCAGCTATACGTCATGTCGTACCTCGACCGTGCCAACATCGGTAACGCAGAGTGTACGTTCTCTCTTTCTTTCTTTGAACCCTGTTTAATTTTCTGCGCAGCTGGTGGAATGGCGGCCGACCTGAAGTATGGCTCCAACCAATACTCGATTATCCTTCTCATGTTCTTCGTGGGTGTCCCTTATTTCCCGTTCAGCAAGTTGTACTCATGATGCGCATTCAGGTCTCCTATGTCATATTCGAGGTGCCGTCCAACATGCTCCTCACGCGTCTGCGGCCTTCACTCTAGTGCGTTCTCTGCTTCTCGGTTCAACATATTTCTAATATTCAACCTCAGTCTGTCTGGCATCTGTGTCTTATGGGGCGGTGTCGCTGCCTGTCTCGCCGCTTGCCACAGCTGGCAGCAACTCGCCGGTGTCCGCTTCTCTCTCGGAGTTATTGAAGCTGGCTTCGCCCCCGGTGTCGCATTCTACTTGTCCTCCTGGTACAAGCGCCACGAGCTTGCCAAGCGTTACTCGATCTACTATACCGCCACCGCGATTTCTGTTCGTACTTCTTCTTGGCCATACTTTTATATTCTGACGTTAGTTTACTTAAGGGTGCTTTCTCCGGATTGCTTGCCGGTGTTATCATCGAGCACCTGGACGGCGCGCGCGGAATTGCTGGCTGGAGATGGCTTCTTCTCATCGGTTAGTTGCACCCCCGTCTATTTCATCCACCCTCTGAACGACAAACAGAGGGCGTGGGAGCATCCTTTGTGGGCTGTTTTACCTGGCTCGTGCTTCCCGACTGGCCCAGCACCACGCCCTGGTTGACTGCCGAGGAGAAGGTGAACATTATCTACAAATATTTGAGTCAATCTGACAATGTTCCCAGTTCATTGCTGTCCAGCGCCTGGCTTACGATGGCATTGGCACCAACGGAGGTACTGGCGTCGTCGAGCCCACCCACGGAGAAGCATTCAAGATGGCGCTCAACGATTGGCGCACTTGGATGTTGGTGCTCATGTACATGCTCGCTACCGGTTCGCAGACCATCCAATATTTCATCCCTACTCTCGTCGGCCAGCTCGGATACACCGGTACCACTAAACAGTTCATGACCATCCCCATTTACGCCGTCGCCCTCGTCGGAATTCTCGGTTTCTGCTTCATGTCGGACATTCGCAAGGAGCGCGGCAACTACATCTCCCTCGCCGCGTGCCTTTCCGGAATCTCCTTCATCATCGTTGTGGCGGTTGACGATCACAAGGTCAAATATACCTTCCTGTGCTTCGCTGTCGCCGGAATCTACGCCGCCTGTCCGTTGACCCTCCTCTGGGTGTCGAGCATCATCGACCACCCTGCAGAGAAACGTGCGGTGGCGATCGCCTTAGTGAACGCCCTCGGAAACTCGTCAGTCCCTTTCATCCCCGCCCCAGACTTATCCTGACCGTTCTTAGGGCCTCCATCTATGGCTCCTTCCTCTGGCCCAGCACCACCGGCCCACGCTTCATCCAGGGATTCTCCGTCACCACGTAAGCCCCTCACTTTCACTCCCTCGCTGCCCAATGCTTACAACCCTTTTCAACCCTTATCAGTGTCTTCGTTTTCCTGCTCGCCATCCTGGCTCAAGTAAACAAGGTTCTCTTGAAAAAATTCCCCGCCGTGGGACTCAACCACGGCAACAACACGCCGGCCGAGAAGGCCCATCACGACGAGCAGCCGGAGAAGCAGAGCGAGACCACGAGCAACGTCTAACGGGAAGTCGGGCGTGTCTCTCTCATTCTGTGGATTCCTACTAGGTTTAACTACTGGCTGCTTAATTTACGACTGTACATGTACATTTTTTGTTTACTGTTACGCCCCGGAATGAACACCGTAATGTGAATTTATTTTCAACCTGAACTCCAAACAAACTTGAGCGCAAATGCGACAATCTTCCTCTTCCTTGCAGTTCTTGAATTTTGATGAGCCAACTGATCCATCCCTCGGCGGAACTTGGTTCGATCCACTCCCAAAGGATAGCCAAAATTTGGAGGCGTCCTCCTCATGTTGGCATTAGTCACCAACGTCCTCCAATTCCCCTGCAGATGCAGCTAACTGCCTCACCCGCATCCCCTACCAATAGTTGGCGTGCTGAACTGCGCCGATGCTCTGAGCACATACCGCTTTAGGAACATTGCACATACTTGCTTATATCTATCCAATCCTGCCCAATCCTGCCCTAGTGATCTCCTGCGTCTGCCTGCGTCCCTCTCTTATCTCATCTTATCGCGTGGGACCTTCGGCCTAAATAGGATAGAAGTTTACCGAATCGGGAACGAAGATCAGCGCTTAAAAATTCCCTCAATCAAAAGAAGTGCGACGATCTGCAATGATACTACAAGTGTTATTACATTGGCTTTGTAACAAAACAATCGATACACAGTCCAAGCCCGCACTCGAGTCCGTTCAAGTGCCATTTTCATTACTACCATTATCCAGTGGGAACCCCGAAGACGACAACACAGACTCAAGATCGAACGAGCTCGCGGGCTGCACGAAATACTCCGCGATCGAGTAGCTGCTGAGCAGCTCGTCGAGGGAGCACGTTTCTTGCAAAGTGGCACGTCAGAATCAGGATCTCAACACATACAAAGACGAAGCGAATACTCACGCGTCTCCGCTTCCTTTGCGATGGAATTCCGGAGGGACGTGTCGGTGGGCGGCGCAGTGTTGTGCGGCAGGTCGGATCCTGCAGTAGTCAGCGGGAGTGTTCAGAGACAAGCGCTGCGTTGCATACCCGTAAACCGGCGAAGGAGGCCCTTGTCCGGCAACGAAATGAACGTCTTTTTAGATTTGGGGGACGGGTCGATGCGGAACTGGCCCAAGCCTACAAACGGGGGTCGGTCATGCAATACACACGGATGTCGATAAGCGACAGGCCGGCATACCTTGTGCCCGCTGCTCCAAAATGGTCGTAACATATGCAACGCCGGCCCACAGGTGCTCCATGCGCCTGAGCACAACTAAGGGCGCAAATCAAGATAGGGAGGGAAGAGGGCACGTACGCGAGCGCCTTCATCAAGACGGACAGGTTCTGCCGCGCCATTGACGTGAGGAGCGCGTCGACATTGCGCGGCTTCTCCAGGAGCTGCCCGTCCATGGCACCGAACTTGATGTCGTGTATGAAAGCCAGACTGGTGGAGGGGGAGCAAGTGAGCGGGAGGCCGGGGCCGGAAATAATCCAGTACCTTGCGATGTATATGGGCTGCACGGTGAAAGGGCTGGACAGCTAATAAATAGCCGATTAGCCAAAGAAGACGAGGAAGGTAAATCCCGACATACATATGAATGAGAGGCAAACAAGTCTCCGAATACCAAGCATTCGCTGATCGTCCGCGAGCTGGCAATGGAGAGTTTGATCGACCGGTCCATATTCCGCGACAGCGGCGTCTCCGTCCCCGACGGGCTGGACAACAATTCCGTGTGATACACCAGTGCCATGATCCCGTTCGCCCACAAGTGCAGCGTCAAGAATGAGCCCTAATCAATACCACGTTAACGTCTCTGCGTTCGATTACTGCCGCCGCCCACTCACGCCGTAGCCGCGCGCCTCCTGGTGTTTGAACGCGTCTACGCTCCACTTCATCGGATCCGGGAGGTCCGCGTAGAACTGCACGAGCTGCGTCTGCAGCCCGCGCAGCACCTCCGGGCTCGTTGTCGTCGGCCCGACCAACGTCCGGAGGCGCCCCCGCCGGCCGTTGAGTACGTTCGCGATCCGGCCACACAGGACCATCAGGCGCACGAGGTGGACGAACGGCGTCGGTTGCGGCTGCTCGTTGGCCGCGGCGGGGTCGTTCGTCCGCGCGGGGTCCGGGATAAAATCGTCGTCGCACGGGAGCGGTATTTCGATGATCTCCTCGGAAATGGAGGGCGGCCGGCCGTTTGAGAAGGCGAGGATGCGGTCCTGGTGCGGACGCGTTAGAGGCGCTGCTAATGAGAGAGCGTGCGCGCTCACGGTGATGAAGAGGCTCCAGAACAAGAGACGCGTGCGGACGACATGTGCTTCGGACTCGTAGATCTCCGAGATCTAGGTGACGTGAGAGGCATTCATCGCGAGGAAGAGGGCAAGCTGACCTCATGCAGCCCTAGATCCAGCGCCATGCGTATGGCCATCCTTGATGAACATTATATGAGCACGGGAGGAGCACAGGATGCCATTACCATACCCAGAGTATTGCTGGCGCGAGAATCAGCACACAATAAAAAGGACGAATGAAACCACCGACCCATAGCCCACTTTCCGAGTTCTGAATGGCAAAATAAAATGAAGCAGACACCGGAAACAGGATTAACGTACCTGGCCATAATTTGCCCACGCGAGGAGAAGCAGCCCGGTGACGCAGTCCGTCGTCGGCAGATGCAGGAGCGGTATAATCAGCTCTTGCGCCTTTGTGACAAACGGGGTGCAGGCCTTTCGATCTTCGGTCAGCCGTGAGTCCAAAAACAAAATGAGGTGAATACTTTTGCGGGGGAGAAGTCGCCAAATGGCTGGAATCTAGAGGCAAATTGTAGAGAATTTGTGTCGGGAGACTTGGAACTCACCTGGCACTGATCGCACAAATACCTAGCCAAAAATGAGTCGTTTATTACAAGCAATGCGAAGCCCTCACAATTGAGAAGAAACGCGGACATGGTGCCCGTCTCGAGGCGTTCCTCCATCCGCTTCCGGCTTATGCTGGGGAAATGGTGGCTCATGGTGCGGAAGAATGTGTCGAGCAGAGGGATGTAAACGTTCGGAAGCGGGAGCCCAAAGTCGTCGAACTCCGTTTGCCGTGGCGGGGTGAGTAGGGACTCTGAGCTTGGCACAGGGGCGCTGGCCGTCGACGCAGTTGTTCGCGGCTGCAATTTGAGCGAGATCCGGTTGATTCCAGGGCTAATAGATTCGTTAGTTGCACAGAACGTCAGCAAATACCCTCACTGGATGGCGGTAGATCCGGACTGGAACGAGTGTCAATACAAGTGACTGGGTGAACATGGGAACGCACAAATCGATAGTAATACAGCTCCAGATCTTCCTGCAGCGAGGGGTCTCCATCGATGAATGCGACCTGAGATTGCAGAGAGCGGACGAGTTGAGAGGTGTCGTGCGGCGCTCGTTCGAAGCCAAAGGGCGCAGTCAACAACGTCGGAGAGGATTCAGGCTGGTTTTCAGGCACGTTTGCGGGCGACGGGGGCCAGATGTACGAGAGACCATTAGGTGGTGCGGAGATGCCCCAACTGGGCGGGGAGTGATCCAGCGAGGCTGTCGTCGCCTACAGTCGCGTTAATTGGAATTCCTGTTGAATCCTTTAATCCCGGTACATACCCATGGGACGGGAGCAGACGAAGAATCTGCATCTGGATAGATGGTGTATGGAACGTCGCCCTGAATAGGCAGGTTCGCCGCCGCCGTCGCCTCCCGCTCCTTGCGTTCCTCCTCCTCCATTTCGCGTCGCGTCCGCTTCCGCTTGCGGCCCGAGGGCCACACACACTCTTCCTCGGCCTTTGAGCAGGCCTTGCAGACAGGTTTTTCGCCAGAGCATCGGGCGCGTTTGGCGCGGCAGCGGTGGCATGCTAAGGGTACCCGCTTCTCTCCTGGCTCACCTGCCGGCTTGTTCGAATTCTCTGCGCTATTGGTAGGCGACGCGGCTGAAGCGGGGGAGGCCGAGTTCTTAGCTGCATCTGCGGGGGAATGGGAGGACATTGGAAACTATTGTCATCATCTAGGAGGTCCTACAAATTTGGGGTATCCAAAAAGGGAATGAATCGAACCAAAACAGGCCAACCGGCCGTGTTGCGCCGAGATGGATCAGTTCGCTCGTCAAAATTCAACCAGGTGTTGAACAGCGAGGAGGAGCAGGAGGAGGATTTCGCAGGTGGACTGGCTTTTTTTTTTTTGGTATCGCAGTTTGAAAATAAAGCCACATTACGGTATTCATCCCTGGGCGGAACAGCATACATGTATAGTCGTAGATTGAGCAGCCGGACTAGTAGGAATTCGCTGAAGGGAAGGGACTAAGAGAGGGACGCAAGAGATTATGAGAGGATAGGATTGGATACTATAGATACAATTATATTACAAGGTTCCTAAACGGCATGTGGTCCAGCATGTTGTTTCGCGAACCCAAGCAGTAGCTCCTCGAACTCGCCCACGGCAGGCAAAACGACCTTCCCGTCGACTTTTTTCGACTCGGCGAACGCACCGATCTTCTCCACCATGGTGTCGACGCCGAAACCGAAGAGGTCAAACAATTTCGCTTGCTGATTTCGCAGTCAGCAAAAGAGGGACGAAGAACGAGTGAGAGACGGCTCACCGGAGCGCTCAGCCCGAAGGTGTGCATGCTGAAGGAGGCGTGGGCGTACCGGGCCCATCCGTAGCTGCCCCAGGACTCGATGGCGACCGTCAGCGCCTTCCCGCTCGCGAGGACCGAGCGGCGATACTCCGCCGACTGCTTGTCGAAGTGGGACTGCGAAGGCATCGACACGACGCGCACGCGGAGGGACGCCGCCAGCTTCTTCGCCGTCTCGATGGCGCGGTAGACCTCGGAACCGGTGGCGATGATGACGAGCTCGGGGACCTCGTCGCCGGGTGTTGTGGAGAAGATGGTGTACGCGCCGAGCTTGACTTTGGTGCGATCGGAGCCCTCGAGGAGGGGCACTTCCTGCCGGGTGGTCGCGAGGATGCTGGGCGTGTGCGGCGAGTCAAGCGCGACCTCCCAGGCGCCGAGTACTTCCTCCGCATCGGCGGGGCGGATAAAGTTCATGTTGGGAAGCGCGCGGAAGAAGGTCCCGAGAGCGATGGACTGGTGCGTGGGCCCGTCCTCGCCGACACCGATGGAGTCATGCGCGGCAATGCCGATGAATCGCAGGCCCTGGAGCGCACACATCCGCACCGCGGGAACTGCGTATTGCCAGAATGCGAAGTATGAGGAGCAGACCCTGAAGGGAACGTCGGCTTAAGTGGGGGAATGGACGAGTGAAGATGATGTACTTACGGAATGATCATCCCGTTCTGGTACGCGTTCATGCCGTTCGAAATGGCAATCATGGCGAATTCGCGGATGCCGTAGCGGATTTGGCGTCCAGAATAGTCACCCAGCCCAGTCTCCGGCTATCGAGGCGCACGGTCAGCGTCAATCGGGCCCATAATGAAAAATGCGCATACGTTCTGGAACTCGACCTGCCCTTTCCAGTGGACGAAGGTCGACTCCATGAGGTCGGCGGAGCCGACCATGAAGTTGTTGTACGTGGGGAACAAGGCGGTCGCGGCGATACCGGACGACTTGCGCGTCGCCTGAGGCGCGGTGGGGAGGGCGCTCTTTGCGGGAAGGGATTCGCGCCAGCCGTCGGGGAGGTTGCCCGTGAGGCGGTGCTCGATTTCGGCGTGCTCTTTGGGGTGCGCGATCTTGTACTTGGCGTAAAGGAGGATCCACGCAGTTTCGTCATCTTGCCCGCGCTTCACCACAGGCTGGAAGTACTCTGGGATTGGTGGGTATGCTCAACACGTGAAAGTGGCGGGGATGAGAATGGGGACGTACTGTAAACCTCCTCGGGGATCACAAACTTGGCCTTGGGGTCGAAACCGAAGGAAGTCTTAACGTAGGCAACCTCTTCGTCGCCAAGGGCAGCTCCGTGGGCGGCTCCCGTGTTGGCCTTGCGACTACCAAAGCCGATGGTGGTACGGATGTGGACGAAGGTAGGCTTGCCCTTGGTCGTCTTGGCCTCCGCCAAAGCTGCAACGATAGCGTGGAGCTAAAGAGGGAATGGTTAAATGGGTTCGGGCGGAAAGGAACATCCAGCGTACATCGTTTGACCCGTCGTACACTTCAAGAACATGGAAACCAATGGATTTCATCTTGGCCGATGTCTCATCCGTAAAGCAGCTTTCGATTCTGCCATCGACAGTGATCTGAAACGAAGGTCAACGCAAGAAATGAGGCAGGATGAATCGACTTACTGAGTTGTCATCGTATATGATGATCAAGTTATCGAGACGCAGATGTCCAGCAAGGGATAGCGCCTCTTGCCCAACGCCTTCCTGCAAACAACCGTCACCGCTGAAGCACCAGATCTTGTTGTCGATGATGTCGAAGCCCGGCTTGTTGTAAGTCGCGGCAAGATTCTTCGCTGCCATGGCAAGACCAACGGCGTTGGCGATGCCCTGCCCGAGCAGTCCAGTTGTGAGCTGCAAGTAATCTTTTAGACCCGATTTAAAACGAAGAAATTGGGGCGATAATACCTCGATTCCTGGGAACTCGATCTCGGGGTGTCCAGCAGCGATCTATGGGGAAGGTTATGAGAGTGACTCGCGTTGATAATAATTGCACATACACCAAACTCTGGGTTGTGATACTGGCGGAGAGCGTCGAGGGTCCACGCCTCGTAGCCAGTCAGGTGGAGATGGATGTATTGCCAAAGGCACGCATGCCCCGCACTCAGGACGAAACGGTCTCGATTGAACCTGAGACAAGTTTAAAACTCGAGTAAAGCTGAATTTGGTGTAAACGTACCAATCAGGGTTCTTGGGGTTGTAGCGCATCAGATGCCGCCAGAGGGCGACACCGATAGCCGCAGCACCCATAACTGTGCCCGGGTGACCGCCCTTGAACTGGATGGACCATGAGGAATTGTAGACATTGCTAAAAACTCGGGACTCACAGCTTGGGTGAGATCTGCGCCAAGAATTCGGACGGTGTTGAGGACGAGTTTCTCGGTTTCCGACTGATAGGATTCTGTGAGTGACCATGAAATTTACAAAGCAGAGGGCAGTACAATTGCGACATTGCCGTTTTGACCGTTTTGGGGCGCCATTGGGGAAGAAGGTGTGGGGTAGGCTGGGGAAATAAATCTACTTTTAAGATAGTCCCTGATAGTCCCCACACTCCTAGTGAGACGCGGAGTTATGGGGTCGTTCATTGTGCCGCATCATGATCATGATCGAAGAGGAACAAATCTTTGGGCCGGTTTGCAAAAACGAGGGCGCGGGCAAAGGATAACGAGACAACTCCTTTCGAGAGACCTCTTCGTTAAAAAAATTGGGCATGCAAACGGCTCTCTTGAAACACCTTGCCCATTACAGTCGGATTTCTTACGAATTTCTTGTCACTCTTGCAGTGGCAGCTTTCAGAGTCAATCACGCGGAATCGTCTCCACCAGGAAGTGTATGGGCCCGGACACCGCCACATCCGGCACTCAGGGACCATGAATGGAAGCAAACAGCCCAGGATACGCTTGGATGCAGGAGAATAATGTATTCTGTTCGTGGGTTCTTGCGAGTAGGTTACGAGGTTGAGAGAGAGAGAGACGCGACAACAGTACCAAACATCTCGCTACGCGTTTTCTTCACCTTGCTTTACACGCCAGTCTTTCTTCCTCCGCGCCATGCTGCTCTTGATCGACCCTGTACAGGATCCGCACCCGCCAGTTACCCGCCCTCCTAAACCGACAATGTGATGTGACAATCGTCCGGTTCCACTCAATCCACGGCGGAACGATTTGGAGATTGGACCGACCCGGAAAGTCTAAGATGCCACAAAACGGACCCTCTTTACGGTCCTGGACCTGCACATCGTCTCTCCCACTTTCACACCATGACCGACCGCCATGTCTTCGACGACCATGCTACGCTCGTGCTTAAGTCGCTGCAAGGGCTGGTAGCCTCGCTGCCCAACCTTTCCCTCATACCGTCAATCAAGACGGTCATCGACGCGGACCACGACGAATCTAAAGTGTCTCTCATTTGCGGGGGTGGTGCGGGACACGAGCCAGGCTCGACGGGCTTTGTTGGCCGCGGTCTGCTTGCTGCTAGTGTCAGCGGCGATACGTTTGCCAGTCCGAGCGCGCGCCAGGTCTCCGGTGCTGTCAAAGCTGTGCCTAGCACCAACGGAACTCTCCTCATCATCACCAACTGTGCGCAGTTACCCTCTGTCCTTTAAACATCACCGAATTTATTAAACCTAGACACCGGAGACAACCTCCATTTCGGCCTCGCGTGTCAACAGGCCCGCGCTAATGGCCTTTCAAACATCGCCATTCTCCCTGTTGGAGATGATGTTTCTGTCGGACGTACCAAAGGTGCATTGGTCGGCAGACGAGCTATGGTCAGTTCCTATTCCGACTTGAAACCCCTACGTCATTCTCACTATTCTTCAGGCTGGTACAATTCTAGGTATTGTTCTCTCTTCGTCTGCGCCACCCACTCTTACCCCCTCCGAGTGTGCAAGATCCTGGGTGCCGCCTCGGAGGCCAGCTGGACTTTCGAGAATGTCCAGAAGCTCGGCCGCGGTGTCACTGGTGCTATCGCATCCATCGGATGCACCCTCGGCCATTGCCACGTTCCGGGGCGCAGCGACTATGCTCTCATCCCCGAAGACACCGTCGAAATCGGACTCGGTCTCCACAACGAGCCTGTGAGTACTCTATCTCTTGGAATGATCGTAGGATCTGACTTTCTACTAGGGAGTGTGGGTTGTGAAGCCACAACCATCTTCAACAGACCTCATCGCCCGCATGCTGAAGCTCATCTTGGACAAGGACGACCCCGAGCGCGCCTTTGTCCCATTCAATGCCTCGGACGTCGTCGTTCTGCTCGTTAACAATATGGGTGGCATGAGCGTGCTCGAGATGTACGCCATCGTCGACGAGGCTTTAGTGCAGCTCAGTTCGTCCGACTTTGAATTCCAAGTGCTCCCAAACTGACTGCCTCGTCAGAAAATGCCGGTCTCACCCCTGCACGGGTGTTCTGCGGCCCCTTCATGACGTCGCTGAACGCCCCCGGGTTCTCGCTCACCCTCCTCAACCTCACTCATATCTCGAAGAGCGTCTCCTCTATCGAGGAACTGCTTACGTTCGTGGACGCTCCCCATGCTTCTGCAGCATGGCCTTCGACGAGCGTCTACCCTGTTCCGGAGAAATTGTCAAAGCGCACGCGCGAGGAGAAGCTTGTCGACATTCCCGCCGAGCATAAACTCGCGCAGGTCGGCGGCCCGACCTTGAATGGTATATCACAGTGACTTTCCTTCCTAATGCCGCTAACATGTATTTAGTGTCCCCCGAGGTACTTGTTAAGGTTATGCGAAATGGTGCAGAGGCTGTTCTGGCGTCGGAACCCGACCTTACACGATGGGATACCGTACGTATCGAATCACGTTTTGACCCTTGCGCTGTACTCACATTCCATAGATCATTGGCGATGGTGACTGTGGCGAGACATGTGCGGCTGGTGCCCAAGGTATGCCTCTGTCATCGGATGCAGACAGAGCATTGTTTAACATCATCGCCAGCCGTTCTTAAAGCTCTGGACAACGGTCTTGGATCGGATGGCGAAGTCGTGAACGTGCTCCGCCTTCTGACCGAGCTCATCGATGGTATGCTTTCCGAATCTCACCCGGCAGCCACTACTCACTGTGTTTCCATTATGCAGATACGTGCGGCGGCACTCTCGGCGCCATCTTTTCCATCTTCCTGGCCGCGCTGACGACCGAGGTGCGCGCGCGAGCCGGTAACGTCAAGACTGCCGACATTGCCTTCTGGGGCGCGGCAGGCGCTGCCGCCATCGAGACGCTCAAGCAGAGCACGGCCGCGCGCGTGGGGCACCGCACGGTCATGGACGCACTCATCCCGTTCGTGGAGGCGCTGTCGAAGGTGTCCACGTTTGACGACGCCGTAGAGGCGTGCAAGGCGGGTGGAGAGGGGACCGCTGCGCTGGTGGCGAAGCTGGGGCGGGCGACGTACGTGGGAGACAACGGGAACCTCCCGCCGGACCCAGGGGCGATGAGCTTGGTTTTCTTGACTGCTGGGATGCTGAAAGGGTTGAAGTCTACGGGCGCTTAGGGATTTTCTGTTCAGTATTACTATTCTGTCATCCAAGTTTTAATTCACAAAGGAATTCGTGCACCCATTCAACGGATATGTTCTGTTTCCGCCCCATAGAGGTGCCTTTGAAATGTCTTGCAGCACCAGTCAAGAGGCCTAGCGGCCCTTTCACTGGAGCCCCGTCCTCCCATCGCTCTGGCGTTGAAAGCCAGCCTTGCTCCCAGAGATAATTTGCATGTATCCCGGCTGCCTCCCAACACAATGCAATGATCCCTGAAATTGGTGGACGATGATTTTGGATATCTGGGGACAGTCCGTGAAGCTCGCGGACATAGCCAGCTTCAAGTATGTGCCTTGAAGCCGCTGAGGCATTGGAAATCAACTTTAAAAACGACCCCTAAGATAGGATGATGCAATCAAATGACTTTGATCCCAACGATATCGACCGAATCGGGAAGCGGGCGGAACCAAATTCGAGCCCAAATGCCCCGCTCTCTCGTTTCCTGTTAGCAAAGGCGAGGCGAGCTTGCGAGCCGGCCTTTGTGTTAGACAAGCGTAGATAAGAAAATAAGGATTTCGTCCCCGTTCCGTTCCGTGTGATCGGAAGTATTCCGATCACACTGCCGCTTCACGCATTCTGCCTCCGCATATTCTTTGCTGCTCCAGAATTCTCTTTCCTCGCCTCAAATCGTCTCGTTAACGCTAAAATCTTTCCCCCACCCGCCCGTCCCTCTGTTTTTGCTTACGCTTGGGTTGCTTTGGGCTCCGTTCGACGTCCCATTGCGGCCCTTGTGTACTGGTTCGGTCGTCCCCGGTCCGTCGCAGGCTGTCTCGGAAATTCCCGCTGCCTTCACACAGCCCCAGAATTTTCCGCGAGCTGCCCGGGACTTCCGAACCCCCCAAACACACACAACACCGTCGCGCTCGCAGAGCGCCTGCCGTAGCGTTCGAAGAACGCTTGTCGCGAAGCGACATTCTCTTTCAGCCGCATCGCGGCGCCTTCTCGTTTATTCATCCCATCCCGTAATCCGTACACTCGCATCTAGCTTGTTATCCCACCATGCTCTGTCGGTGCGTGTCCTCCGCCACGCGTCTTCGTCTTCACGACACCGCCCAATGCCCACGGCCCCGACTTTGCACCCTCTCGACTTCGACAGACGCTGGCTCCCTCGGAAGGAAGGCGCGTATCCTTGTCGGCGCATCTCTGATTTGAACGGGGCGACTGATATCGGGGAGATCTGGGCACAGATTTGCGTGGTGGGTGGTGCGCGTAGAAGTCGGGACGGTGTCACGCCGGTCAAAGTCGTTCTTGGTGCGTGACACTACCCTGCGCCTTCATCGAGTTCATCACCGATGTCGAGCGGTTGCTCGAGTAGTCAGTAGATAGACTAGCCAGTAGGTAGAAGGTGTTCGTCCGAATCGAGCGGTCGCTCGAGTAGCTAGTCGGTAGACTAGTCAGTAGGTAGACTGGGGCGCGGGATGCGTTCGGTGCGGAGAGGTCGTCGGAATCGAGCGCTTGTTCGTAGTCAGTAGTCAGTAGAGTACTTCCCGGGGAAGGACACCGTCCTCGCGCGCCCTTGCCGCGGGCCCTGGGCTAAGGCGAGCGCCTTGCGCAAGCTGACCAATAAACATTAGTTCAATATATTGCAGATGACCATCGTCTTCCTGTGCTTGCCAAGTGAGCCATCAGGTGGGTCTTGGATCGGAGCGCAAAAGGACAGGGAGGCTGGCTTCTTCCGCTGGGCGTAATGCTGCCAAATACACGTTCCGGAAGATATTGCGATACAATGATCCCTGAAATTAGTAGAAAAATACAGGATAGTGTACACTCTATGAATGTGCTGCGAGGTTGAACCCGCAAGAACTACCAGGAACCGGGGGATCAGGATCCACGGCGGGAAACGAAGATGTCGAGGTCGTGCGTCGTCGCCAGCGCCACGACAAACTTCCGGCTAGGGTCCGTGACTGCCGGAGAGGTGAATAAAATCGATCCTAGGACGACAACTAATGCATACCGATGGCAAATATCCTCTCCTTCAGAAAGTCTTCCAGCTCGGTGAGCGGTGTCAGCGGTGTGATGACCGTGTACGGCTCCGACGCCGTGCGCTTGAATTTGGTCATGTAATTAATGACTTTATCGTTCTGATTTTGCGGGTGAGCGACTCGGAAACACAGGATTCAAGAGAACGCACTGCGTCCGCATTGCCCGCCTCCCATTTGGCTTTCAGTGTCGCGACGTCGATGTATCCCAGCGGGCGTCGGTGGCGGTCTAACACGCTGTGCTACGTGTCAGCTGCAGCACACAGACAGAGAGGACATGCGCCCTACGGGATGTGAGAGAAGTCGCGGTCATAAGCGAGCTCAATTGCACGAGATATAGCTTCATTTGCGTGGACGGTGAACGCAGGTGGTAATTGCAAGTCCTACAACACATGTTTCAGTTAGAATTCAGGGCAGGTATTGAGCGGGGAGATTACCTCGACAACGGCGCCCCGGTATTTGTCTGGTGGGGCGAAGAGATGCGTTGCCTGTGGGGAAAGAGCCGTCGCTGTAGCCATCATCTTGCGAAGATGTTGTTGATCGGTGTTTGTTTCCTAGTCCTTAAGTTCCGGTTGAACCACTTCTGTGCTCTTTGCTTCCACAGCATGCTGGCCACCCGTACGACTCTCTGAGAAGATCACAAATATCCCTGGACTCGATCTGTAAAAGAAGAGAAGCAGAAAAATTAGCTCGAGCATCACTGCGAGAAAATACTTACATCATCGCAGTTTGAAGATTCCTTTTCCTTGATTCAGATTCATTGATTCAAGCCTTGGATTCCTTCCAGAATACCTCGGTTGGTTCTCGAAGATTGACTGGCCAAGGATTTCTCATCTCATCCGGGCCGTACCTTCTCTCACACTCACGGAGCCAATCCTTATAACCTCATACTCAGACGTGCGAAATTTTCGGGCCGTCTTATGCGTTTCCGCTGCAGGTTTCATCTATGCGAACTACGCGAAATCGAGGTTTCGCTTTTTTTTTTTCATTCTCGGCAGCCAGTTGAACGTCACGTCAGTACTTACCCCAGACTTACCCCCGACGGCCAAGACGAAACAATCCAGCTACTTAAATCCAAACGTCTCCTCCGAATATCCAGTATCCTTGACGACATGGACGAAAACATGAAACAGGTCGCCGAAATATAAAATACGGACAGGGTATATTTTATCGTGGCCCTGAATCTGCGGTCGAAGTCAGCACTGGTACTAACAATTATACCCCGAATCTCCGTCGTATAATTGAACATGACTCACCGAGTGAAGCGACGTATAGGAGAAAGCCATAACCAGCGATATCCCCCTTAGTTTATGGTCCGAGGTACGTCTCTTGCACATATAGTAGCCGACCCCAACTTGCAGTCCCATTAGCAGGGTCATTTGCAAATTACCCCTGAGCCAACCCGGAGTCAACTCGAATTTCGGCGCTCTCCAAGTACTCCAACCGGTAGGTTCTCTGCCATACGACCCCCGATCCTGTTGGTTTTGAGGCACATCTCTGCCGCGGCGAACCGTCGATTGATACTGGGAAACTTCAGGACTCCAATATCATCTCAAAGTCTCCTGTTGTAAGAATTCAGAATCCGTATGAGCTCTCCCCTGACTAGCTATTAGTGAGACCAGAATCTGCGTAGGAATATGTTCACGCTGTTTTTCCACAAAATCGAACCCAAGCTGTTGCTGACCCCCCAAGTTTCTGTTTCGCAATTGCACTTTGGTTATAAGTAGCGCTAATGTGAATTGCAGGGCTACGTCTCGACGCAATGTATCTCCAATTCGCCGCGTGCACTTATTGCGTTTACTCTCGAGCCATGCCAGCGTCAACTGGCGGCCTGCTCATAACGTACTTTCAATAATACGAATAACTACAGGCCCCGGGAACCTCAGCCGAAGCCTTGTCCCACCGATCAAAACCCATTTTTTTGACGTATCTTGCTGATCTTGGACTCATTGCTGCTCCGTCTAGTATGCTATTGCGCGGAAACTCCGCCGACGACCTGGGGCTACCCACCCATATAATTTTTGTCCCCTAATATCGAGCACAAGTGTGGGAAAGGATGATTTGTAAATAGGTTTTTGAGGGCGGCTTTCCAGAAACAAAATGACTAAATCGCCTATAACTCCACAGCATCGCCTTTGCCTCCCCAGAAAAAATCGGCGATCAAAGTGGCCCGGCAAAATCTAGTAGTACGGACTAGTACGGTTTGGGACGACCCTTTGGTGGAGCTTTCCCGGGGGCCGAGGCCCACAGTTAACCTGCACGTTGATTCACGTTTGGAGACTTGCACGTATCAGTCAGCACTCATCAGCATGCAGGGCCGAATTCCGATATGATTTTTAGCACACGCACGGCCCTAGCAACCGCGCGCCGTACAGCCAGGTATGGGCGTTATTCCGACCGCCCTATGCCCGATTGACGAGATCTTACATAAACCGTTAGGCTGAGTTGCACCAGCGGAGACCAGCGGCTACCAGCGGACGGCAGCCGAGTGCAGAGCCGACTGCAGAGCCGACTTGAGGCGATCAAGGCGGGCAATGCGCGCGTCGTTTCGCAAGTCGCACCGTGCATCCGGGCGAGGTGACGCTTTCGCCCGATTTGAATCTCCTTGAATGATTGCCCCCGGCCCAATCACAATCTGTGCCGTTGATCGGGCTGATTCTACCTGATTCTGCCTGATTGTGGTGATGTCTCTTTACTTAGAGTCGGTACGCGGCCATTTCTTCTTCTGCCTCCCATCCACTAGGCGTTTGGGCGCTACCATACTACCTGGCTTGGGCCAGGCCCGCTAACCATGCTGCCCTTCGCCCTCAAGATGGTCTGGTTCGTTCTGTGTCTCGTCGGTCCGTAGAGACTTTCTTCATGTCGTGCCAAGGCAGCGTGCTTAAATTACCCGCGGTACAGGCACAGTTTGCAGCTGGATAGTGCTCATGGCGTTTGGGAGCTTACTGGGGAGCCGCTGGGTTCCGTTGGCTTTTTCCATTGCTTTGACCGTGCTCGAAGGCACGTTTTGCCTAGGTATGTTGCATTCACTCTGGAAAGTATTGCCCTCAAGCGGCTGTAGGAATGATTTGGCGAATGAACCCCCGCGACATGCCGCCAGCATTCTGTGTTGGTTAGTGAGCTCTGACGACGAGTCATTTACGGCGCTTAAACTGGAGACACTAGCCCAAGCCATTCTGATGCAGATATCGATATACGTGCTCACGGGATTAGGCATGGCTTTCTGCATCGCAACAAGCTTTCACATCCTAAAGCCAAAGACGTGGGGGAACCTAGAACAGTGTGTGTCTTTCCACATTCCTGTTCAACGCTGACGTTCTCGGTAGATCCTTGAAGTGGCGCCCAATATACATCCTGCCCGTCGTAATTTACCCCTTGCTTAATATCCTCGTGCAACTGGTTCTCAACCACCAGTACGATGCCATACAACCCACGGACGACATGCACTGTGACGCCAGCCATCCCCTCTGGTACTTGTTACTTATAATTTCCACACGTATTGGACGCCGTTGATTCAGAGTTCCACAGGGTTCGGCTCATATCGCACACACTCCCTGCCCTCTTACACCTCCCCCCGACGATCTACCTGTGGGTGGTTTCCATAACCCGCGTAGTGCGCACACTCCGGCACTTTCAGCGCTCGCGGCGCGACTGTACGGATCCCCGCCAAGTGCGCCGCAGCGAGCACCACTCGTGCAAGCCCTCGGATGCACCGCCGACGCCCAAATACCCCGCCCCACCGGCACACACAAACCGTCCCCGCTTGAGCTTTCCCCTGCCGTTCTTCCGCCAGCTGCAGTCTCTCTCGCAGACGCTCGCTCCGCCGCAGTCCCGGAATCCAAGCCCAAACCCTTCCGACGACGGGCGCACGTCCATCGCCTCGTCGAGCTTCCCGACGTTCGCACCCGTGATCAACAAGCCCACGCACTACGCGCGGTCCCAGCCCGAGGAGGACGACATCGCCGATGTAGATCTGCGGAGCCCGTGGTTGGGGCTGGACGAGGAGTCGTGCGCGCCAACGGAGAGCCACGAGGGACACGAGACGCCGGAGCGGCTCGAGCTCGATGTGAAGACGCAGGACGAGGATGAGGAGGGGACCTTCCGGCTGAGCTATCGCGAGCATAACGGCACCCCGTCGCGTGCGTCCCTCTCCCCTCTGCCACGTACTTATTTTGACTCCGCCGCAGGGATATCGCACCTCGCTTACGTCCCGACGTTCACTCCGCAGATCTACAGCCTGCTCTTCTTTCAAGTGTATGTCTCTTTCTCGCTCCGTGGCCGGCTTACTTATGGCGCGCAGGCTCTTCGCAGTGACACTCGTGCTCAACAGCCTCACGAGCATAATCGACGTGGCCCGAAATCGCGCGGAGCCCTCCCCCTTCGGGACGCACCACATCGCGCTCGTCCTCGGGGCGTGGGGCCCTGTTATTGTGTTCGGTATGTGCACCATGACCTGATCCCTGCACGACACTGAAACCCAAGGGTAGGCTCGCAGGCGGGCATTCGCTTAAAGCTGCTGGAATTCGCTGGGCACTGGTATCGGAAATTTGGGGGGAGGGGTAATTATCCTGTATAAATAATCAATAGACTGACTGGCCTACATACGGGGCCTATATTTTGACAAATACTGTATCTGTACATACGTCTACTCATAGAATACTGGCTATCGCAATAATGTGTGAAGCTATGAGGTATGAGGTAAATAAGAGCTGTTTTGTACTGACTAGAGTGAATTGAAAGGCCGCGCGACGCGACGCGTCGCAAATATCGACCGCGTGATGGGAATTTCCATTAATTGTTTTTTGACTCTCCGCGTGGAGGTCAGCGCCTCTTTGCTCTCTTTTACACACACTCGCAATGGTGCGCCCAGACCCGTCAGTAGCGCCCATCAATCGATTCCCCCAAATGCTCACAAGTTAAACAGGAAAATCCACGGCGACATCCTTTCAGAGTGGACTGTTCCAGTCGGCCTGATGTTCGCCGACCGCGGGGACCTGTACGACGCGGGCGTGCACGGCCACAAGGAGGCGGGCATATTCGGCACCAAGGGCGACGACGGCGCGTTCTCTATTGTGCTGAACCAAGGGTACGAGGACGACGATGATAGGGGCGATGTCATGTACGTACAGTCCGCCTCACTGGATTTCACCCGCGGGTCTGATTGCGCGGCCAGAATATATACCGGGGAAGGTAAGCAAGCCAATCTATCCGTCCAGGTGCATAACAGTGAGGGTTTTCTTTGTGTAATTTCAGGAAAGGGAAAGCCGGCGGAAGGCCAGGCGGTGGGTACTCCCTCAGACTGCTGTTCGCCCCTCTAATCTATCGTTATTGCTTTCTGAAGCCCAAACCTGGGCAGAACACGCAGCAGGGCCCGCAGGACATGAAGTCCCCCGGAAACGCAGCGCTCGCGGTACGTCCCCCACCCCTCAGCCTGTCTCACACCTTGAGCATCCCACAGCGCAACGTCGCGTCCAAGCTCCCTGTGCGCGTTATCCGCGGCCCGGACGGGAACGTCAAATACTCCCCCCTCCAAGGGTGCGCCCGTGCTCCAATCCGTCGATTAAATAAGTTTAACCTCAGTGTGCCTAGGTACCGCTACGACGGGCTCTACTATGTTACACGCGTCCGTCCCCATTCTATTTAATTATTGAGCACATCTGACCGACGTGCGCAGGCCTTCATGGAGGAAGGCAAGGCCGGCTTCAAGATGTGTAGATTCGAGCTAAAGCGCTGCGAGGACATGGGCCAGGCCCCGCTCCCGCTGCATGTCACCGGCCAGGGCAGTGCGGACAAGTACTGGTCCCCGGACGGCTCCGAGACGCTCGCGACCGGCAAGCGGCAGCGCTCCACCGACAACTCGTCGAATGAGACGGGGAGAACCGTGCGGCAGAGGATCAAGGTGATCACAGGCCACAAGAAGCTCACAAAGCTCAGCTTCAAGAAGACTTGATCTGCGAATCTCTCACTCTACTACTTATAATGTTACAATTCATACTGCGAAAGATGTAGGATATCTTGTACATAGGCCCGTAATTTCCTGGGATCAGTTATAACTTTTCAATGCAATCAGCCAGATGACGCTAACCCTCAATCCTTCGCCGCCTGCTTCGCCTCTACCAAATCTCTGATATTCCCCGCCGCGACGGCCTCCACGATCCCTGGGTTCGCAGGCTCGTTCGGCTCGTCCCCGCTCTCCGCGCGCGCAGGCGGCTGCACGCCCTCGCCGTCAGCCCACTCCATCTCAATCGCCACATCGACGATCGCGCTCCCCACCCCGAGCGGAAAGTCCACTTCCTTGCGCGTTAGCGTGAAGGTCGTCGGGGCTCCGGACGCGGACGCGGGCGGCATGTGGAACGCAGGGATGAACCAGAGCCAGCACATGAAGACCTGCGCAACCATCAGTCGGTGTTTTTCTTTTGAAAGGATAGGTAGCATACCTGGCCCATGTAGATCTTGACACGGACCTCGCGCCCCGCGTCGAGGACCACGCCGCGCTCCTTCGCGCTCTGCGTAACGTCATACATTGAGTTCACCTCCGAGGCCGGGACGTCGACCTCCAAGTCCTCAGTCTGAGGGGCGCCCCCACTCTCCTTGAGCGCGTCGCGGATGTTTACCCACCCGCTCTCCGACAGCGGTTTGAGCGTGTACGTCAGTATCTTCCCCTTCTCCGTCGCCGTCTTCGTCACCCCGCCGTCGCCCGGCATCCCCAGCCGCGCAAAGCTCCTAACCATCTTCGTCTTATCCCACTTGCCCTTGTCGTCGAACACGTCCCGCAGCTCCTCGCCGTCGAGGCGCGCGGCCCCCGCGCGCCGGCGCCCCATATGCCCGCCGGCGTCGCGCGTGTGCGCCTCCCACCGCTCGAGCAGCCCCACGAACGCGTCGTCGTACCGCGCGAGCGAGACCCACACGTGCCCGCTCCCCCCACCGGGCTTGCCGAGGCTCGTGCGGTCCATCACCGCCGTCGCCGCGCGCACCAGGTTCAGCTTCACCGCGCCCGCCTCGCGCATGCGCACCGTGATGCGCGTCAGGCGCACCTTGGGCTTCGGCGGTGGCGGCGCCCAGAAGTGCGGGGGCGCCTCGTGCGCGAGGAGGAGCGCCCAATAGTGCAGCCAGCGCCGCTGGGACGGGATGCTTACGCCCTGCTTCACGGGCTCGTTCGCGCCGGCCGGCTTCATGCGCCGCGATGTGTGCAGATCGAGCACACCCTTGAGCGCATCGGTGAGAGAGGTCACTTTTGGCGCGTCCGGGGCGGGCTGGGCGGCAGGGGATTCGGGGAGCGTCGCGAGCGCGGATTTCTCGGCGAGGGCGTCGTCCTCGTGCTCGATGGCCAGCATTACCTCTTCCGCGCGGGCCTGCGCGCCGTCCTGGCTGCCCCCGAGGGTCGGCTGTTCCAGCGATAATAGGTACGTGCATGCAAGCGTCCCGGATCTGCCCTTCCCGGCTACCCCTCGGCGTTAGCATGCGGCCATTTTCCCAGGAAACCGCGCACCTTTACAGTGCAGCACGATCACCCTCTCCGGCGCGCCGTCTAACCACTCCGCCATCTCGCGGGCGGCGAGCGGGAGGATCGCCAACGGCGGTGCGCTTCAGCGCGCGTCAGTACGCGCGCACGATCCGCACGGGGGCGACGCACTGGTGGTCTGGGAACGGATAGCGGCTGACGCGGCCGTCGAAGAAGTCCGCGCTGTACGAGTTCTCGCGGATCGGACAAAAGTTGAAGACCCAGAAGTTCTTGCCGTGGCGATGTTCGAGGAAGCGTTTTGCGTCGGTGCGATTGTTGCGGTAGAAGCTCTCGAGGCCCTCGGCGGGGAAGCCCATGATTATGACGCGGTCCGTCACGTAGACAAGGTCTGGGGGAATTCAGATTAGAACGATTGGCGAGCTATTTGGCGCACCAAGCTCGAGGTTGAGGGTGCCATCTTTGAAGCGGGCTTTGTTGCCCGAAACAATGCGGCGGATGTAGTCGGACATGGTAGTTGAGAGTACAGAGACAGAGTACTGAGGAAGAGAGGTAAGGGAACGGAGCGATTGGCATTGCCGATTGCAAGAAGAGCGTCACTGTATTCTGGCTATCACGTGTTATGACGCCGACAGCGCAATGCATCGCCAATTCAAGTCGGGTGAGGACTCTGTACTCAGAGCTCAGAAATCTGGAAGTGGATCACAACAAACTATCACGGAAATATTTTGTAAGTTGCAAAGCGTGGCGCACCTTTGGCTCGTCTGCACATCTTACGCTGACTCGGATGCCTGTTCTTTCTCCAGATGTCCGACGAGCACATACGCTACAGACAGCACTCAGCTGTGCTCCAGTAATCAAATGGGTGGCCGAGGATGATGTGTCCCACCTCCTACTATGTGCCTGGGTTAATTAATTAACAGCTTAGTGAACAGGGAGGGACCCACACCTGAAGGACAAGAGAGCTGTACATGTTACACACTCCTTAGCGGATTTCGAATTCCATGGCCACTGTCCTGTTATCTAGATGAACTTACACCTTTTGTGGTGTCTGATGAGCGTGAATTTCGGCACCTTAACCTCATGTTTGGTGTAATGGGTATGGTTATGTCCTGGTTGATTCGGAATGTCCATTACACCCATTAATCTACATTACCATGCCCCACGCCATTCTCTGAACCTTTACAATATAATGTCTTAGTTACCGATGTCCCGATGTCTCGGAATTACCTCACCTGTACTAGTATTTAGTTCTTGGTTCATTCTCGTATGCACCCTCGAATCAACACCAGTTTGGGGGCTCCCTGCCCTTGAGATTCTTGCTCGCTTCACCCTTCAGGGATCTCAGGGCCCTGCCCCGTGGCATTCGGTTCATCCCAAATCACCAGTTCTGCCTACCAAAAATGGCCCACTAGAAACTCTCAATCACCAAGCGGTCCATACACACTCCTTAGCGAATTCCGAATTCCATGGCCACCATCCTGTTGTCTAGATGAACTAACACCTTTTTTGGTGTCTGATGTACGTGAATTCCAGAACCTTAACCTCGTGTTTGGTTCATCCCTCATCACCAGTTTTGCTTACCAAAAATGGTCCACTAGAAACTCTCAGTTGCCAAGTGGTCCAATCAAGAGACAGCACCTGAAGGGTGAGTACTTGAGAGGGTAGATAGATGCTCATAAGGATGCAACATAATTTGGGTAGATTGGGAAGGTGGTCCCCGTGTTTCCCGACAAGTACGGGCCTTCGCGCTTTGAGGTTAGCCTGCAATTGAAAAGGGGTGAATGAAGGGACGAATGTTGGGCAATAATTTACGAACGGGTTACTGAACATACCGCTTCACCTCGAGCCTGAGACACATAGCTCGAACTGTTGCTTCAATTACATTATTGCTCAGCTTGCGCGCCGAGACAGCTAGGCTGAGTCATGGATGGTGCGCGCCCGACGAGGCTTTCTCTAAGCCTCGTCAGGCACACACCATATAGAAGCAAGAAAAGTTGTCGCTTGAAGACGGGTTCAATGGAGCTCAGACCGGACCTACATCGCCTGTCGCCGTCGTAGCCTCTTCCACAGAGTGAGTGAACGACTGAATGGAATGTTGGACGGCTGAAGATCCGGCCCGGGGCACGATGGTACCATCGCGCGCGTGAAACTGAAAGTCGCGCGTCAAGTTCCGTTCGATTTTCCCATCACGTGGTAGATATGACGCGACGTGGATCGTGATACATCGTGCATCATTTTGAGGGATTGGCGGAAGGAACGGAACTGTTTCGATTGGTTCGGGTTTCAGAAAAATCAGAGCTATGTCTACTTGATCCTTCGTTGCTACGAGGGTCTGAGGCCTGAGGGGGTCATTTAGTCTTCCAACCAAAATAATCAATAATTCCTTGCACGACAATCTGGCATAATTATTGATGACACCTTTTGGCAAGGCACCGGATGTCAGAAATCAATTACCCGTCCTCCTAACTGCCTCAATTTTACTTTGAAACATGGAGCACTGCAACGATGTGGCAGTGCGTCAGCTTTGTGGGTTGATTGGTCATCCGTCGTGATCGTGAGAATGCAGCATCGCTGAATTTTCACGCCTCTTGGTTCCGACCATCACACTAGATTGAACGCTTTTCTCTCTTTTCGACGCTACAAAACATCTCTCTTCCCGTTTTTCACCATAATATGACAAATGGAATCGTAAACGGCACTACGGGTCTCGAGACCCAATTCGGTACGCTCTGCTCTTTTTTTTCTCTCTTTCTGGAGCTCATTTCGCTCTACAGCTGACCTTGGACTTACCAAGTCTGCTTATGTTCCTCCTCACATGCGGAACGCGCAGCGGGCTGCTTCTTCCCCTTCCCTTCCGAGCGGGTACATTTTTTTCCTTTGTTTTACCTTCTTATCGGCGCTGACTCATAGCCTCGGTAGAAACGGCTGGAACGATTCCCGCTCCTCGACCCCGCCTGCCCGGGGCAGCTACGGTGGATCAAATGGCTTTTCTGATAGAGGAGCCGCCCGCGGTGGTGGTGGTTTCAGCGCCTCTCCTCGTGGCGGCGGAGGCGGCGGCGGATGGGGGGCTAGCTCCAACGCTGCCCCTAACTGGTCTTCTGCTCCGTCCCAGCCTCGGGAGGCCGCTGGCTTCGGCACTTGGAAAGACGGCAAGCATATCGTTGGCCAGCGCAACCCGCGCATCGAGAAGGAGCTCTTCGGCGACGTTGCCGACCCCTCCAAGCAACACACTGGTATCAACTTTGAAAAATACGACGACATTCCCGTCGAGGCCACTGGCGCTGATGTCCCCGACCCCGTCACCGTCTTCACTTCTCCCCCTTTGGACCCCGTCCTCCTCGAGAATATCGGCTACGCTCGCTACACCAGCCCCACCCCCGTCCAAAAGTACTCTATTCCCATCGTCGCAGGCGGTAGAGATTTGATGGCATGTGCGCAGGTAAGATCATCCCTTGCATCATTTAAATATCAGACATCTGATCCAAAATTTTGACAGACTGGTTCTGGGAAAACAGGCGGTTTCCTTTTCCCCATCCTTTCGGCGTCTTTTACTCAGGGCCCTCGGGCCCCTCCAGAGCAGTCTCAATCGCAGCTCGGCTATTCTCGCTCCCGCAAGGCGTACCCCACGGCCCTCATCCTTGCCCCTACCCGCGAGCTTGTCTCTCAGATCCACGAGGAGGCCCGCAAATTCGCGTACCGCTCATGGGTGCGGCCCGCCGTCGTCTACGGTGGTGCGGACATCAACCAGCAGCTCCGTCTCATCGAGCGTGGATGTGATCTTTTGAGCGCGACCCCCGGTCGTCTCGTCGACCTCATCGAGCGCGGGCGCATCAGTCTCGCCAACATCAAGTACCTCGTCCTCGATGAGGCTGACCGCATGCTTGATATGGGTTTCGAGCCGCAAATCCGCCGCATCGTGCAGGGAGAAGACATGCCCGGCGTTAGGGAGCGCCAGACGCTCATGTTCAGCGCCACGTTCCCCCGCGACATCCAGATGCTCGCCAAGGACTTCCTCAAGGACTACGTCTTCCTCAGCGTCGGCCGTGTCGGTAGTACCTCCGAGAACATCACCCAGAAGATCGAGTACGTTGAGGACAATGACAAGCGCAGCGTCCTGCTCGACATCCTCGCATCGGACCCCACCTCCCTCGGCCTCACGCTCGTGTTCGTAGAGACGAAGCGCATGGCCGACATGCTGAGCGACTTCCTCATGGGCAACAACCTCCCCGCGACCTCCATCCACGGCGACCGCACGCAGCGCGAGCGCGAGATGGCGCTACAGACCTTCCGCACGGGCCGCACGCCCATCATGGTCGCCACCGCCGTCGCCGCCCGTGGGCTCGACATTCCCAACGTCACGCACGTCGTCAACTACGACCTCCCCAGCGACATCGACGACTACGTGCACCGCATCGGTCGTACCGGCCGCGCGGGTAACACGGGTGTCAGCACCGCGTTCTTCAACCGCGGGAACAAGAACATCGTGCGGGAGCTCGTCGAGCTGCTGCGCGAGGCGAACCAGGAGATCCCGCCGTGGCTCGAGACCGTCGCGCACGAGGCGTCGTTCGGCAGCTCGTTCCGGGGTGGCCGCGGCGGCGGGCGTGGGGGAAGCCGTGGGTCCAGCCGTGGAGGTCGTGATTACCGCGCGTCCAGCGGCGGCGGCGGAGGCTTCGGCGGGGGAGGAAGCGGAGGTTACGGCGGCGGCAGCCGAGGAGGCGCTTCTTACGGAGGCGGCCCGTCCTCCTACGGTGGCGGAGGTGGAAGTGGAGGGTACGGTGGTGGGTCCAGCGGCGGGTCCTGGTGGTAAATCCTCCGACCCATCCCCATCCGACTCCCCAAGTCCTATGCCTTCCGTATGTTTATGCTACTCCGACTCTGACTCTGATCCCGATCCCGATCCCGACCTCTATGCCCGACCGCCTCTACCGAACAGAAACCCCATCCAAAACCGTCCAAAAAAATACTCTTTCCCCGCACATAACCGTCGACCGCCATATCTTGCCGATACTTATTCGCCTCACCGTCTCGAGACTCGACCACGACCATGACCACACGATCCGCCCCGATGCGCTGCTGCTTTCACGACCAAAATTGTCTCGTCTCATCCCCCGTTTCTGATGAACTTCACGCTGCTCATGTCTGCCCCGACCGCTATCTTACCCGTTGCACCCATTCGCGTCTTTAACTGGACGCGCGTCCTAATCCATCCCCCAACCAACTTACACTACTCCTCACTGTATAGACGCGGGCACCCCCACCACGAGCAACGACCCACCATCAGTCTTCCAAGCGATACACCAATTCACTCTGTTATACCCCAACAAACACTGTATTGCATCATCGTCCACGTAGACTGATAATTCGCATCATAGACACGATACGAGACAATCCCCAGCATTTTTCCTCACTGCATTAGTAGAGCATCCGCACGCATTATCTTGTAACCTTAGGTCTCTCTCGAGCGTTTTCTTTTCTTGTTACTTATGCTACTCCTTCGATATTTCTTGTCTTCTTGTTACTGTCAGCTTCTCTGTTTTTGTAGATGGGTGTACGTATATCTGTTAATCGAGACGTTCACCATGCAACTGCCGGCTTCGAGCTTCGCATTGAAATACCAGACGAGTACGCATCATCTTTAACGTTAACGTTCCGATTCCAAAACCTTGGACGCTCCCCCTTCAGAACATAAGACAGATGTGCAGAAATTTTCAAAGATTTACAAAATAACAGATATTTTAAGAGAACACTGACACGCATTACGGCTCATACTACTACGTCGGCGACCTGAGATATCTAGAAGAAAATCAATACACGGTTGGGAGTCAAGTACATAGAGGCTTGCCTTCCCCGTGTCGACATCGTAAACCCATCCGGTGATCTTGGTCCCTTTCCGAACCAGAGGATTTTCCACCAAAAACTTGACGTCAGCGTGGACCGACTCTTCAACGTTGGTAATATGGTGAAAGTCCATGCCATCCACTGTCTTGGCGACGTCCTCGCGCCCGGGGTTCGCTTTCTTCACGGTATCGCGCAGCCACTCTGTTGTAAACTTCGTCATACCACAGTCCGTGTGGTGGAAGATTGCAATTTCTTTGTTTCCGAAGAAGTGCTGGGCGACGACGATGCTGTTGATGGCCTCTTGTCTGAAAATTTGTGTTGGCACGACACAAAATCGGGGAGAATTGGCTGGAAGACGCACGCTGATCCACCGGCATTTCGAACGATGCCGCCCTCGCCTATGTTGAGGCCTAATTGTTCATAGGGACTTGTGAAGCTAATCAGTCTCAAGTTAAACTAGACTGGGGGGAAAAATCACTGGACGCGAGGATCCATGCAAGTTACTGGATTCCTTGGTCAGTGCTTGCCCGGCGAGCTCAAATGATGGGCACCCACTGATGAACGGATTTTTGGGACGGATTGGAGCCTTGACATAACTAGCGGCGTACTTTGTGTTGGCTTCGACAAACTCTGCGGAGATCATTTTTGAATGTTTGAGTGAACCACAGAACGGACTTCCATCCTTTATATATAAATGCTCCTTGGAGCCCTGCGAGAACACCGTTGCTAATCAGGCCTCAGTAGCCCGTGGCTTCGAGCTGAAGCCTGACCAGTATGTCACCGAGATCCTTGATTACTGTCGTTGCCAGTTGGCCGCCGATACCCTTACGCAGTGATTCAAGTTGGACACGAGCTCTGCAGTTGTTCGAGTGGTTTCTCAGTTGCTGACCCATCGCCGAACCTCCACCGGGGAGTCGGGGACATGCCCGATCTGCAATCCCACGTCACTATGCTCCCATGTTAAAAACCGACAACGGAGAAGGCCAGAGGAATGAAGTTGTGTGCGTTGAAGGTCAACAGCCCCGCTCGCAATTGAAGTAAATTGAAGTTGAAGCTTGAAGATGAAGAGGAATTGGAAGAAAGGCCGATCAATGATCTTCCTAAATCTGATGCAGCTCGGAGAAAGTAAAATGGGAATATCTTTGCCTCATTATGAATATACACGAATTTACATGGATGGGACATCCGAGAGTATACAACTTCAGAATGCGAGACATGAGCCATTAATTCAAAACCCAAGGGGCGCCAGTGCCGAACGCTTCTCCTCAGCCAGGCTCCAGATGGCAGCCTCATCCTCTTCCCAAGACAACGAGCCTGGCAAATCGTCGAAGAATACGACGCGGGGGTCGCACGATTTGTGGATGTGGCTCCTCAGAAGGTACTTCTCCTCCTCATCCCAAGGCTTCTTGGACTTGCCGGCCTTGCGGACGACGAGCACGAGCTCGATCGACGCAATGTCTAGTACGGCGCTCAGGACAGCAGAGAGCTCTTGGAGCTGCAGACCGTAGTCCCGCCTGTAGGCAAAGGAAAAATGGGTGAGGCCCTGGAGGTACGGACGTAGGGGATCGAGGTCCGGCGGCATGTTGTCGACGAAGTAGATGTGGGTTGCCCACATGAAGAACGTCGCGTGAGGCGGCGAGATCTCCGGGGTGAGTACATCCTCGTACCGAGAGCGCCCCCGGCGGCTCTGCGTTAAAAGGCGTGGCGGTTGTGTTTTCCTGAGGACAGTGGGGCGTGTGATTCGGAGCGGTCTGCGTAACGGAGGGTCTATATAATCGGGGAACATGTGTATTCCGTCGACGATGATCCCGATGTGGTAGGGATGGAGCTGCTTATCCAGCGACGCCATGGCGTGCAGATCCATCATGGTCAAGCAGACATGCTCGACTTCGGGCCTCCCATGCGCAATCATGCTCCAAGCTGGTCCCGGGGATCCGCCTTGGAGGGTGTTCAAGGTACGGATGAAGGGGCGCAGACAGCCCTCGACGGGGACCAAAGTCAAGGATCCCTGAGCAAAAATTGTCGCGGCCTCTGGGGTCTGTAAACAGACGGTGTCGTATAGAATGGGTAATATAAGGTTGTGAATTGCCTTTGACACGCTTAAGAGTGCCGCAGCCGTGGCTATATCTGCGGTTGCGACGAACTTAAATATTTCACAGACCACATCGATGGGCGTGGCTTTGAACCTGTAGAAGAGTTAAGTCTCGATAGCTTCTCCTTGAAGTGAACACTCACTTTGGGGAGACAGAGGTTGTGTTTGATAACTTCAACCTGGGGAGGGGGATGCTCGATTCCTCCACATTGGCGGCGCGCGCGTGCCTGTCGTGCCCAAGTCCTCTGAAACTCGGCCCACTATGTCGGCCAGCGAATGGGCTGGCAAATGGGTCATGAATCAGGTCCCACATCTCTTCAAAATCGTCGAAGCTATCCATTTGGACAGGTTGTGGGAGGAGAGAGAAAGGATCTGCGTTACCTAAGAAGTTGTGGGTCTCACCTTTCGACTACAACTTACTGCTCGTTCACGGTTCCTTGCGAGTCTCGCTATTCACAATAAGCTACGCCCGATACGCGTTTGAGAGATGTCTCCAATCCGAATTCAATTCATGAGCGATCTACACTTGGAAAACAGGCGGTTTTCTGGCCTGAGGGACGGCGACGGCGCAGACTATACATTCGAGTTCCCAGTTAACGCAGATATCCTCGCCCTCTTGGGCGACATCGGCCACACGTCTAACGAACGTCTCTACGCCTGGCTCTCTGTCCAACTTACTAGGTTCAACCTCGTCCTCTTTGTGGCCGGCAACCACGAGCCCTACGGATCCACGCTGGTATCGTTTGCATATGGTTTTGAACGTCAATTTCTTACAATTACCTTGCCGTCAGCAGGGCTCCATCGCAGATCTGGAGCATTTTGCCGCCGAAAGCGAGATTGCGGCCGCCAACTCCCCTCCCGAGCAGCGCCTTGGACGGTTTGTCTTTCTCAATCGCGACGGAGTCGACATCTCGCCCACAGTCACGATCCTGGGTTGCACACTCTGGTCCCGGCTCGACCCCGTGTATATCGACTTCATGCGCATAGCGCTCTCCGACTTTGACAAGATAGCGGGCTTTGACCCCGACGCCTACGAGGCGCACCATCAGGACGACCTGGCGTGGCTGGAGGCGGCTGTGGCGGATGTCGCGGAGCGCGAGCCGAGGCGCCAAGTGGTCGTGCTGACGCACCACGCGCCGACGGTCGCAGACACCAGCGACCCCGCACACGCGGGTGGGACGTCCAATTCGGCATTCGCGACGGAGGTCCTCGCGCGCGTCTGCGCGCGGGGTGCCGTTGCCGTGTGGGCTTCCGGGCACACTCACTGGAACTGCGGCTTTGAGCGTGTGGGCGTACGCGTCGTCACTAACCAGCGCGGATATCGCGACGGCGAGTCTGGATTTGATCCTGCGCGGGTCTAGGCACCTCCGGGTCGTTTTTAGTTGACTAATCCTCATGCAGAACATCGGCCAAGCCTCAACTTTGTGGAGAAGCCTGGTGAAGCGCTTGACTAAGCGTGGTTTATGAACCGCGCCGTTTGAAGGTGTCTGCGCTCCGGAGGATCATGTATCGTAACGCGCGTTAAACGGTGTTAACGGTAACCCGGTTCCTCCTTTATTTAGTCAACTGATTGTCTTGGGAAAACCCGACGGAGACGGGGGAGGCAACTACATATTCGATTCACTGTCAACGAAGATATTCTCTCGCATCGGCCCTTAAGATACCGTGAAAATTCTCAGCACAAGTGACTCTAAGGCCAGTAGGATCAACGATCAACCGCCGGCGGCATCGTGGTCACAGTCACTCAGGGGCTAACCTTTGCCTTTAGCCCTCCATCGTTCCGTCGAATCCTTCTAGAATGCCAACTAAGCGCAATTCCCGGAAGACATTGAGGGGGTTGACGCCCGAGGTGCTGGAATTGCTGACAGGGCATCCTCAGGCGACAACGGCGGTGGCGGAGCTGGTGAATCGTCTCGGGATAAAAGAGTCCACTCTCAAGCGTGCTAGGCGAGAGCTCCCTTCCTTCTCGGATATTACATGTGCAATACTTTCGTCTGAGCCCCTACTACAATGCACTAGCCCTCCGCCGCATTGCACATGTCCAGCCTTGTTTCCTTCCTCCATCCTTCCACCACGAGCTATTCCTTGGATCCTGGTCCGCCATGGATGTCTACGCGGAGCCCACGCAGCATATATGGGAGGCCCGCCGAACGAGACCTGCAAGTCTTTGTTCATCCTTTCAACGCCCTGAACTTATTTTATCGCAGTACCTCGTCCCCGTCCTTGCGCTGTTTTCTGGGCGTATCGCGGACGCTCCGGAGTGCTCCATGCCTGAAACCGAGTTGTCATCAGGCGGCTCTGCTGAGCACCAGGTTGCTTTCTATGAACGCAAGACGATCCATTTGTTGACCTCGTTCTTCGCAGCTCTTCATTGTCGGAAATGTTTTGTTCCTTGTCGTTGAATTGAAGCTGGGGCTCAGAGAAAACCATGACATCAAGTACGCACAGCTCTTCTCCAAGCTATTTTGTACGCATTCGTTTGATTATTGGCTTCTTGCTCAACCTGTCCTGCAGCCGCATCAGAGCTTAATCGCAGTGTCGGATTCCCGTCATTAAAGGTATATGGATTGCTCACGGATATGGGGACTTTCGATTTTTTCTCTTTCGACCCGGTCTTGCGCACCTTCTACCGAGACCCCACAATTGGGGTGGCGAGAAAGAGGGAAGACTTTTTGTATGACATGATCGAGGGTGTGTTCCTGCATGACTGTTGTTGCGGACACTTAATATATTTCAGTCGTCAATAAAATTTTCAGTATCATTTTACAAGAATATGTGGACACACTCAAGGCAACATGTGAACAGTGTTCTTCGGCTGGCAGTGTATGTGTATTTAGCTAAATACCATATCAACCTGAAAACCCGACTCTGCAACAGTTACCACACGCACTGTCCAATCGTCCGGTATGCATACTTTATTCGCCAGTTGCCCTTGATGTTGATGTACTTATGGATCTACAACAAAGGCAGGCCGGGTATCCCTGGAAGCCTGGGAGCAAGCACGCGACAACGCCGTCTCCGCGCAAGAGAAATTAATGCAATTCGATTCTGATCCGGAACAGTTGCAGCAATCGATCTCGGAAGGCCTGGAACTGCTAGCGCGCAGGTAATTATGGCTTGGGGTCCACACCATTTTGTATATCTGACGATGGCTATTTTGTAGCATGGGCGTTGTCAGACGGGCGACGATGATCACGTCCAAGCATGATTTACCGACGAAAGCCGAGCTGGAAGACATGGCGCACAAATATGTTCTAAAATGGCATCGGAAAGGTGGAAGTGGTGATCCCTAGTTGTATGGTCCGCAACGCAGTATGTGTTTCTCCAAAATACGGATTACATGAGTAATTGATGTACGGGTTTATGAATGGCCCGTTTTACACATGTTCCGCAGGAAGACGCGCTAGGTTCAGAAAAAATTGTAGGTGTCTCCGCAGGATCATGCGCGTTAAAACGACTGTTTGCTTGGGTAATTCTCCGTACATGAAGGACGGGACTTCCGGCTCCTCCCTTATTTAGTGGCCTGATATTTCTTGGAGAATCGATCCAAATATATCGCGGGCTGATTGCTGAAAAGGCTTGACGGTTCATGAAAGGTACGTTATTGCTTTTACAGAAATGTCTCTCGCCGACAAGTATGGGAGCGCGCGTTAATCGGATGGTTACAACCATGCACGGAGAACAATTACGCGTCGCTCGCGCCGTCTTCATATCCGACTCCCTGCACTTGGCACGGAGGCCTCCTGCATTTGCACATGAAAACATGGTGTCTTCTGCCTCGAGGATGCTGGCAGGCTCAGATATTTATATTCGCGCTTCATTTTGTGTGTTGACGATTTGCTCCGCAGGCCAGTCGCCTGATGGAGGACTCGGTACTGCGTTGGTTGACATCGTAACTGTGTTCCTGCGGGATAACCGTGATGTCTACCAGTGTTAGCTAGTGTTAGTTTGCCGCCGATGATCCTTCGGCTGAGTTCGGCTGTTCCTCCGGTTTCACATCCCCTGCGCTCCCCGCAATGCCCCTGCACGCTTCTTGTTCTTTTTTTTAGTAGAACCTTGCGTAGAACCCTGTACATAGTAGGCATATCCCCTATGTCCCGGATCGGGAATTGCCAAAACAAGTGTCCCAAATCAGTTGCTCGATCCCGGTGAGTAATCCCGATGACAGAGCGGGCCTGTCGGCGGCCCGTTTTGAATAGAAATTCAGTTCAGTTCAGTTCAGTTCAGTTTCCTCTTTCGGCGCATAAAGTCAGAGGCTCTCAAGTGGGCGAATAAAATAAAATAAAAAATGTAGGAGAGAACTCAGTGAAGTCATCGACCCTAGCAGCCTTAATTTTCCCCCAAATTTTTACTTCGCAAGGTTGGTAAACGACGGTTGTCGAAAGATTCCTGTCATCCCAGGGGGCTGTGCCAAGTCCCGGGAACATTTATAGTTTATGATGTGAGGCCTCTCCGACCACCCCGCCCTCACAAACCCACGCTCTTTTCTTCTCTGCGTCATGGAAGCAGGGTCTCAGTCCCCAAAGTCCATAGCTTTCAACGCCGAGCAGGAGCAGCATGTCCAGGCGTTGGCTAGGTCAATGTCTCGCTCGGAGTCCGTTACGCACCTCCCCACCCTTGCACAAACCACAAGCCGCATGACCCAGCACTCGAAACATGTTAACCCGTTCGAGGGCGCGGAAGGCGACGAGACTCTCGATCCTCGTTCGGAGAAGTTTGACATTCATGCCTGGCTCAAATCTGTCATGCACATTGCCTCTCGCGACCCGGAAAACTTTCCCGTGCGCTTCAATTGCCCAATTTATTTCCTACCGATCCAACCCTTTTGTAGACAAGAACGGCCGGTGTCTCCTTCCGGAATCTGAATGTCCATGGTTTTGGGTCGCCGACCGACTACCAAACCACCACCGGGAATGTCTGGCTAGGCATGTTCTCGACCGTCAAAGGGTGGTTAGGCATGGGAACCGGCCTACGCAAAATCCGTACGTGTTTTGCCATCTCAATTGTACACGATTGACTCTTGATGCAGAGATATTGCGCGACTTCGATGGGCTCGTGAAATCGGGAGAGTTGCTGGTCGTACTCGGACGTCCTGGAAGGTGAGTTTGGCCAGGCACGCACCGGTTTCCCGATATCAATACGTCCCACAGCGGTTGTTCGACATTTCTGAAGACAATTGCCGGTTAGCAATACTATTCACTTGTAGCCAGAACACACATTGACTCAGTTTCTAGGCCAAACACACGGTTAGCGAACGTTTTCTTGACCTCTTCACCACTTGACAATGCTATGCGCGCAGGCTTTAAAGTAGACCCAACGGCGGATATTCAGTACCAGGGAATTCCCAGGGAAATCATGCACAATGATTTCCGAGGGGAGGTTATCTACAACGCCGAGACCGATGTCCACTTTCCCCACTTGACCGTTGGACAGACGCTCACCTTTGCCGCCAAGGCTCGCGTCCCCCGCGTCCGTATTGGCAATGTCCCTCGCGATACATATGCAGAGCATTTACGCGACCTCGTTATGGCCATTTTCGGTCTGACCCACACCCTCAACACCAAAGTCGGCAATGATTTTATCCGTGGCGTTAGTGGAGGCGAGCGCAAGCGCGTGAGCATTGCGGAGACGACGCTCAGTGGTGCGTTTCGATTTTTTCTGGAGCACGTATTACTTGGCTGATTGCATCTAGGCTCGCCGCTACAATGCTGGGACAACAGCACTCGAGGGCTCGACAGCGCCACCGCGCTCGACTTCATCAGGACTTTGCGCCTATCTACCCAGGTCACCGGCTCAACTTGCATGGTCGCCATCTATCAGGTTAGCTATTGACTTCGCCGTTATCTCCCAGCGTTACTAAGCGACTCTCTCAGGCATCTCAGAACGCATATGATGTCAGTGGCGAGATTTGATGAGATTCCCCCATTGCTGACCGACTTTCTCAGCTGTTTGACAAGGCGATCGTACTATATGAGGGCAGGCAGATCTATTTTGGGCCTACCGAAAGCGCGAAGGAATTCTGGACCAGCCGCGGTTTTGTGTGTCCCCCGCGCCAGACGACCGGCGATTTCTTGACCTCGCTGACCAATCCCGCTGAGCGCATCGTCGCGGAAGGGTTCGAAAAGCGTGTCCCGCGCACGCCTGATGAATTTGCACGCGTTTGGAGAGAGAGTGTCGAATACCAGACTCTTCTCAGGGATATCGAGGCATATAATACCGAGTATCCTCTCGGCGGAGAGGCCCTGAGCAAATTCAGGTCCTCGCGCCAACTGCAGCAATCCAAATCGATGTGCGTTTCCCTTTTAGCTCCCGTGGCGAGTATCATACTAACCGCCGCACAGAAGCGCGAAGTCCCCGTATACCATCTCCGTCCGCCGGCAGATTGCTTTGTGCATGGAGCGTGGGTTCCAGCGGCTCCGGAACGACCTTTCCAATTTCTATACTACTGTCAGTCCTCTGTGCAGCTTCGTTTATTGGTCCGCACCTGACATCTCACAGGTCCTCGGCAACTTCTTCATGACCTTAATCATCTCCAGCGTATTCTATAACTTAAAGGACAGCACCTCGAGCTTTTATAGCCGCGGTGCTCTCCTGTTCTATGCTGTCCTTATTAATGCATTTGCTAGCTCTCTTGAGGTTAATATCTTCTTCTGTTGCTACGCATCGTACTGAAGCTTCAATCCCAGATCTTTACTCTATACGCGCAACGTCCCATAGTAGAAAAACATACTGCCTACGCCCTCTATCATCCGTTTGCGGAGGCGGTCTCCTCGATGATATGCGATCTGCCCGCCAAAATGCTTACCGCCACTGGTGAGTCCCGAATTGCACCTCAGTGTCTCCTAGCTCATTCATTCTCAGTCGTCAACCTCACGTTCTACTTCATGACTAATCTGCGTAGAGAGCCCGGCGCCTTTTTCATCTTCTACCTGTTCTCCATCACATGCACGCTCGTGATGTCGATGATATTCCGTACCATCGCATCCACGTCGCGGTCCCTCGTCCAGGCCCTTACCCCGGCGGCCATATTCATATTGGCCTTGATTATGTACACAGGGTTCACAGTGCCCGTGCGCGACATGGTCGTCTGGTTCCGCTGGATCAATTATATCAACCCCGTCGGATATGCCTTCGAAGCTCGTGCGTTATCGTCTTCCCCTTCAGCACGTCCAAAGTCTGACCGATCTCGATATACAGTTATGGTTAACGAATTTGTTGGACGCGCCTACCCCTGCGGAAATTTCGTCCCTGCCGGTCCTGCGTACGCCAACGTCTCGGCGGCAAACAAAATCTGCGCTACCCCCGGAGCGAAAGCCGGCTCGGACGTTGTTTTCGGTGCGGACTACGTCGCAACGTCCTTCAGCTATGTGCACAGCCATCTTTGGCGCAACTTCGGAATCCTCATCGGCTTTATGGTCCGTCTCCTCTTCCATTGCTATCTTCGTAAACTGAGCATAACCACCAGGTCGTCTTCTGCGCCGCGCACCTGTTCGCTACGGAATACATCTCGGCGGTCAAGTCCAAGGGCGAGGTCCTCGTTTTCACCCGTGGGCATTTGCCCCCTGCGCGCGCTTCGGATGACGAGGAGAGCTCCACTCTCAACGAGAAATCGCTCACAATGCCCACCAAACGGCCGGAAGACGTCAAGATCCACCCTCAGAAGAAGATCTTCCTTTGGAAGGACGTTTGCTACGACATCAAACTCAAAGACGGCTCAGACCGGCGTCTGCTCGACCATGTCGATGGATGGGTGCGGCCGGGTACTTTGACTGCTCTCATGGGAGTTTCCGGAGCCGGTTTGTGATCGCCAGCTTGTCTGGTCTTGATTTCTAACGTGATATACGGGTAGGGAAAACAACTTTGCTAGATGTTCTCGCGACACGGACGACGATGGGTTTCGTGTCTGGGGAGATGTTGGTCAACGGCCTTCAGCGGGATCAGTCTTTCCAGCGGAAGACCGGGTATGTGCAGCAGCAAGATTTGCACCTGGCGACAGCGACGGTCCGAGAGTCGCTCGTTTTCAGCGCGCTTCTCCGTCAGCACAAGTCTATCCCCAAGGCGGAGAAGTTGGCGTACGTCGAAGAGGTCCTTGCCCTGCTGGAAATGGAGTCGTACGCCTCGGCCATCGTCGGTGTCCCTGGTGAAGGTCTCAATGTCGAGCAACGGAAGCGTCTCACTATCGCCGTCGAGCTCGTCGCCAAGCCAGAGCTTCTCGTGTTCTTTGACGAACCCACTAGTGGTGAGTAACGTCTGGCATCCGCTTCGCACGTCGCGTTAAAATATTTGCAGGGCTGGACTCGCAGACGGCCTGGTCTATCTGCCAGCTGATGCGCAAGCTCGCCAACCACGGCCAAGCTATCCTGTCAACTATCCATCAACGTCCGTATCCCTTTCCGGCTCTTGATTTTATCTGAATGTACATTTATTTTAGCGAGCGCCATTCTTATGCAAGAATTTGACCGACTGGTGGGTAATTTTTCTACCGATGATAATCCTTTCTGACTTTTTTGTTTAGCTGTTCCTGTATGCTCCCTCCTCGCACACCCAATTTGTCTCTGACCTTTTTGTGCAGTGCGCCTGGAGGCAAGACGGTGTACTTTGGCGAGATAGGCGAGAACTCCAAGGTGCTCACCGCGTACTTCGAAAAATACGGCGCACATCCGTGCCCGCCTGAGGCAAACCCTGCGGAGTGGATGCTCGAAGTCATTGGAGCAGCTCGCGGTTCGAAATCCGTTCAGAATTGGCCCGAGGTCTGGAAGTCGAGCGAAGAGCGCGCGCAGATTCGCCAGGAGTTCGACCAGATGGTGGCGGAGTTGTCCCAGATTGAAGACGCCGGTGACTCGGCGGCCGGCTATGAGTTATTTGCGATGCCTCTCTCGACGCAGTTGTGGGAATGCTTCAAGCGTGTTTGGCTGCAATACTGGCGCACCCCGTCGTACATCTACGCCAAGCTCACTCTCGTCCTGCTCTGCTCGCTGTTCATCGGATTCACATTCTACAAGGCTAAGGTCAGCTTACAAGGATTGCAGAACCAGCTCGTGCGTTTTTTCACTAGGTCTCGAGCATATTGGCTGATCATCTGCGCAGTTTTCCATCTTCATGCTGCTCATTCTCTTCGGCAATCTTACTCAGCAGATCATGCCTCTCTTCGTCGAGCAGCGGTCACTGTATGAAGCACGCGAACGCCCTTCAAAGGCATACTCATGGGTCGCGTTCCTCGTGGCTCAGATCCTCGTCGAAATTCCGTGGCAGATGCTTGCAGCGGTCCTGTCCTTCGTCTCCTGGTACTACCCCATTGGCCTTTATAACAACGCGATCGCTGTGGATCAGGTCAAGGAGCGTGGGGCGCTGATGTTCTTGTACATCCTTCAATTCATGCTCTTCACCAGCACTGTTAGTTTCCTTCATATTTTTCGTCTCTACCGCTTCTGACCGTCTTCCAACAGTTCAGTCAAATGCTTGTCGCCGGTGTAGAGACTGCAGAGGCGGCCGGAAATATCGGTAATCTGCTCTTTTCGTTGACGCTTCTGTTCTGCGGTGTCCTCGCGGCCCCGAGCACACTCGGGTGGTGGGTGAGTGCTTTCAAATGCTTTTCAGTTGGACGGCAACTGATTGCGTTACAGATCTGGATGTATCGCGTCTCGCCTTTTAGTTACTTAGTCGGCGGCATGCTGGCCACCGGAGTTGCCAATACCCAGGTCCACTGCTCGAGTATCGAAGTCCTCACCGTGGATCCCACAGCGGGCCTAAACTGTTCAGACTATTTTAAGGATTACATGAAAATTGCGGGGGGTTCGCTCCTGAATCCCGACGCAACAAGTGCCTGTGGATACTGCTCCGTCGCCGACACGAACGTGTTCTTGGGAGCCATCAACATCTTTGTGCGTGTTTTTTACTTTGAAAGTATTGGCGTAAGCTTGACTTTCTTTTCCAGTATGAGCAACGGTGGAGAAACTTTGGGATCCTTTGGGTTTTCATTGGCTTCAACACTATGGGTGCCTTGTTCTTCTATTGGTTAAACAGAGTTCCGAAGGACAAGAAAATGAAGGAAACGAAGGAAAAACAGGCTTAGATTGGATACTTGTGTATTATCGTATTTCCGAGCACATTTAGAGGCTGCACGCTATAGAACCATATACGTTTCTTTCACATGCGCTTGGACCTTTGAGCATCGTTGGTTTCTGAAATTGCCTCGCCAAAACCAAGTTCAGCACGTGGCTCAACTGCTTTTCTCCATTACTGCGCTATGGTCGCGGCGACACGGCGACACGGCGACGGAGGACCTGGAAACATCAGCTCCTACTGCATGATTCATCAACTCTGTCTGTATTGAACACGATGAATATATAAAGACCGGGGCCGATAGACTGACGGGCAAGATCTTGCGAGCCCACACTCGCCGCATACTCACCGCGACCTTACTTCTTATAACACACCAACTTTATCTTTTGCACGCTACTCGATGTTGAATATCCTCGGTATGCGGTCTCCTCATCTCGGGTATCCTTGCCTACAATTTTTCTAGTGCTCCACGGCTACGTGCAAACAGCAGCCACAGTCGCACACAACACCCAGAAGCTCCGCGCAGCCCTCGACGGCGTCGCAATTCTACACTATGTAGAAGGACCACCGATGCCGGCGTCTTCGTTCTCCTCCTCGAGGCCCTGGTGGTTCTTAGGACAGAGCCTCGAGTTTGACGCCTCGCGCGGCACACGGTGGGACGACGTGGTGAAGTGGTGGTCCGCCGAGCTCTCTGCACGCCAGTACGACGGTGTCATCGGCCTGTCGCAGGGCAGCGCGATGGCGGCACTTCTGCTGTCGATGGTAGGCATCTTCCGCCAAAATTCACTTGTCAGTTTACCAAGAACCGGCAGCTCCACCACCCGGGGCGCATCCCAGGTTTCAAGCCTGCGAAGAAGCAAGACTTCAAGTTTGGCATATTCTGCTCAGGTTCTTTTTTGTCACTCCGTGCATAATGGCCACTGATTTTCCCTAGGTTTTGTTTCGCATACTTCCCCCCACGCAGAAATATACGCGATGCCCGACCTACCAACCTTGCATAGTAATAATGTGTTTAATAGCTACCAGTTTCGCAGGCTTATCATCTCCCTAGCTGTGGACGAGCACGACACAATCGTTTCGGCTGCCCGAACCATCGAACTCCAGCAAATGTGCAATAACTCGATAGTGTACCGACACAATGAAAGTGCGTACATTGAGACTGCGTGATCCAAAGTTGACAGTGGTCAGGGCATTCGATCCCGGTGGAAGGGGACTTCCCGACGTTGTTTCGGGATTTTATTTTGGATTCTACCAAGTGAATGGTGAACTTGAAGCGAGTAGTGTACCTACTCCATTCTTCATTCTCAATTTCAACTGGAATCGAGCGCACGTATTTCCTAGCGAGGGCTCGAACAGTTGAAAAACAATTGATGCGTTATTGAAGAGAAACCTAATAATTGCCGAGCACCGGCGCCTTTTTCACCCATTTCCTCTCCTCCATCTCCTTCAGAATCCACACAGCCATGCTGGCCCTGCTCAAATGTATTGTCCCCTTGAAATCCGGCCCAAGATTCCCCGCGGCGACCGGTAAATCCGCCGCGTTCTCGGTCAGATGTGGGACGCGAAAAACCGTCCAGTCGAGATCGTCCACGGCGGCGACGGCCTTGGCGATCCCCACCATCTCCGCGTTTCCCTGGGGCACCATGATCTTGGGCATTATACTGTACAGTGCCCACGTAGTGGTGGGGAAGCTCTCGGTCGGGTCGGGGGAAAACGAGGGTGTCGAAAGCGCGAAGATGCGCTTCGCACCCTTCGCCCTCATTGCAGCGATAATGCCCTTGAACGAGTCGGCGACCGGCTGCGTGATGAACATGAGCGAGCAGTTTGAACGTGGCCGTCGTAAAACGTACAGTTTCTTTATTCCGGAAAATGAACGCGCTGAACGAGGGATACGCGCCCAAGAAGCTCACGACGGTGTCCACGCCGTCCATCGCGTCCAACAGCGCGCGTTCGTCCGTGAGACCACCTTCCACGATACGCGTCTGGGATTCGATCCCCGCGGGCAATTTGCCACGCGAAGTGGGCCGGACGAGGAGCGTGAGCTTCGGCGGGCTGGGCTGGCGGAGAGCGACTTCTATGAACGCGAGCCCGCTGGGCCCCGTGGCGCCGAGAACAAGGATGCTGGTAGACATTTTGTGCTGTGCTCTGCCAATAAATAGCTATAGGGGTTTTGAGTTAGTCATCCGTTTAATTTTTGCCAGCTGAAAACCGTTCTCAATGACTCACACGTTAAACCTGGGATACCCGGATGTGTTCCATGGCATTGGCAGGCTGGTTTTATGGCAATCACGATCTTACCTCAGCAGTATCATTTTGCAGAAAATCTCTTTTGCTTGCTCAGCACTACCCCCTCAGTTGCTGCCACATTCTGTCAGCGTTACGTGTGTCGGATGTGTCGTTTCGGGAGATCTCTGCGAGTTTCTCCGAGGGACGAGGGACGAGGGGCCGATAAACGGGAACGGCTCACCAACCAAATGAAAGCGCTTATCTCCGGCCGTACTTTGAACGCAACAAAACAGGAGTTGAACGATGCAAACTTATTGTTATTTATCCGACTTTGATGTTATTTCGCATAATACAGCAAATGTGACCGAACGAGCTAGCATCCGGTATGAGTATGGGAGGAGGGCAGAGTGAGAAGTAGGGCAGTGGAGGGGCATGCATGCATAACAAAGAGACCTAGAGAGACAAGACGACAGCGAGGTAAGTGCAGTGCGAGAGCTTTTGAGTGAGGGACCAGTAGTACACATATGGATTTGAGCAACTAATAAAGGAATAGGAGTATGAGAAAACCGAGTAGAAAGCGCTGAGGCATCAAGTGGCGCCGATGCCGAGGCGGAGGACGAGGGCCTCGACGAGCTCGCGCTCGACGCCGAACTCGCGCGCGAGCTCGCTCATGCGCGCGCCCGCATCTTGCACGTCCACCTCCGGTGCGAGCGGCGCGGGGTCGAGCGCGGGCGGGGTGGGCGGCGCGAGCTGCTCGTACGGGCGGGACGGCGACGCGGGCGGGGCGTAGGTCTGGCACTGCTGCTGCTGCTGCTCCTGTTCGTAGCGCGCGTGAAACTCGGCCTCGTCCTCGTCGGTATCGCTGCGCGGGGGCGACGGCGACGGCGAGGGGGCGTCGAACTCGGAGAGGCCCCGCAGCTGCTGCTCCGTGAAGGCTGGAAGTATAAATTAATACAAGCACAAAAAGCGGGAGGAAAAAGAACACACCATGGCAGCCGAGCGCGGTGCGCACGACATCCTTGATGAGCTCGGGGTCCACATCCTCGGGCTTGCGCGCGCGTAGGACCTGGATGGCGGCGAACGTGACGTCGTACAGCAGGTCGCGCAGGCCCGCGCCCCAGAACACGCGGCTATCGCGGTCGGTGGGGAACTTTGCGAGGATGCTGGTGAGCGCGTAGAAGGGCAGGCCGGGGGACTTGACGAAGCGCGCGTCCTGCGCGCGCATGAGCCAGAGGAGGTCCGTGAGCTCGGACTCTCGCATGAGGCCGCCCTCGAGCGCGCCGGGGAGCGAGGGCCCGGCGACGCCCGCGAGAGACGGTACGGGCCCGTCGAAGGCACCGGCCCAGCAGGGGAAGACGGCGGCCATGAGCGCGGGCTGGGAGGAGCGCGTGAGGGTGACGGCGCGCGCGCGGCGGCCGGAGCCGAGGACGGGGGCTGCACGGTGCTCGCCGCGGAGGACCGAGCGGGCGACGGCCTCGGACGGGAGCTCCACGAATGCGTGGGAGAGGGTCTTGCCGAGGCGGTCGAGGAGGACATGGGCGCGGGCACCCGAGGAGGGAGAGACACCGAGGAAAGTGAGGATGGCGGGGGGTGTGATGTCCCATGGGACGTTATCAATGCGGAGCACAACGGGGTCTTCGTCGACCTGAGATGGGGAGGATGGCGGGGAGAATGGGAGAAGGAAGCTTTGTTCGAGCGTTGGCGACGGCGGTGCGCGGACAAGGCCGAAGGTGTTCACGGTCGCGCGGCATACGACACAGTGCATGGAGAGCTGGTCGACGATGTTGAGAGCAGAGGTGAGGCACGCAGGACACAGGGCGTGAGTGCATGGACTCAGCAACGCCAGCTGTTTGGTCGAGACGGCGCACGAGGAGCAATGGGACTGGGCATACGCATCGGATTGGGGCTCCTTGTGCGACTCGCAATGGGATTCGACTCGCTCGTCGACATCAGGAAGATTCGACTTGAGGCCAAACGCGCGCCGCTCGTGCGCTGGAGCAGTGACACTGCCTTTGAGACGCATCTGGGCTGCAAGGTGGGGATTGCGGGGTGGGGTCTGTGGCAGATTCTCGGACGCGTATGACAGGGCGCGACGGCGTGGTGCGGTGAGGAAGGGAGGTAGCAGCGGGGCATCAAACGACGCGTCGCTGTCTGGCTCGTCGTCGTCGTCGTCGACGCGAATTCCGTTCTGAGAGGCGCGTGAGCGCCAGCTACGCGTGCCATCTGCTTTGAATGCTTCTGGGGAGAAACTGAGGCGCTTCATGCGGTAGTTATCGGGGGTGGCAGGCGCATAGGACGACGGTGTAGAAGGGGTGTTGGGCGAGGTATAGCGCGAGGCGACAGCGGGCGAGGAGTACCGTGAGGAGAAGGCCGGGGATGTGTAGCGCGAAGCAGGGGACGCGATGGGGGGTCTAGGCGAGGTGTACATGGCGGTACAAAAGCAAGCACTGAGATTCAACAACCATGTTTGTCAAAGTTTGGTTCAAGTCACGTTCTCTTGAAGTCTCTTGACCGCCAGAAATGGCCGAAAAGGTAAGACATTCCTTATACGCGTGTCTTACTGAAGATCAAAAATTAACGAGGCGGAAAAATTAATCAAGCAAGTAGAAACATTAAAAATGCCGTTAGGCCAGAAAATATTAGGAAAAAAAGAAGACTCCCCAATGTTCTGTGCAGCAGAGTTTCCTTGATTAAGTTCAAGAATTCTCCACTCGTAGTCTCTCGCGGCCAGACGCTCGGGAGGTATCAAATAACGGTCGAGCACAGTGGATTTGAACCACCGTGTTGGAAAAAGAGACAACGTCCCAGTGAGGACCTCCCTCATTCCCCTGATATCTTCCGCAGAAATATTTGGTAGGGTGTCTTCCACAGAGCCTCACATCTAGGCCATAAGCGATCGGCAATTAGACAGAAGGGGCCCCCGCTGGCGAGCTTGAGCAACGTCTATTTTGAGTTGACCGAGAAGAATTTCCGGGAACCCTCGGGAACCTCAACGTCGTGCTTTGCATGCCGATCAATGATGTTCTGCGGAGTCGGGGGGTCCAGAACCCCAACGCAGTGTAGGAGTTTCAGGATTTTTTCGTAAATGTAGTATGTGGTGCCACTGGCATGTGCCGAGGCCAGAATACCTCGAGTTTGGCTTGCGGGTGTTTCAGCTTCTGAAACGTAGGAAAGGGAGCGGTTAGGACGTACTATGAAATCACTGAATTATTAGTTGAGAATTCGGGGCGATGGAACTTGCAGTTTGCTTGAAGAGATGGAAGCCATGGGCCGGCGCCTGCCGAAATTTTGAGCGGTAACATTCAGGCGGTTAGTAGATATCGCCCAATTTTTTTGAATGTGCGAATCTGCACTCCAGCTGGAGTAGGTATGAGGCACGTTCAAGTCAGTTCACGTTTGGTTCAAGTTCAAGTTCAACTTGCGTGACCGCAGACGTCACATCATAAACGTGGGAGTGAACCTCCCGATTCGGACCCGACGATCTCTGAGTCAAAGTCTGCTTCAGCCCTCTTCAACCTTGTTATCCGCCTGGCCGCTACCAACCGCTTGGTCTACTCACTAACACTACTTCGATTTACCAACGAATTCCTCCCAAGATACACCAAGGATGAGTTGTCGACGGTGAGATCCAGCCTCGATCTCAATTGAACTGCACTAATTGAATTCTGATTCTCTTGAACGATGTAAAGGAACGACCGGGCTCGATTCGTAGGCTGTCATGTCGGCCCCGTACGCATCCGCGGCTGCGACCGTGGCTGCTGTTCCTACTCGGACTCTGAAACCGAATCGAACGAACGATGGAATTATACGCAACAACGGCCTGGCATTCAGTTCGATCCTTCTACGCGCTCTTCGCACCACCCTGGAATTGCGCCGAGCCGAAACCACCCCTGCAAGACCTCTCATCGCCCGAAATTCGTCTGCGTGGCCTGCAGACGGGCGTTTAAACCAGCGTTCATCGAAGGCAATCTATACGATATCTGGGCCAGCTCGTGGCACATGGGCTGGTGGTGGTCGCCCTCACGGAGCAAGATACCCGAAGTCTGGAAAGAGTACGAGAGCATATGCACTCTCGCCACGCGCAGAGAGGAGAAGAAACGCTTGCAGGAAATCGAACAGATGGTGCTCTATGGGCAGCATGATGGTCACACCTTCACCGATGCCGAGATGGACGAATACAAGAAGTCGAACCCTGCGCTGTGGTGGAAGCCTATGAGTACATTGCGGTGTCCCGGGTGCGGCGAAGCAGGTGTCCCTGTCGGGGGAACCTTCCGTGCACCACCCCAGAAAGATGCTCGTGGATGGGCGAACGTCTCAAAGCTCCTAGAACGCGGCGAGATGTTCAGCTACTGTCTGACACAGCAAGAGGAAGCTGCGTTGATTGAAGATGCTCAAATTGAGAATACGCGACTGAAGAATTCCGCTGGATGGGAGGAGACGAAGGCCAGGAGAATCGCGGAGTTGAAGAATTTACCAGAAGTTCGAAAGCTTGCACGAATCAAACTCTTGACGACGGAGGAAAGCTGGGAATTAGTAGATGCTTGATTATGTGTAGTAAATGGCTTTCTTGCTTCCGCCCGTCGGAGCTCAATCTCTTCGCTTTGTAGGACCGATGTACATATCGCTGTGCTACGAGTGACATTGCTAGGTTTGACCAAAGAAAACTTACGGGATACATTTGAACGGATATGCATTGTCGAACTTCACGCCTCCCTCAACAACTGTTTCATTTCCTCGAGGTCCCGCCGCGGTTCAAAGCATACAGAAAATGGAAGCGGGTGGGTATTGGCGGTATTTGTGAACGCCAATGTGTCGATCGGCTTCTTGCTGTCCTGCGAAATTCGGAACGCCCACAAAAGCAGGGCGGTGTTGATATACAACGATCTACATCGTCGTGGTATCAGCAGCCAGCAGATAGAAGCGGGTAGCAAGCGCACTTGTTGGCAACATGTGACCCGGGGCAGACCTAAACCGATGGAACGGTCAACCATAAACGAGCGAACAGCTTTCATCCACTAACCCGTCTCCCGAAACCAAACTGGAATACTTTCAGGTCCTCGCGGATCGCGCTTCCGTCGGCTGTTACCCAGCGCTGAGGATCGAAACGCTCCGGGTCTGGAAAGACTATCGGGTCGCGTGCGATGGACCTGGCGTTGGATAGATTGGATTTTGCCCCGACATTTTCAGGCAAAGAAGACTAACCAATGATTTCCGTATACCGCGGCCCCTTTAGGTATGAGATGCCCATTCTAGAGGACGTTATGTCTATTATTTTTCGGTTCTTTTTCAACTCACCCATATAATGTCTTTAGTTGCTCGATGGGCAAAACCTGAAAGCTATAATCAGTACCAGAAGGATCTACGAAAGACCCGAATACCTCCTGCACTGACGGGTCGCCTTCGGAGAATGAGACGATTAAAGGGTAATGTGATGTCTTCTCACCAGCGAAACGATTCCAAGTAGAATGCCGTTACTTGTACCAGCTCTGATTCGTCTTGGAATGTTGGAACTGATGCCTGGTTCAAGCACCTAAAGACTATCGGGTGACGCACTTACGTTTACCAGACCCTACTATGTTGTCCAGCTGTTCTTGGGCCTTGATTTGTGTCTCTGGGAACACCGCAGCTGCCATTATCACGATCGATATCGCAGAGGCGCTCTAAACCGGCCTCAACGCTGGAATCAAAATTTAAATCCCTGGAACTAAACTTACCGTGCCTGCGCCCGCACCGAACATAGATCCGGCTAAATACGCGGTTTCGTTGTCGGACAATCCGTATTCCTCTTGGCGCTCGATGATCATCTTTGCGAAACATGGCTTCGTATCCTGGTTTGCAACCTGTTCAAGTTTCTATAGATACTGATATCGATTGAGGGTTGAGTAACGTTTATTCGCACCAGTTGCACCCGTACACCCTCAAGTTGAGCCTTGAATAGCGTGAGTTCCATCTGGTGCTGCTTTCGAAGCTCCGATAGATATCCCGGAACGTATCGTAAGACAGGATACGCATCCACCATGTAGGCACCGGGAACAAGCGCTGCGCCGAGTCGTGCCTGGGATCCGTTGACTTCTTGTACAATGGGATCGTTCGATAGCGTGCGCGCTGGTTTACCATAGGTCAAGGACAGAATTACGCTTGCGGCATATCTGGCAGTAAGGTTAGCTTTTGTGTGTGCTACAGGATGCCGAGCCTAATACCCTTGCGCATGGGCCATATGGTTGTCCGGATTTTTGAGTAAATCCAAGATGTGATACTGGGCATTGATTTGCTGGATCGGCTCATATTCCGCGGCGACAATTGGCCGAAGCTGAGCATGTAAGGCCCTGGATCTAAAGTTGAGTTTCAACACATTAAATTTGGAATGGACGCAACTTGCGAAGTTTCCTTAACCGTTCTCCATTCCGTATAAGCAACGTCCGCATTCCGCCTGAGAGCGTGTCTCCTGCAGCGATGGAGGGTGGTCGATCAGCAAGGGAGGCCCCTTCCTTCTCCATTATTTCGACGGCGGCCTGCGAAATCCATTTTTCAACATAAGTACAGTGCAAGGGAAATATTTACTTGCATCGTATCGCCCGATGATAACGGTCAATTCACGACCTCTGCGAAACGAGATGACTGGTCCGTATTCTTGAATCCATTCCTCGAATTTCCTGTGGGCGCTATAACCGCGATTGCAAGATGAGTGAATGAACCTCGTTGAGGGTGAGGGTTGATTCACTGTTGCTTCGGGATAGTGGTCCCCAGAAGCCAGTGGCCAGGTGGCCCTGGTGGAAGCAATCTGGTTGCAATATTGGCCCTGTGACGTAGGATGACAATCCCTGTCGCGCAGCCGAGAGCCACGAATGCTAGAAGCGCTGGGGAAATTATAAACTGGATCATAGTCCTGGCGGGAAGACCTGGAGGAAGTGGGAATTTATGGACGGGTCGGATAATAGATGAGGCTGCTTACTGGGTTCAGAGTAGTCAAGAGCAAGTCAGAGCTGGTCAGAGTGTGCGAGAGTGTGCGCTTGCCTCGGACATCAAGCATGCGCGGCACATGGCCGCACATGCTTGATGTGCCGGTGTATGGGCGGGGAACAAGGCGGGGAATTCCAAATTACGGGATTCTCTCGGCTATCATTCTCTTGGGGATGAATCAGGACAAACTTTTACACGAGAGAACCAATTGGTGAACTAAACCAAGAGCTAAATGTACAAGGAGAGATCGATCATTCAACCACGTCCAACTAAACTCCCGTCCACAGGCCTCCCCATATCTCTGGAAGCGGCCCATCGTCAACCAATGGCTTACTGGAATCCAGTGGTCTATCCGGCCAAGCATTGATCAACCCATCCCAAAGCTCAACCCGGTCATAGCTAACGCTGCCGCTGCCTGTTCCGTTGGAGGGAGGGAGGACGAAGAAGCCCGCGCCGCTGGACGCCGAAAGCCAGGGATAGACTCTCGTCGTAATCACTGCGACGTCATTCGCGTACACCTCCAAGGCAGAGTTGTCGACGATGACGGTCAGGTTGAGCGTCTGGATCGTGGACGTGTTTCCACTCAGTATCGGCCAGAGGCGGAGCTTCGCGACTTCGGTCTCAGTGCCGTCTACGCACGATACATCAGCGGCATGAACGCAAAGAGTGCGGACACATACATGAACTAATTAAGGAATTGTGCGATCTATCCACTATAAGGGTTTCGTTCGCGGGCTGGAACTTGGTGGATGTTAGCGGGGGAGGCCATATGCACGGCTGGCGTACCTGAATATTGGTCCATTCGCTGTTGCTTGCCAAGACCCTGAGTCCCGCTATCGGCATATTCGTAGGGACAGTGCTCCCGGTCCACGTCAGAGTAGCTTGGATGGCATAGTATCTCCCCGTTGGCTGCGTCTCGAACGGAACGAACCCTTCCGAGCCGTTGAGGGTGACTGGAGCAGGAGTCGAGACAGTCGACTTGGCTCGGTACTCATTGGTCACCTCGCGGACGATCCGTTGGCCGAGCGTGAGCACAGACAAACTGCCGTCCGTCTCGTTGCGGGTGATCCAGTTGCCGGGGGAATTCAAGCCGGGGGTGTTGGGATCGACATTTCGAATGACTTTGAGGAACAGATCGCGGAAGAGCGTGAAGGAGCCTTGATATGAACGCTGCGCGGCAAGAGCGAGCGTCTCATCATCCTCCTAAGGAATACTTCAATTTCCGACATGCGACAAGAGCTTTATGACTTACATACGCCCATCCAACGAGGACCGAGCGATTTCCCTTCACCGAAAACGGGACAGTTGCATACGTCCGGCCCCAGTCAACCGCCCCAACGGCTTCGATGTTGGCAGCGATGCTTCCGTTAGCTGCGCCGGTATATGTGACCATCGCCCCTAAGATGCGACCAGTTTAGATGGAGACACTTCGAAATCGACAAAAGATCTCGTACACAAAGGCCAATGTCCTTCATGTCCATTGCGCCCGCCTTCTGTGCCGATGCCAATAAAGTCCACCGCTCCGGTGTCCGCGAGATCAAGCGACTCTCCTTCCTCGTTCAATCGTGTCACCGACGCGGTCTCGAAATTGATGCCGAAATTGCCGCTCCAGCCTTCCGATGAGAACGAGCTCCCCCCGGAAACGCTGATGACAGGTCCGAGATACGTCCAGCCCCGGACATCTGCGTTGCTCGTCTGGCGGTAGAGAAGCAGGCGCGGACCGAGTCCGTGGACGCCGCTTGATACGGTGAGAAAGTGGTCGCCCGTCGCGCTTGAAGAATTTCCTGACAAACTCGACATGGTTGGGGAGGTGAAGATGAACGGGTCGCGGAAGCCCGTCAGGCTGTTCATCGGCCATTGGACTGTGTATCGACTCAATATCCGGGCTCGAAGTCAAGCGGTGTGCGACTCACAAATAATGGGGTTGTTTCCGACCCCAAATGGAAGCTAGTAAACGATTCATTTATTGTTCTATGGAGGAGGTACCGAAAATCCCACCTTGATCCAGGAAGCCCCGTCATCTTCCGTATAAGCAATGTTCTGCGTCTCGGCGCCTACGCCTTCGTTAGTCCCGGAGCCGAGTGGGCTGGGAAAAGTTCCCGTGTAAATGGTGGTCGGGAAGCCATTCCAGCCGTTCTTCATAATCGAGCCGTCGAACACACCACGGATATCGTAGATCTCGGACGGCCACTGCATACAATTGGGTATACACTCAAAAACCATTGGAATGCCGTTGGAAGACACGTACGATCGTTTTAGGGTTTTCCCAGCCGTTCACTGCTCGGAGATTAGGAAGAACGGACGCGGAAAAGAGGGGATACGGACTGTCTTCCCAATAGACAAAGTCTTTGGACGTTGCAGCGCACTGGGATATGTTTCCCCACTGATTCAGATGACGCCCTGAGTTCACCATAAGCCTAAGGAGCATTCCTTGCTTACCGAGTAATGGTTTGGGTGGCACTGGTAGCCGGCATGGTAAGAACCGTCGCTTCGCTGGTACAGACCTGTCCAGCTATAAGTCATCGTTCAGTACAACCTAGCTTCGACTAACCCTGAGGGTCATTTTGCCATCCTTCAGGCGCAATAAAGCGCGCTCGTGGACGCCATACGGAGAACAACGATGAGCTGGGACAGGACGTCAAGTCCACCGGCGGGCTCCCCTGGTCAAAGCTGCATGCCGCAGCCGCGAAGACGGGTCCGGAGAGATAAAGCAGAGTCTTGAGCATCGCGCGTGCGGACATGTTTCTGCGCCAGCTCTTGCGCCATTAGCATTTATATGTGGGTGAACGCGCGACTTCTGAAATACTGAACAGCTGATTATGCACTCGCGGTCATCAGCTGAGATGAGGTGGGGAGGGCGGCTGAGCGCGGTGCGAAGAGTGGAGAGGGACAGGCCTTCTGCCGTCACTGCAGCTTCGATCAAGCTGGATTCCAATACGTCACGAAGAGGCGGCCGAAAATCCTGAAACCCGCTTCAGGCTGCATATCCAGTCTGGTCAACTTTCTCTGGCCCGTTTGAGGATACTGCCAGCCTCGCTTGCTCAAGGGTCGTTTCTTCCTTTCCAGTCGTCTGAGGTCAACGGAAGATCCACGAAACAGCCAAGCAAACATCAAGTAGCTCGACAGTTACTGTCAGCAGGACGTCCGTCGTCGATCTTCCAAGCCTCGCCGCGTGTAAAGGGGTCAAGTAATTCATCCGGACGTGACAGGAGGAACTCGAGGATCAGCAGCTGAAATCGCGCCCACTGCTCTGTTCTGGCAGCCGTGTCCATGACCGTGACGGTTGAGAACGAAAGCCGTTTCTCTTGCCTCGTGATCTAAAATGCTTCCCACCTAATTCCGAGCCCGTTAAGCTCGTAGTCGATATAGCCTCTGCAGACTAATTAGAGTACCCAGGAAACCACAGGCATGAAGTTTGATGATATACACGTAACACTTTGTTTACTCTATCGGTACTGGGATACATGGGGTGTTGGCGGGCTGGCATCCATCGTCTACGCGCACGCGCCGTAGGACAAATGAATGCACGCGCATCTATGCATCGCATAACGAAGGCGCGCCGCAAAATAAGTACCGGAAGTTCGGACGGGGATAAACTAGAGCTATTAGAGAGAGTGGTGTTCCATAGGGAGGGTGAGGTGGCGAGGATCCAGAATCCAGGACCATAGTGAGGGTGGGGACCGGCAACAGTGAAATATGCATGAAGGAGAGATTGCGTTGTGGTTGTGTTGAGAGTTGATGCTAGGAAAAAAAATGGATGAATGGGTGTGGACGCGCCGCTAGGTTCCCCACGCGGGGAGCCCGCCGCGCTGGCGCTGCGAGCCCTTCGCGTTCGCGACGCTCACATACACCTCGGGGTCCGCGGGGTCCGCGCGCTCCGCCTCGCCCCGCGCGCGTCCCCAGCTGAGGCTGACGCTCCAGCGCCCGCTGCCCTGCAGCGGCGACGGCAGCGGCGGGACGGGCGGCACCTCCCCTTGCCCCTGCCCGTCCAGTTCGAGGCACCGCCTCAGACTGCGCACCGACCGGCTGCGCTCCAGCGCCGCCGGCCGCTCATGCTGCGACGGGATGAGTATCCGCGCGAGCGTGATCTCGTCCTCGCCGTCCGAGGACACCGACGTGTCGCTCTCCGCGTCGAACTCACGCCGCGGCGGCGACAGCAGCTGCTGCGCATGCGCGCTCGTGCCCCAGCCGCCGAGGAAGCGCGCGCGCGGGTCGTCGGGGCACGGGACTGCGAGCTCGAGGTGCCCATGGAGGTCGAGATCTGCCGCGCGCGCCTTGCCCTTGCTGTTCTCGCGCCGCACGGGCGACGACCCGCGGGAGCGGCACACGACGCGGCTCGCGCTCACCTGGCTCTCGCTGCGCGGCGCGCGTGCGGTGCTCAAGCGCGTCGTGAGCAGGGGCGGTGCGTGCGCATTCGTACGGTCGCTCAGGCGCCCGCGCGTCTTGGCGGAGACGCTGCGGCCGAGCTTGGCCCCGGGGGCGGGGGAGCCGGAGATGGGGGGGAGGGGCCCAGGTGCTATGGCAAAGTACTCGCGGGCGCGCTTGACGTTGTCCATCCAGCCGGTGGGCATGCGCGGGGGGAGTATGGGGCTGAGGAGGGACTCCTCCTCGGCGTCGTCCGTGAGGCGCGAGTACGTCGACGTCGGTGGCGTGCTCTGCGGGCGCTCGTAGGACGTCATGTGGCGGAGGTAGGTGGAGGCGCGAGTGGGAGTGGGGTGGTGGACCGGTGGCGGCGGAGGGGAGACGGCGCCACTGCCGCGCGAGGAGGACGGGTGGTGCTGGTAGTATCGGTTTGGGGGCCGCGCGGGCGTGGGGTGGTGAAGGGGAGGGAGGTCCGTGGCGAGGGGGGATATAACCGAGTCGGCGCGGTGGCGTTGCTGCATATCTACCGCACTGCGGCGGGGCGAAAGGAGGGCGCTGCCTGGGTCGCCGGCGTTACTCCCACGGCGCGCAGAGGGTTCCTGGCTGGTGACGATGCGAGGCACATTACTGCCGCGGCGCTGGATAGTACCGGGAATAATTGTGGCTGCATTGCTGCTGCGGCGGGGAGCCTGCTGGGAGGTGGAATTGCGAGTGGCATGCGAGCCGGATGGGCGCGGCGTGCGACTGACCAAAGGCGAACTCGGCGGGGAGTAGACCGGTGCGGAAGGCTCGGGCTCGTCGTCACGCTTGACGCTGGTAGAGCGGGTGGGGACCAAGTTTGAGAAAAAGCCGACAACCGAGGCGATGGTCGGACTCTTCAGCTCCTCTGCAGGCACGGTGCGCTCGGTCTCGGGAGTGAATATACGTGTTTCCTTGTATCCCGCCTCGCGCAAAAGATCCTCGAGACGCTCGTAGGTCTTTGAGGTGCCACGGCGGTGCAAAGGCACGCGTCCAATTGATTCTGGGTAGAGATTGCGGGCTCGTCCACGGGGCCGCGACGGGGGAGTCTGCGGCTCCGTGGACGAGCCCGCCGAGTTTGAATTGGAGGGGGACAAGGATGGGGAAGGAGAGGTAATTCGTGTGGGAGATGGGGGGGTTGGGAGGATGCTATAGCTTGTCTGTGGAATTTTTTAGGCTTGTCGTAAGAGTGAATGAGGCGAGCAAGTACCTTGTCATGGAGAGTGCGCCGCGGGTGAGCCATGGCTGACGGCGGCGTCGCCTAGTTTGCGCGCTGGCAGTGGTATGTAGCAACCGAGTACAGAGGATCTTTGGGGTACCGAATCAGTCGCACGGTAAGTAAGGCCGTGCACGTGTGTTGATACTATCACAGACACTCGGCGATTGCCTTTCCATCCAATTCTGGACCTGTCCAAGGACTTTCTGGTGGATTCGAGCAAGGCTGAAGTGGCAAAGGTAAGCAGAGGAAAAAAGGATTTAATGACAGTGGTGTGATCTTGGAAAGCTGAAAAAGGCACTGGCACATGTCAATGCTAAGTAACTTACGGCACCTCGAGCCCCGGAACTCGATGAGCCTCTGCCTGCCTCTGCACAAATGGCGGGAAGCTAGGGGAAGCTAAGGGACGAGAGAGGCATCGGGAATGTAATTTCCTTCAAAACTGACTTCTTTCTCAGAGCATTCAGGAACGCTCCGAGTCGCCTGCCGATCACCGAGTCATTCTCGACATCGACTTGGGCCGGGATCTTCAGTGGCTTCAAGGCATCCTTTCGGGGAGAATTCTGAATACAAGTTGAGGCTTGGGAGGAGCCTTGAATGAATGGGTCAGGCATCAACGTGGGATTTACGATTATTGCGCGCAGGGACGCGGTGCTAGAGTGTTACCCAGTTGCCTGGACGAGCTGCCATGACTCAGGTACGTACTATCTCCATGATCATTTTCGTTTTGTTTCTTCTCGATGGGAACTTGAGAAATCTCCATTCACCTCCCGGCGACGCTGCATGTTTCGAACTACCCTCTGAGGGCAGCTAGTGTCTTATAAACAGAGCGCTACCGCAATTCTCCAACGCTTCGACTTCAACTTCATCCCCCTCCAAAAGATACGATTCCTATCGCAAAAAAAATGAAATGAGGCTCTCAATCACATTTCTATAGCTTTCCATACCCTTCCCCAGACCTTACGAGTGGAAACGACGCAGTGCCTGAAACGACCCCTAACTGATTTCAAAATATAGTGATGCCATCACATCAGCTTTGATCTATCCCAACCAATCACAAGGAGGCTCGCTGTCCCAAAGCAGAAATTGAACTTGCCCTTACCAACGTGTCCTTGGATTCTCCTTCGCTTCCTCTGCAGAGTCGATGGACGTAGGATGGACCCTTGATCGAGTCAGAAAACGAGTGTCCGAGGGCGTATAGGTGGACTACTGCCCTGGGGTCACCCGTGTTGAACGGTGGGTGGGTCGCCGCCACGTCCAGGGCTTCTTGGTAGCGCTTCGCAGTACTTGACCGGTCACCTTTACCCAAGCGAGAATCGTGAGCCCGAAGGCGCCAATAATTTGAATGGCTTTGAGTAAACGCTGTCCTTTCGCCCCTTTAAACTGAGGGTGTGTTCGTGGGGACGCGGAAGGGCGGAACGAATACACGAGGTTATATGCGTCCGGATATGCCTCTACGAGAATGAATTATCAAGTGCCAATGGCCAAGCGACGCGCAGTTACCTTGAGTAAACCCGGAGCCAGATTTGCGAAAGCAGCCCACGAAGCTGTGTCAAGTAACAGCAATTACTTCCCGTGGGAACTGCTCTGGAATGCCCGGAAACGTCTGCAGCACATCCTCGTGGTCTAAAATCTGGACGATCGCTCGACGGTAAAGCTCGAATGCTTCAGGTATCCTGCCCGCTTTTTAATGGGTCTCCCCCTCAATGAAAGGTGTTTTCCCAGACGGCATGACAGAAGCAAAAAATAACGGATACGGGTTTACATTGCACAGAATCAAGATCGAAGGACCTTGGAGGGGGAGAGAGAAGAAGTTGAGAGTAGTCGCACAGCGTGACAATGGAGAAATCCAGAACAGAACACTGTACAAAGGTATTGGAAAGGTAGATACTATTTATTACATCCGACACGTAGCTATGTATACACATCAGACCGCCGCTTTGACATTGAACCTGAACGCCGGGTTTTGCTCATCGAGGAATGCCCAAGTAACGAGATCCTTCCACCCCTTGGCCTTCCAACCATCAAGCGACGCGGGGAACGGTTCAATTACAGAAATGAGCGACGCATCATGCGCGAGCACGACGAAGACATCCGGATTCGCATCGAAGCTACCGATTTTCTTGACGGAGGCGCGCGCGGTGGGCGGGTCCTCGTAGCCGTGTTCGGCAACGTCTAGCAGAGGACTCGTGTGCGCGGCGAGGTCGAACGCGCCCGTCGAATCGGCCGGTGGGAAGTGGGTCGCGGAGACGGAGCGGCGCGTGGCCGCAAGGATTGCGCCAGGACAGGGGAAGTGCTTGTGCAGTGCCTCTGTCGGGCGGAGTACTCCTGCATGATGACACGTGTCTCCACCGAGCAAGACGAAGCTGGTGGGAGTGACCCGTGCAAGGGCACAAACATGGCCCGCAAGGTGCTTTACAGAACCAGTTAGAGTTATATTGGCTGGCAAGAGATCACATACACCGGGTGCATTGAGCACGTATAAGCTCCCGTCGCCGAAGAAATCGTGCGCTTTGAGCCCGCCGAACTCGAGTTGCAAGTTGGCAAAGTCGACCTCCACGAGTTTACGTCCGCTGGGCACAAGTCAATCAAGGCAAGAAAATCGAGTATCGAGAGACAGACGCGATGTCGCTCTCGAGCAATTGACTACTTGAATCTGATGTGCAGGTTGTTTTCACCATGTCTTCCCCGAAGACAAGATCTGTCGAGGAGGGAAACTTCGACATGTCGCCTGAATGTGTCAAATTTTGCCACGCGGTACTGCGCTGCTACACTCACCAGTGTGGTCGAAATGCGCATGGCTAGCAGAGAACCGATGAGACGGCGGCCACACCCAAGAACCGATGGACTCGCCTCCAAATCACAGCGCTGATGGTATCCAAAGGAACACCTGCATCGATAAGCTGCTCGACGATATCCCGGCTCACGGGCATGGCGGCGCCGGCTTTTAGTATCTCCACAATGGAAGGGGCAGCATTCTCCGGGTCCTTTCGAGGCCCCAGATCAAACATCACACGCTGCTTCGTCGCGACGTTTTCGATGAGGAAAGCGAAAACAGGGCACCGGAGGTTCTCGTGGCCAGGAAGGATAGGTGATATGAGGTTCACTGCTGGAACCACAACTGTCTCGGGGTCGTCGACAACATTGAATACTTTCACGGTCACTATGGACGAGGACGCGGGGATGCCTAAGTCATGGAACGACATGGCGTTCTGGACGGTGAGATTCCAAGTTGGGAGATGACGTGACGGTCAATGACTTCCCGTCGCGCGGAACCACCCGTGACAAGTGAGAACAGAAGGCCAATAGCAAACCAAGCCGACGAATTCATCAGTTCCGCTGACTAGAGTTGAACGTTGAAACGTTGAAGTTGCGCCGTGATTGGGCTTGAAAGTGTTTGCAGGAATTAGACTCTGAAACTGGTTCATGGACTCTAATGCAGTACTGCTCTTTGCCAGAGGAGGTATGTAGATAATGGATACAAAGGAGGCACTCAACGCTGAATCTGACATCCAAACGTTGCGGCTGTTGGCGGCGGGAAGCAAAGAACGAACGACCCTCAGATTAGCAGGGAAATCGCCGCCGATCGGGTACAAGAGCGCCCCGGCACTTCGCCCCGTCGACTGCCGTCGGTGATATCCGTGCGGAGTTTTAAAGGCTCAGACAGACGTTATTTTTATAAAGATTTAGAGATACTATTTCTTCTCGACGCATAGTAAATGCCGCTACAAATCAAACCGCCACTTTGGCATTGAACCTGAACGCCGGGTTTTTCTCATCGAGGAACGCCCAAGTAACGAGGTCCTTCCACCCCTTGGCCTTCCACCCATCGAGCGACGCGGGGAACGGTTCAATTACAGACGTGAGTGACTCATCATGCGCGAGCACGACGAAGACATCCGCATTCGCATCGAAGCTACCGATTTTCTTGACGGAGGCGCGCGTGGTGGGCGGGTCCTCGTAGCCGTGTTCGGCAACGTCTAGCAGAGGACTCTTGTGCGCGGCGAGGTCGAACGAGCCCGTTGAATCGGCCGGCGGAAAGTAAGTCGGGGAGATGGAGCGGCCAGTAGCCGCAAGGATCTCGCCGGGGCAGGGGAAGTGCTTGTGCAGCGCCTCCGTCGGGCGGAGTGCTCCTACGTGGTGACACGCGTCTCCACCGAGGAAGACGAAGCTGGTGGGAGTGACCCGCGCAAGGGCACAAACGTGGCCCGCGAGGTGCTTTACAGAACCCGTTAGAGTTATATTGACTGGCAAGAGATCACATACACCGGGTGTATTGAGCACGTACAAGCTCCCGTCACCGAAGAAATCGTGCGCTTTGAGCCCGCCGAACTCGAGTTGCGAGCTGGCAAAGTCGACCTCCACGAGTTTACGTCCACTGGGCAAAAGTCAATCAAGGCAAGAAAATTGAGTATTGAGAGACAGACGCGAGGTCGCTCTCGAGCAATTGACTATTTGGATCTGATGCGGAGGTTGTCTTCACCATGTCTTGCCCGAAGACAAGATCTGTCGAGGAGGGAAACTTTGACATATCGCCTGAAGGTGTCAAGTTTTGCACACACACACAGTACTGCGCTGCTACACTCACCAATGTGGTCGGCATGCGCATGGCTAGCTGAGAACCGATGAGACGGCGGCCACACCCAAGAACCGATGGACTCGCCTCCAAATCACAGCGCTAATGGTATCCAAAGGAACACCTGCATCGATGAGCTGCTCGACGATATCCCGGCTCACGGGCATGGCCACAACGCCGGCCTTTACTCCTTCCGCAATGGAAGGGGCAGCATTCTCCAGGTCCTTTCGAGGCCCCAGATCAAACATCACACGCTGCTTCGTCGCGACGTTTTCGATGAGGAAAGCGAAAGCAGGGCACCGGAGGTTCTCGTGGCCAGGAAGAATAGGTGATACGAACATCACTGCTGGTACCAAAACTGTCTTGGGGTTATCGGCGACATTAAATACTTGCACGGTCACTGTGGACGAGGACGCGGGGATGCCTAAGTCATGGAACGACATGGCGTTCTTGACGGTGAGATTCCAAGTTGGGAGATGACGTCTCGTCGCGCGGAACCACCCGCTTCACGCCGGTACCACCCGTGACAAGTGAGAACAGAGGCCAATGGCAAACAAATTTGCCGACGAGTTTATCAGTTCCGCTGACGTGCTCGGCGCAAAGCCGACGTTCATCGCATCATTGTCTCAGCACTGGCGACTCATGAATTCACTGGGGTTGAATCGTTGGACTTGCCGTTGAAGTCGCGCCAGTGTGCTTACTGTGAAAAGTGGGACTGAAGCTGAATGCAGTACTGCTTGCGGTCTTGCCAGAAACGGCCACGGAGGTATGTAGATGAAGGATACAATGGAGCCGCTCGACGGTGAATGCGGCATCCGAGGGCGTTGTTGCTGTTAGCGGCAGGAAGCAAAGAACGAGCGACCTCGGATGAAAGAAAGCCAAAAGGTGTGACAGGGAGAAATCGAGAGGTGCTCCGCGCCCCGGCACTTCGCCCCGTCGACTGCCGTCGGTGATATCCGTGCGGAGTTTTAAAGGCTCAGACAGACGTTATTTTTATGAAGAATTAGAGATACAATTTCTTCTCGATGCATAGTAAATGCTGCTAAAAATTAAACCGCCGCTTTGGCATTGAACCTGAACGCCGGGTTTTTCTCATCGAGGAACGCCCAAGTAACGAGGTCCTTCCACCCTTTGGCCTTCCACCCGTCAAGCGACGCGGGGAACGGTTCAATTACAGACATGAGCGACTCATCATGCGCGAGCACGACAAACACATCCGCATTGGCGTCGAAGTTACCGATTTTCTTAACGGAGGCGCGGGCGGTGGGCGGGTCCTCGTAGCCGTTTTCGGCAAGCTCTAGAAGAGGACTCTTGTGCGCGGTGAGGTCGAATGCGCCTGTTGAATCGGACAAAGGGAAGTGGGTCCCGGAGATGTAGCGGCGAGTAGCCGCAAGGATCTCGCCGGGACAGGGGAAGTGCTTGTGCAGTTCCTCTGTCGGACGGAGTAGCCCTACGTGGTGACACGCATCCCCGCCGAGGAAGATAAAACTGGTTGGAGTAACTCGCGCAAGGGCACACACATGGCCCGAGAGGTGCTTTACGGCACCACGTTTAAGTTAGCGTTATATTGGCTGGTGCAAAACAAAACAGCACATACACCGGGTGCATTAAGCACGTATAAGCTCCCGTCGCCGAAGAAATTGTGCGCTTTGAACCCGCCGAACTCGAGTTGCGAGTTGGTAAAGTCGACCTCCACGAGTTTACGTCCCCTGGGCAAAAATCAAGACATGAAAAAAAATGAGTATTGAGAGACAGACGCGAGGTCGCTCTCGAGCAATTGACTATTTGGATTTGATGCGGAGGTTGTCTTCACCGTGTCTTGCCCGAAGACGAGATCTGTCGAGGAGGGAAACTTCGACATGTCGCCTGAAGGTCTCAAATTTTGCCACATGGTACTGCGCTGCTACACTCACCAGTGTGGTCGAAATGCGCATGACTAGCAGATAACCGATAAGACGGCGCCCACACCCAAGAACCGACGAACTCGCCTCCAAATCACAGCGCTGATGCTGTCCAAAGTAACACCTGCATCGACAAGCTGCTCGACGATATCCCGGCTCACGGGCATGGCGATGGCGCCGGCATTTACTGCTGCCACAATATAAGGGGCAGCATTCTGCAAGTCCTTCCGAGGCCCCAGATCAAACATCACACGCTGCTTCGTCGCGACGTTTTCGATGAGGAAAGCGAAAACAGGGGCCCGGAGGTTCTCGTGGCCAGGAAGGATAGGTGATATGAACAACCCTGCTGGAACCACAACTGTGTTGGGGTCGTCGACGACATTGAATACTTGCACGGTCACTGTGGACGAGGACGCGGGGATGCCTAAGTCATGGAACGACATGGAGAGTTCTTGAAGGTGGGTTTCCAAGTGCGTTTGCCAGGTTCTTAAGGACTCTTGGCGCGGGCGGCGGCATATGTACGCGCGGCGTATGTACGGGTCTGAGTCAGCTTGGAGTCAGCAACCACTTCTCAGCCGTGAATGAATAAGTCCGCCTTGCGCGGCCGCGTTGTGTTCGGTTATTTCTTATCTGTTTGGTATATTGAGACGAAAGTTGACCCTGCGACGTTTGCCTCAGGGAGACTACGCTGTACCACCCGTGACATGTGAGAACGGAGGCCAATGACAAACGAAGCCGACGAGTTTATAGTTCCGCTGACTGGAGTTGAAACGCTGAAGGTGCGCCGGCCCTGCGGCGGGCTTGACAATGCAGCACTGCTTGAGGTCTTGCCAGAACACGGCCATACAGGTAGATAAAGGACGTGCCGCAGCTGCTCAACGGTGAATCTGGCGTCCGAATGTTGGTGGCGGGAAGCAAAGTCGGAGTTGTGACCTGTTTGGGACTTGCCTGTAATTTTCACGCATGAACTTTTGGGCCTCCAGTCGGAAATGCAGGAGCCGCATCTACGTATTTTACGACGAGTAGGCGATCCTGTGCGGCCATTTAAATACTCATGTATGGCAATACGAAAGTGTCTCTGGAGTACGACTCGATGCCAATGAAAAATTACCTGCGAATGTGATGGCCATATCGCGAGGACAGTGTGTCTGTTGCAGAAGGGGCGAGCCAGTTGAGGGAAGGGGCCCCCAGCGAGGCACGGATACAATTTTGGTGGTTTCTAAATGTCCTCGCCCAGGAGTTGTGGGACTCAGACTCAACTTTCAAGGGCGCGGCGTGATACGAAAATGGTGCGGAGTAGAAGATGGACTTGGGTACAGATGTACATGATTAATATTTGGAGCGCTAGGGGTCCATGCCGTGGCGGAGGTCGCCGCTGCCTATTGTTGTGTGGCCCGTCGATCTGAGCCCGCCGACATGGAATGCGCAAAATATGTGCCGTAATGATTTTCAAACTCAGCCATCATTGATGGAGTGGTACATAGACACTTCTTTAGCTCCAAGGTTGTCCTCAGGCTTGAATTCTCCTTCGCATCCCCTACGAACTACTGTAACACATGCAACCGAACGTATTCAACTGTCTTCGATCGATCTTGAAATTTTGGTGGTGGGCAATGCATCGAGCCATCAATCCGTTCCCACGCTTGAGTTGCCGGAATGCCGGACCTCTGGAGTGACCCCAGATTGCGAACACGTTTTCCAGTCGTAGATTGTCTGCTTCCACTTCGCTCAAAAGTCAAGATATATTTTTAATCTACGAGCGGACGCAATGACCGAAGGAATTTCCCGAATTCGGATCCCTTCACGACAAACACGTTCATTTTCCCCCAAATTGAGCAGGTTCGGAGACTGAAAGTTGGAATTTAAAAAAATCCTTCGGTCATTGCATCTGTCCATGAATTCCCCACATATTCTCAACCGTGAGTGAAGTGAAAGCAGACGATTTACGCCCGGAAAACGTGTTGGGAATTTTCCTGCCTAGAACAGCGATGTCACACTTAGTCACCTCCATGACACGGTCACTTGACCGATTTCTCAGTACGTCTTGCACACGTCTGCGCGCTTCCCACTCCATTCTCTGGGTCCCAGGCCCGTCGAACGACGATAAACTGGATGTTGCATCACGATACTTGTCTGTAGGCTCGCTCTATCGGTCTATGCCAGCTAATAGGCGCTCCAGGATATACTTTCAGTGGTTCCGAAGCGGCCCCAAATCTCGCTTCCTATACCCTTTTCTTCGACAACCACACTCGTTTCGATACTCTACGATATTCCACTAGATTTGCTATAGCTTTATAACCCAAATTCGCTGTTTAATCTGCAATACTGCCGCTTGATTGTGTACCCTTGCATTCAGGTATGCCGTGGCCCCAAAATCATCCCACCTAATCTCTGACCGGTGCTCACAATCTCAGAGCTTTTTACCACACTCTCTGTTTCCTGTATCTCTTTTTTCAGACCCCCGCAATATCATGGGCGATAAACTTCGTGCTCAACGCCGTCCAAAGAAGAAGTCTTCCATCGAAAATGCTCAGTTACTAGAAATGCAAGCTGCGAAGAGCAGCCATAAACGCTCAAAAGAAGACGCGCTACGTAAGCCCCGCAAGAAGACGAAGAAAGAGCTTGAGGACCAGCTGAAGACCACCGAGAACCTTCTTGCCAAATCACAGGGTCACGTCTCTACGCTTCAGAGTGCGCTCAACATCACATATAATCGCCTGCTTCATTCCGAGTCTTCTCTCGCTACTGCACTTGACAATAACCTCGAACTCTATCGCCTGCTTCGCGTCGAACGACGTAAAACCCAGCGATATCGGCTGGATAAACTCACGCTGTCTATCAAGCTAAACGAGACCGCCGCATCCCTCGCCTCTGTTACCAAATCCTTTTCCATTGCTGTCATAGATCGCGACCATGCTCTCGAGTCTGTTCAAGCCAAAGATGTTGCTCTCCAGCGGCTGAAATCCCAAATAGCTGCCCAAACCGCACGGTACAAACAAATTATCGGCGAGTGGCAGAAGAAAACCAAAGCCCTCCAAATGGGGAATCTGCGCTCTGTCCGTTCGCTCTCAAAATCAAGGGACCAAGCTCGCGTCGCCGGCGAAACCAAGCAGTGGTGTCTCGTCAAGAAGGGTGTGTATACTGCAGATGCGCGAGCCATGGCACGTGCACTTGACAAGGCCGGATGCTCACAGGGGAAAATCGGTGGTGTCATCAAGTACGTCGCGCAGAAGGCTGGACTGTATGTGAAGGACAACATGAGCCGTCGGACGGTTCAACGGGCGTTGATGGAAGGCGGGTTGGCGGCGAAGATACAATTGGCTTACGAGATTGCTACTGCGGACGGTGCGCCCGGGAAGTCAACTTACTCGGTACCTTCACTAACGATCTCGTTGCATAGCCGTAACTGCCAGTGGCGACGCTACATCCCTACGCGGGCACAACTATGAAAGCTGCCATATCATGATAAATAAAGACGGCTCCCACCACAATCGCATTCTAGGCATCAATTCCACCGTCGACCACACGAGCGAAACTCAGGTCAATAACTGGAAGACACAGATCGCATTCATCTCAGAGCTCTTCAAGCGATGTCCCCTTGGCTTACGATCCGCTCTCAACTTCGAAATCTCTGAATTCCTTCGACTCCTCAAAGGGATGAACGGGGACCACACCAGCGATCAGAAGAAGACGGTCCGTCTCATGCAAGCGTGGAAGAGCGAGGTTCAGCGCATTGTTCTCGGCTGGGAAGAAATACATGCACGCGAGGCTGCAGAAATCGTCATACTCATCACCGACATCCGCGCCAAAAATATCGAAGAAGCTGGTGGTCTGGAGACGTGGAATTTTCTCAGTGACGTGCAGAAGGATGTTCTAACTAAATCGTCCATGGACACGCTGGCATTTCAGCTCGGAACCGCCGCCTTCGACCGGCTCTCACCCGAGGAGAAGCACGAGATCGATATTTTTTTCTGGGCAGGTTGCTCTATGCACAAAGAGCTGAATTCATGCAAAGCCTTCATGGAAGGCATGGACGATTACTATGTCGAGAACGATCTCGAAGGCCCCGTCCTACTCGCGAACAAGGACAACGATGCCACGATTCAACTTGCCGAGAGCACCGGCCAGTCAACGGCTGCCGTCCAACGTGCGCTGAAGGTCTCGGATCGTGGAGCTGTGAAACTCATCGCTCTGTTCGGCGCACTCGTCAACCACAAAGACGATAAAAAGGGCTGTCATGATGTCTACGAGGACTACTTCCGCGGGCAGATCGGCTCCGGCGTTCGCTTCCCGCCCGTTAACAATACTCGTTACCAATCTTTCGGTCTCGGCGGTGCTCGCATCATCTCCTTCCTCGACGAGCACCGACTTTTCATGTCCTTTCTGAAAAACAAGAAGGAAAAGCGGACCCTCAACCACCTCGAACAAAACATCGTCAAAGGAATGGGTTGTTCCAAAACGATTTCCCAAATCATTGCCTTCGTTCTCTATTGTCTCACTGTCTGCCATCCATACGCCCGACGAGTTCGAGGCCTGGGAAAGGAGAAACTCAACATCCTGACGCTCGGGCCGTTCCATGTCGAGCTCAAGGAGCACATTCGGAAGCTCATCGAATCCCCCGAGCTTGTACTATCCAATGACCCCGACTCGTACCTCCTCGCGACCCTCGACGGTGCACCTTGGAGCGATCCCATAGCCTTCGCCGCTTGCATGAGGCTCCTCCCGACGCATCCCGAAGTGAAACCGCTTTTCGTCGCTGGGTTGAAGAAGGCACTCCCGTGCTGGGACCGCTTCACCTCGGAATTCGAGAAAGGCGGTGCCATCGACCTCGCATCAGATGCTGAAAAGGAACTTGCATTCATGCGTTCTTCGAACGATGACAACGAAGGTCTCCTCGGCATGTGGCGTCGCTTTTCACGCGAAAACTCGAGTTCGACAGTGGGTCATTTTGAAGCCCGAACGATGTTCAACAAGAACCAAACTCAAGATTTTATGGACTCCCACCTTACGACGGAAGCCGACCATCAGTTCTTGCGTCAAGAAGCTCGAGCGATGGACGAGAGCGGTGTAGAGAAAGCGAGACGAGCAGATCTCACAGCGCACGCCCAGAAGGTTGTTGATGCCAAACTTGATAAGGACGCCAAGAACGCCGTGAAAGCTCAAGCCAAGTCGGACCGTCTCACAGCCATCGGTCTAAAACTTGACCCCGCTGTTATCAAGGGCTTGAACAACGAACAGTTGAAGGACCAGTTGGAAATGCACCGGCGCTGCGGGGATAAGGCTGTCCCGATACAGGCGCGATTGAAGCTGAAGGCTGATCGCTTGGCAGCGTTATTGGAAGCAGTGGATCGTTTCAACGCGGCGGCGGCCTCCCAAACAACATAATTCACTCATTCCTTTATTTACTCACGAGGGCTAAATATTTCGGAGCACATAATTTCAATCCTTTCGCGCCCAATGTGACTGTCTCAGAAATGTGGATTTAAGACCGATTGCGGGACTTAGAAAATTTGGGGCTTTTAGCAGCCAGACAGGGAGATGTATATCCTGAACCGGTGCGAAAAAAATCTATACAAACGACGAAATTGCGGTGGAACCAGGGCAAAAATGCTGTGGGTCAAGGAAAGTTGATCGCGTCTCGATACATCCTGCACGTGATCGTCACACTCGATCAACCGGGATTGCCCACCACCAACTTGAATTAGAGTGCGCGCAGTTTCCTACTCTCCAATTGAATTAACTCTCCTCCCCTCCCGCCCCTCCCGAAGGAGTTGGTCCCTTTCACTCGCTTCCGCCACGTTTCGCTAACACGGCTGGTTCGCTGCAGAGTCAATGGACGCTTGAGAAAGTCAGAAAACGAGTGTCCGAGGGCATACATGTGGACTACTGCGTTGTGGATATAGGACAGGATACGCTGGTGAAGTTTGGGGACCACGTCTCTGCAGAAGAGGGGAGAGCAACTAGATTCGTCGTTCAATGGACATCCATCCCAGTGGCCAGAATCTATGCGATTCTGCACGACGAGACCACGGGGGTCACCTACATCGTGCAGGAGAAGCTGCGTGGAGTGCCTCTAATGACTCTTCTCCCGACGCTTGATGTCACCGCCCGCGACACCCTCGCTTCAGAGCTTAAGGAAATACTCTGCGAACTCACCAAACTAGACCCGCGCGGACCCATGGGCCTTTTTGGTCGACCTTCAAAGTACGACGGTGGCATTTTACGGAAATTCTCCATACCCGACCCCACCTGGCAACGTCCAACCCCCGACATAAAAACCCCAGAGGACTTCCTCCGCTGGCTTCCCCACCAACTCCAGGCTGTTCACGGTATAGCCAAGCCGCTCCCACCCGACGTCTTTGATTTTTCACGCGCACCCATATTCTCTCACGGGGATTTTGTCCCCGAAAATATCCTCATTGCCGATGGACACGTCTCAGGGATTGTGGACTGGGCCTGCGCCGGTTGGTATCCTTACTTCTGAAATGATTACATCGCCCGGTGGCGCACATATTTGATCAAGTTCCGGGACGGCAAGTGGGAAGGCATGGTGGACAACATGATGGTGTCCTTTCCGAACGAGTTCGCGGTATTTCACGACTTGTACAATGACACTGATATGTACTTGTGAGGGTTCGCCTACATAGCGTCGCGCCGCATTTCCATCCGCCTTCCTGGTTCCCGACGGCTTCACAGGGACTAGTGACTGACTCGGAGACTGAGTTGTTTTCAAAAAAAACTAAGTAAGTAGTGGTTCGTTTCATCGATAGAATATGTTATACAACTAACCAAGGGTGAAGCCTCTCATTCGGCAGGACCTCCCAACGTGTATGCCCATTCAATAGCCTGTTCCGCGGCCGCCGATGGGAAACCTTCCGCTCCTCCCTTCTGCTGATAATCCTTGGCTTGGCACCCCGTTCACGTTCACTGCCCCGCCGGTTTCTCGCGCCGTGCCGCATCTGCACCAGACCGTGATCCTGCAGATCACACGTCTCCAATATGCCCCTTTAAACAGAGTTCACTACGACGGCAAACCTAACGGTTCAACTTCGTTCGTGGCCTCACCCAAAAAATGCGGCTTACATGGCATGAAATCGAATGAAGTTCTCATTGCATGGTCTGAATTTCTCATCCTTCCCTGGCTTCCCTATCCACTGTTCGTAGCAGCGGAAATGACTGAAAAGGACGCAGTGCCTGAAAAGACCCCTAAGTAATCCCAAAATAGAACGATCCCATCACATCAGTTTGATCACAGGCCAAACGGAAATTGAACCAAAATTGAACTCGAATTCAGAGCGGAGCCAAATCCTCGCTCTCTTGCTTCCTACTACCACCATGCCTTCGACCTCGTTATGGCCCGCAGTCCTGGTTTTTTTTTGTCGTTGGGTGTGATCCGTGTCAAGATAACTGGTATTGAAGATGACAGTCCGAGAACGGGCCGCCAACGGCGCACGAGTGAGGAATTTGACCTTGGTTCGATTACCCCGCGCCTTCATCGAGATCATCACCCATCCAGCGTCCGAGATCATTTTGTCGACGCTAGTGCATGAACGGCGAGTAAGTATGCATTCCAACGACGCTGTTACGGGCCGAAGTGTCGTTGTGGCCTCTCGGATTAGAACAGGGCGAGTTAAGGGGATGGGTAAGAAAAAAGAGGAGAGGCAAGAGGGAAGTCAGCGATGGAAGGCGGGCGAGACGAGGGCGTGCGAGGTGATGGCCGGGGGAGCGAATGACGAAGTGGAGGGAAAGTGGATATGAAGAGGGGGAGAACGCTGGGCTCTGAGGGTGAGGCACATAATGAGCGGGAAGGGAAGGTGCCCATGGGCGTGCCACTCAAGTTAATGAGGGGGGAAAATGGAGGGGCAGGGGAAGTAGGCGGGGTTGACGGGTGTACGGAGGATATGGATGGGTAAGTGGGCGTGGTTTACATGTACAGAGTTGCTGGGACATGCTTGTCAATGATGGGTTTAACAGTGGTTGGGGCGGGGGGCGTTCAGTGCGGGAGGCGTGGCTTACATGATTACGGGGGGCGTTTGGAATGGGTCGTTGTTGGGCGCATTGTCCGTGTGGTGCGGGGATCGTGACAGGGAGGCGGTGTGGCATGCGATTAATTAGTTACGATGTTGTCCTAGTTTTAGATAGGCGACGGCAATAAACAGTTTACTTCCCGGGACGCTCGCTGTCTCGTGCTGTGCATTGAAGGCGACCTCTTGTTCTATATTCTCTTGTGGTCCGGTATCGGTGTGTTGACATTTCAGCACGGAATACCCCAGAATTGGCTCATGTCGATACAGCGTCTGAATCGAATACAATTATTAGCGCCTTGGGAGATATTTCGAGCTCGAGTAACCATCATCCGGTACTTGCCGCGGAATCGCACTTGAACAGATGGGGAATCCCTCAGAACACGGAATCCCGCATTGGCGCATTGGCACGAGATTGACATATGCGTCTGAAAATACTGGGACGGAAGTCCGAGTCCGCGGGCTGGTGGGTTGGACCCAGCAAGTGATGGAGCTTGAAGAAATGTCTACCATAGCTCCACAGCCATGCCCTCCCATCTTGCAACCCACCTTCGTGCGGCCGTCACTCCACTCAGATCTGTCGCCTACAATCATGGCTAAGCACGACGACTTGCGGGGAGAGTCTAGACAACCCAATGCCCATCAGCTTTCCGTTCTTGACCGGCTCCCACACGATCAACCGAATGACCAAAGTGGAGGCAGGTCGGGGGTTTCAACGAGATCCGACATATAGGTTCTGAGCTCTCTCCAAGTGTCTTGGCATCATCTGGGCGCAGGGGAATGAACACGCACGGTTGGAGGGTACATACGGGTCCGTCGAAGTCTGCATTCAATTAATATTTGTTGTCAAGCTTGTCGTGGTAGAAAGGAAAGCCCGGCCCGGCGGACCGCTCTCCAACTCTTCACGAAATTATGAGCGGTGTTCTGTTCTCTACATTCTCACATTTTAAGTTGAAGCTCCAGCTCTCCAGTTCCCGTTCGTCGGCCTCGTGTATCATTACGCGTTTCGCGGATTTGGCAATCTGCAGATCAGAGATCAAGGTTTTGTGTTCGTTGTTGCCATTGTCGCTTGACACCAGGGCACGGCCTGGTCCATTTCCCAGCGTCCATATCTTTCTCTCTCCCGCCACAGGTTGTGCGCTTTTTTAGATGAATTATGGCGGCCACAATTTCCCCACCCTTCACAATATATAGCCCCGCTGAGCGCAATGCCGTTATCGTACGCTGGAAGCTCTGGGATAGCTCACACTTACCGACAATGTGTACAGGTGCAAATCGTCAGCGGCCTAATATCTCTCACGGCGCTGCTGGGTCTCTTCGCGGTACGTCCCCGTAGCAGCCCCCAAACGCGGTCTGGCTAATTCACTGGACTTGAAGCTTATGATTTTTATGAAAAAGAAATACACGCACACCCATTTCCAGGCTTACTTCGTGTGTTTGTTACTGGCGAATACCATGCAGGCATGGGCCAACACGATGAGTTTGAGGTGGGTGGTGCACGGCGGCGCTGAAGACGGGGCGTTATGTGCGGCGCAAGGTTCGTCCGCGCAGTCCACTCCATATTTCCGCGCTCATAGCATTGAATTCCAGGGGGTATCAAACAGGGCGGAAACATCGGCACGGCCCTCTGGTGCGCTACGCGTTTCTGCCGTCCGGGGTACGGACACTGACGGGCAACGCAGGTCCTTCATTATCTCCCTGCACCTCTTCAACCTCCTGTTCCTCCGTTACAAGACCCCGAAACTCATTTCCTGGGGAGTTGTCGTCTTCGGGTGGAGTTTCATCTTCACCATCGTGTTCCTCGGGCCCGTCGCGATCCAGACCGCCGCTCGGGGCCACTACTTCGGCATTGCCGGGCATTCGTGCGCGCCGCCTCGCTCTGACTAATGGCCCGCTGCTGACGCTCCCGCAGGTGCTGGATCACGCACAACTATCGCATCGAGCAGATATTCCTGGAATACTTCTTCGTGCGTCCCCCCGCCCCGCTCCGGATATTACATGGCCCGGCTGACGCGTGCTGCACAGGAATACCTCGCGGTCGCGCTCAATGTGTTCTTGCACCTCGCGACGTTTCTGCGCGTGCGCGGAAACCTGCTCCGCGTCGATGGCCGCTGGCGCGTGCGCTGGGTGCCGCTCGGTGCGTCGTGGCAGCTCGCGCTCGGGCGTGACTTCACCGACTCGACGATGCTGCGCCTCGCCAAGCATATGATCTGGTGCGTCCTCCCCTTCCGCCTCCTTGTTGCGCACAGATTCTCACACGCCGCCCGACCTGCAGGTACCCCGTGCGTATATTCCTCCGGCCGCTCCGTGTTTGATCGACGCTCATTCACCCCTTGCAGGTCGCGTACGCGGTGACGATCGTCCCGATCAGCATCACCCGTCTGTCCCAGTTCTGCGGGATGGACGTGCCCCTCTGGGCTGACGCGCTCACCGGCTGCATCTTCGACCTCGGCGGTGCGTCCCTCCCCTCCCCATCTGGCCGACCGCGGAGCTGACGCCGCACACAGGCTTCCTGAACGTGCTCCTCTTCTTCGGCGCGCGGCGCTTCTTCCCGGAGGCGGACGCACTCCCCGAGTTCACCGCGCAGCGCAAGGACGTCGACGCGATCGTCGCCGCGCACGGCGTCGTGCCCTTCACGCTCCAGCGGCCTGCGTCGCAGACGGAGAAGGAGCTCGAGACGGAGACGCGCTCGGAGGCGGAGTCGGACCTGGGCGATTATCAGGCGCAGCAAGAGTACCCCGCGCGCCAGTCGTCGCGCCGCCGCGTCAGCGTGCTGTCCATCAACTCCGTCACGCCCCTGCGACGCGACTTCTGAGGCTCCCCGGTGGAGCGCGCTTTCTTCGTTCGCATACGTAATTTAATCTGTATCCCAAGAATGATAATTGTACCTTTCTGTACACTAATATAACTGTAACATATCATTATACGCATTCGTGTATGCGGCATGCCGATCGTCGTGCACGTCGGTTAAACCTGGCTGTGGTTACCCCAAATTTAACTCCTCCCGCGCTTTTTTCGGTTCCTTGCTCGTCATTCTCGTGAAGGGAATGGTAAATGTACATTCGAATTTACAAGTACACGGCTACATGCTTAACATACGCGTATAACTTATGAAACCCCAAAACCCAGGGAAAATATGTGCATGGAGCGCCTAGAATGCACACGAGTTGGACCGCAGGCGGTCAACGGCGCGCGGGCGGCCGACCTTGCCCGTGAGCCGGAGGTCGCGGCAAAAGTCCTGGAGGCGCTGCGTCGCGGCGTCGGCATCCTCATCGTCCACGCCGGGGGCGCCCGTGACGGAGACGTCGATGCGTGTGAGCTTCCCGTAGAACGCGGGGCCGCGAGCGACGCGGAGGCTCAGGAACTCGGCGAGCGCGCCGCACGTGTCGGCAACGTCGTCCGCGAAGCACTGCACGCTGAGGGCCTCGATCGGGGACCCCGCGAGCGCGGCCATGGTGTCGGAGACGTCCGCGACGGGGAAGAAGGGCGCGATGTGCAGTTGGCGGAGGTGCGGGAGGGGCGTCGCGGGCTTGGAAGGGAGCGCGGTCGCGAGGGAGACGGAGGCGAGGGAGGGCCCGACGGCGGACATGATGCGCGAGAGGGCGAGCTGGTTGGGGCCGTCGGGCTCGTGCGCACAGCTGCCGAGGTCGAGGACCTCGAGGCGGCAGACGACGGGGGCGGTCGCCCAGCGGGGGTCGCCAAGGTGGGTGTCGCGGATGTTGAGCTGGCGGAGGGAGGGGATAGAGAGCAGAGAGGGAAGGGAGAGCTCCGCGCCGAGCAGCGGGTGGTCGGGGATGTCCTCGTCGCCGCGCACCAAGGGCACAAAGGGGTATTTTCCGACGAGTTCTGGGGCGTGGACGGTCGAGCGGGAGACGCGGTCGAGGGAGAGGTAGCGCAGGTCTGGCACTGACGCGGCGATGGAGACGACAAGACGCTCGCTCCTGGGGAGCGATGTCAGACGCAGATAGCTCCACACCAAAAATGAACTCACAAAGGTAAAAGTACCTCGTCTGCGCAGTTGTTGATCGTGAGGTGTCTCAGATTGGCCAAGAAGCCAAAGCACGGGATGACACTTTTGTGGAGGGAGCCCTGGAGACGGAGGACAAGCTGGGAGAGGCGAGGGGACGCGAGCAGCAGCGAAATGAGCGCATCCGCTTGGGCTCTTGCGCCTCCTTCGGTTCCCACATCGAGCTGCTCAATATGCCGGCAGTAGGCGCGTGGAACATTCTCTAAGAACCGCTCGAGATCGGAGTGGTTATTGAGCTTAACATCCTGTCGAAAAAGCTCTGATGAGCATACTGGGCCCGGATCGACGTCCGCTGAAGACATACCCTGAACAGGACGGGGATGCAGGCGGCGTAGGTGCGCTGGTCGACGGTGGAGAAGACCCTGGCGGCAGCGACGTCGAGATTATCGACGACGGCTAGCTGCATCTCGGTGGGAAGGGTGTGCCATGTTGCTGCCATTGTTGCAAAGTCAGATTGAGTGCAGTTTTTGAGGAGGTTTTGGAAGGGATTGTGAGATGGGGTGTACGGTGGATCGTAGCGGGTATTTGAGGATTTTTGGCATTAGAGTCCGAAGTCTGCGAAGTCCGATACTTCTCGGAGGTTGCAAATCTGGGTGGTGGCCGGAACAGAGATAGATCGCATCACAACTGTCAATCCAACGCTGTGTTTTTTCACCTCCGTCCTCCGTGCTCCGTCTGTACCCACCGGTGACTATCGGCGGCTGTAAACTGTATCCAGTCCAAGCTGTTCTACTAGCCTGGTTGAAGCCTGCTTTTTTTCGGTGTCTTTTGGCCGCTTTTTGGGTTACCTTCAATTGACTTCCCGGGCGCTTTTCTTGGACTGCAGCCTTCCGTGGCGCGCGGAATACAAGTCGCCAGGGATGACGACAAGCGACAGTAACTCCACATGTATCGGCAATCATCCACTTTGCAACTGACAGGGGTCTTTCACAATGTCGCATTCAAACGGCGGATTATCTCTCGTTTGCATGGATCATGATTTCCATTTGTTTTCCCTCAAGCGGTCCATACAGTATTGCAGTCATTGTGATTCTAACCTTACGCCGTTTCGTCCGCCGACCACGGCGGAGCGGGACGATTTTTTCCTCGACGGGGCAGAAATCCAATGAGCCTCGAAGGAGACCAAAAGACGTCCAGACAGCAATGCGCCCTCAGCCCCTCTTCGGTCGCCGTAAGGTTAACGTATAGTTTCACTTTATCCGGCCAGGTGCCTTTTCCCTTTCCTGGGCCGTTCCGCGCAACACGCATCCTCACAGTATAAAATATGACGCAGATCAGCGCGCTGCTCGCCACGAGATGCTGTCGACCTTTCGCGATCAAGTCGCCACAGTCCGTGAAACGGTAACAAATTGCTGTATTATTTTCGCAAAGCTATCAGCAAGCTATTGCAGCGCCAGAAATAGTGTGCCCATCAGGTAAGCTCTGCCCATGCATTTGGCCCGTCGTGTTTTCTCCTTGCAGCTGTGCGGACGGGAATAGCTATTGCCAAAACGTCTGCGGAAAGGAATAAGACGACGGTGATGGGAACGCATCCCACCAATGAACGATGACCTCGGAACGTGGAAGGCAATGCACCAGGGTATCTTTGCTCCGTCCTCCCCGCAGCCGTGGGGCTTGACGTTCACCGCTGATCCATCAAGCATCGTGCACCGCAATCCGAGAAGCCGTTACGCATTGAAAGCTTCAACGACGCGATCCTACACTAATCTTTGCCAAGGCACGACGACCACGGACTGCACTCTAGACGCCGTAATCTGGGCCTGGTCCGCTGGTCGAGTGACTCCGGGTCGGCTACAAGGTCTCCCACCCTGCGACCTGGGCCGACGCCTGGACAGCCACAGGTACCGCCCTCATTCCCGCTCGCCGATGACGTGCACGAGCTTATGCCTGCCGGCACCCAAGGACCTTCTACACCTTACAGCCCGATCGAATTTGGGTTGCACACAATGCACACGAAGCTTAAAGCTGTACAAGCATCTCCGAGTACATCAGTCCTGGCGTCGCGTTTTTGGTTCGCCCTTGACTTATGCCTGTTAGGTCGGCTATGACGATGCCTGCCCCTGGAATACTGCTCGGGCCAGCTCACACACTACGTGAGCGATTTGGAGTCAACAGACCCCAAAAGCCTGACAGCCCGGAACCTCGGTCAGATCGCATTGCTACTAGGCACCTCAGTGGAGCCCGTCAGCGTCCGATGTCCGTCCATAGCGTGCAGGATCCGGGTGACGTCGTTGAAGCAAAAGCTTGCCTTCGTTGCGCTCAATTTTGGACACGGAACGCCGTTTACTGCGACGACATGGTGATAGATATCTTCCGCATGCACGAGCCACGGTTTCTTCCGAATCCTAGATCAATACCATGTTCTTTCATTACACCCTCTGGCAACATGGATACAATCATGCGCTTAGAGTGGGATTCTCACCAGAAGTCCGAGGAGAGCTCTCGCCTTCTGCCCATCTAATTTGCTTCGCGAATCGCATTTGTTGACGTGCCTGACTGCGAGAGAACAATTTTACTTAGATCGCTGTGATATGCGGCACGCTCATTGCTAGAATTGAGTTTACTGCACCCACCCCTCTCCTCTGGGCTGGACCCATACCGTCCGCGGGCATTGTATATCCTTTTTCGCTGCTCGTTTGCCGACTTGCAGCCCTGCAATGATGCATCAAGCTTCCAGGCGCGCACGCTATCAGCGCGCCGCGCTTCAAATATCAAGCCGTTTTCATGTTTTTCCCACATCGATCATTGAATCAGTACGGTTTTCGGGCTGGCGTGCACCTGCTCTGAGTTCTCTCCAGATTTGCTCCAGATATCCCTTTGCCCTGGCCAGCATCCTTTGCGGGGCAATCATCCCAAAAAGAAGGCGTCGTGAGAGCACAGTGGCATGTGCCCCGCTCGCAACGTTAACGTTCCCATTTCAGAGTCCGCGGGCACTTTTTAATAAACCTAGCATTGCTTAACTGCGTTCTCCGCCTTTTTCTGTCTCGCAACTCGACACGGCCGCCCTTGCGATAAGCCTCTACTATGCCGACCAAGGTCCGACGAGTGGAAGACGACCCGTTGACGCTGGCCCTCGCGCCTCCAGAGGGCGAAACGGTAGAACAGCGTGAAGTGCGGCTGCTGCTGGAAAAGGAAGCGAAGGAAATCTCGGACGCGATCGACGACCAGTTGAGTCGGGATAAAGCCCAGGAGAAGAAGGGACCCCGAGCCGTCAAAGTCCTGCTACTCGGTGCGCTTTCAATAGTCCTCTCTACCCATGCACGCCCTCAACAAAATTGTACTCTCCTGCAGGGCAAAGTGAATCAGGTGCATACAATTTAGGTATCATCGCGGCGGTGTACTAAATCAAGTCCGTGTAGGCAAATCTACCACACTGAAAAGTACGTGCCCATCCTGAGATCGCGGTTGGATCGTCCTAATATCGAGAAGATTTCCAGTTAATGTACGATGCGAAAGTAGGTGTCAAGCTCTCAGTGCATCTGCTCGTCCCACTGATGTTTGATGGCAGGCCTTTCGCGCGGAGCGCGCGTCGTGGCGGGCAATTATCCAGCTCAATGTAGTGCGCTCTATCCACGTCATTCTAGACGTGATCACGCGCGCCCAGAACCGCCGCCCGGTCGGAACCGACGACACTCGGCCGCCGGACTCGCCTATCGTCGAGGAGGATCTTCTCGCGCTCAAGAACCGCCTCTCGCCACTCATCCATGTCGAGGAGGTGCTCATGCAGCGCCTCATCCCCTCGGGGCCAGACAAGTCCGACGCGGCGCGCCTCGCGCAACTCACAAACATCCCATACTCCGAGCGCCCGCGGAACGTCATTCGCGAGGTCGCCGTCAATTCCACCAACCAGTGGAAGGATGTGTTTACGCGGCTGATGGCGAGCGATCGGGAGAGCTTCAACAGCGAGAAGGCGATCGACTGGGACGACCCGACTGATCCTGGTGTCGTGCTGCACGCGCTTGCGGAGGACATGAAGGCCCTGTGGAACCACCAGACCGTACAAGCATTGCTTGTGAGGCAGAATCTACGGCTGCAGGAGGCGGCGGGCTTGTACGTTCATGTCCGTACGCTTCGCCCTCGGAAATCGCTCACATCTACATTAGCTTCCTCGATTGCTTGGATGAAGTAACATCAATGAGATACATACCCACAGACGGTCCGTCTTCTCGTGGCTAGGCTCCCAAACTAGGCTTACGAGTCGAGCGACAGACCATATTCTTCGAGCTCGCCTAAAGACCCTGGTCCGCATTCTCCGTGATATTCTGGGAATCCTGTTGATATCGGTACTAGGGTGTCTCGGAACATCGTATTACGATGACCTCAGGTACTTTTCTGCGTGAAGTACTCTAGGGCCTCTACTCATCACGATGCTACAGGCGGGATGACCGGGAGCATCAGCCGCGATTGGAGAATATACGATGGTAACTATTCACGTATGGTTCTTATCCGGTTTCGCTTACGACGCTGCGCGTTTCAGTGGGCGGCCATCGGTCCCTGGTCAGTAGTTCTATCCCATCCTAGCACCTTCTCTCACTTCCTTCATTAGCGACGTAAGGGATGGCTCGACAATGGAGCTTGTAGTTTACTGACGCTCGAGCGAACAGAGGCGTGGGCGCCTTATTTCACAGATATGGACGCCATAATCTTCCTTGCGCCCATATCGGCATTCGATCAGGTCCTGGCAGAAGAGCCCCGGGTCAACCGTCTGGTGCGTCCTAACCCGCTCTGATCATGGAATAATCGTCTCATTTCTCTCGCAGGCGGATTCAGTAAACCTCTGGACGACCATCGTGTCGAACAAGTTACTAGCTCACACTAACATTATCTTGTTCCTCAACAAGATAGACATCATGAAGAGCAAACTCGTGCGTCTCTGCCGGTTCATCCGATGCTGTATTGACCGGGTCTATAGGAGTCCGGGATCCAACTAGCGAATTATGTTAATTCGTATGGCAAGCGGCCAAACGATCTAGAAAATGCTTCAAACTGTGCGTCTTTCCATCAAGTCTTTTCCACACAGCTAATACAGCCCGATGATGGCTAGATCTACGAAAGAAATTCGGTTCGTTCGTCGTCCGCCAGGTCGACCCGCCACTGATCTATGAAGTAGCTGGTATCCAGAGGGAGAACTCCCCAACCCACCGGGTTTTCTATTGCCATTTGACGACGGTCACAGTGAGCAGTTAACGATGAATTCGACCAGAACTCCTGCTCATCGTTCGTTTGACAGGACCCGAAGTCGACCCGGTACATCTTGGCCAATAGTGAGTTCTCCGATTTTGCCCTCGTCCGTGTGTCTAATGTAACTCAGTCAAGGACATGCTTATGACGGAGTATCTCGAATCGGCGTCGCTGATCCCATAAATTGTATTACTGCTCCGGAACGTCTCGTACTAATATCTGTACACATTATCTTCACTTATCTCGTATGTACTCGCCATCACCGCGTCCATTGTATAGAATCCTGGGTGCAACAATCACACTGGCTGCTCCTCGGCAAACGCTTCGAAGAATCTATCCTCATTCTCCATAGTTAGTTCTTCGGAGGTTCCGTCGGGGGTCCAGCTTTTTAGCCGTTGCCCACCCCACCAGAGGCCGGGACGACCTGCACCGCTCAGCGACCTCTCCCATCGGGCCTCCATCTTCCCTTCCAACAACCCACGCACACCTGCGAGAGCAGGGTTCCAGACCGCCGTCCCGATTCTGTTCGTCGCGTCCTCGTGAAGGTCTTCAGCCTCGCTGGGATCTGCTATTGGAGGGATATGAAGCAAGAAGAAGGGCACCGGCGATGAGTGAGCGCGGAGGAGTGTAGATTTTGTGAATGGAGATTCCGACACCAGGAGGGCGACCAGAGGTTCCTGGGACAAGGAGGGCGGGCCAGACGACACCGAGGAACGTGAGAGGGACATGTAGCGGTGTAGCACGCCCTCCATTTCGCGGACGTAATTTGGACCCATCTTTTTCTTTTCCGCTTTGCACTGAGCGAGCACTCGAAGACGGGTGCGTTTTGGCGCGTCAGAACCTGATTCATGAGGTTTAGATTCGGCGGAGGGGATCCACCACCAGCCCATTAAATCGATGCCCCCGTCTGATTTTCCGCCCACGCGTCTCAGGGACATGGAGAGATGATCCTGGAGAATCTTCCTGGACCGTTCTTCGAACAAAGTTCCTTTGTGCACGGTTGCCATAATGGGGGCCGCAGTCGATGAAAACCGTTTGAGTGGCGTACAAGGGCTCAGTACCGCCAAGTGCATTGAAGATGCGCGAGTGCGCGATTCTTTGGATGAGGGCGGAAAGATGTGGTCGGATCAATGCGGCCCGGCCGCAGCCAAAGGGTGCCAAACATTCCACCTTCTTTCAAACTTCCATTCCAGGCCAGGTTCCAGTCAGAACGAGAACTCAATTGAGCCCGGGACTGCGGCACAGTCGTTCAGATCACAACACGATGGATTCGAAGATTCAACCTGCGGAAAACGTGACTCAGGCATTCAATTGGGGATCAACTCTGGTTTTCAACCACGGCCTCCCATTCTCTATCTGCCCCCACGACGATGAGCAGTGACAATCTCGACATCCCGGTAGATGCGGTTGGTCCTCCATATACCACAGAGTGACTCATTTAACATAAACTGACCAGGAATCCGAAGACTCGGACTGGGAGCTTTGGAGCTCCTTTGATAGCTCAAAAACACTGGTATCGTCTTCACCAACCACCACACTCGACATAAACACGAGTGGGAATCTTGTCTCGTTGCCAAACACAATAATGACGCGCTTTTCTCAGTGTCGGCGGCGACGTGTTCCCTGAAACGGAAACTTGTTGCTGAGAGCTCTGATAACCCCTCAATGAAGAGATTAAAGCCTCGGAAAGGAACGACGATGATAAACGTTTTCAAATCGGCGCCAATTTTGGGTGACATGGCACCATTCATCATTGTGATCCCTCCCATTCTCTCGTGTTGCAGTACACTCATCTCTCGCCAGGCCGGGTTTCACAGTGCCAAGGACCAAGAAATTTGGACCCAAGTATCAGGCCTTCCTTCCGGTGTCTTATGGGAAATCGCTAGGCTGGTCAGCATGGGACGCCTCACCGGTGTCGCTCTCCAAGACCTCCAAGAACTCAAGGGTTCCAATGCCCGTTCAGCACCGAAGACTGTTGAGACTATTCTAGATGAAACGGCGCGCGAAATTTCGATTGACGACGCGTTTGCCGCCGAACGAAAGTCCCAGGTGGGTTGCCTGTAATGTTTCTTATTTCTTACTTTTTCAACCGACACCACGTGATTCAGTCGCCCTGGGAGGAACTCGATCTGGAGGAAGCTGCTCTCGCCGTCAATCCAAATGCAGGGCTCGGAAACTGCCCTGAGTATCTAACAGGATACGGAGGGAAGGTTTGTTTTGCAGGCCGCGTCGAAATTGACAAAGACACAAAGACTGTCAAGGTAGTGCTCGACAGATGCACTCTGACGTCGTCCTGCCGCCTATGCCGACGCTTCGGGTCCTCACAATTCTTACGCCTGAAAATACCTTCCAAGAACCTTTACGCGTCCAACAACGGCCTGAAAGAGTTGTTTCAGAAACCATTCGCCATATGGGGGAGCGTCTTCCGTTCCTTCTACGCCCATGATGGCACAGTCTTCCTGTTCAGAACACGGGAAATATACCAGAACGGCGCTATCAAATTACTTGACTCTAAGCATGGCGGTCTCACACTCTTCGAATTTTTGGACCAGTTCAATCCTTTGAAACTCAACTCGAGCCAGGTTTGCGGTATCCTTAATTGCAGCGCGTCAATTGCTGATATCTACGTAGGCCCTGTGCAAGTGGTCGTCCCGATTTGCTCTAGGCCTCTCCAATTCCGTACCCGGTCCCGTCATCAATCCTGCAGACGTGGAAGAAATCGATGATATAAGCGAGTAGTTTCAGTCTCTTTCGTGCATACCCACTAAGATTGCAACAGTATCCCCCGCTCAAAGCAACATGACAGATGGCTGTGGCATATCGAATCTGGCCTTCAATTTGAAGCTGCGCCGTGATTTCAACCTCGACTCAACGCCATGCGCAGTTCAGATTCGGCACGCAGGCAGAAAGGTCGCCTTTCCTTTTCTTCCCTTCGGTGCCTTAGATTCTGAATCATTCTGCGTAGGGGATGCTCCTCCTATGGCCAGATTCCTCCCCCGATGCACCTCCAAAAATCGCGTTTCGAACACCGTCGCAAATAAAAATCAACTATGACGACGAGGCGAAGGCACACCCTGCCAACGCCACGGTTGATATCTTGCGCCTCTCACGCACCAAATCTCCGGCTCGTATCTCTCCCGAAGTCATCGTAAACCTCGAGCACAACGGCGTCCCTTTCAATGTCTTTGTTGCCATGCAAGACGCCTACATCGCGCAGGGGGTGGACGATTTAATTTTTTGGGCGAAGGAGTCCGGACGAGACAAGCCAGAGCACATGTTCAAGTTGTGGAGCGCTGTGGAAAAAAGCGAGGGCGTTTACTTTGCTCGGCGGGTTCGGGAGGCCGCGGGGGAAGCTCGTTTCCGTGGTCTCGGAGAGCGCTTTGAGGACGCACAACAGGAGGACGATGAAGAGGAGCCGGAGATTTTCGACAAAGCCATCCACGAGCGTTCTACTGCCTGGTGGCCAGATTATATTTCAGGCTGCCCGTCGTCGTTGGCGGAGACCGTGATGGCTCTCCTCGACGCTGGGTTCACACCCCAATCTTTGCCCGTTCTCCGTGATAAGCTCAAACAAATCGTGCGCAGCAAAATAAAGTACAGGTCAGAATTGATCTCTAGGCCCGCTTCAATGATCAACTTGCTGTCGTAGGTCCGAACACTTCAAATACGAAGTGAAGCAAAGTGCCTCCGCATTTGTAGTCCCAGGTTCGATTTTCGCATGATTGTGTTCAACCACTCAAGTTTCCACCAGATTTCTGGGACGCTCTAGAGGAAGATGAGATCCACTTCAAGAGCTCGCGGCGGGAGTTCCAGACGGATGGCGGACTGGAGACCGACGCGGTGATCGGCGACGTCTTGGTGGGTTTTTTTAATTTTAGTTTAGTTTCCTCACGCTGAGGAATACCGCAAGATGACGCGGAACCCGTGTAAAGTGCCAACTGATGTTCGTAAGGTACGCATACATGTTTTATACGGATCTCCTTCTCAGTACCATGCTCTCCAGATCAAGGCTGTTAAACACCCTAAATTACACGACCTCGTCGATGTCATCGTATGCTCCGTGAAAGGTCAACGTCGTTTGCTTGATTTTCTCGCTGGCGGTGAGGAAATCAGTCGCACGTTTTTAATCCCGCGATCTCTGATTTCGAACCAGGTGATTACGACGGAGACACAGCAATCGTGATATGGGACAAGGAAATCGTGGACGCCTTCGTCAACCCGCCCGAAAAGTTCTCGATTGAACCGCAGGGAGTGAACGCCTGCTTCACTCGCGATGATACCACCGTCGCTAAGTTCCTGGCGGACAACGCAAGGAAGTCCCCCGAAGGCAAGGCAGCGGAACTTCAGAAATACCTGCTGGGTTCCCTTCGCGATGCGTCCGCCGTCGGTTTATATTCGTCCTTCCACGACAACTCCATCCTCACCAAAGGCTACGACAACCATCGCACCGTGAAACTTGCGTATCAGTAAGCTTGCAGCAAGCACGAATCGACTCGCTTTGCTAATTTATGGAATTCACCAGGTTTTGCAAGATCCTTGATTCTCCCAAAACGGGGTTCGTCCTCAGATCCGAAACCCGCAATGCGGATTCAAAGCTGCACTGGCACCCCCGCGGTCCGGCATGGAAAAGTCGCCAGAAAAAAGGGTTGAATGATCGTCAGGAGTTGAACGAGAATTTCTTGGAGCGAAAGATCGACCCCAAGAATCCTATGGTCTCCCGCCCATTCATTATGGACGTTCTCAATAACGCAGCAATGGCCCAAGAAGATAAATGGCTCAGAGAGGCCGAACAATTATTTCTTCCATGGGAAACAGATAAACGGACAATCATCGACCCGGATCTGACGCAGCCGTGGAAGAGTTTCAAAGAGTTTGCCACGAAACAAGAAGAAGAATACGATTTTGGTCCATCCCAGGATCTCGCGACGATAGCCCGGCATGTTGAAGAGATGTATGCTAGGCATGGAAAAGATATCAAGTACCAGAGCTTGAAGAAACCCTCGCAGACCAGCCAGTCGAACTCCTTCACGGGACGCCCGATTGAGGTTCGCCAAGACATGCTTCGCGAGCTGTCTCGCGATTTCGCTGCCTCCCCGTCTCCGCAACAATTGAGGACGATCTTCGATCCGGTCCTAATCGCTCGGTTACGCGCGTCGTACGCTTACGTCTACGACAATACCAAAAAGTACAATGGATGGTCGCGTTTCCCGTGGGACTTGGCTCTAGGAGGTATTGAACCTGCAATTCCCATCCATTATTGAGCTAACTGTTGTATCCTAGAGCTGTGTAGGATCAAAACCACCGCACTCAACTCACACAAGGCGGTCACGATAAAGTTCTACGAGCGTTTTAAAATCGGCGGAGACCGCCGTGGCTGATCAAGTACATCCGTTCCATTCCAACATCTTTACGGCGACAGAAAATGATTATATTGTATGACATAAGTAACTCGTCCATTACGCAGACTCCTGAACTGAGAGAAGAGCATCGAGCTCCTTCAGACGCTGCTCCCAAGTCTGCTGCTCAGCGAGCTTATTCTCCAGAGTGCTAATCTCGCGATCGATCCCCATGCGCTCCTCCGCCGTCCCCACCCGCGTCAGGGTCCACCGCGACGAACCGTCGCCCGTCAACGTCAAGAGCAGGGTGTGGTACTTGGCGAGAGACGGGCGTAGTGATATAGTTATCAGCGTTATGCCGAGCTTCTTCGCGTTCTCGTACATCCGGCCTTCGACGTCGCTCGAGACCGCGCTCGTACATTCTGGAGATGCGTTAGTAAGATCATCGAATCACTGCTCCCCATCTACATACCGTCCAATACGGCGAATTTCGGGCAGTGGTACAACACGCGAGCCATTCCCATCTAAAGGAATTCAATGGGTCGAATAAAGGCAAGGGGGTGTAAACATACCCGCTGCTTCTCTCCACCGCTGAGCACGTCCCGCCACTCCTTCCGCGTAGTCCACCCGCCCTCACGCTCTGGCAGGTACGCCAGGAAGACCATCTCCAGGATCTCCATCAGATCCTTCTCCGTCTTGCCCGACTTTAAAAACTCGGGATAGGAGTGCGGGTATATCATCTGGTCGAGCAGGCTGCCCGCGACCATGTACGCCCGTTGCGGGACAACGAACACGCTCGGCTGCCCTGGGATGTCCCGCGGTCGCTGTACAAGGGCGTCGGGACCCTGCGCCGCCCACAATCCAGCGAGGACGCGCGCGACGGCCGTCTTGCCGACGCCATTGCTGCCCGTGATCATCAAGTGCTCGCCATCCTTCAGGATGAACGACAGGTCCTTGACGAGAGGGGCCGTTTGCAGAGGCTGCAGCTCGAGGCCCAGTGCATCGTCGACCTCGATTTCCGGAAGTGCGACAGGGGGGATGCCCACATTGACATTGGCGAGGCTGATCGTGTCTACATCAGCCTCGGAGGAAGGCAAGCGCGGGAGATTGTGCAATGTCGAGAGAAGGGTGTATATCCGCGTGGTCAGACCTGACGTCGAATTAATCAGTAATGTAGCCAGGGGCCACCGGAGATACCTTACCTGCTAACTCCAACAGATCCTTATACGCGTACCTGAGTTGGAGTGAGCCTACGACTGAAGCACGGAAATGAGATAAATTACATCAATCTTCCGCCGGCATCGGCCAGCGAGATTAAAAGCCGGCGGTTCGAGATGTAAGCTAGGGGCGCGTGAGAAACTGGGCATGATGCACATGAAAGGCAACGCACTCTCCGTACGATCAGCAACGGCGTCGTCCGGTCGCTCTCCAGCAGTTCTCTCAGCCTCTCCCGCTTGTACGGCGACCGACCGCCGCTTACGCGTGAATAATAACGGAACGGCGATGAGTCCGTAGCCGGCTGCCGACCACAAATATTTGATGACATAGTCTTCAGTCCACTCGTAGGCAATCCGGATCTAGAGATGGTACTGTGTAAGCCAAGTCGGGGACCGGAAATCGAGAGCCGCACTCTGTAGATGGAATTAACGTGCTTGATCAGCCGCAGGTACGCGGTGCTCAAGATATCGCGCTCTCTTGCGCCGCCATCGTAAAACCTGTTGCGACAGTCAATATGGAATGGAAGGGAGGGTCCCAAACTCACGCGATCTCTTCGCTCTCTCGGCCAATGCGGCCCATGCCTGCGCGATACTCGCCCTCAAGCCGCGCCTCAATAGCCGCGAGCCGGCCAAAGGCAGGCGTAACCGCGCGCAATATCGCCACCGTCAGATAATAGTTGCCGAACAGCAGGATAGTCCCGCGGACACCCAACGACTTGGACAGCTGACTGGTGAAGAGGATCAAGTCGAGGGAGGGCTTGAGGATGTTCCCGCTGCGCGAGGTCAGGGCCATGGCGTTCTTGAAAACGAGGAACTTACTATAGCCCGGCAAGCGCCGCTGACCACGATTCGACGTCGGCAGTGATGTACTGGTCGACCCCTTCGAGCCCGGTGCGGTAGTACCGGAGGTCGGGGGCAGAGGAGAGATAGAGATCGTGCGTATAGCGCGTGAGGCGTGTGCGCAATCGCAGCGATAACTTCGCCTGGAGGTGTCGGATCTAGACAAACCATGAGTATCAGGCTATGGAAAGACGGGATGACCACTACCATCGAGTTCGTGTATGTGCTGGGGACAGCGAGAAGGAACCAGAGGCCGAGTCCCTTGAGAAAGCCTTTACCATCTGCGCGAACCTGGAACCGTGTTAATGATGCGCAGCGTCGCTTGCAAGTAACCACAAACCAAATCTCTGACGATACGCCCATCCAGTCTGACCAGAATTCAGTCGCCGGACCGATACAAAAGGAACGTAACGGTCGCACCTTGCCACTGCGATACTCAGTATCGTCCTCAGAACCAGAAAGAACGAGTGGAAGGCCACAATCAACGTCTCCTTCGACCGAACGGAAGGAAATGCGACGCGAAACAATATCGCTTTGAGCTGTCGCAGAAACACCGCGTCGATGTTGGGTTTGGCGTTGGCCGAAACTGGGGGGAAGTGTATGGCATCGGCTGCGAGTTTCTCAGCAGGCGTAGGATATACTGGGACCTGTTAAACGTGAGTCGTGAGTCAGCAAATCCAGGAGAGCGTACCTTGGACAACCGGTCACGATACGGTACAAGCAAAGTCTTGACACCGTCCTCTGTTACATAAACTTGCTGGAGAGCATTGACCAGCTCCTCGGGAGTCAATCGTTTACCCCGCAGCTGGGGAAGCTTGATCCGGGCAGGGATGGAAAGGATGCGTCCGCGCAGGAGAAGGATTGTGGCGAGGATCACGATGAGCGGTGTCTTAGCCATGGATGATTTTGATAGGCCAGGCATCCTGCCCCACCATCCAAGCACTATCCAGTACTCTCTGGAGGTCCGAATCAACTGTTATTGACGTGCTGAGGATTCGAGGTGATCTCCTGGATTGAGTATACACAGCGAGTTGGGCGGAAGAGATAGCGTCGCGCGCTCCCGTCGCCCGGAGGATGTAGATGGAGCACGTCGGGTGGAGTCTGAGACTGTTGAGATCTTGCTGGACCGCTGGTACACATAAGCATGTGTTAATTCTGGCGGCCACGTGGCAAGAGACGCACGTGAAAGCCTACCAAGTTCAAGTCAATGAAAAAACGTAGAGGAAGAGGTGAAAAATTGAAGACCACAGTCGGGAAATGCACCAAAAATCACCTCGAAGTGGCCGGAGGAAATTCTATGAATTTTCTGTTACTTTCAACTTGCTTTTCTGATTCTCGAATATCTCGACCTTTCCTTTCAGGTCCCGCAGCTGTTTTCGGTGGCTCGGATAGAAATCGTATCCGTAAATCAGAAAATGGCGCGAACCTGTAAGTAGATGGCCAAGCTGGAGATGCTACGAACCGGATAAGTGGACCGGCGGAGTTGAATAAAAAGCTGGAGGCCCCAAGGAGAAAGGTACGGTTTCTGTGAATGTTTAACTCCACGGAGTCCGCAGCAAAGCACACGATACAAAACCTCCGGACGGGTCGTTACCAAGGAAAGCCAAAGCGGGAGATCCGCACAATCGCGATGTCCGGCAAAATGCGGCCCGAGAGTAATTGTCGGTTGGCGGCCCGGCGATAAGCGATCTGCTTTTATCTTGCTGTTATCTACATCGGGACAACTCAGAAACCACCACACCATGTTGAACCCAACCCAAACGAAAACACCCTATGCTCTCGCCGGTCTCCCGCAGAAGGACGCGCTCGTTTCCCAATTTGTCGGCGCGTCCTTGGAGTCTCTTCGCACACCTGCGATGGTGATCGACAGGAGCCTCTTCCAAAAGAACTGTCTCAAGATGCTGCAGAACGCGACAGAATGGGGCGCAAGTCTCAGATCGCACCTGAAAACCCACAAAGTAGGGCTATCGGCTTGAAGATTGGGCGGAGTGCTTACTCCCAATAGACGGTCGAAGGAACGCGACTGCAGCTTGTCGAGGGCGAGTATAAAACGGGAGCAGTCGTAGTTTCGACTCTCATGGAGGCCTGGGAAGTGTTGCAAGGCGGCCTGGTCAAGGATGGAACCGTGAAAGATGTTCGGCTTTTGCTTTCGAATTTATTACACTCGCTCACCGTCCGAAGATCCTTTACGGCCTTCCAGTCGCCATTAACAAGGTTGCCGATCTGTCAGATCTCTGGGATGAGGTCGCCAAGGACGGCGCCGTGGTGCGGCTCATGGTGGACAACCCCGACCAAATTCGATTCCTCGAAGAATTCGAAAAGGCCCGGATATCTCCACGAAAATGGTCTGTGTTCGTGAAAATAGATGGCGGACAACGGTATGCTGTTTCCTCCGACCACTATGTCCGACTTACAAGTCCAAAGACGTGCGGGGGTGACCACCGCGTCTCCGCTTTTCGCGCCGTTCTTGAAATCCCTCTTCGACTCGCCCGCAATTTCTGTGTACGGATTCTACATCCACGCCGGAAACGCCTACGCGTCGACCAGCTCCTCCGATGCCGCGTCTTTCCTCTCCTCGGAGGTCCACGCCGTCAACGAGGCAGCAGGAATCGCCCTCCCGATCCTCTCCGCCTCCTCAAATGCCGCTGCACACCACCAGCCTTTCGTGTTGTCCGTCGGCTCGACACCCACTGCCCACGCGGCGACCGCCGAGTCGCGGGCAACCCTATCAACCTTCTTGCACGGAAAGCTAGAGCTTCACGCCGGTGTGTCTCGTCCCCCACCTTCTCGGCACATACATTGACTAGTCTTTCGTAGGAAATTACCCAATGCTCGATCTGCAGCAAAAGCACACGTCACTCATCGCCTCCGACCGCATCGCGCAGAAGGTGCTAGCGAGCGTCATCTCGTACTACCCGGCGCGCGGCGCGGACGGGACGGACGAGGCCATGTGCGATGCGGGGTGCATCGCGATGAGTAAGGACACCGGTCCAAGCGGCGGATACGGTGACGTCATCGGGAAGCCGTGGCAGTTGACGCGCATGTCGCAGGAGCACGGCATTCTGACCCCGACGGAGGCGAGGCCGAAGCTGCAGTTGGGCGAGATGGTCGAGATTGTGGGGCAGCACGCGTGCTTGATCGCTGCCGCGTATCCGTGGTATTATATTGTCGAAGACGGAGGCCGGACGGTCGTGGATGTCTGGGTTCCGTGGAAAGGGTGGTGAAGAAAATATATGGATCAGGATGTAATACAAGCGACGTCTAGCGATACATCAGGATGATTACAGTAAAACGTCGCTGGCACTCAAGATATCTTTGACCTTCTGCACCATCGCAGTATCTCCGGAGCCCCTGGAATATCCAGTTCGTCCCTCCAAGACCAGGCCTGCAACCTCGTTCAACAGACCAGGCAACGCCGCGATGTCCTCCACGGGTGTCTTGAGCTCTGTCTTCCCCTTCACAAAACCCTGCACACTCGTCTCCTTCAACCCCCCGTCGACGACCACGAGCAGACGGTCGATCGGCTGGCTCGTCGCCGCATGCTTGAGGACCCACGTATTGCGAAACGTGCCCGTCTCGGGCAGCTCGAGCGCCATGCGTCGGGCCAGGTCGACGATTGGGGTGTAGTCCGCATCCGGGACGAGGAGAACACGCCCCATCGCGTCCACAGCGACTTTCTCGCCCCCGGCATCGAACAAGGCGAGGGTGAAGCCTTCTGGCTCAACAGGCGTGTTTCGAAGGACTGCCAGCGATAGCGACGCGAGGGTTGGCGTGAACGAAGCCGGGGATGGATGTGCCTCTGTGCGCGAGTACCAATCCTCGTAGCGCGAAGTCCAGGTGGGCTCGGCCGGTGCGGTTAATCCGAAAGTCATTCCGATGGTAGTTTTCAGCGAATGCGGCGTCAAGTAGGACTTGGAGAGGATAAAAATGAAGAGGAGCGCAGCTATGAAGCTTATAACGCGCAGTCTTGGCTGTTGGGGTGATGAAGTCATGCAGCACAAGATGCTGTGTTATCGAAGCTGCTGGAGCACATGTGTTGGTCTACGGCATTCGCCGAGGCAAGATAGGCGCATTGGTCTGTTTCTTCTGCCAGTGTGGCTTGCCTGGGCTGACTTGTGAGCTCGTATGCGCGAACGTCTGGGTCGAGCAACTTCGAGCAAGGGTCGAATCGAGTGGCAGTGCCTGTTCGGCCCCCGGCCCGATTCTCACCTGGTGACAACCTCGAAAAAACCTGCCACCCTCTCGAGAACATACGTGAATCAGAAAGTTCACGGAGTTCACCGTGAACTCGGTGAACCCGGTGAACTCCGTGAACTCATTAGATAAGCCACCCCTATCCAAATTAGGTAAGTGATGACACAAGATATTTATTTTACAGCTCATTGCGCAGGCCTTTTCTTCGTGTGCGCGAAGGGGACCGACCATTCGAGGCCCCTCCCCTCCCTCGCTGCGCTCGGGGGGTCACCCAAGCCGGGGCCTCTCAGGTTGGCACACTAAGCCTCGTTCGCGCTTTTTACACTATCCCGGCCCCCCTTCCCCCCCACCTAGCCCTAACCACTAACCCTAACCGGCAAGGCGGGACTCCACAGCTGATACCCGGAGTCAGGGCGCGCTGCGCTTGCCCTAACTCCTCGAAAACGGGACGCAGGCGTCGCCAACGGCAAGCTTTATCCCTGTTTGGCCGGTGAACAACGGACCAAGCAGTTCACGGAGTTTACAGAGTTTACAGGGAGTGGGTGAACAATCTGATTCAAGGATTTACTGACCCTCTCCATGAAGCTTCTGCCAAGGGTTCTCCGGAAAAGTGGCGAGGCCGAAATTTGACGATTTCCTTGTCCGAAACATGGGAAGCTCTGTCCGCTGAGTGGCTTTTTGAGCCAGGATTTTAGAAATTACTCTCAGCCAGAGTTTTGGTGCGTCGGCTATTATTAACACATTTTTTTGTGTGAATTTGGGGGAATTTCTACAGCCTCAGGCCCTCGTCCGATAGCGGCTTTTTGAGGCCTCGGATGGCGGTACGAAGTGCTTTTTCAGGCCAGATTCTGGGATTTTTCTATACAACCCTTTCCAGGAAGGCCTCTCGAAAACTCTCGAATTTTGGCGTCCTTTCTCAATCCGTCCCGCTGGTAGGCCCGGATAACGAACCCATTCGCTCTCCCAGCATCTCCCGGCCCGATTGCCTGGATTAGACTTCGAATCTTGAACGACTGTGTAATGGATGCCCCCCTAGTCTTCTTTAGCCACCTTCTTGAGCCATTCTCGCACCTGAAATGCACTAACCACTGGCACTCGTGATCCCAGTAAATCATTTTGCTGGCGAGCCTTTCATAACGACTTGGAAACATAGAGCCCTCGCAAGATGCATCGGTGAGCTATAAAGAGTGGAGAAGCTATGGTTCCCCGGTCTGTGGCGAAAGAAGACCGGAAGTTACGTCGTATGCGGTCGGGCGGCACAAGAGCGCGCGCAGTCGCAGATAACGCCGGACGACCGGTTGTCTATCTCTCTCTCCATGTTCACCTCCATTACCCCCTTTCTCCTCAGCGCTTTGGTGATTGCACTGTATGTATTTCTCGTGAAGTTTAGTCGAAGACAACGGGGACTACCTCCTGGTGCGTCCAAAATCAAGGCAAACTCGCCTCAGTGGTGACGTACCTTCCTAGGCCCACCAACGGTTCCGTTTCTGGGGAATCTCCACCTATTGCCCAATGCTGGAGAGTTGCATTTGAAGTGTGTTGAAAGGGCCAGGTCTGCACGAGTGGACGCTGATGCTAAAATTTGATGAGGTTCATGGAATGGTCGAGGCAATACGGTGACATCATGTCGGCAAGTTCAAGTTCTTGCAACTGCAACACTCACAACTTAGTAATGGCTTCGTAGATCAAGATCGGTTCTGGGACGATGGTCGTGCTTTCCAGCCCTACCGCTATCAAAGAGGTGGTCGATAAGCACGGTTGGGCCGCCAGCTCGAGACCCGCGAATTACCTCGCTGGGCTCGCAGCAGGAGGCTATCACATCTTGTTTGCTCCTGACTGTGGGTCTTCAGTTATATAATAGACCTCGCACAACTCCGACTCCCAGGTGTCCGACTGCGAAATCTCAGAAAAGCAGTCTCCCGATTTTTTTCGCCACATAATTCTTTGACACGCGTGCCCGTCCAAGCGGCCGAGAGCGCGCAACTTCTGTATGACATGATAAACGATCCGGAGGTTCGCCTAATTTTTCATGGGTTTTTCATGAAGCGAACTGAACGGTCCAGAACTTCTCTGAATCCATCCGGCGGTACACTCACACCATCACAATGGTAATTGCTGGCGAATTTAAAGACCTTTCTGACGGTAATAAACCACTAGATCTCGATTTTCGGCCAAAGAGTTTCATCCTCCGCGTCGCCCCAAATGCAAAGGTTCTATAAGGTGTGTTCACAATATTACTAAAAACCCGAGCGCACGTACACGCCACTTGGATAGATCCTCCACCAATTTCTGCACATAATGGTGCCAGGTGTTTATCCACCGATTGATCTACTCCCCGTCTTCAAGTACCTTCCGGAGCGGTGGGCCCCGTGGCTTGCGGCATGTCGACGTAGTAAATCCGACATGGCGGCGTTTCATGTTGAGCTTTCCACGGCCGCCGAGGAGCGGTCACTGGCGGCGAAGCATAAGAGCGACATCCCTGAAGAGAGCGAATCGTTTATGAATTACATCCTGCGGATGGGCCTATCCCAGGAGGAGTACCACGTCTTCTCGTCGGTATTCTTTCGCCCACCCGCGAGCCAGCTTGTAACTTTGTATGATGATAGATACACTGGCGTCGCACTTGTGGAAGCTGGCTCCGATACAAGCGCCGCGTTTCTGCTTTCCCTGGTCCTTATACTTGGGCTATACCCCGAGTACCAGGAACGCGCAAGACAAGAAATCGAGTCCGTCGTCGGGACAATTCGTCTGCCAGAGTTGGAAGACTTCAAGAACATGCCGTTCGTCCACGCTCTCATCAAAGAGGTTATTCGCATTCGACCCGCGTTCCCGCTTGGCGTTCCTCACTTCACAACGGATGAGATCCGCGTAAGTTTGGTTTGAATTCCATGGAGCGCACCTTATTTATCAGTTCGAGAAAGTACAAGCACTACATCTTGCCGAAGAACACCACCGTCATCCTGAACACATGTGCGCCTTTCGCTGTATCGCCCGTCAGATGTTCATCATCCACTCAGATTCTATCTTTCATAACCCGGATATATTCGAGGACCCCGAGATTTTCAACCCAGATCGCTTCATGCAGTCCGAGTACGGAACACGGGCCAGAATGGACACCGACTTCCGCGACAATTTCTTGTTCGGAGGTGGCAGGGTGCGCGCTGTACTCTGTTCTCGTCCTTATTGGATGTTCATGTACGAATGCAGCGGATATGCCCCGGCCAATATGCTGCTCACATTACAATGCAACTCACCACCATGCGGCTTATATGGGCGTTCAAGTTCGGGTCCCCCGTCAGTGCGCAAACGGGCCTGGCGGTTACACGCGATCTCGATTGCTATGCATCCGTGAGTCGTTTACTTCGTTTCCTTTAGATATCCCGGTCTTTACGAGGTTCAACACTAGGAATTCGTGGTCATGCCCCATCCGTTCAAGTGCACAATTCAACCACGCAGCGGGGAGCATCGAGAGGTGGTCGTGAATGCATTCGAAGATGCTAAGTCTGTGTTACGGTGTTATGAGCACGATGATTGAAGATGGACTGAACTTACACGATGTAGTATTCAGAATAAATTTAATTTACATGACAGGGATGATGGTCAACTGCAAGAAAAAATTAAGAAGATTCAACGTGGATTGATTTTTGTCTAGTTTGCGTAACACGGCGAGGAAAAAAGAACACCATCTTTCTTCTAGATGTCTACTGAAGCCACATCTACTCTCAGTACGACACTTCCCGACCATATGTGCTAAGTCCCCCGCGATTTTTCACAGCGGACCCACTAGCAGCTAAAGCTCGCATGATGCGCCCAGAACTAACCAATGGCCATCTCTCAGTCAGAGATTTGAGTTAATAATCATTTGAATTGGCGAGCAGCTCTGAGAACGAATACCCCGCTGCCAGTGGCACGGTGCAGCCGAGCTGAGTTCAACTTAATATTTAGCCAATTTATATGCAGTACTTACCTTCTACGAAGCTGAAGCTTTTCATTGGCATATTCAGACAGGTAGGTAGGTATTATTATACGGCGAGGAGGCGTTGTGCGATCAATAGCATTCAAGTTACATTGCGATCATAATCCCATCATCGATGGCATCAGAAATCGCAACTTCAAGTTGATTGTTCATTTTATTACAGCACCTCTAACCCCCCCCACCCCCCACCCCCCTTTTACTGCACACGGATGGCACGCTTTTCTGAAGTGGTAGACCTACGGGTCTCAATATTGTTTTTGTTTGACCACGTCGGGTAACCGAAAGTTCCACCACAAAATCTGAGTGTTCTCCATGCTCAGGACTCTCTCTATCTGATGCGGGATGACCTCCCGAAATGTCTGGATGTGTTGGCTGCCCATCCGTAACCTCGTAGCTTCTGAGTCCACGACGTCGACTAGTCTATACCTGTCCGTTTGACAGAGGCTCCCTCTTGAGCTCCGTGAGGAAGAGGAGGCAACTGACTCAAAGCAAGTGCCAGTGGGGTTGGATGGCATCTACTAAAGTAAATATTTGCGCGGTCCCGTTTTCCGTAACATAACACGTCAAATGTATGGATACTTGGCCCCTGAAACCTGAGTACTTCCCCGTGCCTCCCGCAACATCTTGTATGAAAAAAGAAAAAATACAGGTTGGGATAAACGAGGCACCGGCAGACCCCCAGTGTTGCAGGACGATCCAAAATCAAGGGTGGCACTTCCAAGTTTGAGGCAATGGACCGTTTGGAAGTGACGGTTAGGTGGATACCCTGTTCCAGGCGCACCCCAGAAATATGCGTACTTTCCTGAAGCTCTTCCATTTTTCCTCCCAGCGCAAATCCGTTATTCCGCTGCTTAGTTCACTTGTCACCGCCACACCCAAAGCGGTGACATGTACACCGATGACGTCACATACGTTCTGCCTTCTGAAGTGAACGACCATGGGCGGATTCTGGTCATGCTGCAGGCGGGACAAGTCGGCCGAGAAAGAGCCACTTCTACCTAAATCCAAGCCCCTAGCCAAACCCCCACATTCCGCTTTCGAAAAACTAGGCGATATCGTTGGAGCCATTAACTCAGGAAAAATCCCTTCACAAGACCAGGTTTCGGGCCTTCTGCAACATGCGCTTCGCTCGGAATTTCTCCGTGATCCTGGAGACACAATTCCTACTCATGGGGGTGCCTTGAGCCAACGGGGAATCGTTCTAATACTGGAAATCAGGCAACTTGTAGACTCTGTGCTTCGGATTGGCCTGGAAAAAAACTGTACGTGTCCCGCTTAAACTTTAACTTCTCATTCAAGACATCTGTTAGACGACAACAAACTGCAGGATCTGCTCTACCAAAGCTCGCAAACAACGCGTAGTAGTGTTCCCATGAAAGTCAGCGGCGAACTTTTGGTTGACGGCGCTCCAGTCAATCCAGTTGACTTCGGTACGTGACAAATGATAGGTTTGTATTTTTATTAATTTAAATACATAGCCAGCAACTCCTCTCAAGAGATCTCAAACGATGCAGACGAATTCATGCAGTCGTTAAAGACCCTGGCCCGGCTTGCAATAACCTCCTCCGCATTCCGGATGCTAATGTCCGACATCCTCGCCACCACGCGCGAGATAGTAGCGGAGACCGCGTCTGAGATTGGCGAAATAGCGTCGCAAGTTCAGTCTGCGGCTGCCGATGTCGTCAAGACTGCCGAACTGGACAACTTGACGGTGGAAGGCCTGAAAGGAAAGGCAGAGGAATCGTACTCCGAGTTGCAGAAATCCGTCGGCCATGCACATCGAAATATAGGTACTCTCGGCGACGAGTCTCCAGAGAAAGTTCGGGATCTTGTTGTTGGGAGAGTACAGGAGGTTAGTATTGACCATTTCTCATATTCACTTTGTTGACCGTCTTTTAGATTATCCTCCAAGCACATCAGAACCCACAGCACCAAGCGGCGATACGCACTATTCTAATCATCCTGAACAAATATTCTGGAAAGCTCAGCGCGCTCGCAGAGTCTACAGATGAGCCCGTCACAATCGATGCACAGATCGAGGTCTCTCCCCCGTTCTACGAGGCCGTGGTTGACTTCAAGATCTTGCTCGAGCGTCTCGCCTCCGGCCGCTCTCTCGACCCGCTGCTCCACGCGTTCAAAGCCGCCGTGGGAGACATCATTAATGCACCAAACGAGACGAGCACGGACGTGAAACGGTACTTCGGAGAACTCAGTCGCTGGGTGGAGCGTGCGCTCGCCGAGCCGCAGTTCGCCGCTTCGCGCCTCGGAGCGCGGACCGCAGAGGAGTTATATGACACAGGCAGGCTCCTCCTGGCATCCGAGGCGAACGCCCAATGGGCACAAGATGTGCGCAGTCTCGTAGCGGAATCTCAGTTCTTCGTTCAAGCCCTCGAGTCGGATGCAGCGACCCAAAGACTTGTAAAATCTCTCCACGGTATTCTGACTGCGATACGCGGATTGGCGCAGGACGCGGTGTTCTCCGGCCGGCGCAAATGGAGCGAGGAACTGCTCAAGGATGCGCTCGGGTGGCTCTTACCCCGGGTTCTCAAGTCTGTACGTACGCTCCCCATGCCGCGCGTCGAGTTTCAGAACAGCACGCTCGATATCGCCGTTGACGCGCTCCTCCTGACGTCCGCGTCTTCACTCGCTCCCGACCACATCTGGGTGCAGAACTGGAGCGAAGTCAAGGTCGACATGGCCGCCAGCGCGGCGCCGGAGACGTCGAGCCGCACGCGCATCCATATCGACGGGATGCGCTGCGCCGCACACGGCTTCGGGTACTACGTCAACTATAAAGGCCCCCTGCAGTACGCCGACGAAGGCGTGCTCGATGTTGATGTCGGTCAGCCAGGGGCGGTGGGGCAGGGACTTGCAGTAGACCTGGAGATCGAGACGACTCAGCAGGAGCGAAACACTCCGGGCGCGCCTCTGTTCCGGCTCGTCGACGTCAATGTAGCAGTGCCGGGGCTCGCCTTCGCGATCAAACACAGCAAGCACTGGATTTTGAACAATTTCGCCCTCCAGCCGCTCGCAGCACCGGTGGTTCGCCTGGTCCTCAAAAGCGTTCTGGAGCAGCAGATACGCAGCGGAGTTGAATGGGTAGACAGGCTGGTGTCTGCGACCACAGAGGAGGCGGCGCGGATTAACGCGCGAAAGCGGGCGCCGGGAGCGAGCCCATCGGCGGAGGATTATTGGAAGGCAGCATTGTTGACCGCCCCTGCGTTTGTGGAGGCGCGCGATTCAGGTCCGGCTGTCGAGACGCACACAATGCCGACTCTCAAGGGGATCATTCACACTACTACGACGCTGCCGGACGATCCGAGCTCGTCGTCTCCCCCGGAACAGACCGTCATGGCGATTGGCGGGGGTGCTCAGCTGTTTCCGCACAAGGGCGTCCCGTACGGTGCGGATGAGGGCCCCACTGCTGGCGAGGTTGCACGCGAAACGGTGGGTGAGATACAGGATGCGGTCGATCGGTCTGTGGGGAAGACTAGGGAAGTTGTTGAGGCTGTTGAAGACGAGTCGGTTCGAATCAGAGGCGATATTGAACGAGCAGAGGAGAGGAAATTGGAGCCAGAAAGTTTCGAGAGGCGTAGAGGGGGTTGGAAGAGTGGTGCTTTTGATTTGGGATCCATCTGAACATTTGTATTTCAACATTCCACAACCGACAAGGTTGTTTCTTCCACTTGGTTTCCTCAACTTGAAAAACTTAGGTGGGTCACGTCCTCAATTTAATCCCATTTTGAACACGGGGTGTTAAATCATCAGCCTCATAATTAATTATTTCCTTCCATCTTGTATTTGTCAACGGTGCGCAAAAAAAGGAGGGAAGAATTCCGAACCAAGTCGTCAGGCGCATTCTTCTCAGCGGCGAGAGGCACAACAGTGACCGCGCCATGACTAAAACTCCGTTTCCCGGTTCTCGTGATCCTCAGCAATGATTTGCAATTCGGGTCGGGGCACGCAACGTCTGCGTCGGTCGACATCCAGTCATTGGGATGCGTCCCGCGTTGCTTGGCCGCTAGTAGCGGGAGGACGGCACCTTCGATTCGATCAGACAGTGAGGAAGTACAATTTAGGCCAGGAAATACCTAGAGAGTATATGGAGAAGCCTTGGCCTGGGGGGAGGTGCAGCATCTCGCCTTCCAGGGTAAAGTGGTCTCCTTCTTTGGCCCCACACAGTATGCGTTCGCCGGGTGGGCATATGACCTCGACGCGAAGATCAAACAGCTCGAAAACGTCGTCCGTGTCGGGATGCTTTCCAGACATCGGGCTGATTGTGTAGGCTAGTCGAGGATACTCTGTTCAACAGGGAACTGCCCCGTGGCAAAGTGTTTGCAGTTTCCTAATACAGAGCTGGCAGCAGCGGGAGGGTTTACTCAGATGGGCGAGTCGGATCCCGACAGTTCTTCAATCTGCGGGCTTCTGCGGGTGACCGTTCGAATCAGTGTCCGATCCGGTTGGTTACGGACCGACACGTGACCCTTGGTTTAAAAACCGGGTTTAAAATTCTCACCCTCCTTCCAACGGACCACCATGACCGAAACCCCGTTCAACATAAACATTCCCGACGAAAAGCTCGCCCTCCTCCGCAAAAAGCTCGAATTAACAACGTTTCCTGACGAACTCGGGGATGCTGGCTGGGAATACGGTACCCCGCTGGCGGACGTGCGGCGGCTGGTCGGGCGCTGGGCGAACGGCTACGACTGGCGGAAGCACGAGGCTCAGCTCAACTCCGAGCTGCCCCAGTTCACGCGGGACATTCCGGTCGACGGCCATGGGACCCTGAATATCCACTACGTCCACAAGCCGAGTGCGGTCGCGGAAGCGATTCCTCTGCTTTTTGTGCACGGATGTTAGTTCTCTTTTTGAAAAGGAAGAGAGCACCTCATTGAGAGTGAGCTACAGGGCCTGGAAGCTTTTTGGAGGCACGCAAGCTTCTGCCGGTGTTAACGCAGGGGATTGACGAATTTCCCGCATTCCACCTCGTCGCGATGAGTATCCCTGGGTACGGATTTTCGCAGGCCCCCAGCACGAAAGGGTTCGATCTGGAACAGTATGCAGAGGTGATTGGCTATTCAAATAGTTCAACGTTGAAAAGTCACCCATTTTGTCCAGGTCGGGCACAAATTAATGTTGGCGCTCGGATACGACGAATACGTTACGCAAGGTAGTTTCTGCTAGCAAACTCCCTCGCTCCTTTCTTATTCTGAATACACCAGGGGGCGACTGGGGTTTCCCGGTCGGTGTTCTTTTTCGAGCTTCAGACAGTTCAATACTAACTCGACACCCCAAAGATCACCTGCAGGATCGCAAAAATGTACGGCGGGAAGCACCTCAAGGCGTGGCACACAAATATGGCCGTGTACGTCACACCCAGTACCTCTGAAGTTCTACACCGACTTTAGCAGTGGTGATGCCCCGGAATCAGGAACGGTGCCCGCTCTCACGGTCAAGGAGCAAGCGGGGCTCGAGCGAACCGCCTGGTTTCACCGTTTCGGCGGAGGATATTTGCGTCAGCAATCGACGCAGCCGCAAACACTAGGGTACTCTCTCTCGGACTCTCCAGCCGGTCTCCTTGCTTGGATATACGAGAAACTTGTAAATTGGTCGGATGCTTATCCTTGGGAGGACGACGAAAGTAAGCACAACCCCGGATGCCCGTCACCGGATATTCAATAATCTCCTGCAGTCCTGACTTGGATCTCTATCTATTGGTTTTCGAGGGCCGGACCGACGGCGTCGCTGCGAATTTATTTCGAGGCTGGGAACCGCAGTATAGACGCTGCATTCTCAGTGCCCGAGCCCCGCCCCACTGTTCCGCTCGGTCTTTCTCACTTCCCGAAAGACATTTTGGTGTTCCCGAACAGGTGCGTCACCGGCTACCTGGTGAGGGTGACGACTGAGATCGGTTGATATGATAGTTGGACGCGGGGCATGGGTAATGTTGTGTTTGACGGAGAACACGAGTCGGGCGGGCATTTCGCCGCGTATGAAAGACCTGAGTATCTCGCCGCCGATCTCAGGAAGATGTTTGGAAAAGGAGGACCCGCGTTTGGTGTCGTGTCGGGGAAGAATGGGTACGCCCCGATGGCGCTGTTGTAGACTCTGGAATCATCATACTAGGATGTACCAACGAACGTCTCATAGTTCTGGAAAGTGAAGAAGTTTCACGGCAATGTATATTTATTATAATGTAGGAGGGTAGATGATGTTTTTGGGTGAAGACAGCAATGAGCGAAAATTGGTGAAGAGTGCCAAAAAAAGAAAATTACTGAAGAAAATTAGCAAGAACGGTGGCTACTTATCCATGTTTTAATTGAACACATTTCCTCAACGCCGTCCTAGTCGCGTCAACTTGAATGGCAGCACTTCAAATTTAGTTGAACTTGGTTGGTTGGCTGAACTGAAGCAATCTGAAAACTTCGGAGCGAGCGCCCTGGCATCCAAATGAGAGCTTTTGACTTCTGCGTGGGTAATGGGCATGTTGTTACAGATTTTTGCCATTATCTACAACACTTTACAGCTTTCTCTACAGCCCTTTGCAGCCCCTTTTACAGCCCCTTTACAGCTTCAGATTCCTTTATATACTTACTCTTGACATCCTTTGTGTTCTTTAGCATTGAATACTGAATGCCGTCTGCCTGCATCTTGCTCGCCCCGCATACTCGCGTGACTGTCACTTTGCAACAGGGCAGCTTGGAACAGCGAGTCAAGACTCAACAGGCGCGAAACCGTGGGAAACAGTGGGCCCAACACGATCACGCGTTAATCACGCGTTTGTGGGGTATTTAACGCAGTTTGCACTTAATTGGTTCCTCCTTTCTTAAAGCCTGCCACCACAAGCGCGTCTCTCGCCGCCGAACCATGGCGCAAATGACGCCACAAGAACTTCTAGCACTCGCAAAGACTCAACTGAACATCTCTTCCACTTCATCTGTGAGTTTTCTTTTGTGTGTCGCCACCTTTGACTCATTCGCAAGCGCGCGACTACCAGGCGGCATCCGTACCTCCAGCGTATCTCGAAGAGCTTAAAAAGCACACTACCTTATGTCCGTATGATACAAATGTGTGTACTCTTTGCTTCACGCGACGCGCCCAGAAACCTAAATTTGCCCCTATTCAGTTTCGCATGACGCTACAGCCTAAAAAAGGATGTACGTGCCGCCCGTTTTTCTCACGTCTCATTCTCACTGTTTTCAATAGTCGGGACTGTTACCTGCCTAGAGGAGGGGTGCGACCGCGTCCCCATCGCTCTTATCCGTAGCATTCGGATTAAGGACGGTGGTTTACGCGACGGAGTTGGATCGTTGTCTTCTTATCGGGTCCGTTCCTCTACATTCTCTTCACGCCTCTGCTCATACGACTCTGATTAGGTGCACATCGAAGCGCATGCAACCCACAAACAGAAACGACTTGCCCGGGTCCGATTGGGTCTCTCTGCTGCCCGCGGTGAAGTGCATGTGGCCTCGGTGAGAGGAGACTCGACGACGTACGAAATCGTTCTATTGACTGAAATTCCTTAAGTCTGGTCCGAGCCGCACGGTTGTAAAGAAGGAGTCCGTGCTTGAAGCTCTGGAAGCAAGCTCTCCTTTTTCCACCCCCAAGCGACAACCGTTTGGATCGCAAAGGACTTGTCTCCCCTCCTCGTCTAGTCCCCTCATTCCCGCAGCTGGCAAGCCCCCAATCACTAAACGTTCTTCGTTGGTACGCCTTACCCCTCGCAACATCAAGCCAGAGCCCGTCGAAACTGCCGTCCCTCCTCGCAAGCGCACCAGCGATGTCGCTTTTGGGAACCAGAACGACAGTAAGATCGTCATAAAGAAACCCAAGCAGGAGCTCGAGAAGGTGCCCCTGGCCCAAGTCAACCGCAACACCGCGGTAGCCAAGACGGAACCCCTTCCCGTCCCCATCCCCGCCCTTCCAGCGGTCGATGTGGCAGATGTCCGCGCCAAAATCGACATTACACAGATGCAAATCTCCCACGCACAAATGCTACTTGACCGCATTCAGCGGAAACGCAAGAAGACGAAGACCGACCTCACCCGTCTCGTTAATCTTTCGAGCGACCTGGATCGGTTGTGCGAGGCGAAAGCACAGTATGATGCATTGCTTCCCAGGGCCGCGTCGCCCGTTAAGAGGACTGGGTCCAAAATTCTCGCGAAGACCGAGTCTCTCGCCAGGTTCCCTGCGTTCTACAATCCAGCCTTGGGTGCGGGCAAACCCAAGCCCGAGCCCGTTGATCGTCTACCCCTCGCTTTCCCGCCGCCGGACGGTATCAAGCCCGCGATCCGGTACAATGCTGTCGCTTCGAGTTCCAAGGGCCCCATCCCACGCGCCTTGCCCTCGCTCGACTCAGGAGACGAGATGGAGGTAGACCCGGTTATCACGTTGAACAAGTACCTCCATGCTATACCCGACATAGCGCCGATCGGCGGCGACGACCACCACGACGCGAACGGAGACTACCATGGGCGTGGACGCGACACGTTCCTGGGCCCACAGGCGCGCGCGGACGACATCGACAAGTTCCTAATCCAGGCCGGTAACGCTGAGCAATTCGATGGCGACGCGAGTATCGACAAGGCGCTCGAGAAGTTGGGGCTCCAGAGCACGCACGAACTCCTTCCATCGCTGGACATCCCTTTGATGCCGCACCAACTGTTGGGCGTGGCTTGGATGGTCGAGACCGAAAAGTCTTCCCTCAAGGGTGGGTGCCTAGCAGACGAGATGGGGTAAGTCATGGTTTGTATTGATTGACCGTCACCAATCTAACTTGTTTCTCTAGATTGGGCAAGACCGTTCAGATGTATGCGCATCTCTGACCGTTATTTAGTCGACTGACTGACAATATGCTAGGATTGCTGCGATGTGCAAGCACCCATCCGAGGACCCGGCGTGCAAGACCACACTCATCATCGCACCGTTGGCTCTTCTCAAACAGTGGGCTTTAGAGTGAGAAATTGCACTCTGACTCTCCGTGCGCGTCTAATGACGTTACCAGGATTGCGACCAAAACAAACGCAGACTGGAAAGTACTGATCTACCATGGCGCCAATAAGCCCAAGAAGAAGGCCGATTTGCTCAAATACGATGTAGTACTGACCACGTACTCTGTGGGTATTGTTTGGACCTCCATGTCTCCCTTTTGCTTACTACGCCTTGTTTCAGACGATGAGTCTTGAGTGGCCAGATTTCGAGGCCGAGCAGAAGAAGAAAGAAAAGGCTCGGCGCAACAAGCCCGCCGATGACTTTGTTGTATCGGACTCGGACGACTCAGGCACTGACCGTCCCAAGAACAAGCGCAAAAAGGACCGTGAGTGCCGTCGTCCCCTTGTTTGCGCTTCGCTTGGCTCACTCGGAATGGCCCTCCGTCGCAGGCGGGTTACTATTCGAGGTCGACGTATGTTGCTCGCATCTGGTTTTCTGCATATGCTGACACTATCACTCCAGTTCTACCGCATCGTGCTCGACGAGGCTCAGAACATCCGCAATAAACGGACTAGTGCGTGTGGCTTGTCGCCGGAGGCCTGTGCTGATCATCAAACTGTGCAGGGGTGTCTCGTTCCGTGACCGAACTGAGCGCTATCCATAGATGGTGTCTCACTGCGACGCCCATTGTGAACTCCCTTCTAGACGTTTACGGTCCCTTGCGATTCTTGAAGATCCGTCCCTGGTACGATTTCACGGAGTTCAATTCCCATGTTGGTCGTCTCGAAAAGAAACAGCGTAGGTGTTTCAAGCCCTCTCTTTGACCTACATGCTCACCTCAATCCCGCAGCGCAACTGGCAGTTACCCGCCTGCAGGCCATTTTCGGTATCTTCATGATGCGGCGGATGAAGACGACGATGCTTCACGGCAAGCGGCTCATTGAGCTGCCCGAAAAGACCGTCGAGCTCGTCAGCCTGGAGTTCTCCAAGGAGGAGCGCGATATTTACACTCAGGTTGAGACCATGCAACAGGCGAAGTTTAATCGGTATCTGAAGGCAGGAACGGTCCTCAAAAACTACGCCTCCGTGCTCGTGATGCTCCTCCGCCTGCGCCAGCTCTGTTCTCATCCAGCCCTCATTCAAGAGAACGGATCGTACTTTTTGGCACCCGACGAGGCTGACGATGCCGAAGAATACCGCGACGAGCTCTCCCGCGCGCGCGCGATAATGTCGCCCGAGTTTGTCACCAAGATGAAGGAGAAGTTCAAGGACACGGCTTTGAGGCGGATGCAAGCGGAGAAAGAGGTCCGTCTGGCGCTCGGTGCTCGCATGTTTGCTAACATATGTCCAGTCTGCGGACGCCGTTGTCGACCAGGACGACTGCCCAATTTGCTTTGACGCGCTCACTGCGGCCGTCGTTACGCCATGTGGGCATCAGTTCTGCAAGGACTGTCTGCGTGCGTCCATATTTTTTGTGTGGTTGTTACAGCGCCTCATCCGTGTGTAGACGACGTGCTCCAAACTCCACTTCCCGATCAGGCCGGGAATGGCGAGGCTCCCAAGTACAAGGCTGATGAGCGCCCCTGTGAGTACTACCTCTTCGGGGGATTTGGTGCAGATCCCGACATGTCTTCACAGGCCCGGCTTGTCGTTCCGCCATATGCTCAGAAAAACTATTCCCCAGTGCCGCCTTTGCCCCCAGCGACAAGGAACTTCAGGGCGACGGCAACGGCGATTCGGACATCGAGATGCTAGATGCCGAGCCCGCGAAACCGGCACCGAAGGGTAAAGGAAAAGCCAAGGCCAAGGCCAAGCGACCCACACGCAAGAGTGCCGCTCGCAAGTTCGTGGTCCTTGACTCTTCGGACGCCGAGGTCGACGAGGAGATGGCTTCCGAGGACGACGCCGGCGACAGCGATTTAAGTGATTTCATCGTGGAGAGCGACGAGGACGAGGATGAGAAGGACGCCCGCCGCAACTTGAAGAAACGGATCGGAAAGCGTCGGGCGATCATTCTCGATTCAGACGACGAGGACGAAGTTGTCAACGATGACACCCCGGAGGAGAAAGAGGTTTTGTTTGGGGCAAAGCCCAAGCTCTCGAAGGAGGCCATCAAGCTCATGCCTCGTTTCTTGCCGTCGAAAAAGATGAAGGTGTGTGCATCCTTTGACGCAGCGACTGTTCCCTGATTTCTTCCTAGCATATGATGGAAATTCTTCAAAAGCTGGCGGAAGACCACCCCGATGAAAAAGTGCGTAAACCTCGTGTTTTTGCTTTTTATGGCATTCATCTTCAATTCAGACGTTAATCATTTCGCAATGGACGGGGTGTCTCACCATCGTATCCGCATATTTGACCGAGTGCGGGATCGTCCACGTGAAGTACCAAGGTACGCTTCATCGTATCTTTTACTTGTGCCTCGTTTGATCAACATGCAGGCGATATGAATACGAACAAACGGGACCAGGCCGTCCAGGTCTTCATGTCCAAGGACAAGGCTCGGGTCATGTTGATGAGTCTCAAGTGCGGGGGCGTGGGTCTGAATCTCACCCGTGCCAACAATGTCATTGCGCTCGACCTTGGGTGGTCGCCCGCAATCGATCTCCAAGCGCAGGATCGCGTGCATCGTCTCGGGCAGACCCGCAATGTCACGGTCAACCGTCTAGTTATCCAGAATACGGGTGAGTAACTCTTGCGCGGTATGGAACCCGACACTGAGTTTGAAATAGTCGAAGACAGAATTCTCGCTCTCCAGGAGCGAAAGCAGAACCTCGCGGACGGATCCCTCGGTGAGGGAGGCGGCCGGAAGATCGGCAAACTCAGCGTTCGCGAACTGGCGAACCTCTTCGGTCTCGACGCCCGTGGGCGCGTCCTTGCTAAAGATTGAACGATTATCCTCCCACACTATGACTTTCCTCTTCTCTCGTTGTAACTCTCCACCTCGATGCGCCCTGAATTATTGAACCACCATTGAACTACTACTACACACAGATTATTCTACCCTAGACCGCTCAAGCTCATGATACCTTCTTGACACATTATTCTATGATATGTTTCCTATACTCTTTGTACCCTTGTTGTCTTGAAATGTTAGATTATCACCGGTGTGCGGCCGGAAAGAATATTTTGACTCCATGTGACGATATCACTTTGTTGTACGTGAATACTATTTTGCCTGGGCGTGTGAACTGGATGGACTTGTGTATTTGCAAGCAAACGACAGTAGTTCTATTTCTTTTTACTGCCAAAGTTGGTCGCCTTCTTCAGATCCGCAATGACCTTGTCCACATCCGCTACATGGCGGTCGGTAAGCTTTTGGAACTAGGGAAGCGTTAGCAAACAAGAGTAATGAACAAGTTGACTCGCCTCTTCCAACTCAACCGAGTGCTTCTTGTAGTTTCCGCGCTTCAGGCTGGCCTGATGGAGTTTTCGGATCTGGACGCGCACGTCCTCCGATTTGCGGTGAGCCCCCGTGACGAGAGCCTCGTTTGACTCAACAGTCGGTCTGTCCACACGGGTAGGATTCAGGGCAAGGAATGGGTGTGAGGAGTGCGTACTTTGGTATAGGGATTTTAATCGTCCGGCTGTCGTACTTCTGCGGCACGATGTTCGGGAGTTTTGAGTCGTACAGGGCCTTCTCGACGTACTTCATGGTCTACTCAGCAAACGTGAGTCGTCTACCACAACACGCGCTCGCGATGAATTAAATCAATCTCGAGGGAAGCTACCCGACGCACGTCTTCTTCGAATATCGTTATGAGCAGCGTGGAGCCGTCGCGCACGCCGACGGTGGCGACCTCGTCGAGGCGGAAATCGCGGTTGCTGTCAGGCAGGGTGACGCGTACAGGGTCGAGCATCGCGGGCGTGATACGGCCCGTCGCGCGGCTTTCGATGGCCGCGCATTCCTTGCGATACCAGTCGACCGCGGACTTCATCTTCTCGTCCGTCTTTGCGTACTCCGCGCGCGCAGTCTCATCCGTGATGGGTTGCTTCGAGCCGGGGACGAGATCTGCCGTGGACTGGATTTTTTTGGACGCGTAGCCGCGGCGGGCGGCCCCGGGAGGCTGGGAGACGCGCCATGCCAGTGGGATTGTAAAATCTCGGGCGCAAGCAGCGCGCCGCAGGCATAGATTTGAGGCGCGGAGAGCTGCTTGACGGAGCACCGACATGGCGAAAAATTCAAGGGAGTCACAGCGTGACACCAAAGTAATCAAGAAAAAAATGTTGTAGAAAAACAGCGCCAATAAGATTACAATCGTCTACAGGGTTACTTATACAGTCTGTCCGTTTATATCATAAGTGGATCGTATAAATGGTCTAAAAGTCATCACATCATCACCACAAGAACCATGCTCGCAAGCACAAGGATCAACGGTGGCCATCCAACCTGGAATTGGGTGGCTCCGGAAGGTTTTCCGAAAGCAGCGATGGGGGGCGTAGCCTCAGACGCTGCTGTGGTGTATGTGCGGACGTATTTCAGTTCAAAGTAAGCTTCGTCGTAATTGTTTCCAGGGCCAACTACGTTGTCGTTATACTGCCGGACTGTCAGTAGTTACCCGAATGCATGGGACGAGACGTACGCATATTCCGGTGGGCCCCGCACCAGCGCAGGTCTGAAGATAGTTGGCGGGGATGCCGGCCCCTATAAAGGGATCAGTACACGCTGTGGGATGCAGGAGGATTGCAAACATTGGCCACAAAGAGTGATATCTGCGGGACGGGGCCAGTCAGCAGCAGTAGGGAGACTGACGCGCGCGATTGGAAGTACCGATGATTAGGTTCTGGGGTCCGAAGAAGTCCTGGATCGTGCAGGTGGTGTTGAGGTAGCTCGCGGACGGCGTGCCCCAGTCGGACAGGGAAATGGACGACGTGGCCGTTGCCTGCGTAATGGAGGCTGGGACATTGGGGCGCTGCGCAAAGTGAGTAGGGGAGGAAGGAGGTGAGCGCCACGTACGCTCCAGAACCAGATGCTGACCCGAGATGGTCAGAACGAGCACAGGAGAGGTGGAGGTACATACAAAATGCTAATGCCAGAGTTTATGAGCCCGGTGTGTAGGAGAGGGGGAGGATGCATACCCCGTGTAGTCAAATTGCGCGGCCCAAACGCCCCCACCGGCTGCTGCGAATCCGCTTTGATAGCTGTTGGGAGCGTTTTCACCGACGAGGCAGCCAGAGGGCTGGGAGCAATCAATCAAGGAGGAGGTCCCCGTTTGACCAGGGGGTGTGGTGTGTGAGCACCCCGGCGTGGTGTGCAGCGCATATTGATTGCTCTGCATCTGGTGGAGAATGAACGGAGGTCCCCACGAGGACAAATGTATGATGTACCTGGTTGATGCCTTCAATGATGCTGTGGGAGAAAGTTAGAACTTCCAATGGAGACGGAAAATCCCTTACTCAATTTCGCCACCCTCTGGCCATGTAGGGCCGACCTGGTAGATGTTAGTTTGCGGCGAACGACGAAGTGGGCAATTCACCGTCCAAATTGAGGGCCACACCTTGTGTTCCCATTCTTCTCAGAAGGAATTCGAAAATGAAGACATCCACTCACTGAACAGCCATAGGGCAGGTGCACCGCGTCAATAATCCACAGACTTCCAAGGGAATATGTAGACTTTGTCGTAATTCGGACCTTGCGCGAGTTAATCGTGGCGCCATTTCGAGTGCCTTCTGGTGCTCACCGAATTGCGTTTCTGATTAAAGGGGACGTTGGAGAAATTATCGACCTTGAGGATTACATTTCCGGCACTGTTGACCAGTGCCAGTTGCTGTGTAAACGCGTCGGCTTCATTCAGCCACACGACGTCGCCTTGGGTATACATGAGCAAGTTCCGCACACAGGTGGCGGGTACGCACCAAGCGTGAGGTTATCATAGTTCCCGTAGAAGTCGAATCCGTCGAAGAAAGGTATCCCAGAGAAGTTATCGACGATGTCATAGCAGGAAACAGCTGAGAAGAGCAAGAAAAGCAAGAAAAGCAGAGAATAGCGCATTAGGAGGTCGTGGTATGTACACAAAGTAGGCGCTGGCCTGCCGGCGAGGCTGGGAGTCTATTCCAAAAGTGAACTTTGGGATCAACCAGAAATAAAAAACACGAGGCACGCTCCATGCGTTGGCGAGATCGGCCCGGAGGCGCGGTCCGCGTCATACCAAAAACATGAAAACGAGCAGCAAGTGCTGTGACTCAAGTCCGGAGTCGCAGGAAAGTGGAAAGTCTTAGTCTTATATGCCTGTTCTCGACGCCTCAAAGCTCTAGGAGAGGGTGTACGCGACTAAGAGTCGATAAAGTAACATGAACAAGCAAAGACAAGTAAGTGTACCTCGTGTTCCACGTGACCGATCCTAAGGATAGAGAAAAGGTGAGAAACTAACTTTTTCCGACTTCCGGGGTCTACACCCAGCGAGCCCAACATTTCAAGACAACAAGGGTACAAAAAGTAAAAGATATCATAGAATAACGTGTCAGGAAGGTATCATGAGCTTGAGCGGTCTAGGGTGGAATAATCTGTGTGTAGTAGTTCAATAGCGGTAAGAGTCCAGGCGCATCGAGGCGGAGAGTTACAGCCAGAGGAAAGAGGAGGAAAGTCATGGTGTAGGAGGATAATCGTTCAATCTTTAGCAAAGACGCGTCCACGGGCGTCGAGATCGAAGAGGTTAGCCAGTTCGCGAACGCTGAGTTTGCCGATCTTCCGGCCGCCTCCCTCACCGAGGGATCCGTCCGCGAGGTTCTGCCTTCGTTCCTGGAGAGCGAGAATTCTGTCTTCGACTGTTTCAAACTCAGTGTCGGGTTCCATACCGCGCAAGAGTTACTCACCCGTATTCTAGATAACTAGACGGTTGACCGTGATCTGCCTGAGAAGACGCGATCCTGCGCTTGGAGATCGATTGCGGGCGACCACCCAAGGTCGAGCGCAATGACATTGTTGGCACGAGTAAGATTCAGACCCACGCCCCCGCACTTGAGGCTCATCAACATGACCCGAGCCTTGTCCTTGGACATGAAGACCTGGACGGCCTGGTCCCGCATGTTCGTGTTCATATCACCTGCATGTTGATCAAACGAGGCACAAGTAAAAGATACGATGAAGCGTACCTTGGTACTTCCCGTGGACGATCCCGCACTCGGTCAAATATACGGATCCGATGATGAGACAGTCCGTCCATTGAGATATGATCAACGTCTAAATTGAAGATGAATGCCACAAATAGCAAAAACATGAGGTTTACGCACTTTTTCATCGGAGTGGTCTTCCGCCAGCTTTTGAAGAATTTCCATCGTATGCTAGGATGAAATCAGGGGACAGTCGCTGCGTCAAAGGATGCACACACCTTCATCTTTTTCGACGGCAAGAAACTAGGCATGAGCTTGATGGCCTCCTTTGAGAGCTTGGGCTTTGCCCCAAACAAAACTTTTTTCTCCCCCGGGGTGTCATCGTTGGCAACTTCGTCATCGTCGTCTGAATCGACAATGATCGCCCGACGCTGTCCGATCCGTTTCTTCAAGTTGCGGCGGGCGTCCTTCTTGTCCTCGTCCTCGTCGTTCTCCACGATGAAATCACTTAAATCGCTGTTTTCGCGTCGCGTCCTCGGAAGCCATCTCCTCGTCGACCTCGGCGTCCGAAGAGTCGAGAACCACGAACTTGCGAGCGGCACTCTTGCGCGTGGGTCGCTTGGCCTTGCCCTTGGCTTTTCCTTTACCCTTCGGAGCCTTTTCCTTCTTCTTTTGCTCGGTCTCGAAATCTGGCCACTCAAGACTCATCGTCTGAAACAAGACGTAGTAAGCAAAAGGAAGGCATGAAGGTCCAAAAAATACCCACAGAGTACGTGGTCAGTACTACATCGTATTTGAGCAAATCGGCCTTCTTCTTGGGCTCCGCTTGTTGGCGCCATGGTAGATTAAGATTTTCCAGTCTGCCTTTGTTTTGGTCGCAATCCTGGTAACATCATTAGACGCGCACGGAGGGTCGGAGTGCCATTCGTTACTCGAGCGTCCACTGCTTCATTAACGCCAACGGTACGAGAATCAGTGTGGTCTTGCACGCCGGGTCTTCGGAAGGGTGCTTGCGCATGGCCGTAATCCTAGCACATGTCAGTCATTTAACTAAATAACGGTCAGAAATGAGCCTACATCTGAACGGTCTTGCCCAGTCTAGAGAAACGAGTTAGATCGACGCTCAATCAATATAAACCATGACTGACCCCATCTAATCTGCGAGGCACCCACCCTTGAGGGAAGACTTTTCGGTCTCGACCATCCAAGCTACGCCTAACAGTTGGTGCGGTATCAAAGGGATGTCCAGCGACGGAAGGAGCTCGTGCGTGCTCTGGAGCCTCAACTTCTCGAGCGCCTTGTCGATGCTCGCGTCGCCATCGAACTGCTCAGCTTTTCCGGCCCGGATTAGAAACTTGTCGATATCGTCCGCGCGCGCCTGTGGGCCCAGGAACGTATCGCGCCCGAGTCTCCGTTCGCATCGTGGTGGTCGTCGCCGCCGATCGGCTTCCGGCTTCACGTGACCGAATCCTGTCCCAAACCACCAACCAGCCGCGAATGAAGCAACTGTGAGACGACACGGTTGTAACTGCAGCCCTACGACAACCCGGCTTGACTCGTACATGCTATCATATCTTCCGACTTCCTTGGATGGTGCTGCGGATTGCAAGCTTTTTGAATAGACAGATTCCACGCAGGTTCTTCGTGACCCTTTCTTCCCCATCCACGTTGAACTGCGAACTGCGGTCCTCGAATGTGCTGACATCAAGGGGATGCACGGCTCCCGCGGCGTGGCGCTCCATCCATAACGCGCCAGCACACCCCGTCGTCCCACCTTCGCGCACCGTCTGCATCGGCAACCTCCCCCCCGACACATCAGTCAATGAATTTCTTGACGACGTGTATTACGGCCCCCTCGAGATAATCTGCGCTGTCCCCGAAAAGCGCTGCGTCCTCCTCTCCTTCCTAGATATTTCGACGGCTGCCGCTTTCTTTAACGAAGCAACGTGGGGCACACTCAAGCTGAGGAGACCACTGCTTGACGTCACCTGGGAGGAGCCGAGCATCGTCCCCGTGCAAGTGATGTACGCGGTCAGGCATTGGGGCGCCACGCGCGCCGTGCACCTCGGCAAGCTGCCTGCAGGGCTCACAGAGGAGATGCTGCGCGACGAGCTGAGCGCGTTCGGCTCGGTCGAGCAAGTTCGTGTAGTGGCCGACAAGAACATCGCCTCCGTCCACTTTCTCAGCATCAGCGCTGCCATCACGGCGGTGAAGACGCTACGACAGGACCCGGCATGGATTGGCAAGAGTATCTGGTACGGCAGGGACCGCTGCGTGGTCCAGGTACCCCCAAATAACGAGCCTCCGTGGCGCTGGTCACGTCGGTCGCGAACAGCCGACGTGCGGGCGTTCTTGGACGTTGCCATCTCGCCCGTGACGAAACGCAGTGCCGAGCTGCAGAACAATGAAGGACAGAACGAGAGTAGGAATGAGCAGGGGTGGGGCGGCAGCACCGCGACAAAAGATTCTCAGCGGCCAAGCACCTCAGTGGGAGTGGGGATAGACACCCCGACAAGCGGTTGGGGATGGATGGGCGTGGACGCGGACGCGGACGAGGCCGAGGACGGAGATGAGGGTCGGATGAGCTTGATGAGTCCCCCGAGCGGGACGAGCCTCAACATGGCGGGCGGCAACCGCACCGTCTATCTTGGCCCCATCCCCCCCGCTACAACCACGAAGGAGCTGTGCGACTGGATCCGCGGCGGCGCGCTGGAGAGCGTGAGGTACTTCCCTGATCGGCACTTTGCTTTCGTCACCTTTATCGACCCCGCGGCGGCCTTCACTTTCATCCGGGTGTTTTCCTCCCGGGGCTTGCGGGTGAACGTCCGCCTGGGCCTCTGGGCCCACCCCTACGGCATCCCCGTTAACTGGGCCAGGAAATCGCGTCCGCTACCGCAGACGCTTGCCCTCGCGGTCGAGGCGGGCGCGACGCGCAATGTGTGCATCGGAAACGTGGAGGACTTCGAGGCCTTCAGCGAGGCGCGCCTCCGCGCCGACTTTGGCCCCTTCGGTGACATCGAGCGCATCAGCCTTGCGACAAAGACGAACAGCGCGTCCGTGAACTTTACAGACATTTCGAATGCGATCACGGCGGTCGACGCGATCAAGGGCTGGCCCGGGTACGCCAAGCTGGATATCGGGTACGGGAAGGATCGGTGCGCGGGCCCACTGGAGTCGAGCTTGGCAACATCGACTTTTTGGACAGCCGAAGCTAAGCGATTCACACAGAGCCGTGGGTGAACCCGCCTCGCCCCCGTCTGAGCCGCAGGGAACGAGCGGACCTGGACGCACTCGGATCAAAAGGCGAGATGCACGACTGGCGTGAACGTGCGGAAGCGGGAGGACGCCGATAGAAGTGGAGCAGGAGCAGGAGGGGGTACACCAATTCGCGGCTGCCGGTGCCAATTTATCCCTTTCGTAGCGGGAAACCCACTGTATATTCGAGAACGGGGTGCTTTACGATGGTTAGGCCAGCTGGCGTCCCACAACCCCAAACTCACGAAATTAATTCTAATCATCTGGTCTAAGTTTCTACAATATCCTCGGCTGCCCAACGACTAGCAGCGGTGGACCGCAACAACTCAATATTTTCTCCCCAGAGTTGACCGCGAAAAAAAAAACGCGGATGCTCGGACCGATGGGGCGGCAGTTGCCGGATCCTTTCCTTCCTCCGAGAGTCCTCAAGTCGGTCCTGAAAAGAAGAAAGCTACAGAGCTCGCCCTGGACTAGCCCTAACCTACTTGACCTGACTTTTCGCGGAATCGGATGGCACCGGTTCTTCGTGTGTAATAATACCGAGTCCCGACTTTACTTCTCTCTCAACCCGCAATCATTTATTAATCCCGCGCATTTTGCTCCCAAAAGGCAACCGCATGGAACGACGGTTCATCTCATCACAGAACCTGACCAGTGAAATATGAGGATCCACGAGTCTATTGGAGCGGCAAGAACGAGGTGCGGCTGCTCGCGGCTCCTTTTCGCTTCCGTTGCCACCTTCTTCCGTTCTTTGGCGATCTTGGTTGTTTTGATGCAAAACTGGGTTCATCTCGTGCCTCATGTTGTCCCTCTATGCCAGCATGCGCTTTGGGTGGCGTGCCGAATTTTCAGGCTCATGACTATTTCAACTTGGGGCGGCGAAGCAGCGCAGCACACGAGGCTTCGATCACCATTCGTCGAATCCATGGCTGAGATTTACACGCGCTATATCCACTTCTACCTTCACTCGCCACTCTTCGCTGTCGGGCTGCCGAAACACCATTGTTTTGAATGCGGTTCTGTCCGCATTCGACCATGAATGGACGTCCACTGGTATAAGAGGGGACTGCTGCTCGTACATCCACACCCCTGCCATTCTGCCTCATCTACACCATGCTCACGATATTCGTCTCTCTCCCTTTAATTTTGCCACTCATCTGCGCCGCGGCGGTAAGTCGCCATTTTGGAGATGTGCTCTCCGTTTGTTCAATCCTTGCGACCAGACTCTCAAGCCTGGCGTCTATCACCTCGTCAACCTCGGCCACCCGTACGCGCCGGCGTCCTTTAACAACAAAAACAGGGTATTCCTTCCCCAAGATTTCAGCGGAAACTACGATCTGGTATGTCCTTCCCCCGGCGGCACTCCTATCTGCGATTATACCTACCTCCATTCCCAGTGGGAAGTTGCTTCCGGACGCGTAGATGGCATCACAATCCAAAACCTTCGCGGGAAGAAGTACGCACAAATGTCCTCTCCCGCTCATGTGCGTCGTATTCCATCCATCTATGCTGTCTTGATGTTTGCGCCACAGGGTCAATTTGTGTCCACTGGCAACCACCCTACGACCTTCTCCACCGTCCTGTCTGGTACCGCTGATTTCCCTGGCGACGACGTCTTCATACCCGACACGCACCTCGACTACTGGACGGTAATGTTGTTCCTTTCTGTTTCAATTCACTGTTTAATTTCCAACTTCGTAGATCGGGGTCCCAGGTGGCTTAGTCTGGACGCACAACAGCTCTGCCGGGCCGGAGGTGTGTGTTTATGTCCTTGACAGCTCTAACGGCGGTGTCTGATTTCCTACACCAGGTTTCTTTGCGTCCCTTGAACGCTGATCGCACTGCGGGTCAATATTGGATGTTCGCTGCTCAAGGTTCCCTCCCCTTCCTTCCTCGCGACTTGAACGACACCGCAAAAGCTGTCCTCAGCCCTCGTCTCATCTTTACTTCCTAAATCCATTTTAAATTTTAAGCTACGGTCCTTTCAGTTAAAGTTATGTTCCGTACATAATTGTTTCAGCTTTGACCACATCCCCGTTTAACTGACCTTCCAAATAATAATGTCATTCCCGTACAACTTACTTCAATTGATACTGGCGTCGTGTTTTCAACGAGGCTGCGTGAAAGTCCACATGTTCCCGAGGATTGAACGGTTCAATCGACGACGTCAGCGCTTCAAACGTACATCGGATGAGACAACATTGCCGTCTCGGCACCTCCATTTCCGCCACGAAGAATGACGCAAAACAACTACGCGCGGTGTAATACACGGTCCTTCCCATTCCAGATTTTCATGATAATGGAACATTCCTGATCCATCGCGTGAATAAATCCTAGAAAGAAGATGAGTGTGGGATCGGTTTTCGTTCCTGAAACCTACATGCGCAGCAGCGGGTTGATCATGGGCGACCATGTGTCTTGAGCGCTGCTCGTCAGTTGTGAATCAAACCATGAGTAGACACTCACCCAGCTTCGAATACGGTTACAAAAGTGATATGTCCGCCGCTGCCCTCGAACCCGCCAGCACTTCGAACTTGACCGGCGATCTCGTTGGAGCCTGCGACGGACCAGGGTACGCCTTCTGCCGCAGAGAATTCGCTTTTAAATTTCGTGTCAAGATTTTCAACCCAGCGTTCGTTTCCCTAACTCAACCGTAAGCTCCAGCGCGGGAATGAATCTTGAACCTTTGTGATACCATGTAATTCGCCATCATGTCTGCCAGGAATTTAGATCGCGTAGATAATAACTGAAGGGTACGCACCGGCCTTGCCAGCGTACACGAGCAGCCTTACGCCGTCATTGATAAGCTCTGGAAGCAGCTTGGCTGCATTGTGCACGCCTTCGCCGCGCATATTGAACTCGCGGTTCATGTCCATATTAAAGCTTCGGAAGGACCGCTCGGGATCGACGCCGAGGGCCGTCTTGACCTTTGGATTGTTCATCCACGTCTCGACCCATGGCGTTCGTTTGTAGCATTGCTCCGGACGATCAGCGGCATCGCACTTCTTGCGCAAGTCATACCAGTTCAAGTCGCTTTCTGGCGATAAATCAGTGTGGTGGTGAATGCAGAGGAGTGGACGTACTCATGGTTGGCTCGAACAGCCGCGATCTACAGTAACGAGAAGCGCGTCCACAGATGAAATCCGACGTGTATATGTTGCACATCCTTATGAGGAGTTTGCATGTCGGAATACTCGACCTCAGCTTAGTGCATTCCGGTCCTTCAGGATCATTATAAACGGGATATGGTCCTGTGCAGACATAATCCACAATGGAGGGGATCTGGATATACGGATCCGTGATTCCGTTGGCAAGTATGACCGAAGTTAGGTTAATCCTGGTTGATCCCGGTTTCGAGGACACCGCCAAGTCTTGGTTAGCTCGCCAGATAACGGAAGCGATGTTGGGACCGTAGATCCCGCCGAAGCTCTCTCCCGCTACGTGAAACGGCAGCTTTGAGTATTCGGGGAATTGTTCGAAAAAGAGCTGCAGGAAAGCGTAGACATCTTGCGCTGCCTCTGCGCTGCCTTTCACGGGGCCATCAGGTCCAGTGCTATACGAGAACCCGACATCGACTGGCTGGTCCAGAAAAATGACATTGGCGTGATTTGTCCAACTGTGTGGATTTGATATGGTTGTTTTTCCTTCAGCGGCGATGGCGCATGGGCCGAGCTCGAAGAGAAGTCCGGTGGCCGAGCTATCTCCTGCAGCGTAGTAAATATATATATCCTAGCGATCAATATAGCACGAACCCGGACCGCCATTTAACCAAAGGACTAGAGGGTCGGTGGATGGTGAGGCGCGGGACTCAAAGAACCTGCATGGCATGTACATGAGCAATAGCAGAGAATTAATGAATGAACCCACCAGAAAAACATGTGCTTATCATTAGCAATGTTAAAATATCCAGAATACTGCTTTACTGAGCGTTCGCAGAGTTTAGGAACGACGATCCGAAACTGGTCGGTTTCAAGGATCGGAGCCAAACCGGATTCGTCGTGATCTGGGAGTTCGTTATAATGGCTCGCTCTCGAGCAACGAAGTCTCGCACATGAAAAAAGTTGCTGCTTCAGAAAATCAGTGCCGTGATAATACCATTGGTCGAGGGTCTCTCTAAATCTTGAGAAAAACTCGACGGAATCGTTGGAATGGCCAGCTTTTGAAGGCGCTTCCAGGGGAGTTACAGTACCAAGTACGCTGGCCAGAACGAGGAACAGTGCCCGCCTCATTGTACGAACTATCGAATCTCGTAGAGGTTCGAATCTAGCCAAAGGTCAGTATGGAGGCCGGCTGAAACAGCTCATAGTAACGGACCAGCCTGAGCGATGTGCAAGTTCAAGTCAGGAATCAAAAGATCCACGATCAATCATGATCTTGCGCGGCTTCGATTGCCGGCCACCCGCGATTATGTATGACCGATCCGGCCAATATTCTAATTTAATTCAAGCTTCGCAACTTGATGGTCACCGATGATGGCTGGTTATCACCGATGACCGGGATATTTCCAATACATTTTTCGGTCCCAAAGTCTCTCACGTGCCCAACACGCACCGGTCAAAGCGACAAATATCACTTGGAATTTACGGTACAGAGTGACATATTTCAACTATGCTGGATCTATTGGACACACAATTAATTTCCCAGAGTCGTCCACTAAAGCCACACAGACGGAGAGCGGCCAAACAGCGTGCCGAAGTGTGCCGAAACGAGCTTGCCTTATTGAGCGTACAATTCGGACCAAATATTATGATGGCAGTAAAAGCAGTGCAGGCGCATCAGCGCATCACCGATAATGACCGACAAATGAACCGATCGCTCACTAGTGAGTGTCACCGATGATAAATCGCTCACCAATGAGGATCACTAATGATCCCAGCCATCACTAGTGGTCCCTGGTGATCATCCTAAATCATTGGTGATTTCTCGAGTTTTTCGTGGCTCAAATTGGGCTCAAATAATTTTGTCCGGATCGGCCCGTCATACAGTACGCGATATTTGAACATACATGTTATCTAAGTAGTGTATATCCCGGTGCGGTTCCGCAAAACACCGCCGGTTTCATTATCCAAAGTGTTTACTGAGTCCGTCGTAAATTAAGAAAATAATGGCGCTGCTTGGCACAGACCGACAGACGGTAATACCACACCCAGCATATAGCCCCTTGATGCCCTGCGCCCGATACATTGCCGTGAAGGTTGCGAGGAACGATGACTTCGGAGGAGCCTTCCCCGTGGTCGCAGCAGTGACTGGCCGAAGCTCTTCTTCAGTTTGCATCGCGCTTTTCACGGTATCCGCAGGGAAAAAGGCAAGGTTGAAAGACGCGCCTGCACATGCGCCAGAGAGCGCAGATTCCCATGGCCGAAGGTCTTTCGTCGACGCGGATGTCAGCCGCGAAGCACCCTCGCTATTTTTTTGCCGCCTCGCGACGAGGAGGGACGCGACAACTTCTTTGGTTGTAAACCAAGCAGCCGTACCACCTGTTTCGCGGATGAATGTCCCCGTGTGGCCGAGCCAAAGCCCGCGAACGCCTGTATTACGTATCACTGACATGAGGACGGAGATTGGCCCAAGAAGCTGGGGTGAAGATACAGGGGACGACAGGTTTGGCGGGACGAGCATCTGGACTTGCATCTTGCATTTAACCAGTTCTATTGGGGTTCTAATTGGGAACATGAATGAGTACGATCACAGGGAAGCGTGAATGCGTAGACGAACAGAAGGAAACTGGTAATCGCTCCGGCGCCGGCGCCAGCTAGCGCAATTTGGGGCATTGAGGATGCTTCCTCTATACGTTGATGATTGGCAAGTTTAATGGCATCCTGAAGTTCTCGGTATGACAAGAAGAGGGAAGCGTTTTCTACCATGGCGCCGAAGATTGGAGCAGGGAGGCCCTAAATGCGTGCATTGCACCGTCAATGCAATGAACGATGCAGAGCGAGGTCAAACGAACACGATAGAGACCGCGAATTCCTTCATTTTTCCAAGTTTTTTTCAGGCAGTCTATGGGCCCGGTGAATCTAGCCTCTGCATCCAGAACTTGGGCTGGTAATGTGATTTTCTTTTCAGAAGTTTGTGAAAAATCTGGCGCGCATGGCGTACCTTGTAGTCGGACTTTGGTTAGATCGAAAGGGTGTTCAAAGATCTTGGAAGCAATTCCAGCGACCTGATGTTCGATTGAAAGAGTCAAAAACGGCCAAAAATCGCGATCAAAACACGAACGATGCCATAACCAATATCTTTGGCTGCGCGAACAACATTCGAATGCTCTACAACATTCGGTGAGCTGTCCATGCGGGGGCGGATTCTGGATCAAAACTAAGCGTTTGGAACACGTACCTTTCAAAGGACTCACAAAATAGTCGAAGTGGCGGGAAGGAAGGACTCGGAACAGCGTCACTGTGGGAAGCGAAAAACGCTGGGTCTGGTGGCTGTGCTCGGGTAAATCAGTCCGACTAAGTCCGACTCGGCTTTGACTCGGACACTATGTAGTACGGACCTTGCTGTTTCTTAACGGGACCGCGCAGGAATATATCTACCTACCTCATCACTGCGAGAAACGCATCGCCTCCGTAAAACATCGAAAGAAGAGCCTACCCTAATTAAGCCGCTATCTGTCATCACCGCGGATATGCTGAAGTCGAGATAAACTTACATTCAGCAAGCATTCAGTGTGGCTTCACGCTCTTCTCAATTGATCTATTCCTGACGCAGTGGCATAGCGTGGGTTGGTATTTTCCAGGAGTCTATTTACCAACTCTCATAGCTGTGTGCCGATTTCGATGTTGTACCTTGATCTAATCGACCAGCAGCCGAGAACGAATTTTAAGGCATGGAATCACACAGGGAGGATAACCAAAAAATCCATGCCAAAAGATCTAAAAGAAATGATGAAAATATTTACAATAACTTTGACTTATCCAAGGCTCAAAGACCTTTGTGTTATTTAGAATATCTTTCTCATGATCAGCGGAATCTGAAAGACATCCAAAACATGATGAAGTTCTTCAAAGACATTTTGAATAAGTTCTGGGTTTCCAACACACCAACAGGCAAAAGTCATTGTAAATATTTTCTTCATTTTTTTTCAATGCTTGGGCATGGCATTTTTGGTTGTCCTTCCTGTGTGAGAAGACACACATTCGTGTAACTTAATATCTGTGTAGCTGTGTACATACCAATCCGCGAACGGCTTTTAGCTGCAGCTAGGCGTGATGTGGGGTTTCGATACACCCTAGATCACGAATTGGCCATTGGGAAACGTAGACGACAGCCAACTCTAGCTCAACTTACATTAAACATGCAGGCTCAACTCAATTTCCACTTCTTGCACATATGTATCAAGCTTTGCCCGAGAAACCTGGTTGTCTCTCCAAATGAATCTTTTGAAATCACCAAGGCAATCATCTGGAATCTCGCAAAATATCCTCGTCTTTGGTCAGAGCCCGAGTCTCCTCTCAGGACTGGACAAGACTTCCTCATCAGGGGTGGGTGGAGTCCTCAATCCTTTGAAAGATGGCGATAAAACAATTCAAATTCATGTAGAGCTGTACCTTTTCTTACTCGGGCTAACGGGGCCCCGTGCCGAAGAATGCGGTTTAATATCAGTGTCTAAATGTGTGGGATGGGGACCAGAATGTAATTTATGTAATATTTTCTATTCTAGGTTTTGCGGAGAGTGTTAAACCCCACTTTGAACCGTGGGAAATAACTTCTTAAATCGAATGTAGGTCACCGTTTTGTTCGGACTGGTAGTCGGGTAAAAGCTAGACTTGCTATGATGACCGTGGAAGGCAGTGGTGTCGGAGCGACCTTGAATAGATATTATTCTCGTCATATCTGGCGGCCTAAGCCACTTTCGGGTCACTCGGCCTTGCAAATCTCCGATCTTAATGGCCGCTGATGCAATACAGTTTCCGCGCCCACCATTTTGACCCCTTCTCTTCCCACTACTCAGGTATCAAGCGCGCTCACCTATGCCACCCTCTGAAATCCCCATCTTGGTCGTTAGTTTGTCTCATGGTAGAAGTCCATTACCCTTTTGACGTCTCGGACGTAGGTTGGTGGTGGGCCGACAGGGCTTACCATGGCTTTGTGTCTCATGAGATACGGGATAAAAGCCAGAGTGATAGAAGAGGCTCCTTCCCCACACAAAGCTATACGCGGAACTGCTATCGTCGTACGTGGATGGTACCTGAGAAATTAGAGAAACGAAGAGCTGACTATATCCTATTAGCCACGCACATTGGAGCTCCTAGATATATTAGGTCTAACGGATGAAGTAAAGGCAGTCTCTCTGCCTCCCCTCCAGATGGCTATCTACGATACCAGTGGGATAAACATCGTCAAGGCATTCGACTGGTCCCAGCCTGAGGATATCTTCCTACTATTCCTTTCGTGAGTACTCGAGTCCTTGAAATTAATCCGAAGCCCACTCGCTCTTCATGAACGAAATAGCGGAATTTAGCCTCAATTAGTCAGGCTACGCTCGAGGATGTTCTTCGAAGTCGACTGGTCGCTCTCCGCTGCGAAGTGGAGCATGGCAAAAAGCTCATCGGAATTAACCAAGACGCCGACAAAGTTTCGGCTTCAGTGGAGCTTCCTGACGGGAGCACTGAAACGATTGAATGTGCTTTCCTTGTTGCTGCAGACGGGGCTAAAGGTCTGTCAAGATTATATGTCTGGACTCCGAGACTTACCCGTTCACAGGCCATTCTCGTCGTTTACTTGGAATTCCGTTCATCGGCAAGACGAAGGAAGCTGATCGGATTTTCACTGCCAACGTGAACATTCCTGGGTTCAGCCGAGAAGTGAGCCTCACCTGGCCTCACCGAGCCATTCTGATTTCATTCCCAGTACTGGCATCGATGGGGGGATTTCGCCAAATCTGCGTAAGTTGAAATGCCCGTAGATCGCAACTTCGTTGACTTGTTTGCAGGGTCCTCTTGAAACCTATACATCCGACGCCGCTCTTCCAGTTTCAGGCCTTTGGGCCAGCTATGCATAAAGAATTTCTGGGAGATGTTGCCAGCCTGCAGAGATGTTTCAAGGCCGTTTCGGGGAGAGAAGAGATATTGTTCAGCAATGCTAGCTGCATTACCGAATGGAAGTTAGGATGCAAGTCGTTAGATTTATGTTTGCTTACTGACGAACGCGACCTTGCAGAGCCAACATCCGGATGACAGAAAAACTGTCCACAGGCAGAGTCTTTCTAGCGGGGGGTATGCAGGACTTCCCGCTTGCTCTCAATTCTTGAATGCTTTTTATTACAGACGTAGCGCATTGCCATTCGCCTGCCGGTGGACAAGGCACCAACACGGCTATGCAGGACTCAGTACGCAGTCTTCTCCTTTCGAATACGATGTTCAATCACGTACCGCTTCATAGTTCAACCTCGCATGGAAGCTCGCCCTTGTCCTGAAGAACGTCGTCGACATCAGTCTCCTGTCGACGTACGAGTCTGAGCGGCTGCCCGTTATCGCGGAGATGCTTGACCTTTCTACCGCACTCCACGCGCGCGCCTTCCTACACATTCCCGATGCCGCCTTCGCATCTGCTTCGGCGACCGCCTCGGACGACCCTATGGCGCGCTCCGCAAAACTCCTGCAGCTCGGCATAAACTACCGCTGGAGCCCGATCGTGTTAGATGCGCGCGAAACGGTCGACCCTATTGGGGAGAAGATCCCATACGGCGCGGGGGCGACAGCGTCGAACATACGGGCAGGGGACCGAGCACCTTTCTTTCGTTCGGAGGATAGCGGGGGTAACTCGACCAACTTGTTCCGGCTCCTGGGAGAATGTGCCGGGGCGCATTTAGTGCTGAAGTTCCCAGCTAATGGAGGAAATCTTGGGGACGACGTGGGTTCGCTCGGGAGATACCTGGGCGGCGGCTTGCTTGGTATCATCATTGTTATGGTTACGGAAGTGCCGGAGTCTCCCTGGAAAAATGACCCAAGGGGCGCGAGATTGGGTTTCGATGCAGATGGTGCCACGCGGGGTGCGTATGGCGCGGAGGCGGAGAAGACGATCTGGGTGGCAGTTCGTCCAGATGGGATTGTCGGCGCATACGGATACACGGTCAATGACTTGGTTATATACTTTAGGCGGTTGGAGAAATGCGGGGCGTAATGGGGTGGTCATAATGTCAAAACAAGCTGAACCAAGGTCGTTGAATGTCGCACTCAAAAAAATTCCACCTGACGCTTCGATCCCGACAATGTTATTAGTAATCGATCTACGACTCGGACGGAACATTGAGGTGATCGCCTCGACAAAATTGCACTAGCGAGTATCGCAGGAGCCTTGAATACCGTTAACAAAACACGACCCTACAATATCGTCCAATCTCGTCAGTTCCGATGAAACAACAATCAATCCATTCAGCTCACCGCCTGAGCAGTCGCTCTGGGCTATGCATGAGCCGATACCAAATCCCTTTCCTGGTCCATTGTCCTGTTCCAGGTGTGCCTGTTCCGGGTGTTGGAATGAGTGCAAAGAAACTCGTTTTTGGGACTCACCAGACCAGAGCAGCACATGTCGGTGCCAGGGCCAGTTGGATGGCAATCGATATCAGTGTAGCACGAATTTTGCCAGGCCGCGAAGACTCGTCCCAGTCCCCTCATGCGTTGGTCATAAGCAGGCTCCAAGGCCGCTGCAAGCCCTACACCGGCGAGAACTGCGAGAATAGCGAGGTTGAAGTTAAGAAGCATTGGGGTATTAAATCTGACTGGTGGTTGGGCGGCGTCAACATGCGGAACAATATGGTATGCGGAAGATGGACTTACAGAAGAGGATCAACCTGCTCATTCCAGGATGTTAGATAGGCTTATATACCTCGCCGTGGACATCGAAATACATATGTATTTGTTGCAACCGGCGGTCCGATTCGACGTGACACTAGATGAGGTTACTGCTGAGATTCTACGGGTTACACAATTCGGAATGCCGCTAGGCCCTTTGGTGCGTCGCCAATTGCTATCCTGAAGAAGAATCGTGGAATGTCCCCCAACGAAATGCATGACGACGTCGTGTGGAATATTAGGAGCTATGGTTCGGGGCACGTCGGGAGGTGTGTCGTACCAGTCTCGCGCTCCAGAAACAGCCCATGAACCCTTTGGGATAACTACCTCCAAGGAAAAATGTGAGAGAGGTCACTAGTCTCGCCGGAGCTCTGAGTCTCCACTGGCCTCCGAGATAAGTGGCGGGTGCTGTTTCCGTGAATCCAGTTATGATCAGGTCCGCCGCAAGAAGCCCGGGAATACATATTGCTCTGATATCGACCTCTGGTCGCTGGCTCAGCCTGGCTATGCGTTGATGGTTTTGATTTAAGTTGTTCCGGAGTGTTCCGAAATGCACAGCCACCATCTAAACTGAATGCAAGCGGCCAATGCCGGGAGATTTAAACAGCCCGCAATCGTGGCGCCCTGGGACCATGCGTTCATATTCCGCGCCCAAAAGCATAGGGGTTCAGAACGCTACATACCTCGAAATCTGTGCACCGCACGTCGACGACAAGGTAATCCTTCATAATCTCTTTATCACGGATCATCGTAGCATCGCGATGTTGTAGCTCTCCTCCTGCTTTTGCTGATTCGTCACTCAGTCGTCCGACAAGTCAACATCAGCGTCAGCGCATCCAAGATCCTCGGCGCCCTTCCTAACCCTAACCGATCTTTCTTTCTGCACCACCCCCGCTTCTAGTTCTTATCCACCCGTGAGCGCCGACACTGGCCGTTTCTTATGGTCGCTCTTGCTCCCGTACCACTTTCGAGGTTCTGATTCTCGTCTGAGAACCTGTATAACTAACACGGAACTCCAACGCGATATCATGGGGCCGCAGAAGAACATCATGTGGTTTTCCGTCCCGGTCCCTTCACACAGGCATAAAAACATCACTCCAAGAATCCGTCTGCTTCATTCAGCGTCATGAACATACCCGTGCCGACAGCTCTCCTCCTGCTTTCGCTGATTCGTCACTCAGTCGCCCGACAAGTCAACATCAGCGTCAGCGCATCCAAGATCCTCGGCGACCTTCCACCCGTCGCTCGTTTTTTTGGTTGCGACGAACCCAACTATGCGACATACCCAGACGGCCGAGCGGTTTTATCTCACCTAGGAAACCTAGGTCCTCACCAAACATACTTCCGGACCCACAATCTCCTCACCACCTGCGATCCCCCCTCCGATAAAACCCCGCATCGCCTCAAATGGGGCTGCACGGACGCGTACACCGAGGACGCAAATGGACGCCCAATCTACAACTTCACCACCACCGACCTAATCTTCGATGCGTATCTGGAGAACGGTGTCAAGCCGTACGTGCAGACCGGGTTCATGCCCAAGGCACTGAGCACCCATCCGGATCCGTACTCATTCGACTTTGACGGCGGAGCAAGCGCCAATAATATTTTCACTGGATGGTCGAATCCGCCGACGTCGTGGCAGAAATGGGGCGAGCTCATCTATCAGTGGGCCAAGCACTGCGTGGAGCGATATGGAGCGGCGGAGGTCGAGAGCTGGTATTGGGAGGTACGAGTACTTCGTTTCGAACTTTGGGTAATCCTGACTCCGCCCAGGTATGGAACGAGCCGAATATTGCATATTGGAACGGCACGGAGGAGGAATATTTCATGCTCTACGACTACGCTGTCGACGGTGTTCTTCGCGCCTTGCCCAGCGCCACAGTCGGTGGACCGGAGGTGGCCGGTGGTGCATCCGGGGACTGGCTCGGTCTGTTCCTCGACCATACCCTCAACGGGCAGAACGCCGTCACCAATGCGACAGGCTCACCGATCGACTTCATCTCCTTCCACGCCAAAGGCTCCCCAATTTTTATCAATGCGACCGATTCGGTGCCCGCACATTTGCAGATGAACATGGCGACCGCGCTGCAAAACGTCAATGACGCGTTCTCTGTCGTCCAATCCTTCGGCGCCCTCAACCACCTCCCCGTATTCATCGGCGAAGACGATCCCGACTCGTGCGCCGCATGCACCTCGCCCAACGTCGACTACCGCAACGGGCTAATATACCCGTCGTACACCGCGGCCGCGTTCACGCGCGAAATCGACCTTGCTGTGCAGTACAGCGTGAATTTCACCGGCGCGCTGACCTGGGCGTTCGAATACGACGATCATCCCTACTTCGACGGCTTCCGGGTATTGTCGACGAACCAAATCGACAAGCCCATCCTGAATATCTTCCGGATGTTTGGGATGCTGCAGGGGACACGCCTCGAGGCGAACAGTACAGGGCAAGCGCGCCTGGACGATGTACTCGCAAACAGCGTGAAGGGGGAGTTGTCCGACGTTGGCGTATTGGCGTCGATGTCCGCCGAAGGAGACAAGCTGGCGCTCATCATCTGGAACTACCACGACGATGCGCTGCCAAAACCGGACGCAGAGATTTCCCTGCGCATCTCGGATGTGTTTCCCGGGCGGTCGGCGGTCGGGCTGACGCACTACCGCATCGATGAAACTCACAGCAATGCGTTCTCAGCATGGCTGAACTTGGGGTCGCCGCAGGATCCAACACAGGAGCAGATCGTGGGCTTGAAGGTGGATGGGATGCTGCAGATGCTGCATTCGCCGTCCACGTTGAAATTGAAGGATGGGATAGCTGATATTGAGTTTGAACTGCCTATCCACTCTGTCTCGTTGCTCGTGATTGAGTAGTACTGGTATTCTTTTTTTTATGTCTGCCTTTTTTATGATTACCTGCATCCAAGTTTTCATACAGTTCGCAAATTCGGAACACGGAGCGAATACATACATACATGCAATGTGTCCACTGTAAATCAGTCCAGAAGCCCGCAACCATCTATCCAGACTGGAATGGATGGAGTCTCGTCTGTGCTGCCGCTTGGCCGAGAAACCTCGTTGAGCCGATCGAGAATACGAGCGCTGTCCTCTGATGGAACCACCTGGCCGAAAACCGCGTACTTGCCTACTTTTCTGTCAGCTGCTTTGCCGCGTTCTATGAAAAACGAGAATCACCCGCGAGTTTCGAGAGGCTCTTCTCATCGTCAGTGAGCACAATGAAGAACTGAGACGAGCTGACAGGGCTCCTGCCGCCCGAGTTGGCCATTGCGAGACTTCCCCTCCGAGGTGTGGCTTGCAATCCAGCTTTCTCGCAAGCGAACTTCGGCCCATATATCGACTGACACAAAGGTGAATGTCGAATTACCAACTTGCAACGTACAAACCTCTCCACCGCTACCGTCTCCACGGGTGACATCGCCGCCTTGGGCCACAAAGGACCGGACAATGCGATGAATGGGGCAGTCCGTGTAGTGCAGCTTCTTCTTTGGGTTGCTCTTGCATTGACCTTTCTCTCCGGTGCATAACGCGATGAAGTTTTGGCGTGTCTTTGCCAGCCCAGGCGCGTCATCGAGCTGGAAAACGAGACGTCCGACGAGGAGAGGAGTTGGTGCTCGGAATCTGAGAGGCTGAGAGTCAGATTTCTGTCCCGTAGGATCGAGGTTAGATTCGCAGACAAAGTTCTGACTTTAGCATACATGGACGTCGCCTAGGATGTCTTGTTGCTCAGCATCTAGATCCTCTGGGAGAGATGGCAAGCCGAAGGTGCTCGCGTGCTTGTCAAGGAGAGATCGAGTTAGCTGGTATTGGGCATCTTCTTCTTCAAATTTGGACTGCTCTCCAGCGCAAATTTCCAGGTAGCAGGAAGGCATCACGCGTTTTCCAAAGGTGTGGTCTTGGTGCAGTGGTCGAAGTTGGATTGAAGCCTTCGATCGGTTTGGTTTTGTATTGCCTGCCCACGTGGTTTGTTTGAAATAGGGGCTCACTCTTGAAGTTGACCGACCATATAGCTCCAATCCGTCATAAAAGAGGCGAGAGTAAGTTTTCGTATGGATTCCAAGTGACTATTAAACTTTATTCACTCTTCGACCTGCAATACTACGCGCAAGATGCGAAAGTAAGTCCGCGAACTAGTTATTAAACGAGACATTGAACTGGAATTCACTCGTCAAACGAAGGCCCTTGAAGGGCTCCACGAGCGCGAAGGGACAACGTGCAAGCTATCCGACTCTTTTGTCTGTTATCACTTCTGCGGAATATTTACTTATCACTTCCACGAACTCGACAACGGAAGCATCCAAGTCTGCTTTTGTTGAGCTTTTTCTACTTTTTAAAGACAAAAAGCTGCGAGAGCTTTTTTAATCCAAGCCCCTTAGCTTTTAAAAGCCAAAAAGGCGCAAAAAGGCGGTATAAGCTGGTACATAAGTTGAGTAAAAGGGACCAAAAGACAACCAAACGTGCCGGAGTCTCCCTGGAAAAATTACTCAAGGGGCGCGAGATTGGGCCTCGATGCAGATGGTGCGACGCGGGGTGCGTATGGCGCGGAGGCGGAGAAGACGATCTGAGTGGCAGTTCTGGAATTGTCGGCGCATACACGGTCAATGACTTGGTTATATACTTTAGGCGGTTGAAGAAATACGGGACGTAATGGGGGTGGTCATAATGTCGAAACAAGTTGAACCAAGGTCGTTGACTGCCGCACTCCAAAATTGTTCACGTCCATGACACTTCAAGCTTCAATCCCGACAATGTTATTAGTAATTGATCTACGACCCAGACGGAACATCGAGGTGATCGCCTCGACAAAATTGCACTAGCCACCATCGCAGAAACCTTGAGTACCGAGAGCAAAGCACGACCCTACAATATCGTCCAATCGTCAGTTTCGATGAAACAACAGTCAATCCATTCAGCTCACCGCCTGAGCAGGCGCTCTGGGCTACGCACGAGCCGATACCAGCTCCCTCTCCTGGTCCAAATGCCTGTTCCAGGTGTTGGAATGAGTGCAAAGCAACTCGTTTTGGGGACCCACCAGACCAGAGCAGCACACGTCGGAGCCAGGGCAATCGAAATCACTCTGGCACGAATTTTGCCGGGCCGCGACGACTCGTCCCAGTCCCCTCATACGTTGGTCATAAGCAGGCTCCAAGGCCGCTGCAAGCCCTACACCGGCGAGAACTGTGAGAATAGCGAGGTTGAAGTTAAGAAGCATTGGGGTATTAAATCTGACTGGTGGTTGGGCGGCGTCAACATGCGGAACAATATGGTATGTGGAAGATGGACTTACAGGAGAGGATCAACCTGCTCATTCCAGGATGTTAGATAGGCTTATATACCTCGCCGTGGACATCGAAATACATATATTTGACATCCAAATACACATGTATTTGTTGCAACCGGCGGTCGGATTCGACGCGACACTAGATGAGTCTCCGAGCGTTCAGGAGAGCTCCGATCAGGTTACTGCTGAGATTCTACGGGTTACACTTCGGAATGCCGCTAGGCCCTTTGGTGCGTCGCCAATTGCTATCCTGAAGAAGAATCATGGAATGTCCCCCAACGAAGTGCATGATGTAGTGTGGAATATTAGGAGCCATTGTTCGAGGCACGTCGGGAGGTGTGTCGTACCAGTCTCGCGCTCCAGAAACAGCCCATGAACCCATTGGGATAACTACCTCCAAGGAAAAATGTGAGAGAGGTCACTAGTCTCGCCGGAGCTTCACAGCCTCCACTGGCCTCTGAGATAAGCGGCGTGTGCTGTTTCCATGAATCCAATCACGATTTAGTCCCCAAGGAGCCCGGGAATACATGATAAGTATCGACCTCTGGTCGCTGGCTATGCGTTGATGGTTTCGATTTAAGTTGTTCCGAAATGCACAGCCACCATCTCAACTGGCAACTTCAGTCTAGTGCCGGATCCAACAGATCCCAACGACATCGAGCAGTGCCCACGGAAAGGACCATTTGGTCTTCTGGAGAAATATTTAAATACATTTGAATAATTTCATGTCATCGCACTCCGGATTTGCTTCAGAGCAGCTTCGTCAAACTCTCGTCCTCCCCAAACGCCTCGACCCACGCTTTGATCCCGCCTTCGAGAACGACCGCCCGGCTTGTGCTGCTCCCTTTCGCATCGAGTGCATCCTGGTACCACCCAGCCGTGCGTGGGCCTCTGCCCTGCGAGCTACCGCAGTGGAAAACGACCATAGGCACCGCTGAAAGTAATGCAACAATTGTCGAGAGCGTTGGGTAGAACGAATGTGCCGGGAGATTTAAACAGCCCGCAATTGTGGCGCCCTAGGACCATGCGTTCATATCCGCGCCCAAAAGCATAAGGGTTCAGGACGCTACATACCTCGAAATCTGTGCGCCGCACGTCGACGACAAGGTAATCCTTCATAATCTCTTTATCGCGGATCATCGTAGCAAGATCAGCCGGCTTGATTGAGTCCGGCTTTGAGGTAGGGGTCGGGAAAGCTGCATGCCATTCTGGAGTGGTCATCGCTGTCTTCTAGCGGACAGAGGTGGACTCTCATAGGTGAATAATCCATCAGTAGAACTCGCAGGAATGCAGTACTCACAACCTCCTCAGGGTAGAGAGGAAGAGAAGAAGTGAGGTAGAGGCTGGTACGAGGTACGAGCGAATATTGTTGTACCGTTTGTTTATGAGAGACTAGATAGTTGGTATAAGTGAGGAATTAGTATCAGCAAACAGATGACAAAAGATGAAAAGAAGTAAGAAGGACGTGCATGTGCTTTGTCCTGGGAGTTTTGGAACCAAGGATGTCAACGAAGACAAGAACAAACAACGATACGCCTTGGTCTCTATTTGGCAATAATCAAAAAAACGGCAGGCACCAACAGCTGAGTAGCTTTTGCAGAAAAATTCGTTCGGCAATGTTCGAAGCTGAGGCGTGAATTCAGATCGCAAGTACATAAAATGATTGATGCAAAAAGGCCACTGTACGATAACAGCTCGTAGTCGCCAAAATCACAGTAACTCCTCCTCTTCGGCCTTCCAATTCTTGGCCTGATCCCAGTACCCCTTGAGCTTCTCACCAAGCAGCTCCTTGGCAGCCCCGTCGGTTGGACAGCTCCGTGCGTTGAACTCGTTGAACGACCGGTCGCGGAGCATGCCCTCCCACACTAGATAACATTTATTGTCCTCAAGCGATGCCGCGCTCGCCTCCTCAGCCTTGCCTTTGCCCTTCCCCTCGACTTCGTCGTCGCCGTCCTCCGCATCGGGATTAGGGTTCTCGAGAACGACGTCTTCTGCGCCGCGCGGCCGCGCGGCCTCCGTCCACGCGATGCGGTGCATCATCAGGCGCTTGTAGTTTTTGATGAACTTGGCCGCGCCCTCGACGTACACCATGCTGAAGTGCGGGTTGAAGATGCACAGCCCCGTGAGGTTGAGCTGCTCCGCGTTCTTGCGCACCTTGAAGCGGTGCGCGCGGTCGGAAAGGTTCTTGATCCTGCGGGCAGCGACGTCAGCTCTCTGCGATGGATGAGGGAAAGAGAAGAAAGGAGCGTACTTGAAGACCGCCCCGTGGATACCCCGCTTGTCCTCCTCGGCCTTCTTAGTCTCTATCTTTTCGCGCCGCTGCTCGTCAGTGAGCTTGCGCTCCGCGTTCATCTTCTCGTGGCCGTGCTTGCGCATGGCAACCTCGCGGCGGATGCGCGCCTCCACCCGCGTGGGGTCTTGCACGTGGTCCGACGTGAGGACTTTCATCATGTTCGACAGACGGACTATGAATGATGTATGTTAGCGAGAGGTGGGCACGATAGCAAGGGGAGCCGACCTTTGGGGGGATCAGGCGGGATGAGACCCATGGCCACTCGGTCCCGCTTATCCTGCAGCTCATCCATCCGTTTGAGCTTCCTCATCTTCTTCCGTTCCTACACGTCAAAAAAAGTCAGATCGAGAATCGAGCATGTTTGAAGCTAGAGGCGCGGCAGACCTTCTTGGTCAGCATCATAGGCTTCAAGGCGACCTTGTTTTTGTCCCCAGGCGCGGGAATAGGAATGGGGTGCTGGATGTAGATCGTGATGGGCGAGTCGGCGGTCCGGATGTTGAGGTTGGCGACTCCAAGCTCTACATCGGCATACCGCTTGTTGGGGAGGAGTGCCTGGTCCCACCACTCGGCCTCGGGGGGCGGAAGACGCTACCGGCACATGAGCTTTCTCCCGCGGAAGCAATGGCACATCTCTGACCTTGATCCCTCGTTCAATCCCCATGTCGCCGTCCAAACCGGCCTTGCGCGCGCTCTCGGCGATGCGCTGCTTCAGTGCCTCGAGCTGGTTGTCCTGCCGCATTTGATTGCCCAGCGCCACGTATTTGCCTTTGGGATTGAAGCGGAAGTTGCGGTTAGAGCGGTCCTTTGGCGCGCCCTCGAATAGCCCGGTGTCTTTGGAGTTCGAGGACGACGCGTAGGGATTGGTGGACTCGACTACCATGGGAACGGGTGCGGGGGGCGGGGTGGGGATGTTGCGTGTGTTCGCCTACGAAACTTAAGAAGACGAAAAGCAGAAGGTGGGGTGGACAGACCTTGATGGACGCGAACTTGGGCTGCATGGGCTTGTACCTGTCCTTCTTCGACTGTGGCGCCGCGGGAGTCGTGTCGAGCAGCAGCGGATGGGCAGCCATCTTTAGGCCTGCGCCCTGTTGCGTCGCCTCGACGACGGGACGCGCTTTGTTCTTCCCGGACTGGGGCATCGACTGGAAATGCGCAATAAGCGCATGCAGATAGAGGAAATGAATTGGACGTGCCATGTACGGGTTGTCCTTGACGGCGAGCCGGCTGTGGGCATCCTCGACCAGGCGCTTGATGCGCTTGTTGATAGCATCAGCCGAGGGAACGGGGGTTCCGGGTCCGCCAGAGCCGGAGGCTGGGGTAGGCCCGCTGGACACCGTCGGGGAGTGCTTCACTGCGACAACGGGTTTGGGCGCGGCGAGGCCCAAGGCCGGATTCTTCATGGCTGCGAGTTTAGCCGCAATCTCAGCCCGCTTCTGGGCGATAAGAGCCGCTCCAGTAAGCTAAGAGGGAGTCAGCATTGCGAGATGCTGAAACAAGTGAATCCACCCACGGCTGGAGTTGAGGAGGAGCCATTTGCGGAGTTCTGAGGGCAGAAAAGGTTATAGAACCGCGTCAGAGTGATATTTAACAAGGCCAATTCACCTTGGGAGGAGAACGGAGGGAGAGATGCACTCACATCGCTGGTGAAAGAACATAAGGAGTCACGAATGAAGGCAGCAGAATGAAGACAGACCTTTTAAGTTTCTTGCTGGTAGACGTCTCCCCACTGCCATCGAAGGCGCGCTTCTTGTCGCTCATCGTGACGATGCTCGACGGTGGGCGACGGCGAGGTGAACGTCGAGCTCAAGGTAGCAGAGTTTGGTGTTGTTTGGCAAGAGCCTCATTCTTTACTGTCTCTGCCCTGCATGTTCGCTCTTTCGTCGCTGGCGCGACGGCTGCCCAGAAATGTGACCACCGCGCTGAACCCTCTCAGCCTCTTCACCAGAGCCCGCAACAATCTCGCCCCGCGCCAGGTCAAACATATCAAGCGCCACAAGGGCCGGGTGCCCATCCCAATCGGCGGCTCAATCAAGGGCACCACCCTTGCGTACGGCGAATGGGGCATCCGAATAATGGGAAACGGCGCGCGGCTTACGGCGAAGCAGCTCGAGACGGCCGAGGATGTCATCAAGAAAAAGCTGAAAGTCATCAAGGGCGTTAAAATCTACCTACGCGTCTTCCCCGATATCCCTGTGTGCATAAAGGTGTGTGGATCTGGAGACAGGTCTTGCGGAATGCGCTGAGTTCACTCTAGGGTAATGAAACGCGTATGGGTAAAGGAAAAGGGACGTTCGAGTTTTGGGCTACCCGGTAAGCGACACCTCAGAACCCTTGTGCTAATCTCACAATCTGATAGTGTACCCATCGGACGAGTTGTGCTGGAGATTGGCGGAATTCCCATCCGAGAAGAACTTGCAAGAGAGGGTCCGCGTCTCCTCGCCCATTTGATCTATAAACTAACCCAGCATTTTACTAAGCTCTGCGATTAGCTGCCTCCAAACTCCCGACGAGGATGGAATTCATAAGTCGGTCAACCCCACCGCGGCTAGGCAATCTCGTCCTCCACCCACCGGCTCCTCCAAGGACCAAGCTGGACCGGACGCTGCCGCCACCCACCGTAGACTTGACCACCGAGCAACTTAATGTTTAACACCGGCTTTAATTCTTCACGACCGAGCCCCTTTCACTACTCAGCTCTACTTTCGCCGAGTCTCGAAGCCGATGAAGCACCGAGTGTCCCAAGGTTAAGGATGGAAACGCGTAGAATACATTGAATCAGTGCTAATGGTCTCCGGTAAGTACATATGCATATAAGATGACAGCGAGTATCCGTGGCAAATAAATAGGTACAACCCCGCCGCTCTCCTTCCGCGACACTCTAACCCCCCCCCCCCCCTCCCCCCCCCCCCCAGTCGCGCGCGAGATGCCCAGTCGCAGTCGCGCGCTCAGACACTAGTCCCGCGTTAAGAGATTCTGCTCCTCCCAGACCTTGCACCCGAGCCCTAAAGCGAGGGCGGTCAGCATATACATCAACGCATCGAACGACGACGAACCTCCTTTGCACCGGTACTTTCCGCCCTTGTGTTCAAAGTCGGCGCCGCATATGTAGCAGAACTGGAAATCAAGTCAGGACGGGTGTGGACGAACACAAGAGAGGGACATACGTGGTGCTTGCAGACACAGGTGATGTGACTGGGTTGAAGGATCAGATAACTGAAGAGGGAACACAAAGTATATGCTCACTTGCAGCCAAACTGGAAAAAAGAGGGGAACTCAGCGTGCAGATAGACATGTGTTGTTGGCGGTACACACCTTCAGCTCGACCATCGCAGAGCACTAGATTCGTATACATTAAGCTGGGTGCATAGATCACGTCACGAAGAAAAGGCTGCACCTTCGGACACCTCCTCCACTTCTCCTGCTTCGCCAAATTGGCGAACGCCACGTCGTCGGGGGCACGTTCGGTTTCGGGCAACGCCTGGTACATCTCGCACGTTAGGTCTATCATACTAGGTGAGCCTCTACGCTGACGAGCATGAAAACAACACCTACGTTCGTGCCAAATGGACTTGCAGGCTTTGCACAGGGATCCCCTGCACCGCGGGCACTGCACAAGCGTTTCGGCGTGCTGAACACCACTTGGGGCGGGCGCGACGTCGTCCACATCAAAGGTCTCGTCGCAGCCTCTATGCGGACTGCGGCGATTCATAAATACAAAATCGGCGATAATGAGCGAGCAAACATACCAGTATATGAGGTTCAATGACGATAGGAAGCGGGCGTGATTCCACTCGTCCATATGTGATTCGCCCAGCACTAGCCGTGCGGTCATGTCGCTGATCTCGACAGGCTTCTCTCCCGGCTTCACCTGACATGTCTGCCGGAATGTTAGATATAATAACCCGGGAAATGGAAGCGTCCGTACCGGACATGATATAGGAAACTCGACGCGTCGACCGGGGGTGACCACACTAGGAGACTTCAATACGGTACCGTACGTCGTGGGGTCAAAGGCGATGTTGAGGCTGTTGTAAATTGACTGCGCTAAGCAGGCCTGCATTTTATGTAAACCATCATAGGAGAGCGGGAAGGACGCGGAAATGATTTACCCCGCAGAAATAATGTTTACAGCTTGCGAGCTGTATCCCGTGAATGACCTGCTTGCGTGGCGCTTTCTTTGCCCGTGGCCCATCCACCGGAACTTCCGCAATTCCGTTCTCATCCTCAGGCTCCGCCTCCGAGTCGGAGTCATCCGACATCTCTGCGATCCTACGGTCACTTGGAGATAATAATAAGATATTGGATGGGGCAGCAGGATCCGAATTTGAAACGAACGTTTTCGTGCGCTGCCAGGGGTTGACAGAGATCTGGCAATGCTTGAAACAAACGGAGCATTTGGGCTCCTTGGGCTTCGCCTTGACCGCTGCTCAAGAGTGATGAGGAAGGGAAACCCGTCGATAGACAACGGCTTACTGGGCACTGCGTCGGCGCTTGCACGTTTCTCTGCCGCCGTGGCTCGGGCTTCGGCCGCCCTGAGGGCAAGCTTGACAGGGTCGGTCTGGGCGTCGTACGCGTCGGTGTACCTCTTCAGAGCCGCAGAACCTGGAGGTTCAAAATTGCCCGACTGATTGGTCGTGTGAGCAGTTGCCACAAGCGCCCAGAAGTGTAAACCGGGCGCACGTTGGACATACAATTCCCCATCGTAGGCCAGAGTCCAGAAGACGGGGCTAAGAGGGCAGAGAGCAGGAAGGCGGTCCCAGTGAGCGACGGGGGACTTTAAGGGACGTGAGTCACGAGAGGGATTGACACTGCCAACAAGGTTGCACAAAAGAGGCAAGCGCATCTTGACGAACGTGCCTTCACGGTCGAGGCAGTGAGAAATGACTTGACGCGCGGGAGCGTCGGTTAAAAAAACGCAAGCTGAAGCGGCAAAGCTGTAAAGTGAGTCGAAGTGAAAGGAACGCGTTTGTAGGCGCTGTAAATTGGGTTGCCCATGCGTGCACCAAAATGAAATCAGAGAATCCGGGCCGGCGATCAGTCTATATATGGATTCTTTCTACTCTAAAATGCATTCCGCATATAGAATACACAAGCCAACGATCCAATATTGGATGGGTATATATGCCAGAAATCAGAAATCCTCAATGCTACGTTATATTCGATTCTGCTTCTCCCGGCAGACGGTGCATCCCTTACCTATAGGTAATCTAAGCCGTAAACTAGCAGGTTTTGACATCCAATCCATCTCTACACCGATACCTCTCACCCTAGTAGTTATAAAAATCTGCCCCGCAGGTGTAGCAGCCGAATTTCTAAGGTAGTGAGCGGGATATCAGATATCAGACATTGGTTCAAGTAGATCGGGCACTCCGCCGTCGCGCCGCTGCCTTCTGCTTTAATGGGATCTTTGTTCATACCCGACCAAGGACGCAAGGTAAATATAGACGCTCACAAGGCACGACGTCTTGCTCTGCTCGCCCCGGACGATGTGCCCTGTCAAGCGGTTCGTGTCGCAACCTGGCAAACTCCCGCAGTTTTTGCGCTTGCTTGGTCAAACTAGCTCGCCTAATGGTCGTGTGAGCGGTCGAAATCCGTGAAAATAGCCTGGCGCCGCTCCAGGTCCACAGCCGGGTCGTACATTGCGCAATAAGCCCTTGGATTTTAAAACCTTCGGAGGGCGGAGCGGCACGGGAGAGAGTTATCGAGGCGTCCGCAGCAGGCCAGTATATATACGGACAAGTCGATGTGGCACAGCCAAGATGTCAAAAGTCCCCGGGCTAATAAGGAACAAGCCTCAGACGCCGGTCGTCAATCGACGAACGTGCGTTCTTCGTTCAGGAGTTTGTAAGGAAACCCAGGAGATGCGGTAGCAAGGTTGTGAATTCAAGATGGCGCTGGAGTTGAAGGAATAAATAGTAGGATGCGGGCTAAAATTGGGTGACGGTGAAAATACAAGAGTTGTTCGGAGTCTTCCCGCGGATCGGTGCAAGAACCCTTTTTTGGCAGTGCACGGCCACCTCGGTCCCTCAAAGATTAGATTCGATCTTCTTTTCGAGAATTCACAGGCCGTTTATTTAAAATTTATACCCTATTTAGCACAACAATTACCTGGTTACATAGTGACAACAAAGAAAAGCAGGTCGGGTACGATACATGGACAGTGATACAGACAACATTTGGAGTAGAATGAGAGCAGTAGATAATGAATAAGTAAAGTGCCGCGGCGGCTGAGTGAGATTTTAATACATTTCAATGTAGGATGTTTTGGTCCTCCCGTACCCAGGAGGCTTCGCGGGACTGCGCGGACTACGCGTCTCTGGCCTGGAGCTGGAGGATGTTTTAGCTGATATCAGGGAGGAGGCCGTGCCGACTCACCGGCGTCTTACTTGCGCGTCCCACCCAGAATTTAAGAATGCGTCGTCGGGAAAGCGTGAGCTGACGGGTGACGCCTGGTACATCAGGCACGACAAGTCTGGGACGAACGGTCAAACGCCCGGCCAGCGGAGGGAGGAAAACACCGACTTTCGTGCCAGACAGACTTGCAGGCCTTGCACAGCGAGCCTTTGCATCGGGGACACTGTACACCAGGGTGAGAAGAACATCGGTGGAAACGAGAGTGGAAAATAACCTGTACGTGGGTCGACGGGTGCTGGACGCCCTGTGCGGGGACGACGTCGTCGGCGTCAAAGGCTTCGTTGCAGTCACTATGTGGACTGAGAATAAACCTAATCAGTAGCTGGAGTTGACGGGGACAAAAGTGAGGGCACACCAGAGTATAATATTGAGCCGCGAGAAAAACCGCGCGTGGTTCCACTCGTCCATGTTTGGCTCACCGAGCACCATCCTTGCGGTGGCGTCGCCGATGTCGATTGGCTTCTCTCCTCTCTTTACTGGACAGGACTGCTCGTGGCGTGAGAGAATGCGGAGGCGCGGAGGAGTAACCAACCGTACAGGACATGATATCGGAAACTCGGCGGGCCCGAGGCCGGGCGTATCGGGCTCGTACATCGGTAGTGCGGTGCCGTACGTTGCGGGGTCAAATGCCATGTTCAGGCCGTGGTAGATCGCCTGCGCCAAGCATGCCTGTATACTGATGAGCATCGAACCAGAGCGAAGGAACCCATGGCCGAAAATCACCCCGCAGAAGACATGGCTGCATGGCCAGAGTGCGATGCCATATGTTGTGACCAGCAGCGAGTGACTAGCGTCTCTGACCTTCGTCACCATCCAATCACTGCAAATTCGAAGTGAGGCTAGGTGTGGATAATGTGATTCGAACGCACCTGTTTGTGAGCTGCCAGGGATTAAGACAGACGTGACAGAGGCGGAAGCAGATGGAGCAGGCTGCACCCTCGACCGCTGGGGATGCGGGGACCTTGGTGGATTGGGAGGATTGGGAGGATTGGGGGGATTGGGGGGATTGGGGGGATTGGGGGGATTGGGGGGATTTGAGGGATTTGAGGGATTTGAGGGATTTGAGGGATTTGGGAGATTTGAGGGTTCTTGAGGATTTGGAGGATGCGAAAGCTTAAGTTGATGAGGCTTCATTGGGGCACATCGAGGAGGGATAGAACTCACATTCAACCGAGACGGTCTCAGAAAGCAAAGTCTCAGGAAATAAACGCTCACGCGTAACCTCCTCTGCGCTCGGTCGCTCTGCCTGAACAGCCCGCCGTTCTGCTTCCGCCGCTCGCTCCTCGGCTATCCGTAGTCGTTCCTCCGCTGCCCGGGTCGCCTGCGCTAGGCGATCCGTTTCGAGTTGCTGATTGTAGACATTGATGAAATCCTGCAATGCTCTCGCCCCAGGTTGTTCAAACTTCCCTTCCTGATCGTCGTGTGAGTTGCCAGGGTCACCGACGCAAAACACAAAAAGCCGCACATTGTTCATAAACGCCTTGTACTTCTTGAACATCCTGCAGACGAGAGGGCGAGGAGAGCGGCATCCAAAGTAGGGGCCCGAGAGTCACGGGTGAAATCAGCCCAAGGACATTTAAAAAGACCGCGATGAAGCGCGCGGGAACAGCGAACGTGCATGGTGGCCGAAACCGGCGATTTCCCGATTTCCAAAAAAAAACGTGGCCACAGTGGTGGCCCTGTTCATCTGGAAAAAATTTGGTTGAATTACCGCAGCGCCAAGACCCGCGTTGGTGCATAACCATAGACCAGACCACTCGCAAAGGAACGAAACCTTGAGGGTCAAGATGGAGGTGTATCCATAAAGGAATTGATCGGATCATTGCAAAGAACTTCTAGTCTCTTCGCCCCAAACCACCACGTCTGTATTGCATCTGTATGCAAATCGTAGCCTTCGCAGTCAGTTTCGCCCAGCGCCCACGCCAGCCAAGTGTGAAGGTGTGGTCCGCGCAGGTTGAAAAAATTGGCTGCTGGGTTTGCCTGGACTCTGGAGAAGGTGGTGGTCCGCACCCGAACACAGCATCATGACCCACAGTCCTGGGGATCCTAGGACGGCGTTGCTTGACTCCCGCCCCAAAATATCACAAAAAATCAGGCGCGGGTGCTATTCAACAGCTATTCGGCCTACAGCCTTCCACATAACTTCACTTCCTCTCTGAGGCTTACCAACAAGAAGGTGTCAGAAGGCGCCCCAGTCGTTCCCTGCCCGGCGGAGGTATCTTCTGCTTGGATACTCGTTTAGGTTTCATACTTAGGTATGTCTGGTCTATTCTTACCACAGGCACTTATGAGTTGACACTCGCAACATAATGAAGACATTGAGTCCCAAGTTCACACGAACCGGATGCATTGCTGAAGCGCTGAAGGCAGCCTGGTACGTCATCGGAGTGATCTGGACAAGGTGTGAGGCAAGAATGATGCAAGATACTTAGCGGATCCCTAGTCGTGGGCTTGAAATAGTATCGCTTTGGTATTAAAATCTTATGTACAAAATGTCCATTGAATATGGGATCCGGAAAGCTAGTTGTTCACAACATTTCGGGGCGTTTAATTCGTCGTCGCCCCGTAGTATGCTTGGGGCGGGCCTTGGAGCCCACCCTGAGCAAGCGGCTCATAGGTGCCGTTTCCGGTGTCTGCACGATTACTGTCAGCATACAACGCATTGTACACGTAGGGGGACGTACAGCGGAATCCGCCAGCGCCGTAGCGTTCTTCTGCCTTCATCTTCTTGTATATGAGCCAGAAGGCGTGGATGTGGCCGGGAATGTAACCGAGCCTGAAATATGGTTAGGACCGGGGAGGGGGGGGGGGGGGGGGGGGGAGCGAATAATGCTTACACAGTGAGGAGGATGTTGATGAGGAGGTCGCATGAACAGCCAGCAATGAACGCTGCTGCTGCGGGCGGGAATAGGATGGCGACAAAAATGAGGAGAACGTCAGAGCCTTTGACCATCGTGAAGAATCTGGGAGTGAGGTTGGAATAAAGTGGGTCGAGATGGTGGTGGTGCGGAAGTGAGATGATTTAGCTACGGCGCAGTTTAAGAGCAGGTGGTGCCTGTTGATGGCATGATGTCATGGTCATGATCAAGTTCGTGTCGTCCGTCCGCTCCGAACCGAACGGGTCACAGAGCACATGATTCAGTGACGCGTGACATAAAATTTGACTCGTGCAAACTGACTCGTGTATGCGACGTTTTGTTCGACCTCTTCCATCGTCGCTAATCCGTGCTAGTCCCCGGAATTACACCCTTTTGAACGCGTCTTTTCTGCGCAACATGGCCACCGAATCTGCTGGAACACATAAGGACCCCGTCACAGGCGAGATGATCTCCAAGACGTTAGTATAATCCCGTTGCAAATATGTCGTGGCTTAAACCGGGCCCAGGGAGCTCAAGCGTCGCGAGAAGGCCCGGGCGAAGGAGGCAAGCAAGGCTAGCAAGGCCCCACCTCCCCAGGCTGCCGCAACTCAGCAGGCCAAGCCTGCAGACGACGATCTGAGCCCAAATGTACGGGCTGCGATTTTGTACGCGATTTCCATTCTGATACCGTTCTTTCAGCAATACTATGAACTCCGATCGCGTCAAATCCTCCATCTCAAGGAAACCCAAAACCCCAATCCATATCCTCACAAGTTTAATGTTACGCGGTCCATCACGTCCTACATCGATACGTATGGGCCGGAGGGCAAGATTCCTGCCGGCAGCAAGCTGGAGAACGTGCAGGAGTCTCTGGCTGGCCGGGTGCACAACATCCGCGCCAGTGGTGCCAAGCTGGTATTTTATGACCTGCACGGTGAAGGCAAGAAGGTCCAGATCATGGCCAGCCAGCAAGATGCTGCCGATCCCGATACTTTTGTCGCTACGCACGAGCTCTTCAAGCGGGGAGATATCGTCGGTGTAACCGGCACCCCTTCACGCACCAAGAAGGGCGAACTCAGCATTTCCCCCTCCTCCATCACCCTCCTCTCACCCAACCTCCACCAGCTCCCCTCCTCTCACTTTGGCTTGAAGGACCAGGAGACGCGATACAGGAAGCGGTACCTCGATCTGATCCTCAGCGACAACACTCGCCGCCTCTTTGTCACACGCAGCAAGATCCTGAACTACATCCGACGCTTCCTCGACGATCTCGGCTTCATGGAGGTCGAAACGCCCATGACGTCCCTCCTCGCCGGAGGCGCGACCGCCAAGCCGTTCGTCACGCATCACAACGACCTCAACCTGGATCTGTACCTCCGTATCGCGCCCGAGCTGTACCTCAAGCAGCTCGTCGTCGGCGGCCTCGACCGCGTGTACGAGATCGGCAGGGTTTTCCGTAACGAGGGCATCGACCTGACGCACAATCCCGAGTTCACCATCTGCGAGTTTTACATGGCGTACGCGGACATGGAGGACCTTATGGACATCACGGAGGCGATGGTCGAGGGCCTCGTCAAGTACCTCACCGGCGGGACCACGATCACCTACCACCCGGACGGGAACAAGGGACAAGAGGGTGCACGGGAGATGGTGCTGGACTTCCAGCGGCCGTGGAAGCGGTACGACATGATCGGCACCTTGGAGGAGAAGCTGGGCGTAACATTCCCGGCTGGCGAGACCCTCCATACGACGGAGACCAACGTTTGGCTGCGGGAGCTCTGCGTCAAGGTACCGTTCTGTTGCGCGAGACTAGGATTGTTGGCTTACCATTCGTGCAGCACAACGTAGACTGCAGCGAGCCGCGGACAAATGCCCGGCTCCTGGACAAGGTATACCCCCTTCGTCCGTCCGTGATTTCATCTGACTATCTTCCCAGCTCGTCGGAGAATACATCGAGCCCCTTTGCGTCTCGCCCTCATTCATCGGTATGTGAACATCTGCCGAGCCATCCTAGAATCTTATCGGCCCTAGTCGGACACCCGCAGGTGATGTCCCCCCTGGCCAAGTGGCATCGGTCGCGGCCCGGGCTGTGCGAGCGCTTCGAGGGCTTTATGTGCGGCAAGGAGTTCTGCAACGCCTACACCGAGTTGAACGACCCCTTCGAGCAACGCTTGCGCTTCGAGGAGCAGGTCCGTCGCCCGTTGTTCTTGTTTTCCATCTAGCTGACACCGTCCCATTCAGGTCCGGCAGAAGGATCAAGGTGACGACGAGGCGCAGGGCGTAGATGAAACCTTCATCGATGCGTAAGGCGTTTTTCTCCGCCCGATGTGTTTTACTGACACGCTCACAGCCTTGAGCACGGTCTCCCCCCTACCGGCGGGTGGGGTATTGGAATCGACCGCCTGGTCATGTTCCTCACAAACTCCAACAGTGCGTCCATTGAGTACGCATTTATGCTGTGCCTGATTACATTTTGTATAGACATCAAGGAGGTGCTGCTCTTCCCCGCCATGAAGCCTTTGGAGAACACACCAACGGAGCCTGCAGTCGTCCCCTCCTAAGTAAAGATAGACACATTTATCGTAGTTTTGTACATGCACTTGCTAGATACCTGTAATCGATTTCAGAGAATTTAGTCATCGGTATTGCTTTGTCATTCGAACGCTTTCTGCTCACAAACCACCATGTCGACTTCGGTGCCTTTTGTTTCAGAGGCGGAACGGACGCCAGGGTACACGCACATTCTGCTGATAACCACCGGCAGCGTCGCGTCCGTCAAAGCTCCGCTGATCGTCGAGGAGCTGCTCCGTGTTTGTCGTGTTGCTTGCAATCCTCCCATCCACGGTTTTCATTGGCGGTAGTATGAGAACGTCAAGATCGAGGTCGTCGCCACCAAACCGTCGCTAGTATTCTACGACGCGGATGCTATCAGGAGGGCGGGCGTGCGCGTCTGGAGAGACGAGGACGAATGGCCCGTGTGTCCCCTATCGCCTGTACTCTATGGACGATCCTCAGCGCTTGCAGACAGCGTACAAAATCGGGGATCCGATTCTGCACATCGAGCTCCGCCGCTGGGCGGACATCGTCCTCGTCGCGCCCTGCTCTGCCAACACGCTCTCAAAGATTGCGCACGGCGTGTGTGACAACCTGGCGGTACGCGCCGGCCGCGCCTTTCCCCAAATGAATGTAACCTGTACCCTCACAGACGTCCCTTATGCGTGCGCTAGCGCCGACGACGCCGACGTACATATTCCCCGCCATGAACACGCTGATGTACGAGCACCCCCTGACCGCCGAGCACCTGCGCGTCGTGCGCGACGTCGTGAGATACCACGTCGTGGGTCCCATCGGCAAGCTCCTCGCGTGCGGGGATATCGGTTAGTCGCTAGCCCCATCATGTGCGAAAGAATTTTATCAACGCCGCATCGGCTAGGGATCGGCGCAATGACGGAATGGCGCGACATCGTGCAGGTGGTCGTGGATGCGTTCAAGCTCGCGCGCGCAGCAGAGGCGGAGGCGGAGGCGGCGGTGGTTCGTAATATATCCAACGTCCAAGTGGATTCGTAGTAAGTGCGGCCTCCGACATGATCTCTGTTCATGGCTGCTCCCCCGCGAGAATCGGAACTTGTGAGGGTCCACATCTTGATTAACCTGGTTTTCGCCTCAGTTGCGGGCTGTTGCGGGAGCCGGCCAAGTGCGTTGAGAGCGCGGTCAAAGCGCTGTTTTTGAGCCATCAAAGAAGCCTTCGGACGTAATCGCGGATACATTATGTTAATAACATAGTTATCAGCCAGTGGGTAACACAGCGGACTGAACATAATACAACAGGTGAAACAAATGCGATGTAGAGCAATACCATATAAATGCGAAGAAAATGGTTCAAACTATAGGATGTTGGTGGCGGTGAGGGCGTTGAGTAAGATAACTTCTCGGACTGAGTAGGCGAGGTTAGCTGGGAGCAGTAAAACGCGGGAGGCCAACTTACTGTCATTGATGACGACGGAAGTCGCTTTCGTATCCTGGAGAGAGATATCAATCAGCGACGGCGCAGATGGTGGCGCTAAAGACGACGAACAATGGCGCAGGTGACGTGCCGGTGCATCCTGCGTTTGCGGGGTGAGTATGTCTGATTTATTGTGGCGAACGCGTCTGACAGATCTGTGGACGACGTTAAGTCAACAGCTGCCGCCCCAGAGAGCGAGAAGAGACCTACATTTGATGACCTCCTTGGGATCATTGGGCTTATTTCGAAAGGAGGTGACGTGCTCTGCGAAGCGGATCCCGGAGTGGAGTTTGCGCGTGAGGATGTCGACTTTGTTGAGGAACTGGACGATAAGGGGTTGACAAACGAGCAAGGGCGGGAGGATGCATCGGCACGCACGAGGATAAACTCGACCGATATTAGTAGTTTGTTGCTGCATATGGTTCGCCATAGTTTTAGCGAGTCCGCCAGTCGATTAACGGAGTGGTTTTCGGCGAGGGTTTCATTAAAGGCTGGAATATGCAGCATGAGGGGAAGTGAATTGCTGGTCAGAGCTCACTAACCTGATATAGGGGCTAGAAAAATTATTACATGCACGTCGTCGAAAAACTGTGCCCAGGCGACTGGAGGCGGGTGAGTGATGCTGGACCGGTAGGATAGCAGGGCACTTACCTCGTTGGCTAGTTGAGCCGCCCATGTCGTATACTGTCCACGACCTGACGTTCTCGGACGCTGTGAGGGTGTAAGAAGGAGCAGCGAAGAGAATGGGGTAGAAGAGGGCGCACCTGATTCCATATTAATTACATGCTCCTCAGGGCCGACGGTGTGGACTCTTGCGCGTAGGATATCATCTGATGGGATGTTAAAATCGCGTAGGGAGAGTTTCAGATAACCGCACCTGATGTGGGTATGTAGTCGTCCCGACATACTCGCTCGACCTCGTCCAAAAAACTGGGAGGGCTATCAAGAACAGCGCGCAATCGGGGGAAATAAACTCACAAGCCAGACTGCTCCTGGAGTGTTATATCCCGGTCCCTGAGACCTTGTTGCACTTCTGGTGCAGCCCACAGCGTGACTATGTCGGCGGCGCAGGCGCTCAGTATTCGCCGCGTCTGCAGCTCCTCCGCCTTTTCGTTTCGATCCGACGCCGTCGACCCGCGCCGAAATCGTAGAAATGCGGTCCATCCCGAGCCAGAGCGGAGCGAAATCTCAGAGGCTTTCGCGGGATTATAGCGGTCTGCCTCGGAGCATTCGTCGGGCGGTCGGGAGCCCGCGATGCGGTTAGACAGGCTCTCCTCCACCTGCCGTAACGGGGCTAAACTTATCGATAATCGCCGCAGCTGCCCACTTAATGGACTGTCCGGAGATGCGGGTTGCTGGCCGCCGCTGTATGTGCTGGGGTGTCGGATATCCAGGAGACCCAGCACGAAGTTGACGGAGCGTACGAGATTCAGGTGGATTACAGGCCGCCATGCCTCAGCCTGGGAGGAAAGATTCAGGGAAATGATATTCGCACAAGATATGTTGTTTACCTCGGCCTGGAAGGCCTTTGGGGCAAAATGGAGTTGAAAGTTCTTCAGAATCGTTGATTTCCCGGATTCCGCCTGACCTAGGGTGACATTCGGAGTCGAAACTTGTTTCGAGCAAGAAGCCACGGACCTAGTAGCAGGATCTTCGCGTTGGAAGGGCGCTTTCGTTGTTCGCGCTCAATCGCGAGGGACTCGTCGATAGCATTGCTAATCTGAAAAAAAAAACGCGAAGGTCAGGACACAACGTGACAACGAGTGATCGACGGACGCGTTTTGCCTCGCGTTCAGCCTCGACACGAGCCGCTCTCTCTGCGTCCGATTCTACCGCTGGAGGAGGGGGAGGCCAGACATTGCGGGTGGGCAGCATGGAGGTGGGAAGGGGAGTAGGAACGGCCATGGGATTTAGAAATGGGGATATTTATGGCGATCATGCAGTAATTGGCCTGATGAACACGGTATAACGACGCCACAGGGTCAAGCACACCCCACGAAACCGGTCCCGGAAAGAGCTGATGGACAACAGATAAGACACCCTGGAGACACGAATATACCAGAATATATCCCAAGATATGCGCTTTGTTTTGGTCCACAATCATTATCGGGGGACAGGCGGAATACTAGGGTCGCCGGGTGGATTGAGACCGAGGTTGATAGGAATTGATGATCGCGACGCTAAACCCGCTTCGGAAGTCTCCAGCTCCTTGCAGTGTGCTGACTCAGCCCGTCCACTATAGCAACGGTCCGAGCGTGCAGCCTACGGCGGCCGGCCGACGACTAGCCGCCTCTAGCCGCTGTTACGCCGTATGTCCATAGGAAATGACGTGAACCAAATCCGGCATACTTCCGATTCTGCAACATTCGCCAGCAGCTCGTAAGGCACGCATTTGTGTGGAATTTGTGGATATGGCCGCCCTCAATTCGTTCAGCGGCAAGCCGAAATATCGCCGTCCAAGCAAACTTGAATTGGCTAGCCATCGTATAGCCGTCTTGGTCCGCGATGACTGTTCAGCCGATGCCAAGAAAACTCGCGTCCCCCTCGTGGTCCCTAAAAATATGTAGAGTGTGAAAAAAAACCAAGCGGAAAGTCTAAAATAACCGATGGCACCAATTTAGTTCGTGAACAATGTCAGGAGGACCTTCCTTGACTTCCAACACTATATATCCGTTTTTCAGCTCTGAACCCTCACTCGGTCCAAATTCAGGCAAGTAAACAGCTTGAAATGCTGCGAATATTAGGAATACAAGATTTGATACTGTCCAAAAGTCGTTTTAAAACTCAGGGCCTACCGGGGCCGCACCGGCATCCTTAAAACGATTTTGGAAGTAACGTAACGTACAGCGGATAAACGATCCAAACGTTGTTAGATGACCGAGACTGACTCTCCGACAAATTCCCCCGTGGTTCCTAATTTAAATCCGAAAATTGAATATTTCCGTTCGAAGCACTGGTTAAATTCAAGCGCCAAACGTGCCACCTCGAACTTTCCATCATGAGGATGTTATTCGACCACATGTATCGTAGCACCCGTGGCCCTATCGAACGGGGGATATAGACTAGAATGGCCCACATTTGAGCATCAAACGATAAACCCCTCTTTACACCCGTTCTAATCCCATTGTAGCCCAAGCCCGTACTGCTGATCTCGGGCATCTCGGACATGTTGAAATCCAAGGATGCGCCATTTGAAACAACATTTGAGAGATCATGCATCAATCATGCGTGTCTTAAATGTCTAAAAAATCCAGCGGGAGCTTTTCAACTGCTCTTTCCACCTGAAACAACATCTTTTCCCTCTGCACGTGCACCCGAAAATCACGCAGAACGTCCTCCATGCGTTGGTCCCGTTCCTTTCCAGGAAAGTGCCAGTAGGACGATGCAGTCAAGCTTTAGGTTGAATTGAGTGCGATGGGATTTCTCTTCGTTGGCCACTTGTAAATATAAGGTCTGGCACTGAGAAATATGGGAGGCTTGGCCTCGAAGGAGGGACTACGACCCTGGCGTCCATCTATGCCACATTTGGACGCAGACTGATGCGCTGGCGTCGCTCTTCTTCCCTCATCCCAGGCTCCTTTTCAGACATGCAACCTGCCTGCGCCATATTGACGTTTTGTCGCTAAGCTCCCATGAGCGGGATGCGATCTGATGTGATCCCGAGTAAACAAATCGACGGCCCGATATCAACGACCCTGTTAACCTCAGGGGCTAGGACCTGGCATGGTCCACGCTGTTTCGGTGGTGCCAACATTCAGATTTTCTCCAAAGGAGGGAGGCATCGGACGGTCAAACTGTGCATGTAGGTACGTTAACATACTTCCTACGAAAATATTTGTACCTTAATTTGAGTCCCCGTACCCCACCCATACCTCTCGCGCGACACCTGTATAGATTTATTGCTCCCATTGCGCCTAAGTCGCGTCTCGTCGGAGGGGAATACAACCACCCATTCTATGGCTCAGATCTATGGTTTACGGATTCATAATAGTTCCTCCATACCTCTACTGTATCTCAACTTCAGACACGTTTAACCCTAATTGGCACGCGCAACGCTGTTCTGAGGCGGGTGACCAACTAACCCGGAAATGCGTATTTTTAGGATGCTGCTCTATGCTGCCCAAGTAGATTCACGCAGTCATTTTTACAACAAATTACAACTCAACCAAAATTCAGCCAAGCCATGCCTTCATTTCGAGGCCCGAGGGATCTCCCCAATTCGTTGTTACGCTTTTATACAAGACCGAAAACGCTTGGGTGGCCAAGTAGCCAGTCACTGATAGTACATCTTTCAGCGGAACCAAGAGCTAAAGCTGCGTTTTCGGCTTACATTCGGTTGATAGCCGGCCATCATTCGGCATCTACCGCATCACTCGTTTCCTCCGGCTGTCAAATTATATAATCAATCAGCCGAACTCGAAGCGATCAATCCTTACTTGGCCAAGTTCAACAGCAGCTACGTAGTTACCACTTGGGCCAGCAAGACTCGCCCCGTCAGCAGCGTAAACCGCTTTTTGGGTTTATTTCTGCTATGCATGGACGTGGAGCCTACCGGAGGCCCGTTGGAAATGACATCGACATCTGTGGCTTCCCGAACCCTCCAGCGTCACCTGTCCTTCCACCAGCCCGGCATCCCACGAGGATGGGTACACTTGCCACCTCATTGCTGACTACGCCCCCCACCATGGTCCTCCAAGCCGCTTTACTCCTCTTCAGCGGACTCTGTACTCAATTTCTTGCTGGACACGCAACCCTCCCAGAATACCCCTCACAGGCCCTTCCTCTGAGATCTCTCTTCAACAACAAGGCTGCGACCACTAATCCTGGGCATGCTGACTTCGACGGCGGTGGCAATGCGTACGACAGCCAATTTCTCCCAACTGGTTCATGGGAGTACGACGGCCTAACCGTGGGTTCCCTACCGGTGCCAATATCAACGTTTTCCCAACGGCCCACAGTTTGCACTCCCATCCTCATGGGATGGCGATGACAATGTCCTAGCCAATGGCCAAGTCCTTCGACTGGATAAACCGACTTTCGTCCACGAGCTCCACTTCCTCTATGCCGGGGATGGAACGGGCCGTGAGTGCCTACCCCTCCCGTTCGTTACCCGGCTGCTAACTCCCCAAAGCCCCCGCTCTTTCTGTATTCTCCCTTCAATTCACCGACAATTCTTCCCACCAGGTTGACCGTGAGCTCACAGCGTCGCAGGTGGTATCATTACGTGCTGAATCGTTTTAGTGTATGCAAAGCAGTGGTGGGTTTGGGCCAACGTTAACCGGGCTGCAATCATCACGTAAATCATCCCCCATTATCCTCTTTCGCCGTCCTGACATCCTCTACCCCAGGCCCTACCACTTCGAGGGAACGAAAAAAAACCTGAACGCCACAAACATCTTCGAATGGTCGACCTCCGTCCCTTCCGAATTCCCGCTGGAGAGCATCACATTCCCCCCTAAAGCCACCAGCGACCGCATGCACGTCTTCGGCTTGTCCATCACGCCGTCGACCACAGACACCCCAGACGCGCCGGCCCTGGCTGTTCGCCGTGCGCGCTTCACGACGCGGTGGGACGTCATCGACGGGGTGCGCGCGCAAGCCGTGGAAGTGACGCTCGCGAACCTCCTCCCGAGCGCCATGCTGTCGCGCAACACGTCCCTCACCAGCCCGCACACGATCGAAGTGGTGGGGCCCGGGATCCAGACCGTGGCGCCTGGCGTCGTGAACCGGCTGGTGCCCGCAGACCAGGCACGCGTCGACGTGTTTGTGACCGGAAGCCGGCCGAACGGGCGTGCCGTCGTGCAGATCCGCGACGCGGCCGGGGCCTTGGTGGCGACGTCCGGGGAGTGGGAGACGAGTCCACTTATCGATAATTGGACCCCCGACGCGGCGTCCTTGGGAATGCATGAGACGCCGGCATGGGTAGGTCACCCGTGTTCATAGATCTGCCGGCATCGCTGACATGTTACGCCAGTGGAACGCGGCAAAATACGGCATCTTGTGCGTCCAATGAACCTTAGAACCGACGTTTTCCCGACCCTCGGGCTTTTTCTGTTAGCATTCACTGGGGCGTGTACAGCACTCCTGCTTGGGTACGACTACACAAGGCGAATGACTGCCCGGTGTTTCTGTGCTGATATTAGAACAGGCCCCGCCCAGCAGTTACGCGGAGTGGTATGAGTGCGTGCTGCCCGAATCGCACTTACTCCGATAATTGATTCTTCTCCCCTCAGGTGGGATATCCGACAACCGCCAAATGCAAGCAACCCTACATGGGTGCACCATTTGGAAACCTACGGAAAGGTATTTGGCGATCTGTTTGAGGGTACTCTTATTCACAGGCGAACAAGGACGTCATCTACGACGATTTCATTCCAGATTTCACCGCCTCCAAGTTCAACGCCAGCGCCTGGGTTGATTTGTTCGACCGCGCTGGCGCCAAATATTTCGTCCTCGTCACGGTGCGTCTGTTTCGCCCCAGATAACTAATTAGACTCTGATGAGAGCAGAAACACCACGATGGTTTTGCGCTCTTCGATACCGGTGCCGTTGGCCAGTGCTCTCAGTCAAAATTGACTTACATATTATGCAATGGCTAGGGAACACAACCCACCGGAACAGTGTGCAGCTGGGGCCCAAGCGCGATCTTGTCGCGGAGCTGCTGCAGACCGCCAAAGCGGAGAAGCCCGAAATGCACCGCGGCACTTATTATTCCATGCCTGAGTGGTACGTCCTCATCCCTCGTAATTATAATTTGAACTGGGATGACCACATTTATCAGGTTCTCTCCCGACTTCGCGAAATACGGATTCGGGTCGTGGCCTGGTGGCCTTGCACATAATGCCTTCAACGTCTCACCCGCCCTGGAGCCGTACACAGGACGACTGAACATCAGCGACTATATAGATGATCTGCAGCTGCCACAGATGATTGATCTCGCTGTGACATACGACACTGAGATCATGGTAATTGCGCCACCACCTTCTTGGTTCGTAGGAATAAGCTGAGCCCATTTGATTGCAGTGGTGCGACATCGGTGGCCCTAACAGGACGTTGGATTTTGCTGCGACATTCTATAATCACGCAATGGCCCAGGGCCGACAGGTTACAATGAACGACCGTAGGATCCTGATTCCCGCAGACACGCAGTTCCTCACACCGTGATTACAGGTTGTGGATTCCTCCCCGATTTTGACACGCCCGAATACGCGACATTCGGAAGCATCCAGACGGCCAAGTGGGAATCCTCGGAAGGCATGGACCCTTTTAGCTACGGTCTGAACTCGGCGACGAATGCGACGCAATACAAGAACGGGACGACTATCATTCAAACTCTCGTCGACATTGTCTCCAAGAACGGCAACTTGTTGAGTCGAATGAACGCTCGGGGATTGTGATTTGGATCTCAACAAGATTTTTTCCAGTCTCCTCGACGTTGGCCCCACGGCCGAAGGCGAAATTATTGCGCCGATGATGGAGAATCTCCTCGACGCCGGCGCATGGTTGGATTATGCGGGGCAATGTGTATATGACACTGTTTGTTGCCAAATAGGTTTCTCTCGTACGATGATGGCGGACTAATGCATCTGGTTTCAGGAGTATTGGTTCTCCGGTTCGCAGGATCCAAACCCTGAGCCCGGGACGATGGCACCCCGCTTCACCACTACGCCGACCACGTTTTGCATCGTCGCCTTTTCTCAACCTGTCGGGGGTAAGGTGACAATCAACAAGCGGCTGCCGGTCATAGCTGGCGATGATATTGTCTTCCTCCGCCCGGGAGGCCCGAGTCCACCGCTGACATGGAGTCTGGATGAGGATACGGGGCGCCTGGTGATCGAGGTTCCGGAGAGTGAGGTGGAAGCAGTTAAATATGCGTGGGCCTTCCAAGTCCAGTATAAAATTGAGTAAGGTGCGCAGGTAGTCAAGCGCATGTGTATATGTATCATCCTTGTGTATGTCTTATTCTCTGACAATATATTTTTGAACGATGTAGTCAACTCCGTGTGGTTACGATGTGCTCTGTTAGGAAATGATAACTGAACCATGTACATATGTATCAATTTTGTTGTCATCCGGCCAAGAAGCCAGCGACGACCTCCAAATATCGTTCCTTCTCCTCGAAAATCGGTGTGTGGCTGCTGTGGGCAAACTGGACCCACTTGACCACTGGTATTTTCTCAAAGAATGGAACCATCGCAATGTCTTGAGCCTGATTGTACTTCCCGCTGATGAGCAGAGTCGGTACGGATATTTTGTGAAGATCATCGACAATGGTCCAGTCTCTCAGCGTCCCCGTAATATTGAATTCAGAGGGACCAATCCTAGGATTTTTAATTTTCATCTGTTGGTTCACGAAAGAATTACTTACATGGTTGAATATACAGTTGGATCTTCGTCGACGGCCGCAAACGCCTCGATGAGAACATCTGGCCAAGGGCTAACGGTACAGATGTGCTTCTCGCTAAATGCTTGGATCCCCTGCTGGTACGCCTGGCTATTCGTCGTTCCAGCTAGCTCATGTTCTTGGAGCATCTCGCGAAATTCGCGGGGGAATGTCGAGAGCAACGCGTTGTTTGCACTCGACCACAGCTCCATGGAGGCGGGAGAATCCGAAATGATAAGGCGTCTGAGACCCTTGGGGTTTCTGCTAATCACATAATTGGCAGCTAGCATGCCTCCCCAAGACTGTCCGTATAGGTCGAAGGCTTCGCCGATTCCAAAATGCGCAATGAGATTGTCGAGCTCAGCCATGAAGAGCTCGACAGTCCAAAAGCCCTTGGGTTTGTCCGGGAGATGGGTTGACATTCCACACCCGAGCTGGTCGTAGAGTATGACGGGGACTCCCTGGGGGGCTGCAAGCTCTGCGATGGGAAGGATGTACGTATGAGGCATTCCCGGTCCCCCATGTAGGGCGACGAGCGGGCGAGTTCCAGGCTTCAAGTCTCCGAAGATTTTGTATCCCGTTTGGAACACTTCATCGCCCACAGGGAACTGGATACTCCCAACTCTTTGGTTCGGGGACTTGTCCATTGTTATGGCGCGAGGGAAGATAACGAGACTCTGGCATGATCAAAAAAGAAGACAGAAATTGTTCGCGTGGAACTTGGATCCGCGGAGATACCGCGGAGATAACGCACGCCCGTTATGTATACATTGTTGCTATGTTTGGTAACCTTTCTGAGCTATGAAACAGTACTAGCAGTCGCTTCCGTGTGGAAAAAAAAACAGAACTAAAAAGTTGAACCGTACGAAAGTTCGTCAAGGGCTAATAGTCACATTGACTAATTATCTCGAGCGAGGAAATCCCCTCCGACCTGCAGATATCTCTCCTTTTCTTTAGAGAACGGCATATGGCTGCTCTTGGCAAACTGCACCCACTTGACCTTGGGTATCCACTCAAAAAACGGGGGTGACTGCAACATCCTGTGCCTTGTCGTAGCGCCTGGATCCGTTGATACTTGAAACAGAGTCGGAACAGATATCCTGTGGAGGTCTGCGATGACCGTCCAAGTCGCCAGCGTCCCCGTAGCATTGAACTCCGATGGACCAATCCTAGAATTAATTTCCTTCAGACTGACGTAGAATGGCAAATGGAAACGAAGTATGCATACATGGTGGAATATACCGTAGGATCAGCTTCAAGGGCCTCGAACGCACTCACAAGTTCATCCGGCCAAGGTTTCTCTGTGCACAAGTGTTCTCGTTGAACTGCTGGATGACCTGCTGGTACTCGCTTTCTGTAGCAAGGTATTCCTCGCTGTCTGTCACAAGCTCGTTCCTTTTGACCGTTTCGCAGAAAGTGTCGGGGAATCCGGCCAACAGTGCATTGGTGCCGACCACCCATAATTCCATTGACGCGGGAGAATCAGAGACAGTGAGCCGCTTGAGGCCTTCGGGACTCTTGCTGATTACATAGCTGGCCGCCAGCATGCCGCCCCAGAATAATCGTAAAGATCAGACTTCTCCATTTTGAGATGAGCCAGAAGATTGTCGAGAAAAGGTCCGTCATCCAAAACTCCGCGCTTTTGTTAGGAAGATGGGTCGAGACGCCACAACCTATCTGGTCGTAGAACACGATAGGTATTCCTCAAGATGCTACGAGCGGCGTTCGGTGGGGCTTCAAGTCTCCAAAGACTTTGAATCCCGTCTGGAACGTTTCCCCTTCGAAGATGAAGTCGAGTGTACCGGTGGATGGTTCTGTCATGGTGGTGGGTCAGTGGGTCTTGGGCCCCACTTCAGCAAGCATCCTACTCATAAAAGCGTCGCTATTGGCAGCAGGTCGGTAGACACACATGTCTGTTCTCCGCGATCCCATTCAGTGGGTCCCGGTAGGTACTCAGAGTTAATACCAAATGGAGGGTCCAAAGTTCGGCTATGTATGACTGATAACCGAATTGACCGACCCAGAAGTCCGTCTTCTCTTTCCGAGACGTAGAACCGCAAGAGGTCTTGGAATATGAATAAGCCAGAGATCATCATATGTATTTCTCTCAACGGCTGTAGAATGGGAAGAGAAATGAAAGGAGAAGCGCACCGAATGCGAGACTTGTTTCTAAAGCTTCTTCCAGACAATCAAGCGCTCCTTCCCCACATGTGTAGGGCTTGAGCTCGTCGGGTCCCTATCCACAACCTTCTCCCACGCTTCACCGAGAGGAGCTAAATAGTGATCCGGCCGAACGAACCAAGGCGGGCCGACATCCGTCTCTGGGGCGAGCGGGAACACCAGGGTGATAAGATACCCCCCAGGTTTAATTAAGGAGTTTATCTGAACGCCCCACTCTTGGCGTCGAGACGGGGGAATTGCGACGAAGAAGCTGTATTTTTTGGACTTCATAAAGAGAGCACAACTGAACCATACGCACTTACGTGTAGTCGTAAATGAGATCGAACTTTTCGTCTTCTGGTACCGCAAATGAGAAGAAATCGTGAACCTCGAAACGAACGAGGTCCCCCGTTATATCTCTGAAGAACGTTGAGTTCTGATTCATTGAGACTTGTAGGCAGAATACTTCGACGCTTTCTTGACCGCTTCCGAGGAAATATCAATCGCCAAGGTGTCCAAACCTAGTTCGGATGAAATGAATTTCGCGTCGTACCCCTTGACTAGTGGTTAGAAATCCAATTTGCCGGCGTTGACATACAATACACACGGATCCACACCCCGGGACGAAGGCACGTCCAGTCTTGGGGAATGCAACCTCGCCAGACTGCACAACCTCTCTCAGCGGAGGCTGAATATCTCCCGCGTCCCATGGTGTGATCTTTTGGTTCCTTCGCGTAGTTAGCGTACGAAACTAGAGTCGAATGTGAAGTACCAAGCTTGGTCCCAAGTTTGTGGATCGTCCGTGATCATTGCCCGCAGTTTGGCCATCTCTAGGCGCGTCTCGTCTGTCGGTGTCGTTGGCGCGGGTGTCGCCATGGCGTTGGTTTGGTGGGACAAGGAATTCCTGAAGTTAAAGATGAGTGGTCGAAATAAAGTAGCAAGCCGATAAGAGATTCCTAATTTACCCGGCGAGAGAAGATGTGTCTGAGAACCGTGACGTCGTGGCTGTGTCAGGGTACAGCCACGACCGCACTTGCACCAAACTGTGATGAAGAGCAGCGACTTTCTCCTTATCTTCGTGGGTCATATGGCTCTACAGAACAGGAAGAACTTAATGTCTTCCCCCTACCTCTCAGGTGGCCCTACTGTGCCCCCCCATTGCGACCTTTCTGATCTCTGGCTGCGGATGTGATCTGTTAATAAGTATCCTGCTGTCCATGTGAGTGCAATTCATACATCCATCACAAGGTCGTTAAGATAAACACAGTCTCGGGTACTTACCTGGACACATTGTGAGCCAGTCCTCTTGTCTTCCTACACTGACATTCAGGACATGTGTTCCAGCACGCATTTTGGCTCATTTACCGCAAAATGGAGGCCGAAGAACGCTTTGGGGAAGCGGGATTCAAATGCAAGCGTTCACAGTTCTATCTGTCGTATCTTTATGCCGACTATTTTGCGCACAGATACCGGGTATGGGCACTTCGAGCAGAATTACACCGTAGTTCCGTCCACGCCGCCGCCTTCATATGGGGCCACAGTTGGCGCAAGCGTGTAAACTGGAATATCTACCCTTCGCGTCCAACATTTTTTCCGGTTCCATGGATTGGCCGAGACCATTACCGTCTGTATATCTTGAATAACAGTACATAGTCACCGGTTATTCGCCGAGCTAGCCTAGAGATGAAATAAACTAGATGGCATTCATAACCGAGACAGGTAACATTGTTACGTGACCCTCATCTTTTGAACCTTCTTCTTGGGAAATGCCCGACGTTCCCCGCGATGCATTTGTCGTCCCCAAAGATCGTCTGGATGTCATTGGCACTACAATTGAGAAATTCTCATTCAGATTAGTGGTGATCGCATCATCATCGCGTTGGTCATGTCGGAAGGATAGTCTGGTGCTTGGTACATGTGTGAGTACGGTAGCGTCGTATTCCTGACCTTGTGCGACCCGCACAATTATGAGCAATTGAGCGATCCCCTGCGCGGTTTGCATTAGAAACTGAGATGTACTTTTGTGCCAGCACTCACCTGAATGAGACAGTTCTCAAGCAAAATCAGGTTCTGGATGTCGCTGTGGACAGCGAAGGTAACGACGAAGATGACGTCGAAAATGAAGTAGAGGGAAGCAGACTCGATGAGCGTCGCAGTAATTGAGGTGTACGTGGCGCTAGAAGCGCTTTGATCCGGTTGCGCGCCATAAGAAGTTGTGTAGTCACGAGGATCGTGAAAAGGAGGTTGAAAGTGCAGGATAGAACGAGGAACGACAGGTGGACATTCAGATTGAAGAATATTGCATGATTCTCTGCGGAGACCATGACGGCGATAGCGAGGGCTGCGAACTAAATTATTCAAGGCTTTACTACACAATGGACCAAACTTGCCGACGATAGCAAGATATACAGAACTCATTAAAGTTACCACCGCGATGTGGTAGTCCCAAATGACGAAACAGCGGTACAACAGCAAGAGGTTCATCACACCATAATGAAGTTTCTGGCCGCAAGGATTAAGGAAGCAATAGTATCCAAACGGAATTACGTACGAGTCAATTGCCATGCGATTGTACCAGTAGTCGAATTCGTTCTCGATCAAGAAGGAGAGATCTCTAGCTCCACCACGGAAATTGACCCAAATGTCCTCCGTGTCTGAGTTTTATGTGCTTAGGCCTGAGAAATCCAATGTTCTATGAAAAAAAGTACTCACATCGTGCATTAGCTGCGAAGCCGATGGAACCAAGCAGGAAGGTTATGGCTAGACTCGAACCAGTCGTGATTCAGCGATTGATGATAGTCGATCAATAGAGTAGCTGAATAACGTGATCGACTGTCATCAAACTGCCCTTGGGATCTGGTTCGAGTCTAGGTTATGGCAACATAACCAATTAAGATACGGGCATGCAATCTGTCGAGTTTGATTCTTGCCGAGCGTTCCCCTTTGTACAGCGCAATACAGGCCTGAATGCTTAGCAAAAAGAATATGCCTGAAACGCCGAATCAGCTGGGTGATGAACAGTCTTCCAAATTGAGTGTTTGGAAGACGAACCATAGGTGAAGCCATCGAGGATCATTCCATCGAGTCGGGACCGTTCAAGTCATGGGTCTGACGAGGGAAGGTCGCTGGACATGCCCCCGTTTGCGAATGGTCCTGGAGAGACGAGATACGGACAGCCGGCGCCAGGCCCGGGCCCACATGTCGCCAGAATCTGATGGTCTGCGTCGGGTAGTGCTTATCGTCATTTTTATTGGCAAGTCATTTCGGCCTTTTGTGAGCGCCATTATCCCGGAAGATGCACTATTCAGGTATTTACCTTCCTCCTTTTGGATGATCACGTAGAAATTCTATTCGGGGTCAGACGATTGGGGTCAATTTGACTGATTAATATGAGGTTTTGACGAGAAAATTCGGCTGCACCCAACCATGTGCTTTTATCTTTCAAGTAGCGACAAGGAGCGCTCAGTGACGCGACAGGACGCGACACATTGACCTCTTCGCCGACTGGAACAGACGCGAAGGAAAGCAATACTGAAAGGAATTGAATGAGAAGGGGATAGTCAACTGCGCCGGAACAGAACCTCGGCGGTATCCTGCTAGAGTTTTGTAAGCGTTTTAGCCGGTATCAAGATACGACCTTCAGTACAATGACCACACCTGTGAATTCTCCGACCTTGAACCCTCTCGTCAAGCAGCTTGGGTTGCTCAAGCATCCGGAAGGAGGTGCGTGCTTGTCGATCTGCAGGAACGACGCCAATGAAAAGCGCCCAGGCTACTTCCTCGAGACCGACCGTCAACCTGACGAAGTGCCCAGTCCATTTGTAGGCAAGTGCCAGAGATCTCGCATCCTGGATGGTTCACTCATTCAGCAGACAGATGGCGGGCTAAGGTCACTAGCAACGGCCATCTACTACCTTTTAGACTATGACAGTCCAAGCGGAGTGATTCACATGAACAAATCTGTCGTAGGTCACCGTTTCCAAGAAAATTCGCAGAATTTAGACAACATGCCACTCTAGACGTATCATGTTCTGCACCAAGGTCGAGTCGAGTACACCCTCATAACACCGGGGAGTCCTCCCACCGTCGAGAAGAAGGTGATGGGGACGGGAGTGGGTGAGATGCGTCAACTTCTCGTCGGGACCGGGGTTTGGAAGATGTCCCGACTTCTTCCGGCGGATCTGGCGGAAGCGAAGACCGAGGAGGAGAAGAGGAATTTGGGATGCTTGATTACTGAAGTGGTCGTCCCGGGGTTCTACTGGGAGGATCACAAGTTCTTGAAGAACGGCGAGCTGCTCGATCTCTTGAAGGACACTCCGAACAAGGAGAGTCTCATATCTGAATTGAACGGCCATCTCAAGAAGTTTTGAGCACGATCTGCGAGCGTAGAAATTGCGTACATGACTGTTAGCGAGCGTCTCCACATAGCTCCACATATCACTTATTGAATCGACGCAAACTGGGGTGGCCTCAATCGAACGCCAGAAGTCTGAATGACAGCGCAGGTCTAATTCTTCCTGGTTGCATTGGAGACGCCGAGTTAAAATCGGACACGGTGAAGACCAGCCCAACAAAACCAGGCAAAGTTGCGGGATCCAAATTGGGACGCGAAGGAAACACGAGCAAACATTCTTCTCCTTCGGAGTCTTTCACTACGCCGGCGTACCTTTACCATTATTCAAACATCTCCGCCTAGAAGGCGTCATATTTCTGCTACTCCTACATCTCATGCATTTCGCAAAAACTCACACGCTAGTCCTCGGGATTCTCGCCGATAGAACTTACAGGACAACTTCAAACGTTGGATGGATCAGCCCGCTGGAGCAAGATATCTACGGTCCTGGTGCTACGATACTCGCCAAGTGGGCCTCTACCGAGACGATCGATTCACCATCTTTCAAGCTCTGCATGGCGTCTCCCTCAATTTCGCCGCGTATCAGCGACAGACGTAGCTCATCAACCACCGGCAACTGTGGCGCGACTGTTTGGCCAACGGTAGCCGAAAGCGCCGGAGTCTATCAGGCCCCGGTGTCAGTCTCTTTCCTCCAGCCCTCGTAATATAAGCTGACCTTTGCGCGCACAGGACTGTCCCCGATGTGCCCTCCCGCGGAGAGTTCTATTTACAAATGGAGAATGGCTCCGGTACCAAGATGCGCTCTCCGGTCTTCACCCTTAGTCGTGAGTCGCAGCTAGAGAGCGTTTGCAATAATCTCACTCTCTTCTAGCTGTCGGTGCATCCACAGCGAGCACGTCCTCAAGTGGCTCCGTACCCATCGCTGGTATCGAGCCTCAAGCTCAAGCGCCTTTGGGCCCTGCAAGTCTGCCCGCTGTTCCCGTTGCTCCCATAGCCCCGCCTCTCTACCCTGGCTCCCTGTCCGCTGTAGCTCCTGCTGTGCCGACGCCGTCGAGCGCTAACGAAGCCTCTGCAACTGCGACATTCGACCCCAGTGTTCTTTCTGCAAAGTCTTCGCCTCCAACCGTGGCCTTCGCCGTGCCCTTGGCTGCAGTGGCGGCGATCCTTCTAGTTGCGAGCGGGTTATTCCTCAAGCACCGACGCAAGCTGCGCGCGCAGCGGGCAAAATGTGCTGAAAAGCCATCGCGCACCGGGACGGTCACCAGCCGCAAATCACACACAAGCTACGGCAGCGAGGTGGACCATGCTCTACACGTGCTTTCCCGCCATCAAGGATATCGAAGCCCGCCTCTCCCGTTGTTCATGCCATCGGCCTATAGGACAAAGGAACGGGACACCCGCCCATCGAAACGGGATACATTTCCTCAGCCTACGTATGCTCCCTGGGACGCGCCTGCCTACGCCTACGTTCCGCACCACACGGATCCGCCCACCTACGACGCCGGCACGCGCTCATCGCCATCTTCCTTGCCCTATCCGGGCCCTACCGAACGACCGCGTCTTCCGCCCATAGCTACAACCGGCAGCTTCATGTCTTCAAGCAACCCAACGACGCACGCCGTGCTCGCTGACTACGTTCTCCCGTCGCCGACCCTCCCGTCGTCAACCTCGACCCCCCGCTGCTTGCTTCCTGCACCTCAGAAGCTGCAACTTCGGGACGACGGTGGTCGAGGCTACTTCGCGGAGAACCCGCTCGGAAGCCCTTCTGACGAGCGGCGCAGCGAAAGAGACCTGTACGCGCGGGTGCAGAGCAAGCTACATGTGTATCGTCGCAGCTGAATATTATTATATTATTTACTTTGCAGAATTTGTTAGGTTTCTCCACGTAAGTGCCGTGTACAGCGAGGGTCGATGCTAACAAGTACTTTCGTCTTACATTCCACGCCGAAATCAAGCAAAATATTCGGATATTTGTTTACTAATACAAGGTTTGTCTGCATGCTCACGTATTTCTATACAGGTTTTTTTTCATACTGGCTATAAATGCTGACGATGGTAAGTAGTTCAAAATAAGAGCGGGGTAAAATTACGACTCCAGGATTACGACGATGCTTCGACTAGACGCTTCTCCGTTTCTTTGGGTGTAACAGGGGTGTGTCCAGCTCGCAGCTTGACGTCCTTGAACCAGCTCTCGGAGGGCAGATTCAGCGTCGGGGGACGCTGGTAGATCCGCTTGGCCCGAGGAAGGTTTTTCGACCCAATTAAGGTGTTGGCCGCGCTGACAACTGCCCGACACTTGGATGTGGTGACGTCAGAAGAAATGCCAACGCCCCAGACGCTGCCTACGCCGGACTTGGAAGGAGAGTCGGCGGAGAAGTGCATCTCGACAAAGCTGCACGCTTTGGTGTCGACAGCGTGGGCAGCAAACTCTCCGGCGACGAGTTCGATGGCGAGGCTCGAGCGAAGGGCGTCGATGATAGCGAGAACGGGGGTGGCGCCGTTGCCCTGGATGAGGCGAACCGTGCCATCGACGGACAGCTGGCCTTCGAAGCGCAGTGGGGTCATGGTGGCCAGGTCGTCGGAAGTGCCAGCGAAGGTCATCATGTCATCGGAGTAGTCGGACATGGGAGATAGATGGGCGTCTGGAGTAGAAGGGAACAGGCGATAAGAATCGAGGCGGAGGCGACCCATCGACTTCGCCCCGATGGTGTACGTCGTTTTGAACGTGTCAGTGATCAAGGAGACTGTCATCTCCTTGCCCGACTGCTCCGCCAGCGTCTGAACGACACCGTAGAACGACACCTGCATCCGGCGGGGCATCTCGAGCTTCATGCTCTGCTTGATGACATGCGCCGCACCGGCCTTGCCGCTCTGGCTGCTGACCCGGATAAGGTCGTCGTACGACTTGCCGAGATCCTTAGGGTCCAGGGGGACATAGGGCATCGACCACGACTTGATACCTTCGCCAGAACGCTCGACATCGAGCCACCGCTTCTCCTGGGCGTCAAGACCCTTCTTGATGGCGTCTTGGTGAGTCCCGGCGAAGGCAGAGAAGACGAGACTACCGGCGTAGGGGTACCGGGTGGGAACCGCCATCTCGTTGACGCGGCACACGATAGCGACGATCTCGGAGAGGTTCGAGAAATCGAGGTTGGGGGAGACGCCCTGAGAGTAGAGGTTGAGAGCAAGGGTGATGAGATCGACGTTCCCCGTGCGTTCTCCGTTCCCCAGGAGGCATCTAGGTAGATTCAGTAAGAGAATACAATCAAGTCCAAGAGACTAACCCCTCGACACGATCACCGCCTGCGAGAAGACCAAGTTCTGTGGCGCCGACGGCGGTACCTAGAAAGACGCCGAATGAGACGGTGACCAGGACTCGAAACGTGAGCGTACCTCGGTCATTGTGGGGATGGAGGCTGAGCAGGACACTGTCCCGCTGGTGGATATGGTTGCTGAAGTACTCCACCTAGTCTGTGATAAGAACGCGACTTTGCTAATTGATCGAGGACATAGGCTTACTTGGTCGGCGTAATGATTGCTGGGGGCACATTCAACGGTGGCAGCAAGGTTGAAGATCATTTTGTTTTCGGGGGTAGCTTTGCCCCAGGCTTCGAGAACCCGGTTTCCAAGCTCAACCGCAAACTCGGGCTCAGTCTGGGAGAAAGTCTCCAGGCAATAATTAAGGGTGAATTTAGTTCCTAAATAATATAGTTAACGAAGGGTATGCAGATAACGAAGAAAAAAGACGAACCTGATCGAGCGGTCTCTGCTTCGGTCAGTTCTCTGACCAAGCGAACAGCATTCAAAGTAAGTTCTATGGTCTGTTCCTTGCTGTTGCGGAACACAACCTCGCGGAAAACGGGGGAGACAGCGTTGTAGAGGTGAATAATTGCGTGTTGTGCACCGGCCAAAGACGCGATGGACTTTTTGATCAAGTCGGGGCGTGCGGGAGTGATCACCTGAAATTCTGTTGTTGAGTCTCGATGTCAAAATAAAAATAAACTGCGTCACCTGTAGGGCGACGCCGTCGGGGACTTCATTATTCTCAATAAGGGAGCGGACGAATTGATACTCGAGCTCAGATGCAGAGGGCTAGGTCGATGCATCAGTCAATAAGAAAGAGTGGCGAGGGAAAGACTCACATAAGCGACTTCGATCTCTTTGAAGCCGATCTGCAGCAGAACTCTGCAGCGCGAATTAGACCAAAATACAATACGATGAGCGAATGGCTTACTTGAAAAGCTCTAGTTTGGTAGCGTTGCTCATGGGATTCACGAGGGCCTGGTTTCCGTCGCGTAGGTCAGTGGAAAGCCATTGGGGTGCCGAAGTAGTGCATTTGTTGGGCCATTGACGGGTATATCCCGAGGGAAATGGTACCGCACGATAGGGCACATATTTCGTTGAGGGGTCAGCTCTGGAGTTAAGTCGCAGCGTCAGAGCATGGCAAGAGGGATGGTAAATTAGGCCTACAACATAGGCATGGTAAACGGTTTATTGTGAGATTTGGAAGAGGAGTAATAATGTCGCCTTGTGAAGTTTTCCGGTCGTTTAAATACTGTTTGCATAGCTCCAGACTCCGGCAACTCCCAGATTATCGCATGGATCAAGGAATTGACTTTGTGAGATGCGCAGCAGGCTGTGGAAACAAAAGGAATCGCCAAGCCCCGCATTAATCGCCAATGAAAGACACTAGATTCCATTCTGGGATCATGATTCCGGGTGATAGAAGGAAAGCTTGTCCATGTAGGTGACGATCACCCGGTAACAGTCCAGATTGGTGCATTGTGTCATAGCGGTATACAGTCATCAAGTGAAGGATTTTCTGTCCATTGGAGTCCTGGAGTCTTGTCGACGTCATCAAGTCTCGAGGTACGCAAGATCTAGGGAGTAGAATATAGACTCGAACCGTTTCCTACTCATGAGGAGCGGGCGTGAGGAAGAGCTCCTGGAGACTCGGAGGCTTGAAGATACTTGTCAACCGGAAAAGGATTCTGTGCGGGGATATTTCGGGTAGCTTATCTTGTCTCTTTGGAAGCGCCAAGGGTGCCAAAAATAACGTGGGAAAGCGGACAGATACGGAACTTGGACTCGACCAATCGCTTCAAGACCGTACCCAGAAAACCGCGGTCGAATCGGGATAGACTGTGCTCGGGAAACGACACGGGCACGCAAAAAGACCAAGTCAGCAACGGCCAAATGGGTTGACGTTGCATTACCGGGATAGCCGCGTGAAATCCGAGTCGCAGGAAAGATGTGGCGGAACCTCGATGTGGCTATTGTAGGCCTATAGCGAGCTTGATCGAATGGCCCATAGATTCGGGCAGAGCCCAAGGCGAGGACCTCTCCGCCGGCGTCTCTTGTGGGAAACAGGGAGCGATGCCATGCTTCCGTGGTGGCCACAAATCCAAGTCCGGACTGCGGAGGCCGTTTGATTGGTTTCCGCCCTGGAGTAACGGAGTCGTTTATCGGAACCCCGGAACGACCCAAAATACAAACTACTGCTGTTGAATCCAAACCTATGGCACAGTATCCGGCGGAACGATCCAAACCCACGAACCAGGACTCAGTGTTCTGGTAGGACTTATTCCGGCGGGTGTTGGGCGGCCAAGCGCTTCCTCAGGCTCTCAAGCACAGATGGACACCATGAGTCTTTTCCTCGAGCCGCCGGCGTTTGCATCAACTTCCTGCTCCTTTCGTGGGGCCTTGCTTTGTGATACGCAGATCAGACAGCGTGTAGGTTGTCTGGTTGCTTTTGGATTTTTTGGAGAATGCATACTCGAGCAATCCGTGTGGCTGCTGTAGCCTGTGCTATCTATCGCCATTCCCGGATTCTTATCGCCATTCTGGTATCCACCCCATTTTTCTCGGGCTGACATGGTGATACCGGTGTGAACGCCGGAGGACAAGATTTTTTTGCGCGCCGGCCAAGTACATCCTTTTTCTGCCGAGGTGGGATGAAACTGCATGACCGAATGGCCATATTTCAATTGGAGTATGTTTATTCAACTACAAGTTCTGGATACCAAGTCTCCTTCACCAAACTACTCGCCGCTGCCATGTCCCGCCCAAATTCTCTTGATTCAACCTCCACTTCTCCACCTTCAAATGACAGCCCCGGTAATGTGCTCGCAGGGCAGAGTTGTATTCTTGCTGAAACCGAGTGCGAACTACAGCAGCCACGGACATCGAGAAAGCACCCCACGAAATCAACTCCCTGAACACCGTTCACACTTCTTCAATCACTATAAATTCTCCAGACACGTCTGAACCTCGGATTGTTGTCTCTTGGGATGGTCCAGACGATCGCGAAAATCCTCGCAACTGGTCGAATCGCACCAGGTGGACTGTCACAGTGGTTGTCAGCTTATTCACCTTCATCAGGTCTGTTCATCCATTCGACCACCGTGATTTAACAGCTGAGCCTTTGCAAGTCCCGTCGCGTCTTCCATATCATCGCCCTCGCTGCCTGCCATTTCCGCGGATTTGAAGATCCAGCCGGGCTCCATTCTTGAGAACATGACGCTCTCGATCTTTGTATTAGCATATGCGATCGGTGTGAGTCTCTTGCCTTATACAGTGGTCCAGTGTTCAACATCCGACAGCCGCTATTTTGGGGTCCACTGAGCGAGCTCTTTGGACGTTTGCTTGTCCTGCAGGTGTCCAACATCTGGTTCCTCGGTGCGACACAAATTTTTTGGTCGTCCCTTCGGAGGCTGATATCTGTTGCAAGTTTTTAACACGATCTGTGCCTTTGCGAAGACTCCGGCGCAGCTGCTGATCTTTCGATTCCTTGCCGGTTTTGGAGGCGCTGCCCCACAATCAATAGGGGGTGCCATCGTCGGCGATATGTGGTCACCATCCGAACGTGGCATGGCGATGTCATTGTACTCGATCGCTCCACTTGTGGGTCATCTTGAATTATTTTTACTGCCCCGAGTCTGATGTTTTCGCAGGTGGGTCCATCAACCGGTCCGTTGGTCGGCGGGTGGATCGCACAGAAAAGCCAATGGCACTGGGTCTTTTTAAGCGTTAGCATTGCCGACGCGATACTGCAAATTGCGGCCTTTGTATGTTTTATTCCCTTCCCAGAAAGAAACGAAATTGATTCTCCGACAGATATTTTTGCGCGAGACATATGCGCCAGAAATCCTCAAGCGAAAAGCGCGCTCGGTTCGTAAATTGACCGGAAATTCAAACGTTCACTCGGCCTTCGAGGACTCGAAGCGCTCTTGGACAACTGTGATGGGACGCGGTATGGTTAAACCGCTTGTCTTTCTCGGCACAGAGCCCATCGTGCAAGTTTTCGCTCTCTACATGGCCGTTCTCTATGGTGTCCTCTACCTGAGTTTGACGAGTGAGTGGCCGGCAGCTCCACCCATTCAACATTCTAATTTACTCGCTCCAAGCCTTCGTGAAAGTATTCACGATCCAGTACAACGAAGGCACAGGACTCGCTGGCATTCATTATCTTGCAATTGCCTTGGGCTCCACTGGTGAGATTATTGACGGTGGCCTTGCACATGGCTGAACCAGTTGCTTCGGACAGTGGGGGGCCAGCTAGGAGCTCAGGTGCTGACTCGCGTGTATTTGCATCTGAAGGCGAAGAATGGTGGAGTCGGTGTCCCTGAGATGCGGTCCGTATCCCTCCGCACTTTCACAGGCTTAAGTTCTAATTTGTCCGTAGACTACCACTCCTTATGGTCTCGGCCACTACTCTTCCCATTGGCTTGTTGATATACGGATGGTCTGTACAAGTCCATGCGTTTTGGCTGGTACCGGGTAAGATCGCAGTATCCGTTGGGTTGCTTATTTACTTACCTGAGTCTTCCAGACATTGGAGTATTCATTTTCTCGATTGGCATAGGTCTGTATCTCACGTTTTTTGACTATGACCAAATTTTATGACAATTGACAGGCGCCAATTGGACTTGCATTCAAACGTATCTGGTAAGTGTTTCTTTGCCCTTCGCTCCTCGTTCTTATGATGTAATGCAGGTCGATTCCTACTCCATCTATGCAGCCAGTGCCATCGCGGGCGTATCATCCTTCAGAGCGTTTGCTGGGTTTGGATTCCCGCTGTTCGCAGATCAAATGTATGCTCAGCTAGGTGACGGTGAGTACTTGACCATGTCTAGTCAAGAAACTCTCTTACGCCGCGGTTCACAGGATGGGGAAACTCCATCCTTGCCCTCATTTGTTTGGTGATTGGCTGTCCTGCGCCGTTCGTATTCTATCGATACGGCGCCCGACTGCGCGCTCGTAGTAAAGGAAGTTCTGTAGAGCAGTGAACGCACATGCGCGTGTCATTGGAGACCGTAGTCTGGAGATTCCCGTCCTATCAAGATAGATAGTAGGACAGGTGTAGCCTATAGGTTTCCTCGAATCGGCCGCAGTAACAATCACGATGATAGACCGAAACAGGCGTGAGAGGTTCTTGGCACTCATAGTATCAGATAATCGAAAATCCTAATTCCGTGAGAATGCACTTACAATGATACGGACCGTGGAAAGAATTACACGGAACGCTGGCCGCTCCGAACTAGTAGCGTGCGCCGATATCCGAGGACCACCCGAGCGAGTTTACACGAGTCTACACGCCCACGAGGGACCCAATGAGAGGTGTATCCATGAGGTACCCAATCAGGGAAGTATTTTGGGCGGTTCACGTATCTAGCACTCGGCTTTTGCCTTTCGACTAGGCGTGTGAATATGAGTTGCCAGGGAGCCCCAATATTTTGTCCCCGAGGAAAGTTGGAATTATTTAGTACCGCCGCGTCCGGACATCTTTACACCGGCGTGCGACCGGGTAGCTCGTGAAATATGCCCAGACGATCGAGAGACTTCGATATGAACCCAAGGATATAAGCCATGCGCTTCTGTGAAGACTTGGGGGGGTAGTGTGGGTAGGCCTTGAAGGCAGTGAACTGCGGAGAGAAGGTGGGGTTGTGGTGCGCGAAACACGTGGCGACGCGTTTGGAAACTTTAATTATGTCAAGGTCAAGTGATCGTTCCATGATTTGTCCATGATAAGGAAAACTGAACAAGGAGAATCTAAAGGTAATCATTGATACCGCCGCGGCGATACCACGAGGGTTTACCACAATTAGATGGCCGTAGTCGTCATTCAGAGACCACACCAACTTGGCAAATAAAGGAAGGTGGGAGCAAGTGCATCTGAAAAAATGACAACAGCTCCGCTTTCGACGCGTGGCGGAGGAACATCACTGAGCGTGATGCACCAGCTCGACGAATTTCGAGGGAGAGATATTGTTCTTCATGTCTGTTTCTCACCTAGGGCTTCCGCCCGTTGCCTGTGCCGCGGGTCAACGGTACCCGTCGAACGGGTGCCGTGCCCGTTCCGTCAGCGATTTTTCGTGCTCGCTGACGGCACGGCCACGGCACGGGTTCGACCCGTCTTCACCCGTTGAAAAACGGCCGCCACGGGTGTCGCAACGGGTCGACGGGTAGCATTAAACCACGCAGAATCTCACAAGAGCACGTAGTTGACGGCGCCTACTTGGTGCCTGCTCAGATCTTGGGACAAGCACGGCGGTCCGGAAAAAGCCGAATTTTACCGCCGCTGATCTGGTCACTCCACACTTTGCTTTTGACTACGATGTTGTATTACGGCGTTCCTACGGGTGCGGTGCTCTCTCTATCCGAACTCAGCTGGAGCCTGCCAGTTCCTCACTGCCCGACTCCTTGTGGTTCTGTTATTCCCTGAAATACTTCTCAAACTTGCGCTTCCTCTGTTGTAAATTTCAGTCTGGATTTCTGAAGGCTTGATGATTGGTATCTTTTGTGACCGCCGCCTGAAATTACTGATTTTGTGCCTCAACCTGGCCCCGACCCTGAGCACTCTCACCCGTCTGACCACGCCATGACCGAGCCATGACCGCCTCCCCGAGTTTATCCCCATTTCTTGGCTTCCAAACACTCGTCTTGACCTCAAAGTGCATGATCTCAGGCCGGCCTGGGAGTGGCTCGCGCGTTTCACTGTCGGCTACTGCTCCCACGAAGCTCATTGGTTGTGCCCATGCATTCCTTTGGAGCATTATTCCCGTACCCTGAGCACCAAAGCCTCGCCTCAGGCGCTTTACTATCGCGAAACTTCTTTTCACAATTCTACAGCTCTCATTGGTCGCGCCCGTACCCGCCTTTCCGCCTTTCCGACCGCCATGCCCACGCCTCGGGCATTCTAAGGTCTCGGGCATTCTAAGGTCGGCGGGCTTCCGAATTACGTGTTGCGCAACTCCAACATCGTGCCGGTTGTTCCACCAGTTGCATCTCTTCCGCCCGTCCACTCGGCTCCCCGCAGAAGGACTTCACCGCTAGGTATCGCGTCCAGCAGCGTGTCGTTCTGGATGAGCTTCGGGAGTACTACAGTCTCCCACACGAGGACTTCAATCTTTGCGATCCTATCCAGTGGTGGGTCGCACGTAAGGCACAATTTCCAAATCTATTTTGTCTCGCCCGGGATATCCTCACTATTTCTAGTACGTTTCAAATCTTGAATCTCAAATATAAATCTCATTATCTGTAGGGTCGGCTGTTGCAGTGGAGCGCATTTTTTCCGGTGGCCGCGACACCATATCTCTCAGACGGGCCAGCCTCAAGCCCGACACCATCAGAACACTTATGATGGTTAAGCAACTCCGCCTTGCTCGTAACGCTGTCCAGGACATTCTGGGGTAGAATTACTTCGAATTACACGCTAAAACCCATTTTAACTCGCCCGTTAATTCCCGTTGTACCGTGTGAGCGTGCCGTCCCGTCAGAGATTTGGAAACGCGAACGACGGCCCGTCTGACAAACGGCCGTGCCCGTGGTTCACCCGTCGAATCGACGGTCGTTGCCGTCGCGGCAACGGGTGGAAGCCCTATTCTCACCTCCTACATCGCGACTCGAAATGGCCGCGAGGGTAAAGCTGATTCAGGAGCAGAGAAGACGTACATGCGATGCGGACTCGGCATACGTAGTCCGAGTTAGATTGTTTAGTGAGTAATGCGACGTACAGAAAACAGGGAGGCAAGATGTTGTAGCGACCTGAGCGAAGAGAAATAAGACAATACAGCGAAACACCAAAAACAACGGCGTAGGAAAGCGGGCCGAGACGAGAAAAACGAGGAGAGCGTGATGAATGTAGGATGCAGGGGACGGGAAAGTGAATGCAGATGGGGATATCGGTCTAAGCGTGTTATCGCGGGCGTTCAGGCGACCACGCCTGAACCTCGCGGCCCATGACAAATACCACGTCTTCTTCGTCCTCGTCGTCCACCTCCTCCGCATCGTCAATGGACGCGTGTCCAGCCTTGTCCGCCTGCAGCAGCAGCGAGTACGGTGACTCTGCTTCCACCACGCTCGGTTGGGCAGTCGGTAGCACGAATTTCTCCCACCCCTCCGTGCTGCGCACCCACTCGCCACGAATCTCGGCGTAGTCCGAAAGTCCCAGGACGTCTCGCACGAGGTTGACGTCAGACGTCTTGGACTGCACGCGCTTGAACGACGCAAGCACCTCAATGCGTACCCAGCCTCTGGAATCCATCTACGTACCCACAAATTCAGCCTCCCGTCCGCCATGCAAAAATAGGGGAAAAAACTAACCTGCTGACGGAGATACAAGTCCGTTGCCATGTTATCCGGGCTGAGGTAAAACTCGAGCTGGCTGAGAATCTCCTGCCGAAGGCGGTCGATGGGGAACGACAGACGCGTGCGGGGCGTCGGTACCGGGGCGAGATGCTGCGCGGGGGGCTGGGGGTAGTCGTAGCCAGTGGGCATATACGGCGCGGGGTAATATCCCTCCGGCATGAGCGGCGTAAAGCGCGGGGGCGGCGTGATGTTGAACGGTGGAGCCTGCGGCGCCGGTTGTTGCTGGGGCGGCGGCGGGCGGGGTTGTTGCTGGAACCCGCCGCGCGGGTAGCGGCCCCCACGGTACCCCCCCCGCCCACGGCGCCCAGCATATCCACCGCGCGGTTCGTAGTTATACCCACCACCGCTATACGACCCTCGCCGTGTCCGGCCGATGGGGTAGTCCATGTCGCGCGGGCGATCCTCTGGATGTGGCGGATGTTCCGGTGGACCACGCGGTACGTACGCATTGCGCCCCTCCTCGCGCGCATACCCCCCGCCGAAACCATACCCAAAGTCCTTCACCTCCCACTCCGAAGACTCCCCTGGGCGCCGCTCCGCGCCCCCGCCGTTCCCGTTCATCACCGCACCCGCACCAGGACGCGGACTAGAATGGGGAGCAGCGCCGTCTCCATCCATCGGCGCGCCCCCGTTCGCAGGCGGTATCATTCCCTGCATTTGCGGTGGTGGCGGCATCCCGTACGGGTTCATCCCCATCCCGCCCATCCCCATCATCTGCGGCGGGGGACCCACCATCATCCCCATCGGCGGCATCATCCCCTGCGGCGGCAACATCCCGTCCATCGGCGGCGGCGGCGCGTAACCCCCGTACATCGGCTGCGCTGGCTGTCCGTCGTAGCCGTACCCCCCGCCCGGTCCACCACCATACGCGCCATACGGATACGCACTGTACCCGCGCTGCTCCGCCACGCGCGTCGTCCCAAACTCCCACCGCCCCCCGAGCTCGCCCGGCGCGACGGTGAGGTCGACGACCTCCGCGCTCGGGTCCTCCGCAAGCCGGCGTGCGCGCGCGCGCGGCGAGACACCGATCGCGAACACGGGCGGGCGGGAGCCGGTGCCTGATGGCCACGCTGCCGCGTCAGTGCCCGACGTCCAAGCGGGGTCAACAGGCCACACGGGCTCCGTAGCGGTGCGCCACGCGGGCTCGCGCGGGGGAGCGGAGGCGGACGCCGGGAGGACTGGCGGCGGGCTGCTACTGCTCAGCACGGCCATGGTCGCGCTCGAGGGGATCCCCGCGTTGAAAGGCAGGCCGCTGCTCGTGCTCGCGTTCGTGCTTGTGCTCGACGACGCCGCATTCGGCGCGCTGCTTTGCCCGACACCCCCGCCCAGTGCCGCCAGCCCCGTATCCACGCTCCCAAACACCACCCCGCCCGTGGACCCCGTCGCCATGCCCCCGAGCGCACTGAGCCCCCCCGGAAGCGACGCCGACACGGACACCGCGCCCGACTCGGCGGGCGGCGGCGGGCGCTGCGGGGGGGTCGACTGCTGCATGCGCGGGGGTTCGGGTTGCTGCCGGGGGGGCTCCGGCTGTTGTTGCTGTCCATTTTGCTGCATCGGCCACCACTGTCCCTGCTGTCCCTCCTCCGTCGGCCCGCCCATCGGCCCCGCACCCGGGTGCCCCCAATACATATACGGCGCGGGCTCATACCCATACGGTCCTTGGTTGTAATAATGCGGCGGCGGCGCGTACATGTGTTGCGGAGGCGGTGGCGGCGGGGGCATGTAGCTCCACTGAGCCTGCTGCTGGTGCTGCGGCGGGGGCGGCGCGTACTCGTCATCCTGCTGCTGCTGAATGTGGGCGGCATGCGGGGGTTGCTGCTGAGACTGGGGATGCGCATCGTGCCCCGAAATAACGCTTTCCGCGCGCGACGTCGTACCGCTCTGACTCTGGCTCTGGCTCTGCCCGTAGTGCCGTCGCCCGCCGTTGCGCCCCTGATACCCCTCCCTTCCGCCATGCCCCTCCCGCTCTCGCCCGTGTCCATTCGCGCGCTGCTGCTGCTCCGCAGCCGCGCGCAGCTCCTCCGCGGGGATCGGGACCCACTTCCGCGTGCGCGACTTGCTCGGTGTATCCGGCGGTGGCTTGGTGCTCCCGCTGCTGCTGCTGGCGGCCGAGGGTTTCACGGGGGAGACCGCGCCGGACTTCAAAGAAGGCGAGGCGACGCCAGACTTTGAAGGCGAAACGACGCCGGACTCAGCGGGTGTGGGGAATGTCGACCCGGAGGCGGACGCGGAGGCGGAGAGCTGAGACGTGGCGCCGCTGGTCGCAGGGAATAGCGGTGACGCTGCACCGAGAGAGGGGGACGCGGCGCCGGAGAACGCCGGGGTGGGGGCGCCGGAGAAGCCGGGTATGGGGGAGAGCGCGCCGCTCGTTGGGAGTGAGGGCGAGAACGCGCCGGATGCTGCGCCTTTCGCAGGCGGGGCGGCTTCGGCGGGCGTGGGATCGACGGGCGGCTCGGAGTGGGCCGGGCTTGGGTTTGGGTTTGGGTCAGAGTCTAGGGTTGGACTGGCGTTTGGCTGCGCAATTGCGCTCGCCGGCGCAGTAGTATTTGGACTTGGCGTCGCCGCATTGACAGCGGAAGCGATGGCCGGAGTAGGCGGTGGATTTATGTTCGCCGTTGCACTTGACGGCGGGCTGGCATTATGGGGTGCGGGGCTCGGACTCGATTTTTTACTGCTCCCTGGGGCATTTTGCGGCTGTGTGGGTGATGCTGGTTGCGGTTGTGCGGCGGCGGGTTGCTGCGTTTGCGGCGATTGTTGTAGTTGGGATGCGGGCGGTGGAGGCGGGGAGGATGGGCGCGAGGCTGCGAAAAAATGTCAATAAATCAGCACACGATCGACAGGGTGGGATGCCGCTCGAGATTCGGCCGCTTCTCGAAAACCGAAGAAAAAGAAAGAGTGGTTCAGGACGGAAGCGAAGGCGGGGTCGTCGTTCACTGTCTGACATGCTCGTTCCTCCTCGCTCGCGGTCCCAGTCATTTTCCCACTTCCCAATCATTCTCCCCCCCCCGCGAGGGAGAAGAGCACGGATGACAGCATAAAGAGAGAATTAAAACAAAACCACAAGTGGTCTGTGCGCGGCCCGAAAAGTCATGCGGGCCCGGAACAGCTGGTGCACCGGGGAGGGGGGGAGAGGAAAAATGAAGGATGCACTCACCCTTGTTATTTTCAGACTCTGGTACATAGGTGCCGTTCACCCTGGGGTTTGCGCGCCCGACTGCCGGCCAAGGGTCGTCGCGGGGAGTGCTGGTGCCTGGGAGACGGACGACAAATGGGTCGTCGTCGTCGTCGCGAGGTGGGGGTGGCGGTGGGGGAGGTGGAGGTGCGCGGGGAGCTTCTGGAGCCGGAGGCGCGGGTGCTGCGCGGCGTGCGGCACGGAGGGTCCATACGTTGACGACGGGGGGTTTCACGGGCGACGGGGATGTGTATGTGGCAAAGGGGGGCGTGGGGGATGAGAATATGGCGGGGGGAGGAGCCACCTCCATCGTTGGCCCTCGCTGGGTAGATTCCTGAGTAGATTGTCGGATAGACTGCGCTGGCCAACCCTGTTGACCAGACTGCTCGTGCTGACCCTGACTAGCGTTCCCCTGACGCCCTTGCTGGCTCTGCTGACTAGAATGGTGGCTAGAATTCTCCTGCGGTCCCGACTGCTCTAGCTGACTAGACTGTAGCTGTTTCTCCTCGCCGTTGCTCCTGGATGCACTTGCGGTGCTAGTGGATGCACTCAATGTGCCCGGTGCGCTCGGCGTCGCGATCGATGTGCTTGCTGCCTGCGCACGAGCCCTGGCGCCTTTGGCGCGGTCTGCGTAGGAGATGGGACGGGGGTCGGCGGGAACAGGCATGGCCGCCAGCAATCCGATTCCTCAGTGAGCAGTGTTTGTGTTTGTTAGTGTGCTCTCTAAGCTGCCTCTTCCTCTCAACATCGATCTTCTCATCGCGGCCCGTTTCCTCCCATCCACTCAGATTGACTCATTTTACCAGATGGGGGGATCACCGTCCTCCGCTGCCTATCTTTACCATCTGGGGGGTCCCTAGCGAGCTGTTGGTCCGTAGCTACACCGCAACAAACGTTATCCATATTCACCTTGGCCGACTCCTGGCCGTCTGCGCTTCCATGTCACTTTCAATTGACTCGCTCGCCTATTGATATTCTGGCTCATCGATTTCGTTCTATCGATCTGCACTTGTCAGCCAACATCTTCGCTAACCGCTCTCCTTGAACGTCAAATCCTATCCTAGATTGCTGCTCTATCCATTAACCTAATAGTTCAACATTATAGTTGCGCTCAACTCCGCAAATAGATAGAGGATTAAGATCGGCTTCTGAATCTGTAGCCTCTTAACTGATCGCCCCATCATCGTCCTGTGTGGGGCTCCGCCCGTCTTAAGCTTGCTTTTCATTTACTCTGCACGATATCCAAACCGTCGCTGAGACGATCTACTTGAATGCTACGAAAGGGGTCTCATAATCCAGCCTCTGGAAATAATTACCTCGTCGGTATCCTACCGCGCCAAATATTCAGTATCGTCGCGGAGTTTATGGGGTCTGACAGACAAACATTATCTGACGAAGTTGTTGGCCCTGGATCCGAATCACCGCGCCGAACTTTGTGCCAGCTGACGTAGGCGGGACAGTCGGCGCTAGAACACCGGCAGCCCTGATTTAACCAACACCGCGTATGCGAGGCGGTGAACGGAATAACAGAACGCATAGCAGCCCGCATAACCGGTAAATACTGAATAAAATCAGCTCCACGAGGCGCATACGGGATTTCGAGCGCGAAGTTATCTTGTCCAAGATGTCCGCATTAGGAATATACTTCCCACGGTTGAGGCCGAGGTCCGACATCGGCGCCGAAGCCAGAGCCCGGAATTTCAGTGACTGGGACGCACCTTCGCCCAAAGTAATCTTGTCACTGGTCAGTATTCATCCTCTGCGTACGCCTAAGACACACAGTAAGCGGGCTGTGGTCAGAATCGAGGCGACAACGGTTTTAGCTCCGGAAGAATCTACAAGTTACGCGGACATCCACGGACATCCACGGGTTACGGTTCGGAATGATGCTGTCCCTTCGGAGCGCCGCCACGATGAGGAGTGGATGTATGGTGAGTGCTCCGCTCAGAATCATGACGCCGGGAAACTCGTCTAGTGTCCTGTCGTACCTCATGTTCGGTTGTATGAATCAATAACATCGTCAGGATTGGATTGAGATGTTGAAGAAGCGTTACAGATTGTGGAGCTTGAGAGTAATTTAGGGATACCGAGTATCGTCCCAACGTCAAAACTCCCGCCAGGGTTGGGCCAGGACCCCAGTTTTCAAGGCCCACACATACATGAAAGCTCAAAATATTTTACATTATTCCTCCAACTTGGAATTGGCAAGCTCTGCTATGCTACACATCGCTATAACAGAAAGATCGCGCAGTAGCTTCGTGCGTGCTTTCGCCGTGTTCCACTCCGGGTTGAGCCTCCCAACCTCGGTCTAAATCTACTCTTCCAGCTGACATCTTTCCGTCTCGACCCGCTTCTTCACCGTTTCAACACGCGCCTGCAGTGCATCCAACACCTCCTTTCGTCCGGATGCACGGGAGCTTGAGCCTCACGTTGTTCGAGCAGAATTAGGTATTCATCCTCGACTTTTGCAGCTCGGGATCCCACATATCCATGTCCGCGCTGGGGAATGTGAATGGCGTTGGCGTTGGGAATTTGCGAGCCCATTCCAATCGATGACGGCCGTGATTATGGTAGGATCATCCTGAGAGACGAGAAGGTTCCTCGTGCAAAGATCGATGTGTGCGAGAACGGTGGGACCATTTCGTTCGGTCATTTCGGCCCCTCTGATGTGGTCTAATTGATCATGATCCACGTCACGCCGCGTTCTCCAAAAGAGAACTGCCGGCCGTTAATCAGTAATATCACTCCCAATGAACTGAATATTTTGACATCATCCAAGAAGAGCTTCGGGCAAACTCACTCAGGGTTGTTTTAACTTTGTGGATCTTGAACCGTGGGAACCAATCCTTAGGTAGACTCAACGTTCGTCTGATTCAAATGTCCGTGATCAGAGTCGGTCCTTTTTGTAGTAATATCATATGTTGCGAAGGAATGATTAATGGACCCTCATGAACCCCCGCAAACGATTTTTGACTGTGCGACAAAATACCTTGCATGTACGCTCATGCAAGAGTATTTATCTTTAAATTTTGGACTCAAGAGCCTCAGACGTTACTTGGAGGCTGGAGGAAGCCCAAGGAACCCTGAATTGGATCGGATAATCTTGGCGCTGTCGATCGCGCATCAGCGGCTGTACGGTGGCTGTGAGTCACTGCCACCGGAAGAGATCGGAAAATACCCGGACTTCAAAGTGACCGCACTCCAACCGCACTCGCTCTCGCCTCTGGGTCCTCCGAACTATCCAAATCTTGCAAACGGTGCTGTAAATTTATTAAATGCTGTCCTGGGAGTCGGCCGAATCAGAATCAATGATTTGTGCGCGTATTGAAATTTGAAGTATGGTCCTGAGTTCCGCAGGCACCTGCTCTTGACGCGCATGTCTGAGTTCGCCCAAGACGTCGCAGTCCAAGATGCATAGGTTGACCTAAATATCTATAGAAGCGAATTTTCTCGCATTTCTCTCGTAGTCTCGAAAGCTCAGAGTTAGGACAAGTGAGTCTTTCTTGAATACGCAGGCACGATCTTACATCCGACAGATCATTTCCGAACCAGAAGGCCCCGCGAAATGTCTTCCAATGGTGCTGTCGGCGTGCGGACTAACGCCCGACGCGCAGGACATCACCGTTGTCCAAAGAAATGGGCCGCCAAACTGTCTTTATAATCGCACGTACCTGGGTTATCCGCATCTTCGAGCTCCACGACGGGTATCGTCAGTCAGCTGCCTTCATCGCGCTCGTTCTCACAGAGCTGGAACAGGCCGGCGCGCCGTGCGAGCGCGTCCGGTACCACGGCGTCGTGCCGGGGCCCGAACACGCCCTTCCACTACAGTGACCGCGTTCGTTCAGGGCGTCCCGCTCATCGATGAGCTGTGCCTAGATCCGCGCATCTGGCACCAAGTTGCAGCGCGTTGTCGCGCCTTGGGGCGCCTGGACGTCCCGGACACGGTAGGCACGGTCGAAGCCTACATGCGCCCGCGCCCCGAAGCCTTCACGCGAAACTCCGTGCCGTCTCTCCCGCCCTCTTATCCCAAGTCGGGGAGTTCTCCGAGCTTTCCGATTTCCGGATGGTAGTGGCGTACTGCGATCTCGTGCCGGGGAACATACTCGGCCGCGTCGAGCCTGGATCGGTTTCCATATGTGTGTTGACTGGGAGTTTGCGCATATGTCCCCAGTTTCGGATTGCGGCACAGCTCGGGCGGCGCCAGGCTTGGGGGCACGAAATTCGTGCAGGACTGCGGATATGGACCTTACTCCGAAAGCGTTGTCTGGACCGAGAAATGGTGCATGCTACGGAAGATTATTATAATGCCCAAGACTTTGAAGCGCAACTACCCGTTGCTCTGCAGGCCAGATAATGTGTTCCTGTGACTGAACTCTTTTTCTTGCTTCAGATGTGCGAAAGTTATTGCAACTGTCATTACTAGTATCATGATTATGGCTCTAAAATACCCGAATAAAAATACAAGAATTACACGCAGACGCAGACAGTTCTAGGGGATTGACAACACTTGCGATCCCACTGACTCTATGGCGACGGCGTCTAGCGAGATGGATCGGTGCGTAGTCTACTACGGGCTATGCGCGTACTTGGACCGCTGGCGCAGGACGTGTCCGTATTTGAGCAGCAGCTGTAGAGCCAATGAGTGAGGGCTCCAACATAGAGGCGGAAAGGACGTACCCAGAACACCGGCATCAACAGGAAGGAAATCCCAGCGAGAAGCGCCGAGCCTGGCCCGAGCCCGAGGTTCGTGAAGAACGCGCGGCCGAACAATCTGCAGCAAGCATTAGCAGGTGCGGCGGAGAACGGAGAAGAAGGGCACGCACGGGAACACGCTGGCGATGGCGGAGCGGAAGAGGTCGTTCCCAGCGAGCACCGACGCGGCGTATAGCGGGTACGCGGACGTCACGTACATCAGGACACTCTGGAAGTTGAGGAAGATGCCCGGGAGGTAGAGCGCCGCGCCGATGACGGGGACGATCCAGTGCACGCTCGCCTTCGAGGAGAACCCGAAAATAAGGACGCTCGTGGGGATGAAGATGCTCGCCATGAGCCCGATCTCGAGGCGGATCTCTGGCGCGACTTCGGTGTTGGCGGCGGCGGCGCGCGCGTAGCGCGGGGCGATGTGGTACTTCTGGTAGAAGCAGTAGACCGTGTACTGTGGATTGTCAGTGGAATGGACATGTGCGGGGGTGGCGGGAGTGCTCACAGTGATGGAGCCAGAGACGATGAATGCGAGGAAAGGTAGCCCGCCAACGCCTTGATTGAAGTGGTAGATGTCGTTGAACACGAGTGGGAAGGCCTCAAACCAGAGGTAGAAGATCGCGTCTGGGATAGTTCATTAGGATGGGGGTGAAAGGGAAGGGAAGGTGACCCACAAACAAAGCCCAGATAGATGTTGGCAAATGCGAGGGCGGGCTCTTTCGCGAGCACGAAGGGCCGCACGAGGGACTCGTATACGATCTCGCGGGCGCTCTGGGACTCTTCGTTGCGCTCTGTCGCCGTCCGCAGCTCGGGGTTGCCAGTGAGCTTCCTCAGGCGCTGAGCACGACGAAGCAGGATGGTGGGCTCGTATGTCTCGGGCAGGAAGAGCGAGAGAAAGACGACAGCGAATGAGGTGATCCAGAGGAGCTCCATCATCGGCCACCGCCAGCCCTTGGCCTGCGCTGCGAATCCACCGATGACCGGCCCTGTAATCGGACCTGCCACTGCGCCTAGTGCCCAGATACCCAAGACATATGCAAATTGTTGTTGCGGGAAGATATCAGCCATTGAGGCACCCTTTAGAATTGTCAGATGGATGAAATAATAAGCAGAGGGAGATACGCACCCCGGTCGCAAGCGCGGGGCTTCCAACGAGCCCAGTCAAAAATCGCATGGCGAGAACCGTGCTCATGTTGGTGGCGGTGACGATGGGAATCTGGAAAACGACGAAGAGGAAAAGCGTCGCAATGTATACTGGGTTGCGGCCCAGTATGGGGAGCTCTTGGAGGGGCGACAAGAACATTGGACCGATTCCGTAGCCTGGTAGAATGATAAGAAAACAGATGCCGCGAGCAAGGGTAAATCCTTACCAAGAACGTAAAGAGTCAGACCAAGCGTAGCTGTCGTCAATGACACGTTATATTCAGCCATCAAGCCTGGGATGGACGAGGTGTAGATCGCCGAGCCGATGTAGATGCTGAATGTGAGGAAACTGATGCTGAATGCTACAAATGCGCGTTTGGAAAAAGACCAATTTCTGGAGAAGGATGAGCTGCGAACGCCCCATTATGATGAAGAATGCGGACCTGGGATTCTCAGGGTCCGAATCGCCGTCCCATTCAACGAGATACGGATCAGGAATAGCGGTAGCATCGTCGACCTGCTTAGGCTGCGACTCGAGGTCTGCAGCGAGTGTGGTTGCAGTCGCCTCGCGCTTTATTTCCGTGTCGGGTGGAGATGAGGTTTTTGAGCTCTCTTTGGTTTTCTCAGAGTCTCCGCACAATGTCACGGCGTCGGATGCCACTGCGTCTGGATTTTCACGCTCGGAAGAGGGAAGAAGGAAGTGCTTTGGCACCACATAACCCGGTCGCTGTTCAGGGTAAGGCAGAAGGCGGCCATTAGACAGGTAGTTGATGATCTGCCCGACGGTCGAGTCGCGAATTAAATCTTGGACCATCTTGTTGGTTGAAAGGGCGGGAGGGAAGGGGAGTGAGGATCTCCCATTCCATGTTGCTCCTTTATACTCCTCAGTGGCTTTGCGAGACTCGATTGCAGCTGAATCATCTGCGGTATATTTCTTGGAAAGTGTTTGGTGAGCAAGCCAGTCAGCGCTGATTCACATCCGCATTTGGCATCCCATCATTTTGCTTACTGCTCTTCGACTCAGAGGTTCGGAACCGCTTCAGAAGTGGAGAGGTGAGTCTGACGAACCACCATTCGACTAGATATTCGCTACACAATCCAAAATTGATTTTATTCAAGAGAAACTTCTCGGAAGCTCAAGAGTTCGAAGCTGTCTACCAAATTGCACCGTGGTCGATTCATCACGGCCAAGTACGTGTAATATATAAGACTCGGATTCATCGAGTCAGGAAACCTCGCACTTCGATCAGCGGGAAGACCCCATACAATATCATCTCGCCCTTGACACCCTTTTCTAAGCCGCAAATGTTCTTGAAGTCGTTAGTTAACTGCATAGGATTTACGAACCGAACAAGGTATGTATATCGAGAAGCCAGGTACGAAGTACGAGAGCCTGCTGCTGTGTGAATGACTCACAATATTCTTCTATTCACGGCGTCTCTCCTCTTTCCGCGCCACTGGAAAACCCATCCAATCTGGTCCGCAAGAGTAATGTCGACCCCCAGCTCCTTCGCGAAAGCCCACACAACCCCCGGATTCTCCAAAAACTGCTTTCCAACAAATACTACGTCGGGTTGGTCTTGGTCCAATACTTGCTGCGCTAAGGCCCCCATGCAGCGCCGATTCACATCCGCATTTGGAATCCCATCATTTTGCTTACTGCTCTTGCCGCGTCTCTCTTCGACTCAGAGGTTCGGGCCCGCTTCAGAGGTGAGTCTGACGAATCTCCATTTAACAAGATATTCCCTACACAATCCAAAATTAATTTTATTCAAAGAGAAATCTCGGAAACTCAATTAAGGAGTTCGAAGCTGTCTGTGTGCCCACCTCGTACCCCTCAACACTACTCCAACCACCCATTCCCGAACCCAGATGGCAATCGGAGGCAGGTTTGGCAGAAATTGCAGGCTTAAATGTTATACGTACGTTCTCTTCGCGCTTTTGTCCCGTTCGTCGTTTTGATTTATTCCCGCAATGGCATCCGACATGCGTATGGATCTGGATTCTCTTGACCGTGTTCTCTTGTATGCCAGACCCGACCGATCTCATGGCCATCGATAACTATCTTGCGCAGTTGGACGAAACGGAGGCGGAACTCCGCGGACGAAACAAAGACTTGCAGACCACTTTGAGATTCTTCGTCGCCGACATCCCATTTTGGTGCAGTCATTTCCGTAAACACAAATTAAGATACATCGTCATCACCGCCGCGACGGAACCCCCCTTCACCTTTATCCAATGTCTATCACGACGGAAAACCTGACAATAGCGTCACCCCCATTCCCCACTCTCTCCGTTACCACCACCTTCGCGCACCCCCTCTTCATCCTCCTCAACGCAATCCGCCAAATCGAAGCGAAATTTCTCGTCATCGCGCCCGACGCATGGTAGGCCTTCTCGGACGAGGGCGCGTGGGCTAGTTGGATCGAGCTCGATCCCGAGCTGGCGCACCTGCGCACGATGGGGGCCGCCCACCGCGCGAGCGCGTTGCATGAGCTTGCCGCGTTCCTCATCGTGGCCGCGCATCTCCGGCGGCGAATGGGCAGGGACTTTGCATGGGATCTGCGGCGCTCGGCTGGGAGGCGGCATGGAGTTGGGGGCCCGACGGCCGCTACAGCAATCGCCGCTGCTTGACGGTCGAACGCTGTCGCTGGGATCGACACACCGATCGACACACCGTATCTGACCCCGCCTTATCGCCTGTCCTTTTGGTATCGGTTATTTCCCTCGATCCCCAAACAACGCCACGGAAAGAGAAGAACGCTTGAGGACCGAAATCGACCTCGGAAAGTTCTGTCGGGGATGAATTTAGGGGAGGTACGCGAGGATCCTATCCTGGGAAGGTATTCGATACGTCTCCAGCAGTGAGCACGTATACGGAAACTCATCAATGCGCACTATCAGTCAATCAATGAGATTGTCTTTGAGCTTGTGCATTGGACTGACGAGCATGTATTTGCGGAAACTACGACTGATCTCAGCCACGACATTCCACATTAATGTTCGGCGAAGAACCCCACAGCACTGGCGCGAACGGCCAGAGCACCCTGGCGTGTTGACAAGCACCAACCCGTTGATGATTTGGAAGGCACCGCTTTGCAGCATGTTGGCATCGCAGAGGCCTTGAAATAAGTAGACACTGATATCTCACGTCATTTTTTAAAGGTGCGAATGAAAACCGACAGTATAGGTAGACAGGCCAGCAGGCTGATTGATAGCTAAGAATACTTGTCGCCCAGCACATACAACTAGAATCAGACAGACGATATTGGAGACTAGGCGGTGAAACGATGGTAGTATCGAGTATCTAACGTTCTCGGTCATAAAGATAGCTTTCAATTGGAATTGAGACTTTGTTGATTGTAGGGTTGTTGTCGGGACGTAGTACCTGTAGTTGATGGATGAGAATCGAGGGGGAGCCTGGAGGCGAACAAGATGGCCAGAGATTTCGCTGAGAGCACCGTTGAGATCGATAAGGGATTGACAAGCTATGTGATGGCGCCATGCGGGAAAACAGCAGAAAAAGTAAGAAAATTCAACATGAAGATGGGAAAGCTGTGCTATGTTCGGATCAGGCACAACAGAGCCAAAGGATCCTCCTAACTTTCCTCCTCATGCTGCTGCTGCTGTTGCGCCATGCATCCTCATGCATCTGGGAACAAACACCTATCTCAACTCGGGAGAATGTGAACTGATATAGCAGCTGATGGAGGTGAACTCATTTATGAAGTGGCGAGAATGAGCAGCCACCGCAAAGCAATGAAGTCCGTTACTCACTTGTCGGTTCAACGTTCAGCATTCGTTCGGAAACTCTCATGGGAATTAAATTCGACGTAATTGCATCACAAATATTTGGAATCTCGCGCCGTATGCGGGTTCTGGGCTCTGGCGGTTTTCAACCACGAGAGACGAACGAGCACATTCGCCTCCGGCTGCTTCTTTATTGGCTCGATCAGTTTACTTGCTGTGGAGGTGCGTGCCACGATTAACGCGATTCTGATGGACTTAAACATGCGAGCAGGTCCGTGTGGACTGTGCGGGCGCCTCCCAGGCGATGCCGCTGCACTGCTGCTACAGCCCGTGGGCTGGAACCCAGGACCATTTCTACACGGTATGCACACACGCACCGTGATCCCACTGCTACGAGTGGCCGGATCTGCGCGCTCGTTTTCACCACGCAGGCCCCCAGGGCCACGGAGTTCATCTGCCTCTTCAATGCCGCGATCAGCGACCATTTTTATACCACCAACGCGACCGAGGGCCTCGCGGGCGGGTACGCCGTCGAGAATCCTGCGCAGATGTACCTCTACCCGACGCAGCTTTGCGGGAGCGTGCCGCTGTACCGCTCGTACAGCGAGATTCGGACACACCACTTTTACACGGCCGACGCGGTGGAACGCGATCAGGCAGCGTCGTCCGGATACGTGTACCAGCTCGTCGCGGGGTATGTGTTTCCGCCGCCCACAAATACGAGTGGTATAGCGCCCACCGCCAGCAATACAAGCCTCAGTTCGATGAGCGACGCCTTTTCTTCGCCAAGTGGGCCGAGGACCTCGTCTTATTCATTGGCCGGGGAGACTAGCAGACCTACCGCAACGCACTCCACTCCTCCCAAGTCCGTATATTCAAGTTACCCTTCTGTCCAACTTGGCTAAAATCCCCCCCTCATCAGAAAATCTCTTGCCGTGGACTCCATCGCGGCATCGTCCCGGGGACAACTGTAACCCTGCTCTTGGGGATCCTGCTATGTATATGGATCCGCAAGCGTCTAGATCTGGAGCTTATCCCGGACTCATACTTCGCCATGGCTGAGGTAGACGCTGGTGCGCCCGTGGCTGAGAAGTCCCGGCGGTCCGTGGGCGCAGCCGACGCAGGGACAATAACGACTCGGAGCGGGGATACTGGGATTTTGGGATGGCGCAGCTGCGCAACTTTCAGGCCCAGCTGGAGTCCCTTCAAAGCGGTGGGGTGCCGATGCAGCAGAACGAGACGCTCACTGCGCTCATAAGAGTGCTGGAGCGCGAGTTGCAGTCGCAGGTGGCCGCAGGGTCCTCCGAGCAGCCGCCTCCTGGGTATCTGGGCTGAGTATATATGAATGCGGGTACCATGCACTTGATTGTAGTTCTGCGGCGTAAAGCTATCAGAAGACAACATCGGCTGGTTTAAAAAACCAACACTTGAAACCGGTAATTTGAAGGAGAACCGTCAGCTTCCGACCAATACTATTACACCCAGCGGCTAACTGAGGTTTCCTCACAACCCTGAGACATCTGCTTTCGGAACTTCTCTGCAGAGTAGCGGCCCGGGGTTGGCTGCACATTGTGTCACATCTGTGTAATGCTGCCTACCTACCGGTAGCCCGATGCAGGTCCCCGGCGCTCTTCAGGCCCTTGATGACCTTTCAGACGACGATGTCGCCCCTCTGCTTGGCAATCTAACAACACCATCACTTAGCTGAGACCGGACCCGCCATATCTGCCCGCTCCGCCCTATCACCGGCGATTCTGGTCTCGATTGCTTTCCCCGAGCAACGCTAGCGCCTCAAAAACCGAATTCGGCCTCGCAAAAGGGCTTCGTCGGTGCAAAAAGTTCATCTTGCGGGTATAGCAGTTCGTTGGACGAAACCCATCGCCCACTTTTCAAACTTGGTAGGAAAAGAAATATTATAATTATTTCCCTCAACCTTGACCACGACGAAGCATTGGGACCAAATTTTGAATTTCATTACAGCTGGTAAGGCCGAGCTATGAGCGATAAATAACCCGGTGAGTAATCAGAAGGGTTAAATCATAATTTCGATGCTGCACGCTTTCAGTTATCGAGTCTCGGAAAGACATGGTCTTTGGTGAGCGCGCCCAACCTGAGTGTCAGTCCGAAAATCGTCGGTAGGAGGGAACACGGTAGGCACGGTCACTGTAGAGATCTTCGCCATATATAAGCAGGAGTCATCCCGTTCTCCTTCGCGTCCGACAGACAAGTGATTGGCAGTGCCTTAGGCGCAGTCCGCAGCCATCGGATTTGACTCAATGATCACGGTGGGCCAGTATGTCCGTTAATACGGACCCTCGCCGTGTATACGCGGCGGCATACAGCAACCGGTGTACTTATTGCTGTACTAGGTAGCCCAGCGCCTGTAACAGCGCGTCGGTCAAGGGTTGCCAGCCAAGCTCGGTAGACGGCGGATACTTGTTTGGACAGTAGCGAGACCTTGTAGTAGCGGCCTGCAGCGTTGTAAAGTAGCAAGAAAAACACAAGGTCGAGTAAAACGGCAACTGAGGGTAATCGGTGTCACGGGCAAAAAGGCGGTGCTTGAGTGGCCAAACTTGTTATTGAACGGCGAAGTGCCCGATTCTCATGGGATCGCCAGAATAAGAAGGAGGAATCCAAGGCCAACTGTATACCCCTTCGTTCCCCCCCTTGGCTACCCCCCACGATCTCCCCAATTTTCCCAAGTCGCGGTGTACAGGACCGCATTTTGCTTCCGCTCGAACCTCATTGTCCGTTTCAGGATAATTCTTGACGATCTCTTTTGTTTCGTACGTCTGGAAACTGCATCCGTGGCGTGAAATGTCTTATTCCTACCCCAGGACATGTCCTATCAGTATGCCATGCCTTCAAGAAGCTACTCATATCCTCAGGCGCCCCCTGGCTTTCCTCAGCTACCGTTTAATGGCCCCCCGCCGAAGCCGCCGCACATTCGCGTGAACCCACAAGATTGGCAGAATGGTAGCTGGTCGATGAATCCCGCGTTCAACTCGTCCCAATGGTCTTCATCGAGCAGCCAGTCCAACCAGTCCTGGATCCCCAGCCAGGCCTGGCATCAACAGCGCGCCCAGGAATGGCAGGTCCAGCAACAGCAGATGGCCGCCGCCGCTGCTGCTTACAACCCGTACAAGCGCGTCCCGCGTCCCCCGAGCGCCGAGTATCTCGCGACAAAGCTCTCTGACAACCCACTTGGTTTGTCAAACATGGTCCCAAGGTGCGTAGTCGTGCCTTATGGCGCGCCCCGGCATGGCCATGATGTATGTGTTATCCAGGGATCAGCTCTACGGTCCGAGCGACGAAGAGGGCATCGCCGCGCCCACACCATGGATTTGGAACCCTCGCGGTCTTGACGCGGACGAGACCGAGCAAGGTACCAGTGCTAACACCCGCAGGCCGGAGCCTCCACCCCCCGCGTCCGCGACCCCGCAAGCTCGGCGCGCGGGGAACGCTTCGCCGGCCACGTACGGCCGCCAATCCCAGCCCCGCGAGATGTCGGACCCCACGCCACAGAGCCAGCAACGCCGCAACAGCGTTCCCGCGCGCCACTCTTCAGAACCACCCGCCGACCGACGGGCGCCCGTTGATACCCTTCCCAACATGGATCGACCTCTGGATAGACCCCGACAATACCAGCGCGACGGCGCACCATACCAACTGGAAAATTTCACCTCCGCGCGCGAACTTCAGCCGACGTTTTCGCCCAACATCGTTCGCACGCCTCAACACTACCAGACCCGCAGCTCGAGTGCCGGCCCGTCCCATCCAATTTACGCGCCGCCACCACCATCGCGCGGATCCATAGATTCTCAGCTCGCGAGCCGCATGGAGCATCTCAGCACGCAGCCCAATTCGAATTCGAATTCGCTATCGCGCCAGTCCTCTCTGCCGGCGCAGTTCGGCGCCCAGCCCGGATCCTCGTCGATGACAGGAGTCGCGAGCTTCGTCGACGAGCCCTCGAGCATGCTGAGCCCACTCGTTGGCATTGGGTCGACAGGCCACAAGCCCAGTGGCCGTCCCCTCGGCCGCCACTCTTCGGTCCCTGTCGTGGGCGCTTCTTCGTCGCTGAGCGCGATTCCCGAGGGGCCCAGCGATTCTTCGCGCCGCTCCCCGCACCACCATGCGCACCGCCATTCGCGTCACACCTCCCCCGCAGTGGCCGGACCCGTGCCCGGTGGTCATCCGCGCCACACCCCCCCTGGTGCGGCCGGGCCCGGTCCTGGTCCTGGTTCCGCCCCCGCCCTCACCCCTCCGCGCGCGAACCCGCTCCCCGAGCCCCCTCAAGAGTTCGGACGCAACCCCGGCATCCCGCTCCCGGTGCAGCGCACGCCGCCTGCGCAATATCGCGTTGCGCTGCGGAAGGGCTTGTGGAATCGCCGCGGTGACCACCTCACGATGGACGGGTTCGTCGTCTACGCGCCCGTCGACCGCGCGTATCCCGATGAGCTTCGGGATTACCCCGCAGAGGCGGTGGGGTATCGAGACCACCTTGGCGCCGAAATAGGGTACCTCGCGTCGCGGCCAGAGCTGCCTGAGTCGTTGCCGCGATTCGGGCAACCTCCGCGCCAGCCGTACGAGAAGGTGGGGCTTTTTTCCTCACTTACTTGTTCGCTCGCTCATGTGTTCGTAGTTTGTTGTGTACGAGTATATGCAATGAGGATTTGTAGTCTTGCCCATGTGTATTTCTTCATGTCTGCTGTCCATATGTTAACGCAATATCTAATATATTCATCACTGTTTGTATAACAATTTAGCCAGAACTACAACAAGTGAAGTGTTACAAATAAATGAAGTACAGGTACAACGCGACGGGGAAAGCACAGCTATTAGATTGTCGCACTTAACTGCTTTTAACGAGCTACTGAGAAATTACCTGTGTCAAGGATCCTGGCCCAACCCGATGCCGCCATGCTCTGTGCGCATGTGGCCGTATATTCCCTCGCCCTTAGGGAAAGTCTGTAGACACACCCAACAAATGTGCGTCTGGCATTGGATGCACGTAACGTGATGGCATCCCTCGTCCCGCTCGATAGGGATCGCGCATCCCGGGCAGTTTTTCACGTCGTGGCTGGCGGCCCACTCCTTGAAGAGCCGGTCACCCCCGTCCTGCTCCGCGCACGCAAACCCGTCGTGCGCCTCCGCGTGGCAATGCGGGCAGATCCGCAGCAGACATGCCGGGCATTGCACGACGGTGCCCTTCGGCCCCGTGCGGTAGATCTGGAGACAGTCCGGAGACGGGCAGTAGTGGAATTCCTTCGCGTTCGCGTGCACGTAGGACGAGACAGACGCCTCGACAACCGAGTTGAATTCGCTCGGTTGGAGGACGTTGCGGGCGACCGTGAGTGGGATGTGCTCAGAGCATTTCGCTTCGTTGCCCAGACATGTCAGCGGGAAGCGTCGGTTGTCGATGGCGGCGAGGAGATACTGGGCGAGGCATGCGCGACACCATCTATGGCCGCAGGGGAGTGTGATGGGGGAGACCACTTCATTGAAACAAACGGGGCATTCGACCACATTTCTTCGGAACCCTAGTTGGGCAAGAGGAGACTGCTGAGCTTGGTGGACGGCTTCCACTCCTGCCTCGTACAACGCGTCGTCTCCTCGCAGCGTAACCGTGCGCTCCCAGACGTCGACATGAATGTTCTCAGCGCCAAATTTGGTGCACAACCGCGACAGCTGCGTAGCGATAAAAGCGCTGAGAACTCGGCCCGGGACGCGGATAACGCGCACCCGTTGCGCCTTGAGATCCATCATCTTTTGGAGTAAGATCCCTCGGACCACCGCGCGTCTGGACGGAGGACCGAAGAGGGTCAAGATCCGCCGAACTGCATCGACTTCGATCCTGACGTAGCGCTCGTTGCCCTTGACGCTCTGCAGATAGCACGCTCCATCTGGCCGACCGAAGAAGCCATCCCAGACGGTGATACCATCGCGCCGAAGAACCTCGCCGCGGGAGATCTTCTCAAACTCGGCCTTGAGCCAGCCAAGCGTTTTGATTCCCTCCGCCGACAGTCTGACCAGGACGTTTGCCGGAAGGCGGCGGACAGCGATAGCCATTCCACAGCCGTTTCGGAATGCCGCCTCGCGCAAGCTGTCGATGAGAGACGCATCCCGCTGGTATGTCTCCAGGGGCAGGTGGTACGCCAAGGTTTGAACATGGCGCGCGAATATTCTCGTCTTGCCGGTGAAGACCGGTTTTCGGCCGTGTATGCCTCCAGCAGCCGATCGGGCAGCTGAAGAAGTCGCAAACGTAGCCCAAGCTCGAACAAGGCCGTTTGAGTACGGTGGGGGAAGAACATCCAGTTCTAGTAGATTTCCAAGACTGTGGAGGATGCGCTTTACGCCGTCGACGGCGAGAGAGAGGACGAAGTAATTCGGGCGTTCCCACATGATATCTTCGGGACGGCCGAAGCGTTCCATGTACTCCTCGTCGGCGCGCGGTGGCAAGTGGGCGAACTTGACCGTTACGATGCCGATGGAAGGCAGCCCGACGTAGATGGAGGCGGAGATGTGACACTCGTCGCGATGGGCTTTTGCGGCCACTATCGCCTCTTCCGCTCTCGCTAGATTCGGATAACCTCCATACGCCACTTTCTGCGGAGCCTCCCACTGTATCCGCACGGTGGAATCCTGGATAGAAACCATCCCGCTCCGTGAATTGACAGGGACTCGCGCGGATATCCGGGTTTTGAGCACCATGGAACCATCGAGGGCGGCACTTGCCTGAAGGGCTTCTGCGTGGTTAGAGAAACGGGCCTTGACGGTCATCACGTCCTTCGTCGGAGTCCCCGGGAGTTTTATGTCGAGCACCGAGCCGAAGGGGGCGAGAAGCTGACCGATTGCGTTGGTTTTCATACGGACGGGAATATTTCCGAGAACTATCCACGGTGTCTCGACACCGGTGATAACCTCGTGGATCTCAAATCCGGAGCCAATTCGGACTTTGGTGTGATCGTGCACTGTTGTCGTGAAATGTGGCTCCGGCGGAGGAGGGTCGACGCGGCGTGGCCCTGGATCCTGGGATGGTGTCACTTGTGAAAAATCAATGTAGACTGGAAAATCGACGCACAGGATAAGCATAATCCAAGTCCTCGTGGACGAATCTACAGCGGGGGCCGAATTGACAATTATCCCGCAACCAGTTGCGGCAGATTTCTCGGGACGGTGGGGGCGGGTATTTTATCCGCGTTTGCGGCCGTGCACCAGCAGAAGATTGCGACGAAACTGTCCCTGTAGTTGCCTAAAAAAATGTAAGGTCAAAGATGGGCTTTTTGCGGAGAAGAAGTGCTTACGGAGGAGGTGCTTTCGGTAAAGCTTTCATCGGACGAGAAACTGGAATTTCCCCAAGAATTGCTGGCTGGTTCTGGTTTCCATCCCCAGTAATTAGTTTTTTCGTCCAAAATCAAATCGTCGTATCTGTACATGTTCATGTTGCCGTTCTGACTCGGATTCTCGGGAGCGCAATAACGCGGGCGGAGCCGAACTACCGGAGCCCTAGAGTCATCCGTCAAGTCAACCAAGTATGGGCTTTGGGTTTTGAAGCGATCCGAAGGCGTCTGAGGACAATTTCACCGAGGTTGTGGACTTCAAAGTGGACGCTCTTACCTGCTCATTTCGTGGAATTTTTACAACGTATTCATTTGCAGCCGAGGGACGTTTCCCTTCATCAGATTTGACCCGTGCGGAGTCGGGGTCCGGGTGGGAACATGAATCCAACGGATTCTACCATCGCTCGTTAAACCCGGGGTGCAGGAGGCTCTATTAGAAACCAACCTTGGAATGCATGGGCTGATTAACCAACTTTCAGACAGACGGACGTGGTTCATGGAAGGCAACGTACTTGACCTGCAGCCGGTGGACGGACATGGATGCGATTGCACCTCCTTCCCCAGGTGCATTGGTTACGCAGAAAAAGGCGGCAGACTTCTTTGATAGTTGCTTGGGTTCGCAAGTCCTGTAAAACAGTCAATTTTGTGCGCTGAGAAACAGCAGGGGGCATACATCAACGAGGACCTTCGAGGCCGGTGTATCGTCTCCTTTCCCAGCGCGCGTGGTCTCAAGGCAAACAGTAAGAATACGCCCGCATTAACGAAATAGTGGATGGGTGTAGGAACGTTCTTCGAGGCGAAATGGGGAGGATTTGACAGAACTTGGACAGTACGACGTACCTGGGGAGAGTTGGCCGTACTTTCTTCGGCAGCGTCAATCTTTGCTGCAGGGCGATCCGTTGGTTTAGCAGTCAGCAGAGTTGTCGAGGATCCCTGGTCCCGCAGGTCAGAACATGTAACAGTAGCGGCAGGTGCCGGCGTACAGTGCGAGAACGGCGCGGTGGTATGGTAGTCATCTTGCCGTAGGTCGCCAGCGCATCCGAGAAGCGCTGCGTGCTCCTAGTTCAGCGTCCGGGGAGCTTGGTGTTAGATTTGGAGTGTGCGGGGACGATTGCGTTGAGGGAGAATTAAGTGGTGGCGGCGTGTCGGTGACCAAAACAACGCCACCAATCACTATAATCTTATCTCGCTTAGCTCCGCATCTCTTCTCATTAGCGCCGCACTTGGCCTGCAGTCTCAAAAAATATTTATATCGACACAACTACAGGGGCTGAATATCTTCAGGAGTCAGGCTTTGCCTAAAAATACATCGGGTTTTATGCGAAGAGTTCAAGGTCGGCGGTTGCACAATCTGTCGGGGATGCGGGATTTGCGGGTTCCGGGTCGCGAAATTATTTCGGGATCTCTATGTATTCGTGTTGGGTGCGGTTGGATGGCACAGGGTGATTTATTACTGCGCCAGTTAGGTTTACGACGTGCGGATGGCTGGATCACTCACACAGCAGCGTCTTGATCGTACACTAATTTAATCCGGGTCATGTACTTGCGAGAGGAAAAGAACAGAAGAGCGATGCTCTGGAGGGTACTCAACACTGGACGTTTGAACTACCGCGACTCACCATCAGGGCGGAAAACAACGATCGCAACAGGTAGAACAGGAAACTGAGAAACGCCGAAACGAGAGGGAAGACCGGGAGATGGTGCAGATATGCGACAGTGGATGGGTCGACTGTAAGAAGAATGTGGGTTTCAACACAAACGGAAACACAGAGGAATTACTGCGCAGAACCGCCGCCATTAGCGAAATCAACTCTGTTAACCCGTGGCGCGGTCGAAGGCTTTGCGCAAGGAGACCAGCAGATGCATTGAATGTTTCGAGTGAGTCGTGAGTCGCGGTGGTCAATTGAGTCAGCGTTTCAGCAAGAGTCGAGGCAGAGAGAGAGGCAGCAGTCTGGGCATCGTGGACGACTTGTGCTAGTTTCGTCGAGGCCTCGAGGGTAGCAGCGGTATCATCGACGCCCTCGGAAAGTTCCAATATTTTCTGAAATGTCTCAGTTGCGATAAAGGAACAAAGTGAAGAATTGGGAAACCTGTTGCATGGCACTGAATTGGGTCATCAGATTAATCCACAGATCCTGCGCCGAGTTCTTGACATATCTGTTAGATAAATGGTTGGATGAGAAACTTGAACGCACGGCGACATCGAAAGCTTGTAGACTTTGCGTTTGAAACGGGGAGAGTACATTATTTAAATTATTTACGAGGGAGGTTCCAAGGACAGGGACGAGGTCATTCAGCGAATGTGCGTGCTTCGACGCGAAATAAGCTCAGGAGGTGAGGTGAGGTTAGAATACCTACACGCCGCGAGATGAGCTGGAATTCGGAGCTCATCTGATCCATTATTTGAGAATTTTCAACTCGAGCATTCGTTTGAACATCCGCAAGCCCAGCCCTGAATGCGTCGAGAATCTGGAAAGCATGAGGCGTCGTCCGGAATTCCGGGCAGAAGAATTCCAACCATGCTCAGTTCATTTTCAAACCGCGGAGTCGCTGCGCTCGTCACGGCATCTATCATGTTGGACATGGCTTTCAAACGAGTAGCAACGTCTTCCAGGTCCTGGAACGGCGTTGTTGTGGTCCTGCACGACATCGAATTTGGCTAACTAACCGAAAGGTGTGCATCCCACAGTTTCTGTCCCGTGAGATCAGTATTTTCGCGATCCAAGAGCAGCTGGATCAGCGTCATGGTCTCTATTGTCGCGTTCTTATAAATATCTTTAGCCGTATCTGTGACAAGATAGGTCGATCCTGTGAGCGGAAGTGATTCGGAAATGTTTACCTATGTCGTTCCAGCGGCGAAAAGCAAAGCAGAGTTGAGCTACCCAAACAGTCGGTGGCGTGGAGGGGGAGTGTTTCAAAGAATTTTAACTTACGAACTTCGCGGAGATAACCCGAGTAACTTGACCAGAATTGCGCGCTTCTGGAGAGAGCGCTGTGGTTAAGTACGTCAAGCACTGGATGCGGTTATTTGAGGAAAGAATCGAACTCTACGCATTCTCCTTGAATCTGGGTAGGTGAGGCAACGGAGTCCACGGTGAAAGACGCGCATTCGAGAGGGAGCGAGTGATGAGTGGCCGTCGCGAGTTCGCAGAGAGTCATCGAAATAGCAGCTGTACTTCTCAACTTCTTGCGGCGGGATGCGGAAGGCTAAATACCTTTGACTCTCTCATCCTCGTCCATCTCCAGCTCGCCGCATCGCACGCGAATCCTTCCAGCGACACGACGAAAACAATCGGGTCGCCGGGAATAGTCCTCAAAAGCAGCTGGAGCCTCTCGTCAATGGGGTTAGTTAGAAAACCGTCTTGACGGTACCGTGATTTGCAAGCAAACCAACAAGCTCGCCCTCCGGCAGTTCGGTGGCGACTAGAACAGCGCCCACTGAGTCACAGCATCCGGAAAGAGGGAGAGAGAATGGTACTCGGTTTCACGCTCGAAATCTGTCCAGGCCAGGAGAAGGCCGCACAACATAGTGATAGCCGGAGGATTGAGAGGACGCGGGTCGCCATAGGGCTAGTTGCGGTAACTCAGATCATGGACACGGAGATCGTCGTTGAAGAGCAAGAGACGCCGTCGACGTCAGAACAATCGCCGAAAGGGGATCGATCGGCTGTGTCGGCCGCGTCGATCCCTGCTTCCCACCTTCACAACCAACCGCCATGTTAGTTGTCCACCATCTCAACAACTCCCGGCAGCGCATCCTGTAGCTACTGGTAAGCCTCACAGCCTCCGTGGGACCCACCAAAATCAAATAGATTTCAGGAGTACTAGGTCAAACAATATCAGAATTTTTTTGTTGGCGTCAGTCTAGAGCCTCTCATCCATGGAGTTGGCTGACGCCCCATCCAGCTTGCTCCGAAGGCATTGTCAGAGGTGACCCCCCTTGGCAAGTCCCCAGTAATTACCGACGCAGACGTCACTCTGGCAGAAAGCACCGCAATAATCGGTATTCACGCCGCTGTCCGCGTGCACATCGGAATTACAAGAGTATCTTATCAAAAAATACTCGGTGGATGGCGCGTTGGCCGCGCCGTCTTCCGGACCCGAATACGTGAATAACTTGTATTGCAGGTCCGCGGACGCTCTGGAACCCAGTCCCCGCAGATGTTGAATTTTAAATTTAGTTACGCACTTTGCGGGGGCCTCCTTGATGCCGCTCCTAGTCCAGCGCCTTATTTTTACCAGCTCCCCACGGTCCATGCCCGAGGACATTCGTCCGACCGCCATTGCACTCTTTGGGCAGGTTCAGAAACAGCGCATAGACCCGCAGATCGAGAAATACGCCGCTTTTGTAATTCTGGGAGCTTATTTGATTTCAGCATGTTCATCCCTCAACTATTAGGTTGAAAAGCACCTCGAGAAAGTCGAATGGTTTGCCGGTGGTTCTGGCTTGACCGCTGCTGACTTTGCCGTGTCTTTTCCTTTGGAGGGCCTCGCGCTTTTGAAGATGGCCGGTCCCAATGCCTGACTTATGTCGCCAAAATACAGGCACGGTGCATTGTAAAGCTCGCTTTTTTCTGTTCGGGGTCTCATCGTCTTCAGATAAATACGGATTACTCAACCATGGTGTAGGCACTCGAGAAAGGCGAAAGTCGCTATGCATACAAATTGTAACCTCAGTTGTATTCAAAGATGTTTGTGGGCTCTCGAAAGAGACCACAGTTGAATCCGAAATTAATTATATTTGGCGGCAAATCGCCAGGGTACGCTGATTTAACCGTGCTAGGGTAGAGTAAGGTTGATGTAGGATATTTACAATGCAGGGAGTATGGTAAGTAGATGCAGGTAGGTAGGTAGGTACAAGTAGTAGGACAATATGGTACACACAATTACAGAGTGGAGAGATGGGATGTGTGCAGGAATTATAATGCTAAAATGTTCAGTCCGTGTAGAGTAGAGTATTATCCGTTGTCCGTTGTCCGTGGTCGTGTCGTCATTACCGACGAGTCTGTCGAGAGTTAGGCGCGCCAGCCTGGATCTGCTGTTCCCAGAAGGCAGGGCCCTCGCCGGGCACCCAGTCCCCCGTGCGCGAGTCGCGCTCGAAGTCGCCGTCCTTGTAGCCGTATCTTGTCTCCAACAGCTTCAAGAGCGGGTTCCGGAGCGCGGGGTCCATGCGCACGGTCTCCCCGGGCAGATAGCTCCCCACGTGGTGCCGGGACAGGCTCTCCTCGAAGAGCGCCTCCTCGTACGTGCAGCCACAGTTGAGGTACCCATTGGGCGCCATGCGCGGCGGGTACACCCGCCGCTCGCGCCGGGAGTCGTGCCACGCACAGAGTGCGTTGCCCGCGCGGTTTAGTGCGCAGAACTGGCGGACGCGGGCCTCCGTGCGGGCCTTCCAGGATGCTTGGAAGCTGGCCGTCGAAGGTGGGGTCGACATGGGCGACGGGAGGCCCCCCGCAGGGTGCGCGCGGCGCACAGATCCAGACTCCAGAGCCTTGACCTGCTCGCGCGCGCGCTCGTTCAGCTGCTCGAGCTCGTGCACACGCTTGCGAAGGCGACGGAGCTCTTCCTGCGGGTTCCCCGCCGGGTAGCTTGAGGCCGGGGTGTTCGTCGTCGGGTAATTGGGGAAACTGTTCGTGAATGGTGAGGGCGGAGATAGTGACTCGGGCGAGTGGCGGTAGGGGTACGTGGATGCCTGCGGGTCGAGGTAGGACGCGCCCATGTTCCCAGGGTACGATGATTGTGTGGCAAGCATCGGCGCCTGCCAGCCAACAGGCTGCCCCATCGTGACATGGAACAGGTTGTCTCGCGGGGGCGGGGACCCAGAGTGCCGTGCAGACACGTGTGTGTCCCCCATTGCGCCTGTCAGGCTTGATGTACCGCTAGAGCCAGAAGATGGGGATCTGTGCTCGTCAGAAGTGTCTGATGGGCGTGCACTCGGGTACATCTGTGGGGACCGTCAGACAAGCGCGCACAAGGAACGCGTCAGGCGCGACTCACAGGCATCGAACCATATGGCGAGTTGAACATGAGATGCTGGTTCGCCTCGGGTCCACGTCGGTCGTTATTGGCTCTAGAAATGCCGCTCCGCGAAGAGGAGCCCCAAAGTGCGGGAGTAGTTGCCATCTCAGGATCGTCTATACGTGAACGATTTTCGCGTGGAAGTGGTGGGTAGGGTCGAGCGCGCTTTGGACTACTAGTGACTCCGGAGGTAGACCGTCTGCGGCACGAGAGGGATGAGCTGCTCGTAAGAGGGAAAGAAGGAGAGGAGGGAGGGGATAACAGAGAGAAGGGCTCCGAAACTGCCTCCACTTTAATATCAGGCCGTGCATGAGAGTTATTGTACTGTGTCCACTGGAACGCATGATGATCTTGGGAATTGTGCATAATGGTTATGCGGTGCAGATCACAGGAGGACGGTGAAGAGGCTTATGATCAAAACGACAACCAAGCGGCACTGGCTTTAAAACCTGTTAGCTACCTGGGCGATGGATGCGAGGACGGTGTTGTTAAGGACGACATGGCAAGTGGCCACAACGGGCTGTACAGCGATGATCACATCGCGCTAGACGACGAAGTAACCGACCGGCGAAAGACGCGTAGATCATAGATCCTATCAGCCCAGCCTCCCGAAACCCAAAATTAACGGCAGATGATCTTCCCTAGCCGACATCCAAGAGACTTGCGTTGATGGGCGGAGGCAAACGTGGGGACGAGTCCCGATTGGGATATTCCGGAACTCCCACGCAGGCTTTCACATGTTTCACTTCTCCCCGCCTATCTCTCTGCGCCCCCTCTGTAGTGAAGCAAATAATCCTCGGGATTGGCGGTGGATCTTCAGGAACACGGCTATTGCCCTGGGCCCAGCGATCGTTACGCGGCAGAGGAGTGCACAACACAAACGGCGAACTTCTGTCTGTCTGTCTGTAGGTCATGGCAACATCGACCGCTGCATCTCTCAATCGTATCCGCTGCTCTCTCTCCGAACAAATCGAAGTTGATATTCAGCGCGCGAATACATACCTCGAGTCTGCCGAGGTCTGCCGGCTCTCACAAGCGCGCCGCTGATTATCATAATCATATCCCAATCATATCATGGATGTTGATGCTCGCCAACGGGGGAGCACTGCTTTATGTCTCAAAATATCAGTGGGAAAAGCATAACCCCGATCTGGAACCGTGGAGGGATGATTCAAACACCTTGGGCGGGGGATAACAAAGATGCTGTTGCCGGGTGCAGGAGAACTCAGATAACGCTTGCTCCCCTCCGCGACGCATACTCCATCCATCATGATTATCGTCTTCAACTTCTCCTTGGATTGACTTTTGACCCACCATGCGCGATCCTCACTACCGCAAGGTCGTGCTGCTACTAGCTGTCAATGAAGGCACTGTTGACCGTTGGAGCAGCACTCTGGTTTAAATAACTGAGGCAGGTGATAGACTGGTTTAAACCGACGCCGGTGATACGATGCCCGACGCAGAAGGCCATTCGAGTCACAACAGATTAGATGATCGTCGTTTCCAGGTATTTCATTTACTTTTGCATCCGCCTTGGACATCGAAGCAAATGAATACATCGTTGAGAATATCATTTTCTCAGCATCTTTGTTGTGGTTAACCAGTTGCTAGCTTCTGGCTGCCCGTATTGGCCAAAAATATCCAAGTCTGCCGCCCAGTGAGAGCGAACACATAATTTGTTTCACGACGCTGATGAGCGATGCTTTCGGGACGCCAAGCGACACTGATGCGTGCGTTCAACGTAGTTGGCGTCATGGTCGGGTCCGTCTGGCGGAAAATCTGAAGCTTTCAAACTTCTGGCCGACGGAAAGCACTTAGCATTTGAATGTGCGGTCAAGTGGTCGCCATGCATTCCGCTCAACCAACACTAGTGTGACAAGACCGAACCATGTAGCACCGAAGCACGAGTATGAAGTTGAAACTGAATAGACGTAGGGCAGATTGAAGCGTTGAAACGGAGTCATTTCTGAAGTACAAGACGACTGTTGCATTATGATGTTGACCGGGCGGCTATTCCTCGCTACTGGTCTCAAATTTGACCACGTCCCGCCACACCTTCCCGTTCGGAAGTATTTGTCTGGGGTAAATACAGCGACGAACCACGCGAGCACAGCGGAAACTCACCCCAGACTTTTTGGTATCTTGACATACCCCGTACTCAGGTCTATGTTTACGACGCGTGTGACTTCTACTGCGGGCTTCTCGGGGCATCTAAGAGAGCAGACAAAAGCGGGAAGGGACAAGCAGATAGGGTTGAGAACGTACATGCGGAATAGCCGGGGAATGGGCACGCATTGGACGAAAGGGTGGCCGAGACTGTTTGTCTTAGGCACGCAGCTGTGCTGAAGAATTTCCGCGATCCGACACTTGCTATCGTCGTCTGATGCGCTTTCCCCAGCCATAACGCGTCGAACCTGCTTAGGCAAGAGGAAGGATTCAAACTCCGCTCGGCGCTCTCCGCGCTCGTCGCCTCATTGCCGTTTCATGTTATTTTTTAATACCGCTATCGCACGCGGCTCAGGAAATTTTCCACGCATGCACACCCACCAGTACGATCCATGGCCATCCATGGGCTCGCTGGAATCCTGTGTTTTTCCCTGTTATAAATGAACCAAGGTGGAAAGTGTTGTCATGCATCGGTGCAGCGGTGCTATCAAATATGCCGAGCACGTTTAGAAAATGCAGACGTACAGCCTGAGCTGCCGAAAACTTTATTTATACAGAATACAAGGTTGGCAGATAATTTCCCTTGAACCCTCGTGCCTCCTTATCTGATGGACGTCAGACAGGTATCTTGAGCTTGCGAAAGTTGACCCTGTCTACTCTGCCTCAGGGAGACTAGGTTGGCTGCACCTATTAACAATAAGTCATTGCTTGAGTCGAATGCTTAACATCGCCGGCTCTTTGAATTTATTTTGCAAAAATGCCAGTGCGAAGCTATCTTGGATCCATACAAAGCACCGAGATCGATGCTTTTCATCGCGTCAGCGAGCAGCCGCGGTGTTCCAGGTGGATCTGAGACTGGGATTCGAGGTGGATGCAGGTAGCCGATTTCAAACTCCGAATGAGGCCATAAAGTGGGCATCAACCCATCGATCAACATCGTCTTTTTCTCTCTTCTCCCACTTCCATCCCTTCACTTTAACAAAATGGTCTTCAAGGTCGCTGGTGCGTGAAATGGCGACGTGGACTGAAGCATGAGGCTCACTGTCGCGCAGATGTTTCGCTCGCTGCGTTCGGTCGCAAGGAGATTGAAATTGCAGAGGTATTTTTTTTCTCGCATTTTCCTCCCTGTATCCCAGTGTTGACGATGGCTTTAGAATGAGATGCCCGGTCTCATTTACTTGAGGAAAAAGGTTTGTTCATCTTCACTTCCGTTCACTCCATCGATAACTAATACTGGATTTAGCACGGAGCTGCTCAGCCCTTGAAAGGCGCCCGTATCGCCGGATGCCTCCACATGTACGAGCATTCTCATCCGCACCTTCGCACCGACTCACAGCTTATCCAGGACCATCCAAACCGCGGTCCTCATTGAGACCCTGACCCACCTTGGTGCCGAAGTCACTTGGTCATCCTGCGTATGTTTTCTTCTCCTGAATCGTCTCTCAGGACCCACTGTTAACTCCGGTTCCAGAACATCTTCTCCACCCAGGACCACGCTGCTGCCGCGTACGTCGCTTCCAGATCAAATGCGCTCGCATTCCTGACTGTTCATTTAGTATCGCTGCTACCGGTGTCCCCGTCTTCGCATGGAAGGGCGAGACCGAGGAGGAGTACACCTGGTGCGTTGAGCAGACCATTGCTGGGTTCGCTGGCGGCAAGCCCCTCAACATGATCCTCGACGACGGAGGTGACCTCACCAACATCGTCCACGAGAAATACCCCCAGTACCTTTCTGGTATGCCATCACATTTTCTTTTCTGTGTACACAGTTTGACCCGTAACTCACAGGCATCAACGGTGTCTCGGAGGAGACCACCACCGGTGTTCACCACCTGTACAAGGCCTTCCGTGACGGCAAACTCAAGATCCCCGCAATCAACGTCAACGACTCAGTCACCAAGTCCAAGTTCGACAACTACTACGGCTGCCGCGAGTCGCTCGTCGACGGCATTAAGCGCGCCACCGATGTCATGCTTGCCGGAAAGGTCGCCGTTGTTGCTGGCTTCGGAGACGTCGGGAAAGGAGTAGGTTCCTTCATATATCGTTATCCGATCTCGTGTTAATTCTCCTGCAGTGCGCGGAGTCGCTCCGCTCCTACGGTGCCCGTGTCCTCGTCACTGAAATCGACCCCATCAACGCCCTCCAGGCTGCGATGGCCGGCTACGAGGTCTGCACCATGGAGGATGCCGCGCACCGGTCCAACCTCTTCGTCACCACCACCGGTAACCGCGACATCATCACCTCGAAGCACTTCCTCGCGATGCCCGAGGATGCCATCGTTTGCAAGTAAGTCAGGGATTATGCTCGATCGTGTTCGACACTCACATTACCCCAGCATCGGTCACTTCGATGTCGAAATCGACGTTGCATGGCTGAAGGCCAACGCCAAGTCAGTCTCGAACGTCAAGCCCCAGGTCGACCGCTTCACCATGCCTTCCGGTCGCCACATCATCCTCCTGGCTGAGGGCCGTCTCGTCAACTTGGGGTGCGCTTCCCTTCTTCCTAGACCTGTAGTTCTGAAGCTGACACAATCCCCAGTTGCGCGACTGGCCACCCGTCCTTTGTCATGTCTTGCTCGTTCGCCAACCAGGTCCTCGCGCAGATCGCGCTCTGGACCACCCCCGAGAAGTTCCCCCTCGGCGTGCACATGCTGCCGAAGGAGCTCGACGAGGAGGTCGCGCGCGCCCACCTGGCGCAGCTCAATGTCAAGCTCACCGTCCTCAGCGACACCCAGTCGAGCTACCTGGACATCCCTGTCAACGGGCCCTACAAGGCGAACCACTACAGGTACTAGATGGCTGTTATTCTTAGACGGCCTCAACGCGCCCTCGCCACTCAAACGGGATCTTCAACGTCCTTACATGTTGCGTGTATGTATGTCGGTTTCGTTCCGCGGAGACCTTGTCGGTCTCCGGAGGCAGGGAGATGCTCGGGTGATGGAGCTGTAGCTATCGGGAGTGCGGGTGGATGTTGTCTGTACAGATAGAAATGAAAGAGGCCTCAACGCGCCCTGATTGTTGTCCGGATTTATCTGCCAAGCGCTTGGACTCACTGGCAACATTTATAAATTAAAGCCGCTGAAAGCAAACAACCGGCAGTGGTTTGTTCTCAAGCAGCTATGCACATTTCTACGAGACTTGCAGCGGTCGCCCTGCGCGACCCGTCGACGACAGCCAGCATCATTCACGCCGCTTGCCACTTGATTATGGGCGCTGAACAAGACTAAAATAACTCCTGATAATGCCTGCGGCTGTGGACAGCGCTCATCCTCTCCTTGCGTCTTAACGACCCTCCGCTCGCGTTTTGACAACCAATGTCGAAGGAAGTGTCCTCCTTGGGGCCCATCGACCCTGCCTCGCTCTCGGACGAAAACCACGACGAACAGGAAAAGTCGGCGCCGTGGATCGTGCGGAAGCTCGTCGGGGTGAGTTCGTCCAGCGCGGGACTGGCGGCCCCTCTGACGGCCTATAGTCGATGACCGGTCGGATCGTCATGTCGAGCTACGAGTCGCTGCGCGCCGCTGGGACCTCTGTTGTGTGCCTTTCGCCGGTGGGTGTCCTGGATTTATTCAAATTTCTACGAGATGCTAATGGTGCTCAAGTGGGGAGACTCGTCTCCCCTAGTGCTCCCATGCATCCGCTTTCGCGACCTGGCCGTGCACACGGTCATTGCCGCAACAGTTAGTCGATGCATTCTATGCCTCGTTGAATAAATGCTCATTTATTTATTCCGCAGGGCGGAATGGCCGTCGTTGCAGCCCCGGTATTCGGGGGCGTCGGCGCTGAAGTGATCTCCATGTTCGGCGATTCAATCATCGTCGAGCTCGGGCTGCACGCGGGTTTCTCGCTGGCCACCACCGCCGCGAACGACCTCGTCATCGATAAGCCGCTCAAGGCGGTGATCCCGATCCACTCGAAGCGCCTAGAGACCACTGGCGTGAAAGTGCTGCTGATCACGCTGAAATACAAGATGACGACGACCGACGCCGCGCTAGGATTCTATCGCAGTAGTGTTCACAAGTGGGTGTCTAACTTAAATGGTGTTCCCGGCTCATCGACGCGCAGGGACAACTCGCTTTTCGCGACAGTGAAGGATTACTTGGCTATCGAGAAGGGATGGTTCTCGCCGTACCTTTTCGCCAGCGGTCGGCGGCCAATTATTCCGCGGACCATGAAGCCCGATATCGTCTTCTGCCACGGTCCCTTCCTCGAGGGTGAGTTGTATTTAAATGATTGCTCGCCCGATTTAACCTCTGGCCAGGGGACTACCGAGTCGGGCAGACCCTCCTCTCCGAGTCAGCCATGGTTATCGCGCTTTGCGCCGCGCCGCCGCCCACCCCGCCCTCGACCCCCCCAGAGCACCACCATAGCCTATCGTTCCCGAAGATGCCATCGCTCAGCAACCTCCTGCGCTCGCGGCCTCCCTCGCCGTCCGAGCCCGAGCACACCCTCACGGCGCTGCCGCCGCCGCCCGTGCCGCGCAGGATGGTCATTCTGTGCGTCGGCCTGAAGCCACATCGGACACTGTGGACGACGTCCGCGCGCCCGTCGGAGAGTGTGATCAACTACATTCTGCTAAACGGGTGCCCCGCGATTGTCGTACCCGTCAAGGTCGGCGCGCCGCTCGTCGCGTGGGACTCGCTCACGCTTGAAGAGCTGTGGAAGGTCGAGCTGCCCGCGGACGAGCCCGAGGCGGAGAGCACGACACCCGCCCAGGGCAAGTTCGGCGGGCTCGTGAACGTGTTCTTCGAGTACCTGGACATGTGCGTCGACTGGGAGCGCGTCGTCGTGTCGGGGGATCCGGAGAAGCCAAGCGACATGGACGGGCGCAAGGCGCTCAAGTCGGCGCTTGGGCTGCTCGTTGCTGCGGCTGTTCGCAGCGGGAATAGCAAGGAGGTGAAGAAGGAGGTGGATAAGGAGCGGAGCGGGATCGCAATGTGGCGGATCCCGTAAACTCGGTACTCGATCGAATCATGTTACCGTTCCGCGACTGACTTCGATCGCCCTGTCAGTGTCAATGGCGGTGTCACCCCGAGTCATAATTAGAACCATATAAACGACGGCCTGTATTAGTTCCTGTATCGAATCTGTGCTCTTTCTGACCTTCACCATGCCCCGCGACGCATCCGACTACACCTTCTTTTGGTCGACTAACCATGTCAAGTGAGTGTACCACTGAGTTGAACTAGTCGCGGTCCCATAGCTTTTACAGCGGCTGGGCATCTCAGTGGTATCCGGCGTCCTTCACAGCGACGGTTAACATGGACGGCGTTGATCAGGAAATAACATTTGCGTCGAACGAGCATTGGATGATGCTGGTTCGTAATCTAAATATCATCTCGTGCACAGCAGCTTAGGCTAGACTAGCAAAAAGCGCTGCTGTTCTCCGACGTGGACGTCGCGCACGAAGTGCTCGAGATTGAGGGCACGTCGAAGTCGGACATGGCGCATGTGAAGGCCCTGGGCCGCAAGGTCCAGAACTTCAAGGAGGACGTGTGGGTGGAGCACCGAGAGCGGATCGTCACGGAGGGGACCGTGCACAAGTTCCGCCAGAACGCGGACCTGAGGGCGAAGCTGTTTGCGACTGGGGAGACCATCATCGCGGAGGCGAGCCCGTTCGACCGGATCTGGGGGATCGGGTGCAGCGAGGCGAACGCGATTTCGCGGACTGGAGATAAGTGGGGGCTGAATTTGCTTGGCAAGGCGTTGGTGGAGGCGAGGCGGGTGCTGCGCGAGGAGGAGAGCCAAGGGACATTAGCTTGATTGTTTGTACAAATACGCGAAGTTTGACGTTCATGCTTTGCCCTTTTCAGCATCTACTTGGTCTATTGAACCTGGTTCGCTCCCCGGGTGCGATTGTGAGGCGTCCGCCTCGGAGTCTGAGCGGAAAACGAGCGCAGAGGCCTTTGTTGACTTTTCCGCCGAACCCCTTGTTGAGTCTGAAAGCCGGAGCCCGACGCTGGCAATTATACCGCAGAATACGAGGCCCTAAACAGAGTGAGTTGGTTTTATATTAGACTTCGACTTGGTGCGTACGATGATTTGCATTAGCTGAACGACACGTAATTAGGCGCGGCATATGTATGTGTGGGACGGACTCACCGCATCCTGTACAATTTTGTACGCGCCGGAGTTGCTCAGGAACAACCCGAACAGGACCACGACGGATACCGCGTAGACCAGACCAGACTCGACGATTACGACGGCGACGGGGACGAGCGTGCCCACGTTGAGCATCACCGTGTGGCGGTTGACGGACCAGATGCGGTATGCGATGAGCGCTGGAGTTTGGCTGAACCGCAGAGTATGAAATGGACTAGCACACTAATTACCTGTGCAGCCGACATTTATGATGAAGGTCATGATGTAGAAGGCGAGGGGCCAATCGTGCAGGGCACCCGAGAAAATAGATTGAGAGGGCTTCCGCAGGGTCTGGCTGACGATCACGCCGACCCCGGTTGCGATACTTGCGAGAAAACACAAACTGAAGGGGAGGATGATCAGTTTGCTGCAGTCCCAGACATTGTAGAGTCGGTATATCTAGGATTAATTACAATTAACGGGCTGGGCCGGGTGAGCAGAAGGGGGAAATCACGATGAAGCCATCTCCGAGGAGCGTCTGCGCGTTGTAAAGAGCGTTCTTGAGGACGTATGCCGGTGAGTTGGTCCCGGCGGAAAGCAGGTACGCAAAAGCACCGCCTGGAGAATAGACAAATGACTCCAGGCCTCGATACGCGTCGATGCTCAGATGCTGATCGAAAGCGAGGTCTGTTATCTGTTTATACAAACGCCGAGCAAAGAACTTACGGCCGTCCCCAAAATGAACATGGAAGTAGAGACCGCCAACAAAGGAATGTTAAAATTTGCTAAGGACGTCTGGACGTGGGTTCGCTTTCGACATAAAACGAACGTCGACATCGCGAACATGAATAAGAACAAACCTGGAGGGACGGTGAATTGAGCGGCCATCTAGTAAATGGGAGTCTGGATTTCACCATAGAAGAGGGCTTCGAGAAAGAGGGAAAGGAATGCGGATTCAGCGTAGCTAGCACCGGTGCCGCCGAGTGGGACTGCCATGTTGTCTGGGAAATAACGTTAACGCAATTTTGCGTCCTCTCTCTTATACATATGTGGGGAACGGCTGTTCATCAAAATGATGCGCAGAAGGCCTGAGTTGAATTTCATCCGCGGTCGCCTGAACGCATCCCGCTTGCCACGACCAGCTCACCGTGCCTCAAGAAAGCTGATGATACTCGTAGAATGCTCTCCAGATATACGCCATGACGGTTTTGCGGGAGACGAGGGTGACAGAATTAGGCATTTGGCTCCGGGACAGAAACAGTTAGTCGTTGGTCAGTCTTGAGATTTTTATCAGTGATAAGCGGATATGAATCAAGCAATCTATCCCGAAATGGGACGCGGCCCTCTAGCGAGAATTCGACCATGTACGAAGCGCCGGAAGTCCAGAGGTTCGATTTAGTTGGCCGGCGGTTCGAATCTCTCAAACCGCATTCCTTTTCTTTCTCTGCTCTCTCTGGTGTCATCTGTGGCGTATATTGGCTGGTAGCTACTTGGCGATTAACATTCTATACGGGTGTGTTGCCTAGTGGTTAGTTGCCTTGTGCGTTTATTGTGCTGGTAATGTGTGTTTTGCTGGGCGTGGGTTCGAACCTTATTTGTTTCTCTTTTTACTGTCGAACACTGTTAGCCATGGACCTTCTTAACAAGGTTGTTCTTAATCAGGTACAAAAATTGAAGGTCTGAATTCTGAATTCTAAATATGTTCTACCCTATATATCTTTCTAACTATCGTCCTCCACGGTATGACCTTGCTCCAGCACCCTACGCTTGCCTCGCCTATGGATGTTGAGCAACCGTGAAGTGTTAGTCTTCAACTCTGAATCTGTGTATGTCTCCTTGAGGCGTTCACTCCTTCTTTCCACACCTCTGCTGTTGTCCATCCTTACCTCCAGCTGCTTGGCGACGAGATCGAGCGGTGTCTGCTGCAGCGAATCTGCGAAGTGGGCAACGAGCAGGTCGGTGGCATCTGGTTCATCGACCTGAGCCGCTGTGTGGGGCGCTGGGAGGGTTGTGTGCTGTATGTTAGCATTCCATGTCTTTTGCGCAGAGTACTCACATTGCATAGAAACTTTCGAATATTCGCCAAGGACTCTGTGATACATTGCTCTGTCTTTCGTTTGGGAAAGGCCGGGCTGAAACAGGGTGAGATGCTCACGTACTCTACTGCACTCAATGCACCGTTGCTCACATGGGCGGAGGGGACGATCCGCACAGCGCTGAAGGAGCCATGATATAGCATGATTTTAAACATGTATCATAATCCGACAACAGCATAGATACGACCAAGCACCTACTCATCGTCCTCGTCGGCGGCGGGTGCATCGCCGCCGGCCTTGAACTTTTCGATCTTGGCAGCGATCCTTTCTTTCCGCCGGGCGTGGGTGAGCTTGGGGTCCATGAGTTTTGTGCTCTCCGACTTCCAGTCCTTGGACTTGTCGGTGGGCTTGAACGAGAGGTCCTCGTGGATGGCGGCGTGCCCAGCGATGTAGATGTCCTCGATGTCCTCTGAGCCGACGGCATCGGCGCTGAGGTAGGTGACGAGCTGCTTCTTGAAGCGCTCGTCGTCCTCCTCCTCGAGACTCTCCATGTACTCGGCGACGTGGCCACCGAAGATGTACTTCTTGAGGACCTCTGAGTCGAGCGCAGAAACCTGATGTATGGTGACGGAGGAGGTCCGAAAGCGACGGACTGCGCTTTAGACGAAAAGATTGGGGTGAAATTGCAGAAGATATGCACTCACTTTGGTGAAAGTCCGGATTTGGCTCTCCCATCAATATTGGCGGCGGCGGCAGGGATGTGTTCAGCCTCGGAGACCCGGAAACGCGTCGTACAGTGATGGAGGAGATGTCACAGTTGCGGAAGGTCACTGAGATGGAAAGTTTTGGACGAAATTCGAGATAAGCATGCACTGAGCACTCACCCCTTTACAACTTTGTGTGCATTGTGCATCTTGAGATTGGCCACGTCGGTGAGCCCGCGTTCAGCGTCGGAGGTACCTAGAGACACACTGTATGATGGTGGCGGAAGTCCTGAAGTGGCGGAATGTGCGACATGAAAACCATTGTTGGGGTTTTCCACGCATCCAAGCAAACCTGTATCTTGTGTGAACTTGCTCTGCAAGGAGGTCGAGGGTCGGAATTTGAGCAATGGCAGGTCATATTTCTTGAAGAACATGTGGTGGGATTGAGTCCGAGCTAGTACAGCGAGTTGTGGGCGTATGTAGGTGGTGGCCGGAAGCAAGAAGGAATTCGGTGCACTGAGTAAGGGCGGGCAAGGAGGATTAAGAAAGTAAAAAGAGAAACGAGCAAGGCTCGAACCCACCCCCAGCAAAACACACATTACCAGCACAATAAACGCACAAGGCAACTAACCACTAGGCAACACACCCGTATAGAATGTTAATCGCCAAGTAGCTACCAGCCAATATACGCCACAGATGACACCAGAGAGAGCAGAGAAAGAAAAGGAATGCGGTTTGAGAGATTCGAACCGCCGGCCAACTAAATCGAACCTCTGGACTTCCGGCGCTTCGTAGACCATGTCCTAGCCTTTCACAAGCTGCGGCATAGTGAAGAAAGCAAACGCAGGATCAAGTTGAAGATCAAAAGCTGTGACCGTGACATACTGTGACCCGTCTCCTATAGCCAAACCATCACGACGAAAAGTCAAAGTCTGATGTCTCTGGTCGCGAGTGGCGTGCGAGGGCAATTCAAACGGTATGATATTACTGAGGTTACTGCTCGACATATTCCCTAAATTTTTGTTAGCCGCCTCCAAGTTGTTCAACGGTAGTATGCCTTCAAGCATTCTTCTTCCTCTCAATCGGCGCTCCTCTCTCCATCCCTCGCACTTCCATAATCCCAAGCTTGTTGCACCGGTATGCCATGTAGTTGTACGGTTTTATCGCTCGACGCGGGATTCTCATTAGTCTCCGCCGCGACCTCCCTCGACGGTTTGTCTTCGACTTCAATCCCTCGCCTTACTCTTATCTCTTTCAGTCCCACGTCCGGTGCGCCGTCTAGAATAACGACATCTAATTCGGACTAACACCATGGCAGGATCCATCGCGTATATAGACGATCATGGTGGAGACCACCTCCAGATTTCCGCAGCGGACTATCCTGTAGGCTGGGAAGCCGGTCAACACCCGGAAGATTACAAGATTCTTCCTCGTCCTCTCACACCTGAGTTTTCCATCACTCCGCGGCGCTTCCACGTTCGACTTTGGTATCGGGTTAGCTTCATACTCTCTGGCAACCAGTACCTGCCCATGTCATTTCTGGTCGACACTGGGGCGTCGTCTTGGCTATATCTAAACAGTATTCTTCTTGCTCATCAATGATTCAATTCCTCCGAGTCTCCAGAGCATTCAATACACTCAATGAAAACAAACGAATCGGCCTTGACTATGCGATGCTACTGAGCGATGGCACATTTTTTGACGCCATCGATACGCCCGAGAACCACCAGCCTGTCAATATCATTGGTATAGAGCTCATCCAGAGGTTGGGGCACTCTGTGAAGCCCGGAAGCTGGGCATGGATGAATAGTCTCGAATATTGGTAATGAATGAAGCTGATAGCCTACACAATTCTTTGTTCTGTGCCCAAAGTGTTTCGAGATATCGAGGTTGAACTCAAGTTGAACTTTATCCGGAACAACCCGGAAATCTGGTGTATGCTCGGGTCACAAGCGTCACACTTCTCATTCCGTACCACCATCACTGGAGGACGCGTTGAGTACCATTGTGAGCGAGCTCTGCAGGCGGAGGCATACTTTCTCTTCTATGAATTCGAACGACCAACCATTCAAAAGGTCGTGGTAGAGGAGGTTTACCACCGCTCACCACCATCTTTGCCTGAAATCTGAAAAATCGCAGCCGGGGCCCGGCAGCTGACTCACTGACCCTGCTATCTACAATCATCCCCCTCCTCCTCCTCTTAGACTCCGGTAGGACTTGTCTCTCTACCCCTCCGAGTCTCGCCTATTTTCCTTGATCTTTTGCTCGGGCCAAGTTTGGTCGTGTTTGAAAGCGGTTGCTTCATGCCAACCTCCGCCAAACGCCCAGCGTCGCGGTCTCCAGAGGGCGAACGACGCTCAAAGCGACAGCTCACGTCCTCGCCGCCTGAAGAGGGCGAAGTCGACGATGAGCCCCAACCCCCGACCACCTCCCTGCCACCCAAACCGGAGGGTGGCCTCGTCCTGAAGACGAAAATCCCCTTTCCTTTCAAAAAACGGGACGTGCCCCCAGCCACCCTCCCCCGCAATGTCTTCGAAACCCACGAATTAGCCACTCCAGCGGTATTCGAGCGACCCAAAGACGACGCCCACCGGATCCGGGAGCCTGATTCGAAGCGGAAAGCGCCACGACTTTCCTCGGACCACTGGGAAGCAAGTTCCGCCTCGAATAGACACTATTCTTCTCGAAATCCCCGGGACAGGCACTCGCCATCTTCCTCGCACCGTTCTCGCTCTCCTCATTCAACGTATTCCGACAACAAACACCGCCTACCCTCTCCGGAGGTTTCGCGATACCGTTCCCCTCAACGGTGGCCGTACGATGATAGGCCGAGAGACATCCGCCGCTATGATGACCCCGAACCGTATGCCGACCGTGACCGAAGCTACCGCCCTCGAGACTCGCGTGCGTGGACTCGAGAGGAGCAGCCAGGTCGCAGAGACGGACGCTACGATCAGCATGCTCCATATCCCAGGCGCGACTATGGGTCCCCGCGCGAATATCACCAGAACCACCAGAGCTACAGGCCCATGTCCCCACGGGACAGTTATAGACCTGTCTCCCCGCGAGCGTCTACCCGCACTGCATCACCGCGTGCCCCCCTCTCTCCACCGCGGACGCGTGCGCACTCTCCGCCTCCACCTCCGCCGACTTCGTCGCCGCCACCACCGCCGCCTCCGGACGCTCGACTATTTCGAGATGCGCCGCTCCCCCCGCCTCCGCCATCCCTCCCACCCAGGCCGCCTGCGCCGCTCGACATTCATTCGCCCGTGGCGATGGCCCGTCCGGCGCCGCCTGAAGTACGCAAAGAGACCGTGCGGATCATGCGCAAGCCCCCTGCGCCGCGCCGCTCGCAGATCGAGGAGGAGAAGGCTTACGGGCGCGTGTTCAAGGGGTGCGGGAATCAGGGAGAGTATCAGGTCACGACAAAGCTCGGCGAGGGCACCTTTGGGTGCGTCCCTATTTTTTTTTCACGTTCCGCATTTACTCACAAACGACAGCGAGGTGCACAAGGCGCTGCACCCGCGGACGGGGCGCCAGGTCGCGCTGAAGCGCATCCTGATGCACAACGAGAAGGAGGGCATGCCGGTGACGGCGCTGCGCGAGATAAAGATCCTCAAGGCGCTCAACCACCCGTGCATCGTCAACATCCTCGACATGTTCGTCGTGCGCAGCACCGCGACGGACCCACTATCTGTGTACATGGTCTTCCCCTACATGGACCACGATCTGGCGGGCCTGCTCGAGAACGAGCGTGTGAAGCTCCAGCCGAGCCACATCAAGCTGTACATGAAGCAGCTGCTCGAAGGCACGGAGTACATGCACCGCGTGCGTTCATCTCTTTTATCCCTGCATACCCTTTTTATGCCCGCCCGCAGAACCACATCCTGCACCGTGACATGAAAGCCGCGAATCTGCTCATCAGCAACTCCGGGACGCTGCTCATCGCGGACTTTGGCCTTGCGCGCGCGTTCGACGCGGGCGACCGGGGCGGGCGCGAGCGCAAGTACACGAACTGCGTGGTGACGCGGTGGTACCGGCCGCCGGAGCTGCTGCTCGGCGCGCGGCAGTACGGCGGGGAGGTGGACCTGTGGGGCGTCGGGTGCGTGCTTGGCGAGATGTTCATGCGGCGGCCGATCCTGCCGGGGACGTCGGACCTCGACCAGCTCGAGAAGATCTGGGCGCTGTGCGGGACGCCGAATCAGCACAGCTGGCCGAATTTTGACTCGCTGCCCGGGTGCGAGGGCGTCAAACGCTTTACCCTGTACCCGCGCAAGCTGCGGGCGAGCTACGAGCAGTGCGTGATGCGTTCCTATTTATTTCATCTGCTGACGTGGAGGATAGTATCGGGAAGGAGACGTGCGACCTGATGGACCGGCTGCTGACGTGCAACCCGCGCGAGCGCATCACCGCCGCGCAGGCGCTCGACCACGACTACTTTTGGACGGACCCCATGCCCGCCGACCCCAAGACGTCAGTTGTATATCTCTATATTTTCAAGCAGCGCGTGCTGACGAGGACCCGCGCAGCCTCCCGGTCTACGAAGCCTCGCACGAGTTTGACAAGCGCGGGCACCGCCAGCAGCAGCACCATCATCAACAGCAGCAGCAGCAACAACAACAGGGGCCGCCGTCGGGGATGGACCCGCAGAGGCAGTACCGCGCGCCGCCGCCCGGGAGCATCCCGCCCCAGCAGCCACAATACTACCCGAACCCGAACCCGAACATGAACCCGAATGGGAACCCGAACAACTGGCGGCCGAGGCAGGGCGGGCGCGGAACGCTCGCGCAGAATTGGGGGCCGCCGGGGGGAGGACCGGGGCCGGGGCCGGGGCAGCAGGGGCATGGACCGCCGCGGAATGGGGCCGGCGGGTTCGACCCAAGACGGGATGGCGGCGGCGGCGGGTTCGAGCAAGGGCCGCCGCGGAATGGGGGCGGGTTCGATCCAAGACGGGACGGTGGCGGCGGCGGGGGCGGGTTCGAGCAACGACGAGACGGGGGCTATGAGCAACGGCGGGACGGCGGGGGCGGGTTCGAGCAACGGCGGGATGGCGGCGGTGGGGGATTCGAGGGGCGGCGGGATGGGAATGGGAATGGGAATATGGGGCAAGCGCACGAGCCGCCGCGGGGGATGGCGCGGCCTCCGGGGCTGCCGCCGCGCCCGCCTGCGCCGCAGGGATTGCCACCGATGTCGATGGGAATGGCACGGCCGCGCGGGGGCGGGGGCGGGGGCGGAGGCGGGGGCGGGGGTGCGGAGGCACTAAATTACGGGTAGCGTGGGCCCGATCATGGATGGGGCAGGTGCGCTAGATTACGGATGGCGGCGGGCAGGCGCACGCGTAGGATAGGATAGACCTAGAGCGAGGGGAAGAGGGAGGCGCTATTGTACATAGAGTGTATCTTAATTGTCATATATGCTATCCACCGGGTTCGGTAATCGGAAATATATCGGATAGTGATTCATTGAGGACGTCTCCGGGGAGCTGTGTATGTAGCGGATTTCGTGTCCTTCGAGTTCAGGAAATATTTTTACGGCGCCGCCCTCTTATTCCCCGCGCTCACGCTCATATAATGTTATGCATGTATGTCTTCTCTGCAATGCGTTATGCGCGTTATGTATGTACGTATGGAGGTATGATACAGGTGTATGTACGGTGGCCCGGTTCCAGAAAGAAATACTTACTTCACGTTATGTATAAAAAAGAAGAACGGGAGAATATGCGACGTGGAGGTGTGAAAGATGCAAGGAACACAAAAAATGCACGAGAACGGCTCGCCGAAAGTAAAAATGGGGCGAAAAGCAAAAGGAAGCGAGCACGTATAAAGTAGCGCATAAAGTAGTTAAAGACCGCTACCAATTCCACTCGTCCTCGTCGTCGTCCGCGTCCTGCGCGGGGCCCGCGCGCGGGGCGGGTGGCGCGGCGGCGGAGGGCGCCGGGTGCGGCGGCTGCTGGTGCTGCGTCCGCGCGGGGAGCTTGAGGCTCGCGCTCAGCGGGGGCTTCGCATTCAAACTCGCACCCGCGGACGTGGGCTTCAAAGTCAAGCCAAACGCCTGCTGCCGGAGCGCGCGGCTCGCGGCGGGGGCGGGGGCGGGGGTGAGCGCGGGGATCATGCCCCCGCCGCCGCCGTCGCCGGCGGAGGGGTCGTCGTCGAGGAGGGAGGCGGTGGACGCGGACGCGAGGGAGGGGGATGCAGAGGGAGAGGGGAAAGACGAAGACGCGGCAGAAGCGGAGGCGGAAGGCGGCGGGCCGACCTGCAGTGCGTGTGCGATGTCGGAGAAGAGGAGCGAGGCGCGTTTGGTGTTTTTTGCGAATCTGGGGGTGGGTTAGTGCGTGTTGGGTGGGGGGACGAAGAGGGAGGGGAGGGAGGGGTCCGAATGAGAGAACGCAGCGGGGTGAAACAGAGCGAGAACGCGTAGATATCGTTCTCTCGCCCCGCCTGCACCCAAGCCAAACCCCAACGCAAAAAACAAGGGAGAGAAAGAAGCACGTACCCCGGCGCGCGCTGCAGCTCCTCCCACTTCTTCCCCACCGTCCCGACCCAGCCCGGCGCGACGCTCTCCACGAGCGCGAGGCCGTGCGCCGCGGTCGTGCGTAGACTGGGGCTGCCCAGTGTACTTGGGCTGGTGACCGTGCTGCTACTACTTGTGCTTGCGGTGGAGGTCGAGGCGGCGCTCCCATTGGAAGACAACGCGGACGCAGAGCCCCCACTCCGCCTCGCGGGGGTGGACGTCCCGACGCCGGCGCTGGCAGCGAGGAACGCGGCCTGCGCGCTGAAAAAGTCGAGCTCGGCCTCGGCGCTCGAGTCCATTTCGGGCTCCCCCTCCTTCGATTCGCGCTCCCCCTCCTTCTCGCGCTCCCCCTCCTTCGACTCGCGCTCCCTCTCCCGCGATGCACGCTCACGTTCCCGCGAGCGTCGGGCAGCAAACGCCGGATTGGGGGACACGGTGGGGGTCGCGCCGTGGTCGTGCACCATGAGGACCTGCCCGTCCGAGTCGTCGCGCGCGTCGTCCTCGAGGGAAGACGCCGAGGACTGCGAGAGGCGGGTGCTCTTCGTGCTCGAGGGGAGCGTGCTCGTGCTCGAGCGCGTCGAGTGGGTGCCGGGGCCGGGCGAGTACGGGGCAGGGGTGAAGCCCGCGATGAAGCGGCCGACCTCGCGGATGCCGTCGAGGACCGCGCCGCCGTTTGCCGCGGCGGGGGCGTCGCTGAGGGAGAGCGACGTGGAGGCGGAGGAGGAAGACGGGGAGGAGAGGCTGAGGGAGGTGTTAGACGAGGCCTGGTGCGGGGAGGAGAAGCCGCGCGAGACGATGCGCTCCCATTTGCGCTTGACTGGGGGGTGGTTAGGGAGGGAGGACAGGGGAGGAGCAGACGCACGCTGGAGGAGCTCTGCCTCGTGCACGGCGAGCTGGTCACGTAGTTCAAGGCATTTGGATTCCTTCTGCGCGATGAAGTGGAGGAGGTCCGCGTGTCTGGGTGGGATGAGTCTTGGCACGAGAGTATATTCGGACAACACACTTCTCTGCGAGAGTGACTGGGGGGCGGTCGAGGGCTGCACCGACAGAGTTGCTACGGACGAGGGCGGCGCGGGGAGTGGGTGCAGCGGGGCGGGCGGTGCGGGCAGGGTTGTATGTTATGGAGGACGGACGGCGGTGGCCGTTGGGTGTTGTCGGGGTGAGCGGGCTGGGCGAATACAGCGCCGGGTACGCAGACGGCGGGCCGTCGCCGATGGGTCCACCAGCGAGCTGCAGCGGGCGCGGGCCGGCGGGCAGCGAGTGGCGCTTGGAGGACATGGCGGAGCAGAGCAAAGAAATAAAGACGCCAACTCCTGACTGCCGACAAATAAAATTGGCATTATTCTACAGACTATCTCTAGTGCTTGGCCCCCGCGCTCGCGTTCTCCTCCTTCTCCGCGTCTGCGATGAATCTCCGGATGCTGTTCATTCTAGTCAGTTGGAGGGGTTGGTTCGAGCAGGTTAGTACACGGCGACGCACAATTCTTCTTCTTCGCTGGGGGCTAGTCAGTGCTAGATCGTAGCAGGGAAGAGGGGGAGGCGCACCTGGAGCCCGCGTTAATGGGGACCGCCTTCTTCGCCTCGTCGACGTTCTTGGGCGCCGCGGCCTTGCCCGAGCGCGCGTACACCGCGGTCGCGGCGATGCTCCCCAGCACACCCATCGACAGGTATTGTTTCGGGATTGCGCGGCCGAAGATTGTGCTGCGCGCAAAGTCAGTCCCCGTGGGCCAGTGGGGGAGCAGCACGTACTAGGTCATGGTGGGGGAGAGTCGAGATAGAAATATTCAGATTCGGATGCAGTTTTGGCAGCAGCCCTATATCGTCCGCGCGTTGCGATCCTAACACGACCATACACCCGCCGCCTTCATTCTTCATTTCAACTTCAAATCCCCTGTAACGATATCAACCATAATTCGGTGCGGGGCATTTGGGGGGCAACTGCAGGTCGCCAATTCAAGGTCGGCCTTCATTTTTGAATGCGAATTCAGAGTGTCTTGCGCTGCGCTGGCCCGCCAACTTCGTCCCACTGCGGTCCACCGTCTAGAGTCTAGTTCTCTTGTTACAGCTCTGTCCAGCCACACCGAATCCGCCTCCCTCGACCTCAACCACCCGCAGCTAAGCCCCCCCAGCTGGAATTTCATCCTAATCCAACGAGCCCGGTAACCACCTCCTGGGTCCGTCCACGACGTTGACGTTGACATCCCTGAAAACTGAATTCAGCTGCACTGGACGCTGAATAACCCGGCCCGCTCCCACCCCAAAATTAATATCTATATTGCCACCCCGAACTAAGCAGCTGAGCTCACGCCGAATTAAGACTCAGGCCGCATTACACGACGCACGACGCCCGTCCCCAAGCCCATCCGCCCCAGCTTGAACCTCCCGCCCCTCATGCGCGACATAGATCTGTGAAGCGGCTGCCGAAATTGTTTAACAATGTCCGCGGTAGGAATCGGTCCTTGGGCTTGGGCTCGACATGGCACTGGCACGCGTTAGCGTCTATCCTCAATCCTCAATTGTCCACCCTCCTAATCACTCCATCGCTTCGAGTTCGAGAAAATCCAAGATGTCTTTAATTCTGAAGCGCAAAGGAAAAAATTCATTCTAGTGGGCGGTACACCCACAAGTCCTGGGTTTAGCGCGACGTCTTTCGGGGCCTCCTATACCCCCGCCTCGGACTATCGCAATCGACTCGACTCGGGAATACTATGCCGGATTCAACCCTCGTGCCTCATCACTGCGTCCAAATCCCAAATCCCAACACAATAAAAGCGGTCCAGCCCGCGCTGGATACGTCAGTCATCGACCGCACTGTTTTGACCCACCAAGTTCATTCCGGAATCGGGATTACATATGTGGGGGGGCTCGAGGTCTGGTGCCGCTCGCTCATGCACGAAGTTGATTTTGAGCTTGATCTTGGTCTTGAGCGTACAGGGGGGTCGCTTCGTGTCGTGGGGGTGGATCTGCAGCGGGTTGGGCGAGCCTCATGCGCCGCTCTAGGGCTGGCGAAATTGTTCAATAATACCCGCGGTGGGGGATCGGTCCTTGGGCTTGGGCTTGAAATGGCCTGGGACGCGCTAGCGTCTATCTTCTATCCTCCCTCTGAATGCCCTACTAATCACTCCATCGCTTCGAGCTCGAGAAAACTCTAGATGTCCCCTGAAGCGCAAGGGGAAAAAATCATTCTAGTGGGCGGTACACCCACAAGTCCTGGCTTTTGCGCGCCGTCTTTCGGGACCTCCTACCACGGCCTCGGACTAGCGCACTCGACTCGGAGTCGTATGCTGGATCCAACCCTCGTGCTTGCCTCATCACATTCACTGCGTCCAAATCCCAACACAATAAAAGCGGTCCAGCCCGCGCTATATCTACATATCAGTCAATGACCGCACTGTTTTCACCCACCAAGTCCATTCCGGAATCATCATTCTGTGCTCGAGGACGAGTTCTGGTGCCGTCTGCTCATGCACGAAATTGATTTTGATCTTGATCTTGAGCGTAGAGGAGGTCGCTTCGTGTCGTGGGGGTGGATCTGCGGCGGGTTTGGAGGTGCGGGGTGCGGGTGCGGGTGCGCAGGGACAGCGAGATGAACGGAAATGGTTGTGGTTGAAAAGAGATTGGGCCCTCGGGGCGACGGGGAGGCGAAAGTTGAACGGTAACTTGTTCAAGCGCTGTCTTTCAGGAGGGTTGCAGGAGGGTGAGGATGTGCCGCAGGCTCTCCAGCGGAGTCTGACATTGGCCCCTTCGAGTTGGCAATATTGGAACCGTTTTGGTTCAATTGCAATCGGGATCGACAGGTCCAACAGTTGGCACTGCGGATGAAATTCTAACGCTAATCTACACACGTTTCTGGGCAATTTCAAACTCGGCCGCCGCGACTTGATCTGTGCACTCTCTTGCAACCGACGCCCTGGTGTCCGGGCCTCGCTCAAGGCGCACCTAACCAGACCTTCTCAAAGGATGTCCTTCTCCATGCAAGTCTTCACCGACGGCGCCTGCCGCGGAAACGGGACCCCCGCCGCCGTCGGGGGCGCGGGCGTCTGGTTCCCGCAGTACATGCCCGACGGCCGCGCGGCCCACTGGGCTATCCCCCTCCCGCAAGACCCGCACCCAACGAGCAACAGTCGGTCCCGTTCCGTTCGCAGCGATCCGAGGTCTGACGGTCGAGCAGGGGCGGAGCTCACCGCGATCGTCCACGCCCTGTGCGCGGCGCACGACATGCAGATCAGGATATCGCGCCACTACCGGGAGCCGCCGCCCTTCGGCCTGACGGTGCACAGCGACTCGCAGTATGCCGTGAACTGCATGACGGTGTGGATCGACAAGTGGCGGAGAAACGGGTGGGTTGCGGAGGGTGGTGCGTTGTTCTTATCCTTTCGCGGGGCGCCGTTTGGATAAATAATAATAAATGGCTGGTCAACGATTCGCAGGCGGAGATGTCAAGAATAGGGACCTGATCGAGGAGGTGCAGCGCTTGAAGTTCCTCATCGAGGAATCGTTCAGTGGCGGGCGGGTCGTCTTTAAGTGGGTGAAACGGGAAGAGAACCAGATGGCGGATGGGTATGCCAACGAGGGGTGCAATTTGGCTGAGGAGGGTAAGCCTGGTTTCCTGTCGTATTGGATCGCATTCGAGGAGGTAGCTCATACGCACACAGCTCTAGCGCGCGGGTACTAGCTATCGGATGGCTCGTAGGTTACGGCTACCTGAAAACATCCAACGGGCGGCGTCAAAGCATATGCGCATAGTGGATGAGATGGTAATCCACGACCGCCTCGAACAAGGCGCTGGGCTCGAGAGACCGCTGCTATATTCTCTGCTCCATCTTTCAGTGGGGAATCTGAAATCCGGCGGAAGCATGATCCGAGAACTTGAATGGTTCAGATCTACTAAGAGTTCCCCATTAGCCGGTTACGTATACATTCCGTTTACCAGGCTTCGGAGTATTTCGAACTAACCACTGAGAACTACTTGATACTCCTTTAGTACGGCCCTCAGGACCGCAAAACACACTTATATGTGGAGATAGCATTATGAACGCCACTGCGCACAACGGTGATGTAAATCTCGCCCCCTAACTTATCAATAGAGAGCTTACGCAACACTGGCCATTGGAGCCATTTGACGGCATTTTGGCTGTGCGCAATTGGATGGCTCCACAGCCGTCAATGGCTTAGCGGGGCCATCTGCCCGCCAAATTTGTGCACGCTCCAAAAATCATTGAATGGCCCGCTAATCGCCCACCCCCGAATTAAGTCGATGGCGTGGCTCGCGCCGTACCGGGGCAGATGGAAAGCTAAGTGACTAAATGAGTCAATCTATAATCTCCGATCCCGCCGCTGCGTTCATGGATGACTTCCGGACAGAACGGCACCGGTCTTTGACGCCGCTGAATCAGTTTCAGTGAGTGCTTACAATAACTTATAACCCTCGTGCCGTTCATTACGGCTATCATGGGAAGCGACACGGCCATGCACCGTATATATATTTCAGCCATTGAACGATATCCTGATCCCATTTCCCCACCATGCCACATGTGGTCAATCCCGCCGAATTCGAGTCCTGGTGGAAGACGTTGTATTTCCTGGTTTCCATGGCCTTCGTAAGTCACTCCATCTGTGAGCGATATGTGATCGATTAATATTGTATACCAGACTTCACTAGTGCTGTACGGTGAATACCTATCTACCTCCTGCATTCTTCGACCTCATGGAAAGCCCAGCACTATACGTCGTCCTGTTTATATTCTCCGTCTACACACTCACTCATAGTGGCCGGCCGGCGGGATCCCGGTTTCTGCTGGTCACCACGTCAGCCATGTTTCTCCTGGGAACGTTGGACACCCTCATTTCTGTCGTTCAGACCGGAATCGTAATTCGGCTGAATAAAGAACTGATTCAAGGCTCTCCGGATTTCCCTGGTCTGTCCCGCTTATTCTTTCGTGTCGATTTGGTGGGAGGTATAGGACTGGCAGTCAACAAGTTGGTCATGGTCGGTCTTCACCTCATTTTGGCTAACGGCTAACGCACACAACAGTTTCGTGACGGACTTGGTTTTCGTTCGTCTTCCTCCTCCTATCACTTCCCTTGTGTGACTAAGTAATTTTCCCAGTTGTATCGTTGCTATGTTATCTGGGGGTCGAAAAAGACAGTGCTCATACTCCCGGGAATTTCCATCTTCGCAACCGTGGGTGAGTTGTATCAGTCAGAGTTGCGTTGTCCTTTCCATAAAGTGCTATCCGGCAGTTGTTGGGTGTATCTCCGTGGTCGGCTTGGATGTCAACTCGGAGTCATATATTGACACAAGGATACCTTTCATTATGGGGGCTGGGACGAATGTGATTTTCGTTTGTCTAACAGGTATGATCCATACTGCACCTGCATTCCCCAGACTGAGTTGCTAAGTAGCTGGTCGAATATGGTATATACGACACGAAGCACACATCGTCAACGGCAATACTTTCCGGAAACGCTACGATACTGCTATTGCCATGATGTGCGTGTGTCCCGCATAACGACGAGGAAAGATTTGAGCCTATTCCTCAGACTCGAGTCCGGTGGAATTTATTGCGTTTTGGTGATACTCGAGGTTATCGCTCGGTCCTTCGGGGGCGAAAAAAGTCCTTCCGACTTTGTGAGTCTGTGCGATTGAGGAATGTATGTGCCAGAATCTGACGCGACTACCAGGTGCTCATAATCCGTGGTGTCATTGGCGGTATGGCATCACAAGGTGTTGTCAGTACCACAACAAACGTATAACCAAATATTCTGACGTGCGACTCAGAATATAGTGCCTACCTTGATTCTTGTCCGCGTTGGCATGGGACACTTCCAATGGAAGCAATCCCCCCGTCCATTTGATGCCCCGTTACCGTCCGAGAGGACGAGCAAGCGACGGGTTCCCGCCATCTCTGTGGAGGACACGTCATGTGCAGTAATCGAGATAAAATAAAATAATCAGGAGAGTTTGGGGTGGATTATGTACCTAACATACAAGCGAGCCTACTTATTTTCACGAAATTGAACTTTACAAAGTCTCGTTTCCTGTATCGCTCAAGCTGCAAGCATATTTATAGCTGCCTGTTAATCCGCTACAAGGGTACGCAGTGCCACCAAAGGGACACCATGGATTGAACATGGAATAGCTGTGGTTGAGAACTGTGGTTGAAAACCGGGTCATCGGGCCGACGCCGAGAACCACAACGGCAATCACCGGAAACCCAGCACTTCAGTCCAATCGTCCAGGCCGCCTCTCTCGTCTCGCCAGCCTTGGATTCGCCAAATCTACGGAGAATTTCAACCACTACTTCCTCAAGCCCACCGCAAACTTAAGGCGGATGGGTATGCCAATGACGGGTGCAATTTGGCTGAGGGTAAGCCTGGTTTCCTGTCGTATTGGATCGGATCCGAGGAGGTGGCTCACGTCCGCGCACAGCTCGAAGTCGCGGGTACTAGCTATAGGATGGCTCGTAGGTTACGGCTACCTGAAAATATCCAACGGCAGATGGTGCGCTGTTCAATATTTCCATGGTAAACTTGAGATGAGATGGTGGCAATCCACGACCGCCTCGAACAATGTGCTGGACTGGAAACTCTGCTGCATCTATCAGTGGGGAATCTGAAATCCCGCGGAAGCCTACTCCGAGAATGGTTCAGATCACGGGTCGCTCACAACCATGAAATCAAAGATGTGGCTGGCTGTGATGACGCTGGTATTTAGTCGGTCATGTATGCATTCCGTTTTGCCAGGCTTCAGAGTATTTCGAACTAATCAAGAATTACTTGAGACTCCTTTAGTACGACCTCCAGGACCGCAAAACGTGTGAAGATACCATTATGAACGCCACTGTGCGCACAACGGCGATTGTAAATCTCGGCCCAACTCATCAATCGCCGACGTGACTCGTGCAGATGGAAAGCTAAGTTGCGGCCCGGACTAAATGAGTCAATCTATCATCTCTGATCCCGCAGCAGTGCGTTCATGGATAACAAACAGCAACAATCAACGCCTTTGACACCGCTGAATCAGTTTTGAACCAGCCGGTCCGCAGCTCACAAACAGACAGAGCAACGGGGACGACCAGATTAGGATAGAAACCAAACATGCCAAGAAAAGGCGCAAACATTGATGGTGTGATGGGGCGGGTGTGATGAATTTCCCCCGCCATTTAAGAGGTGCGGACTTTGGAAAAAACCGTAGAAAATGTTTTAAAAAGTGCTCAAAGTTGCTATATGAAAGATGAATAACTTTCGATTCTTTATCGAATGAGCTAAACTTGTTTTTTGGGTAGGGTATTGCCGTCGTCAAGTGGTCCGTGCGCAGACGATGAGCTCGGGTTGATGTAAGTTTTTCAGACTTGATGGGTCGTTCTACTCAGAATCGAAAGTTATCCCACATTGATGCAGGGACTTTTTACACTTTTCCAGAGCGTCGGAAGGCTTTTGGGCCACATTTTCCAAGTACAAGCCTCTCAAATGGCGGGAGAAAATCCATCACCCAAATCAGTGCCAGGTGGGCCCAGCCGGTAATCTGCACAACCTTCCCGAGCGTCTTGGCGTGATGGGTTTGGTGTTATTTACAGATTACCGGATGGGGACGAGCCTAAATCAGTTTCAGTGTTTCAGTGCTTGACGAGAGCTGGGCGACAGCGGGAGAAGAACGCGCGTAGATCACCAGTCCCCAGCTCTCTCTCTACCGTCTATTCTGGATCTTTCGCCCTCTGAACTTCACCCTGAAATGTTCCGACTCCTATCCCTCTATCGCTGTTTCAAGCAGGTATTCTAGGACTCGGAGCCCTCAGGCCGACTTCTGAAAGGTTTATTCTTGGGGAATCTGGGCATCACATTGGCCGTTGGACACCATCTGTTCGTTCTAAATGCACTGTGACATATTTGCAATCGGTCCTGGCGTACAGCCTGTCTTGTACTTCCTGAAACAACCGACTGGCTCGTAGCGGCCATCTTCGATTTGGGCTTGGAATATACATCCATTATACTGTAACCCTCGTGCCGTTCATCATTGCACCCAAATACATCCTTCGGAAATCTCATCATTCATTGGCAGCTCCCATCTTCAGTAAATAGCTATCATGGGAAGCGGTAGTCGGCCATGCACTGTATATATATTTCAGCTATTGAACGACATCCTGATCTCATTGCCCCACCATGCCTTATGTGGCCAATCCCGCCGAGTTCGAGTCTTGGAAGGAGTTGTATCTCATACTTTCCTTGGCCTTCGTAAGTCACTCCCTCTGTGAGTGATATATGATCGATTAATATTGTATACCAGACTTCACTAGTGCTGTACGGTGAATACCTATCTACCTCCTGCGTTCCTCGACCTCACAGAAAGCCCAGCACTATATGTCGTCCTATTTATATTCACCATCTACACACTCACTCATAGTGGCCGGGCGAGATCCCGGTTTCTGCTTGTCACCACGTCAGTCATGTTTCTCCTGGGAACGTTGGAGGCACTCGATTCTGTAGTTCAGACCGGAAACATAATTCGGCTGAATAAAGAACTGATCCAAGGCTCTCCGGAATTCCCTCGTCTGTCCCGCTTATTTTCTCGTGTCGATTTGTTGGGAGGTATACGACTGGCAGTCAACAAGTTGGTCATGGTCGGTCTTCACCTCATTTTGGCTAGCGGCTAACGCACACAACAGTTTCGTGACGGACTTGGTTTTCGTTCGTCTTCCTCCTCCTATCACTTCCCTTAACTAAGTGGTTTTCCCAGCTATATCGTTGCTATGTTATCTGGGGGTCGAAAAAGACAGTGCTCATACTCCCTGGAATTTCCATCTTCGCAACCGTGGGTGAGCTGTATTAGTTAGGCTTGCACTGTCCTTTCCATAAAGTGCTATCCGGCAGTTGTTGGGTGTATCTCCGTGGTCGGCTTGGATGTCGACTCGGAGCCATATATTGACGCAAGGATACCGATCAGTATAGGGACTGGGACGAATGTGATTCTCGTTTGTCTAACAGGTATGATCCATACTGCACCTGCATTCCCCAGACTGAGTTGCCGAGTAGCTGGTCGAATATGGTATATACGACACGAAGCACACATCGTCAACGGCAATACTTTCCGGAAACGCTACGATACTGCTGTTGCCATGATGTGCGTGTGTCCCGCATAACGACGAGGAAAGATTTGAGCCTATTCCTCAGACTTGAGTCCGGTGGAATTTATTGCCTTCTGGGGATACTCGAGATTATCGTTCGATCCTTCATGAGCGCAAAAGATCCTTCGGTCTCGGTGAGTCTGTGCGATTGAGGAAATATGTATGTGCCAGAATTTGACGCGACTACCAGGTGCTCATAATTGGTGGTGTCATTGGCGGTATGGTATCACAAGGTGTTGTCAGTACCACAACAAACGTATAACCAAATATTCTGACATGCGACTCAGAATATAGTGCCTACCCTGATTCTCGTGCGCGTTGGCATGGGACACTTCCAATGGAAGCAATCCCTCTCTCCATTTGATGCCCCGTTACCGTCTGAGAGGACGAATAGGCAGCGGGTTCCCGCTATCTCTGTGGCCGATACGTCATGTGCAGTACTCGAGATAAAATAGAAAAATCAGGAGAGTTTGGGTTGGATTATGTACCTGACATTTTACAAAGTCTCGTTTCCTGTATCGATCAATCTGCAAACATATTTATAGTTGCCTGTTAATCCGCTACAAGGGTACGCAGTGCCACCAAAGGGACACCATAGATTGAACATGGAATAGCTGGTTGAAAACCGGGTCATCGGGCCGACGCCGAGAACCACAACGGCAATCACCGGAAACCCAGCACTTCAGTCCAATCGTCAGGCCGCCTCTCTCGTCTCGCCAGATCTACGGAGAATTTCAACCACTCCTTCCTCAATCCCACCGTAAACTTTCGCGCGACTTTTACTCCAAAAAAAAAATGGAAAGACAGACAAAAGGCAGATGGAAAGGTCCGAGTCTCCTAAGTAGTATCTGCCTTCATCGACGCCAAGACTTGGACCTACGCCGATACGCGCGACGTAATTACTGTGGGAGGAGGCTGATCGCTGAACCTGCGAAATACTCCAGCTCCGGTTCATCGCCCACGGTCCCCTGTCTCGCACCTTCACCGAGCGGAAACTTCAGGCTCTCGGGGTCACTTCACTCTGGGTACCACCCATCCATCGACTCTTCTCGCCCGCTGTCATTGCTGCTGAATCACCTTGGGGCCGGCGGCGTTGCAGCGACTCCTCAACGTGCATCTCGCTGCCAGCGGCAGTCTGAGCAATATCGGCGCCTCGCGTGCGAGAGGCCGTCTTTTCCAAGAACGTCCAACTGTGACCACGGTCCTCATCTCGCCTGACTTGTAAGTCCGTTCCGGGTTCTTCGATGGAGGCCCAAAAAATAAAATATGCAGCCCCCGCTACCGCGATGCTGTCACACGAGAGGACATCCGAGTACTCAAAGACAATCTCAGCCAAGGAGGCATCCTCGTGTCGGTCCACCGTGCAACCCGGAGGGAAGCCTGGCTCGAGAAGAACTACGACACGGCCCTGCTTCAATCCATCCGCTCGGCCGGGATACGGGGCCCCATCGCGGCGATGCTGTCGCCCGCCGTCCCTGTGCTATTCTTGTTCGCCTCCGCTCTACGAAAGAATGTTATGTTTTTCGTGAAATGTCTCGCCGACCAATCCGGCTGTACCGTCGCCGTCCGGCCGCTCGCAGACGACCCCGTCTCGCGGTTTCGCAGCGGCGCCGGACAAGACATCGCCACAGATGGTCCTGACCTTCGCCTCCGCGGAGGGGCTGCGGACGATTCGCACAAGGATAAAATGTCATCTGGGTGGGCCGCCCCGTCGATCGGGCTACTTGCGCATCGTCTAAACTCCATGGGTATACATGAATTGTGAGTCGATGCAAAGTAAATCCTAGACTGCCGTGTGCTTAAATGGATCGACCCAGCCTCGAGTGCGGCTTTGACTCTAAAACGGTGGAACTTACAGATAGCAATGTGTGTTAACATTTCCTTATGTTGCAAGGCTGCTTCCTCATCCTGCATTAGCTGTCGCCCCGGTGCGAAGTTATCTCACAGTTGGGTCCCTCGTTCGACGCGGACAGACAGTCCTACGGGTCATACGAGGTCTTGATCATCCTCGATGAGGAGCCAAGAAGCGACCGCAAATATCTGCTGAACGCCGAGTTCGGGATGGGTACTACCAACTTAACCCCGTGTCCAACCATTTGTCCTCAGAATTCGACACACCCTCTAGCCAACGGTGATATCTTCGATCACTCGGCAGCAGACGCTGGTGTGGATCTTGGACCCGCAAACTAAGAGTGGTGGGTGCGGGGACTGTTAATCCTTATCTCAGTCAGCGGCTTTCGCTACGAGATGATGTTGACCTGATCCTTGTTTCCAAAGACCTATATCCCAGACATCCGCATTGGCCGGAGTCTATCGGTTCGAGAACGAGCGTCATTCGATTTGAGCGAAAACAGATGTGGTGCGTTTTAATTGTCTGCATTTAGCTGACATCGAGATATCAACGGTTTCCAGGAGGCTGTCCCATCTACAGTGGACCACGGCCTGGCATCTTCCGTCTCAATCAAGAAACCCAGCTGGTTCGCGAGGGTGCGCTGCACGATCCTGCCGAAGGGACACAGCTCTCCGTGGGGATTTCCCGTGAAACAGAGCTTGACTGAAAGTTTGGATGCAGCAAATAATAAATTGAAGAGGGAAATGTGGTCGTCTATCGATGCGAGTATCCAAAATCTCGGGCGCGATGATGCTGTTAGGACATTGAAATGGGCTCCTCGGAAGGATGGGGAGGAGGAGGAGGAGGCAAGATAAGTAGATTTTTTCGATGCTGTACCGTATATTATCTCCATAACCAGTGAACCCACAGGATAATGCGCCCAACGAGCCCGCACCACGGCGCTTCATGCGCGCGCGGTTGAATCGCGTCTAGGCTCCCGAGTCCCAGTGCACACAAGTTACATTTATCTGACTCACCTTTGTGATCCACACCTTCAAGAAGGGGATGGTAAGTACATATAAGTATCCAGTGGGACCTGGGTCGTCTGTGGCTTGTGGTTGACGATTGAAGAGAAAGACTTGGCGGTGACGGAAACTGCCAATCAGTGCGATCGTCGTGATTGCCGAGGATTGCCGAAGCTGAGTCATTTTTAGAGTCAGGCTTTTTTATGTAGCCTTACTGTCCCTCAGGATGGAATTCACCCTGGAGGCGTGGACCGACGGTGCATGCCGCAACAATGGATACCCGGGCGCCGTCGGTGGAGCAGGCGTCTATGTCCCAGAATCTGGCTATGTTGGCTCCCAGTCACTGTCGCAACCGCTCCCACAATACCCCCAACCGACAAACCAAAGTCTGTCCCAACGATTTTGGAACTTCTACGTCTGCTGACAAGATATTTAGGAGCAGAGCTCACCGCGATATTCCTAGGCCTTCAGGCTGCGCATCAAAAGCAGTTAAACCTCTACCTCGAACCGGACTTCTCTCAGACCGGCGACCGCATCGCACCGCGCTTCGTCCTAACCGTGTACACCGACTCCCAGTATTCCGCTCAATGCCTGGAATCGTGGGTCTATACGTGGGCTAACAATGGATGGAAAAAGTTTGACGGTGAGCCTCACGAAATCCGGGGGACATGGACATTACTTACTACCCAGTATCCAGGTCAGGACGTGCTGAACAAAGACTTGGTCGAGAAAGTGCATAATTTGAGGCTCGAAATCGAGCGCCACCGGCCCAATGGTGGTTGGGTCAAATTTGTCTGGGTTCGACGGGCACAGAACGAGTTCAACAAGATAGCAGATCAACTTGCGAATGAAGGGTGTGATAAAGCGGAGAGCCTGAGAGAGGTGTGTTCAATGATTCTATTGTACCATCCTACTTTTTCTTACTTTTATTCAAAGCTCGAGCTCTCCCAGTACGGAAACTACCGCATGAATTAGAATCACCTATAGAACTCTCGTAGCTCAAGCGCTAACGGCGCGGGCACACGTATCTTAGCACGGCAGAAAGTCAGGGACATGGATGCTGTTTCAATATGCCACCAATATTTTCACCGTCCAAAGCCTAATCCCAGAATGTCGTTGAAGATTTGCGCTTGACGTAAAGTGGCTGTGTTGCTTGATTAGCGTTTTGACCGCGCCTCTTCGTTCTTCATTCCAAGTTCAGTCTCCAATTGAGCATGCCATACCACCTCGACGTTTGGACGGACGGCGCATGTCGCGGAAACGGCCAATTAGGCTCAATCGGCGGGGCCGGTGCATGGTTCAGCCGACCGCTACCAGACGGATCGACTGGCTGGCTTCGCCAACTTCCGATGCATCCACCGCCTACGAATCAACGTAGGCCTCTTCAATCGAGATAAACTTACCCTTCATCTCTCGGTCTGCAGGAGCGGAACTCGTGGCGATCATCTTGGCGCTCGAGTTGGCGCGCGACAGGCGGGAGGCGCTGCGCGACGACCCGTATTTTATTCTCACCATCCACACCGACTCGAAATACTCTATTGGATGCCTGCGCGACTGGCTCAATAAATGGATCAACAACGGATGGATCAACGCGCGTGGTGGGCATTGAACGGATGATTCGATTTTACTAGAGTTTTGACGATATCGCCTCTACAGGTGCTGAGGTTAAGAATCGCGACTTGATTGAAGAGGCGTCGGACTTGATGGATGATATTACGAATGGAGGCCAAGTCGACTTCGTTTGGGTGCCGCGGGAGGAAAACCGGGAGGCGGACAGACTGGCGAATGAAGCATGCGATCAACAAGAGTAGAGTGTGGATGGTTCCTTCTTGAAACAGGCTCTCAGATCTGGCAATGTCGTGAAGTTTTTTTGGCGCTGTGTACCATTTACAATCGGGTTCCAAATCTTGTCCGAGATTCGTAGTGTAAATGACAACTGAAGTTCATTCTAAGAGGAAGAGGTCCTCTAGGCCTTCCTACGTCCTACCGGGGCCAGCCTGCCAAGTGAGGAGAGCTTCACATTTGCAAGATTTCGCCCACTATGAAGACGAAGAGACGAGACTAAAGTTGGCATAGAAAATTCGGGGCTCCGATACATTTGGCACTCGAGTATGTACAAGTACACATAATAGGAGAGGCAGCCTATGACCAAGAACAAGCCGCAGCGGAGATGATGTTGGTTGGGAACAAGAGCGAAATCAATAACAACAAATAAATTGCCGACCTCGGATCGAGTCCTTCTCAGCCAATTGCCGATCTTTTCAAGATGGTTCCTCGGGCTATTTCCTCCTTCTATAAATAGCACAACGGTGGCCCTATCTTTAGTTCACGGCCCCATTTTTCCGACAACGGGCCGCTGGGGACAGCGCGCATCACATGCCCAGAATCCTTACCGCCAATTCACGAAGGCGCGACGGCGCGCGTAGTATGCGCCCCGAACGCGGTCCGGGAAGCTGGTCATAGGGCTCGGACGCGAACCCCTCCATAAATCCATACACCCCGGCGCTCGCGCACCACCCCTACATCGGCCATGAGATACCTATTTCTTGCCCTTGCGTTGGCCGCGCGCGTGAAAGGCAGGATTTCTGCCTCTGAAAATGCAACGACTATCGCGATCCACAACGACCGGTTGTCATTCACGTATGCGTTCAGCTTCGGCGTCGGTTCCAATTTGACAGTCGACGTCTCAGAATCGACAAAACAAATGGATTCTTGGGCCACATTCACCTTGATGGTCAAGACCTTCAGGGGCCCCAGTCCAACACGTCTGGGAGAGGGTATTACGAATGTCACTGCGTCCCAAGTGGATTCGAAGTTACAAGCCCAACTCCGTCGGACATCTTCCACATAGCTACGAATGGCAATGCCACCTTCACCCTCATCCAAGGGTTCGATTCTGCCCTCACCGCATATGCTGGCGTCTTCATGCAGCAGGTGTTGCCCATCGGCCACACGTTTCAACAGTGGTACTTCATTCGGGACACGCCATCCTCCACAGGCTTGCATAATTTCGCGCGCATGCTCTACAGCAACTCGTCCACCGGGCCGCCCTTTGCAGGTAAGTATCATTTAAAGCTAGGAACACCTATGACTGGTCTAACAATCTAAAAAGATGGCGGTATCCCGGTGCGGGAGATACGTGAGGTGTGGCAATTTAACACCACGTTATGGCAGACGGCGAGCACCAATCCGAATCTTAACGTCAGTATCCCCGACCAAAACGCCATCACACCTGCCGTTCAGGCACAAGACGCGACATGGAATTTGGCGATCGCGACTCCAGACGAGCCGTTTGTAGTGCAGACATCAGATTGGTGGACCAAGTATTTCTTGACCGACGCATATCGCAAGCGAAAGGCGCACGGGCTGTATGGGATTGCGGAAACAGGGATGGCATACGGGGCATGGATAGTCTCCGGTACGTGTTTTCATTACGAAAACCATTATAAGCTCCAACTCGACCATTAGTTACTCAGGATACATTATTCGGAGGCCCCACGCACACGGATTTACTTCTCGATGGGATGATTGGAGTCCCGGAAGGCAGCCCCAATCTCGTCCGTATCCCGCATATCTACTACTATGTAAGTTCACTTTGGTTCCTCTGTGCCGTCCCTCTAACGAACCATCTCCAAGTTCGCTTCCAGCCACCAAGGAGCTGCTACAACCAATCTGACGAACGAGGGCTACGACCGCACGTGGGGCCCGCAATATTTGTACTTCAATAAAGGGCAACAAGCCAGGTAATACCATGTATCTTCCCTTTTCTGCGTCACCAACACTTGCCCTAGTCTTGCGACCCTCCGCAGCGATGCCGAGGCGCAGGCTGACTTCTCTACATTCGCAGAATTCTACCAGTCCATCGCACACTTGATTCCGGGGTTCACGCCGCCCATCGAGCGCGGCGCCTTTGCTCTGTCGCATATGAGGCTCCCTCCTGCAGCGGAGGATGTTGTCGCGGTCTTGAGCGCCCCCGGGCTCGATTTCCCCCGAAACGTGCTGGACCTCAAGGCCCGGCAGTATTGGGGGGATGTTAGTGCTGCCGGGACGCTCCAGATAGGGGCTGTCGCCGAGGGCACGTATAGGCTCACCGTGTATGCTAAAGGTGAGCGAGTACAGTCATTGACCTGGGCGGACGCTGATTCCAGATGCAGGCGTTTTTGGATCCTTTGTGAAGGAGGGAGTCAAGGTTCGGGCAGGGAAGACGTCAGTATTGAGAGGTTTGACATGGCAGGAGGAGAGTGCCGGTATGATTACCGCAGTTCCTGGAGATCAGAAGCTGATTCGCCGAGGCAGGAACTGAACTATGGCGCATTGGGACCCCCGACAAGTCAGCAGGAGAATTCAAGCACGGATTTGAGCGCGATCCGAACAAAACATACCACCCAATGCAGTACCGTAGTTACTGGGGCGCATATTCGTTCGTGAACGACTTCCCAGATGGTGTAAACTTCGTCGTAGGCAAGAGCGACGTCGGCACGGATTGGGTATGTACTTCGGTGTTGTTCTCGTACCTTGGAACTGATGCGGGCCCGTCAGAATTACGCGCAGATCGCCACCAGTGGGCAGAAAGTCAACTTCACCATTCAGTTCGACCTGCCGCAAGCACCTCCTGCGAATTCCACAGCTACGTTCACGATTCAGCTCGCCGGAGCGAGCGGCGCGACGGGAAACGAGGACTTTTCCTCGGCGACCTTCGCGAGCTTCCCGCTCGCGGCATCCGTGAACAATCTCTCAGATGCGCTGGAGTGGATCATTCCGAGCAACGTAAGCTCGAGCTGCCTCGAGCGCTCGGGAATCAGCTGCTTCACGGTAGCCAACAAGTGGACCTTCCCCGGAAGCTGGCTGGTTAACGGCACGAACCAGGTGGTTCTGGGGTTACATCCGGGGTCTTCGACGAGGGTTATGTACGATGCCCTGCGATTGGAGTTGGCGTGATACTGTTGGTGGCCCGTTTTCTTGGCAAGGAATGTCCGTCAGGTGTACAGAAAGGAATGGTTCACCACACTGCCAAAAAAAAAGATCTCTTCCTCGGCGATTCCTCGTGTGGCTGCCCGCCAAAGTACTGTACCTACTAATCCCTCATCGGGAAGATCAGTTCGTGGGCCAAACATACCGTTGATTGCAATCTCATGATGTACTTCGGTGCGGCATCGCAGCACGCCGACTAGAACCACGTATGACGCGGAAATAATTAGTCTCGGGATGCCCCGGACAATATCAGAAAACTGACTTCGCTGTCATCTCCTAATTGAGCGGGTGGATGATGTGCGACGCATATATAGTCGCAATTCAGTGTGAGCCCGGTTAGAAAACCGCCATGTCCTCAAAAGCCGTGGATCCAAAACACATAGCGGGTGGCGCCAATTTTTCCGGTAATGACAAGACAATTCCGACACTGTTCAAGCCGATCTGTATTCGCGGCGTAGAATTCCAAAATAGGATATTCGTAGGTGCCTCCAGAGTCTGAGATGTTCCATTTCAAAACTCTTGCACGCCCAGCTATCCCCGCTTTGTCAATATTCGGCACGAGATGGCGCTTTGACACCATGGCATTTTGCGCACCGTAAATAAACAAGAACAATCTTCTTTCTGGGTGCTAATTTGTCTCCAATGCAGTCGGGGGGATCATCTGCCGCGGTCCGGGACTGACGATGATGGAGGCCACTGCCGTCCTTCCCGAAGGTCGAATAACACCGCAAGACCTCGGCTTATGGTCTGATTGCCATATCGAAGGTCTTGCTGCAATGGTCGATTTTGCGCACGGACAAGGCCAGAAGATCGGTATTCAGCTTTCCCATGCAGGGCGTAAAGGCTCGACAACTCCGCCGTGGGTCATGGACGAGACAACTGCGTCTGAAGGGCTTGGTGGGTGGCCAGATGATATTTGGGGTCCATCTGCGCTCCGCTACGCTCCTGGTTATCCTATGCCCAAGGAACTCAACAAGGAGATGGTAAAGGATATCGTGCGAGCATTCGCGACCGCTACAAAGCGGGCAGTGAAAGCTGGATTCGACGTGATTGAGATCCACAGCGGCCACGGATACTTGCTCCATTCCTTCTTGAGCCCAGTGAGCAACAAGCGCACGGACCGGTACGGAGGGTGTTTCGAGAATCGCGCCAGACTCACGGTAGAAGTCGTGAGAGCGGTGAGAGAAAATATGCCCCCAGCCATGCCACTTTTCCTGCGGTAATTACTTCTCTTTGCTCGCAGTTGCGTCTTATTGATTTGGATTGACCTTCAGTATATCCGCGACAGACTGCCTCGAAGAGTCTATGCCAGATGAACCTTCGTGGCGACTGGAGGACACTATCAAATTAGCACCGATTCTGGTTGCGCACGGTGTCGACCTTCTTGACGTCTCTTCTGGCTTCATACATCCGCGCCAGAAGCTCAGGGGCGGACCAGCGTTCCAGGCTCATTTATCAGAAGCGGTCAAGGCGTCAAAGCCCACGGGGCTGACTGTCTCCGCCGTCGGCAAGATAACCACGGGGGCCTTAGCGCAGCAAGTATTGGACCAAGACCAAGCCGACGTAGTGTTTGTTGGAAAGCAGTTTTTGGAGAATCCGGGGGTTGTGTGGGCTTTCGCGAAGGAGCTGGGGGTCGAGATTACTCTTGCGGACCAGATTGGATGGGTTTTCCAGTGGCGCGGAAAGAGGAGAGACGCCGTGAATAGAAGAATATTGTGAGTCATTCGCACAGTAGCAGGCTCTCGTACTTCGTACCTGGCTTCTCGATATACAGACCTTGTTCGGTTCGTAAATCCTATGCAGTTAACTAACGACTTCAAGAACATTTGCGGCTTAGAAAAGGGTGTCAAGGGCGAGATAATATTGTATGGATTCCTCCCGCTGATCGAAGTGCGAGGTTTCCTGACTCGATGAATCCGAGTCTTATTACACGTACTTGGCCGTGATGAATCGACCACGGTGCAATTTGGTAGACAGCTTCGAACTCTTGAGCTTCCGAGAAGTTTCTCTTGAATAAAATCAATTTTCGATTGTGTAGCGAATATCTAGTCGAATGGTGATTCGTCAGACTCACCTCTCCACTTCTGAAGCGGTTCCGAACCTCTGAGTCGAAGAGCAGTAAGCGAAATGATGGGATGCCAAATGCGGATGTGAATCAGCGCTGACTGGCTTGCTCACCAAACACTTTCCAAGAAATATACCGCAGATGATTCAGCTGCAATCGAGTCTCGCAAAGCCACTGAGGAGTATAAAGGAGCAACATGGAATGGGACATCCTCACTCCCCTTCCCTCCCGCCCTTCCAACCAACAAGATGGTCCAAGATTTAATTCGCGACTCGACCGTCGGGCAGATCATCAACTACCTGTCTAATGGCCGCCTTCTGCCTTACCCTGAACAGCGACCGGGCTATGTGGTGCCAAAGCACTTCCTTCTTCCCTCTTCCGAGCGTGAAAATCCAGACGCAGTGGCATCCGACGCCGTGACATTGTGCGGAGACTCTACGGAGAAAACCAAAGAGAGCTCGAAAACCTCATCTCCACCCGACACGGAAATAAAGCGCGAGGCGACTGCAACCACACTCGCTGCAGACCTCGAGTCGCAGCCTAAGCAGGTCGACGATGCTACCGCTATTCCTGATCCGTATCTCGTTGGATGGGACGGCGATTCGGACCCTGAGAATCCCAGGTGCGCATTGTTCATCATAACGGGTCGTTCGCAACTCATCCTTGTCCAGAAATTGGTCTTTTTCTAAACGCGCATTTGTCGCATTCAGCATCAGTTTCCTCACATTCAGCATCTACATCGGCTCGGCGATCTACACTTCTTCCATCCCAGGATTGATGGCTGAATATAACGTGTCATTGACGACAGCTACGCTTGGTCTGACTCTTTACGTTCTTGGTAAGGATTTACTCTCGTTCACCGTCATCCGTATTCTTATCATTCTACCAGGCTACGGAATCGGTCCAATGTTCTTGTCGCCCCTCCAAGAGCTCCCCATACTGGGTCGCAACCCAGTATACATGGCGACGCTCTTCCTCTTCGTCATTTTCCAGATTCCCATCGTCACCGCCACCAACATGAGCACGGTTCTCGCCATGCGATTTTTGACTGGGCTCGTTGGAAGCCCCGCACTTGCGACCGGGGTGCGTATCTCCCTCCCCTCATTATTTCATTCATCTGACAAGCTCAAAGGGCGCTTCCATGGCTGATATCTTCCCGCAACAACAATTTGCGTACGTCCTGGGTATCTGGGCACTAGGCGCAGTGGCAGGTCCGATTACAGGGCCGGTCATCGGTGGATTCGCAGCGCAGGCCAAGGGCTGGCGGTGGCCGATGATGGAGCTCCTTTGGATCACATCATTCGCTGTCGTCTTTCTCTCGCTCTTCCTGCCCGAGACATACGAGCCCACCATCCTGCTTCGTCGTGCTCAGCGCCTGAGGAAGCTCACTGGCAACCCCGAGCTACGGACGGCGACAGAGCGCAACGAAGAGTCCCAGAGCGCCCGCGAGATCGTATACGAGTCCCTCGTACGGCCCTTCGTGCTCGCGAAAGAGCCCGCCCTCGCATTTGCCAACATCTATCTGGGCTTTGTTTGTGAGTCACCTTCCCTTCCCTTCCAGCCCCATCCTAATGACCTATCCCAGACGCGATCTTCTACCTCTGGTTTGAGGCCTTCCCGCTCGTGTTCAACGACATCTACCACTTCAATCAAGGCGTTGGCGGGCTGCCTTTCCTCGCATTCATCGTCTCTGGCTCCATCACTGTGAGCACTCCCGCCACCCCCGCATATGTCCATTCCACTGACACTTTCCACAGTACACGGTTTACTGCTTCTACCAGAAGTACCACATCGCCCCACGCTACGCGCGCGCCGCCGCCGCCAACACCGAAGTCGCGCCAGAGATCCGCCTCGAGATCGGGCTCATGGCGAGCATCTTCATCCCCACGAGCGTCCTTATCTTCGGGTTCTCCTCGAAGGCGAGCGTGCACTGGATCGTCCCCGTCATCGGCGCGGCGCTCTACCTCCCGGGCATCTTCCTCAACTTCCAGAGTGTCCTGATGTACGTGACGTCCGCGTACCCGCTATACGCCGCGTCGGTGCTCGCGGGGAACGATCTCTTCCGCTCCGCCATCGCCAGCGTGTTCCCGTGCGTGCCCTTCTTCTCCGTTCTCCGCCGCACCTGCTAATGCTTGCTGCAGATTGTTCGGCCGCGCGTTCTTCACGAACCTCGGGCTCGGGCCAGGCTCGGCGCTTCTCGCTGGGATTTCCTTCCTGTTGATGCCGGTGTTCTGGGTACGTCCTTTCCGCCTCTATGTTGGAGCCCTCGCTCATTGGCTCTACAGCTGCTGCTCAAATACGGACACGTCCTGCGCCAGCGGTCCAAGTACGCGCATAGCCCGTAGCGGACTACGCACCGATTCATCTCGCTAGACGCCGTCGCCATAGAGTCAATGGGATAGCAAGTGTTGTCGATCCCCTAGAGCTGTATCAGCGCGTAATTGTTGTATTTTTATTCGGGCATTGTATCGTTGCAAAAATTAAAATAATAGTGGCTTTCAGTATATGTGAGACACGAATGCACTGTTATCGACGGCGTCACGGGCTCACTTAGTAGGCTCGCCTAGCCATTTTTCTGGGGTAGTCTGGGGCACAAATGATGGCCGATCACCCAGTTCGGGAGCTTGATTCTCGCCGTCATGCCTTCTTCTCATCCTCTCCTTACTTTCTCCGATCTTCTCACCGGGTCCCTCAAGTGGGTGATGGTCATCAGTGCCACACCACCTAGCTTATGGTTCCAGGTGGAAAAACTTTTTTTGAAATGTTCATCCTTTTGGGAGCGGTGTGATTTTTTTCCTTACACCTCGATCTCGAGAACCACCGATTCAAAAAATACGAGGAAAATAGAGGGATAGACAAGACTTGGTATCTCACCCCTTGACCGAGGTCCGATTTGGCGCGGGGTGGCTTCTTCGTGAGATATCGGGTTGCCATCATTCGTGGTCCAAAAAGGAAAGTTAGCGAGTGCGAGAGTATCCGGTAGGGAATATGCGAAAATGGGGGGGGGGGGTTATCTATAGCAGAATTTCGTTGGAGGCATAATTCACAGTGAGAGAGAAAAGCGCATGAAACGAAGCATATCGGAGGCTTCCGACCGGAGGCCGATTTCACGGGATCTTCCGGCGCCCACTGGCACCTTGCGGCGCCCGCCGTCATGCCTTCTCATCTCTCCTTGCTTTCTCCGATCTTCTCGCCGGGTCCCTGGGTGGTGGCCATTAGCGCCACAACACCTAGCTTCACCGTCACGGAGATGGGGTCCAAGGATGGTTCTTCACCGCACCAAAAGGGTTTCAACTCCAAATTAATTTCGACGGGATTAGTACTCAAGAACTCTCAAGAATGGACTCACGTACTTCAAATTTGATGCCGTTCCCAAGCTCTGTCTCAAATCTGTCTGGCATAATATGCATCTTACGTTAGTAACAAAGCCTGATTCTCCTGACTAGGTCACGCAAGGCCTGCGTGGAGCGAATAACACGTTTAAGGGAAATGTTTCCCGCACACCCATCTAAATATCACTTCTGGTTCGCATAAAGCATCGTAACCACAAAGTTACGCGCTTGAACCGCCCTGTCGACCGACTTATGTCTGTGGAAGCTCCCCATCCAGTTCAAGCAGAGTATGATCTCGTCTTCGCTGGAGGTGGTACTGCCGCCTGCATTATTGCCAGTCGTCTGGCGACAGCATTCCCCAACCTCTCGATTCTCGTCCTCGAGAGCGGGCCGACGACGAAAGGCAAGAAGGATCATATTCAACCTGGCCAATTCCTGAGTCATCTCGCACCGACGGCCAAGGCAATGCAATTCTATACTTCAGCGCCCTCGGAATATTTGGGAGGCCGATCTGTCGTCGTTCCATCGGGACGCTGTGTTGGAGGAGGCTCCTCGATCAATTGGATGCTGTATAATCGACCTGCTGCTTCGGACTTTGACGCTTGGGAGAAAGAGTTCGGCAATGCCGGGTGGTCCGCGAAAGACATGATTCCGATGTTGGTGAAGGTACGTTCTTTCGAATGGAACCGACATGACTCTGATTTCTCAAGGCTGAAACGTATGAAATTGACCCCGAGAGGTCAACCCACGGTTCAGACGGCCCTCTGAAAGTCTCCTTCGGCGGGGATGAAATTCTCGACGTTGGGAAGCAATTCCTCGAGCTCGGTCCCAAATTTGAAAAGGATCGCCCCAGAAATGACGAAGGGAATGGCCTCGATGAAAGTTCCATCAATGTGTTCTTCGTATGCCGGCTCGTCAAGTATAGTTTCTCCAATTCATGTCTATTTAGCAAATGCCGAAATGGATATCAAGCGATGGTCGCCGGTCTGATGTGCCGGTATGTTGGATAGTTCTATTCTCCATCCGAGCTCACGATCACTATCCCAGCACCATTATATTTATAACAAGAGTTTAGAGAACCTATCAGTCTTCGACGGGTGCCTTGTTAATCGTGTCGTGATAGAGTGCGCCCTCATAAACTCTACAAACTCTTCAATTTGTGATTATCGTAACGATCCAGGAATGGTGTGGCTAACGGAGTGGAATATATCTTCGACAAACGCGTCTACGAAGACTCTCCTCAAGACGTCCGTACAGTGACCGCCCGTAAACTCGTTATCGTCTCCGCCGGTACGATGGGTTCTCCTTTAATCCTTGAGCGCTCCGGAATCGGCAAGAAAGAAATTCTCGAGAAAGCGGGAATCACGCTTGCGAAGGATATGCCAGGTGTCGGAGCCAAATATCAAGGTTGGATTCATGTTTCAGCCAGCATACCTTTTTGCAACAATTTAACCTAGATCACCAATTGTTTGTAACCCCATACATCGCTGATCCCAACACGACGACCATGGATCCCCTCTTCCGTGGCGAGCCCGAGACGTGGAAAATTGCTGTTGAAAAGTGGGAGAAGGATGGATCCGGATTGCTCTCTACCAAGTAAGCGTAGTTGTATTCTTCGACGGCATCGTTGATCCGCCCCACAGCGGTATAGAGGCCGGTATCAAGATCCGCCCTCGTCCTGACGAGCTCGCCGAACTCGGTCCCGAGTTTATGGGGTACTGGAATGATTTTTTCGCGAATCACCCGGATAAGCCGCTGTTGTGGCTCACGACTGCGCCCGGGTATACCCTAATTCTCGCTCATGTGAAGGATATTTCGGTCTGATGCACGGTACCTCCAGTCTTCCGGCCGATCAATCTGTTCTTCCTCCCCTTAAATTCTTGGCCTCTGGGTGCTTCTTGGTACCTACTAGCTTCATTCTAAACAATAAAAACGTTGATCCCAACCCAAGGGCTACCCTGCTTCGCGGGGATACCTCCATATCTCGTCCGCGGATCCATATGCGGCTCCCGATTTCCAGGCCGGATACCTTTCCCAGTAAGAGCAATTTCGGTTCTCAGCATATTATTCTGAGATATTTATAGTCCTGCCGACGTCGCAGCTCTGCGATGGGGCTACAAGAAAGGCCGCGAGCTTACCCAACGCTTGCCCGCATTTCGCGGAGCGCTTGTTCCGGTGCATCCTCAATTTGCCCAGGATAGTCCCGCAGCTTTCACCGAAACGAGCCCTGTTCCCCTGGACGCGCCCAAGATCGTTTATTCAGCGGAAGATGATACAGCAATTGACGAGGCCATGCGTCAGCTGATCGGAACAACCTGGCATTCGGTATATCGTCCTTTATTTGAATTATGCGCAGATAACAACGCCGCATATCACAGCTAGGCACATGTCCTATGAAACCCCTTGAGCAAGGCGGAGTCGTCGATAGCAGGTTGAATGTATACGGCATCAAGAATCTCAAGGTCGCTGATCTGTCCATTCCGCCATCCAACGTGAACTCGGTGAGATTCAAAAGGTTTGCGATTCCGACACATGCTCATGTTTCGGTACTAGAACACGTACTCAACTGCGATTGCGATCGGAGAGAAGGCGGCAGTCATTTTTGCGGAGGACCTCGGAGGCAGCCTCTAAGTCGGTCATTATTCAACTATGATCAGGTGGTGAACATGTACAACAGTTTGATTTTTGTGTAGTTTCAAAATTTATCCTGAGTCTCACCCTGATGGATGTCCCGTGAATGCACAGCGGCGACTTGTGTCAGAGATGATAGCACTGAAAATTTAAGTTCCTGCATCTAAGCGCGAGTCGAATCGTCACCTTATTATAATTCCCACGGTTCGAAAACCTCACAGGCGCGTGACGTTATAGAACCTTAACGCAGACCTAACACACACTCCGGTCTCTTTTTCTACCTCGATGCTGTCGTTCTCACCAGTAAACCGTTCATTCCGGTTATTTCAGTTGGCAGCGCCGGAGGTCTCCCCAGGTTTCACAAACTATAAGTATGCTGTGGTTGGATCGTGTGGCCATACATACACGAAAGCCGCAGACGGCTCCCAGTGGACTTTTGAGCCACAACGTCAATTTTCCGGCGGTATTCATCTAACCTTCGCATAGCAGCGGATACGTCGCAAGCAGGCGTGCGGCTTCAAATCACCACGTAAATCATCTAAAATCATGGTTGTTTCTCCTAAACGGATGATCGAGGTCGGCACGTTTTTTAACACAACTGATTGAACCATAGGACCCGTCATCCTCGTGAAATATGGTCCACACGAGAGCTTCCCGCATTTCTGCGGTCTACGCAGCCGCCATGAGCCCGCAGCTTTCAACGCGCGTAGAGATGTCGCCCAAAATCCGCGGTCACCCTCTCAAGTCGCAAGCTCGTTTAGTGTGAAGGGCTCGTTACGCTGGACGACGAAGAGAAGAGCATTCCCAGAGAAAATCCGAGTCAGGGATGATAATGATTCGTATGAGCGGGCCAAGGGTGAATACATATACAACACGAAGTCCCAATATGCCGCACTGAAGTGTCCTATGAAATAAGCGCAGGTCCCGAGGTGAAGTCATGAGAAGATTCGAGATTCATGGCAAGTTGAAAGGGAGGACTAACATAATTAACCCAGCGTTAGTTGCACAACTTGAGCTCGAACTTGAAGCTTGAAGTCTTGAGCTTACTGCTCCGAGTCAGGCTGAGCTCGGAACCGTAAGGGAGCCCCTGAGTTCTCCAGAGAATACATTCCGTGGCTAAATTGATTTGCCTACCGCCGCGCGCTGACCCAAAATGCAATAGCAGAGAATAGCAGCTGGTGCACAGGAGGTCACGGGAGTCAGATCGGTGGCGGTGCTCGCGCTTCCGACAGACCGTGACAACCCGAAATCAATAAAAGCAAACACTTGTCCAAAATTCTTGGTCAAGCTCCGCGTAACTCACAAAATGCCTACTGCGTGCGTCCTAAGCACTGTCGCTATATCATTCTCTGACTGGATCACAGAGTACCAAAAACATCCTGGGCTGACGATGTCGACGAAGCAGGTCAGTCAGCACGGTCACTTTATTTACTCGCCTAACTTGCATTCGGGCAGAGCAACCCAAGAACCAACCCAAGAACGAGGACTTTGTCGATGAAAATGGCATACGGACAACTATCGAATACACCGTGAACGAGGACGGAAAGAAGGTCAAGGTGGGTCATGGTAGCATTTCAGCGCGGGCTTGTACCGACTTTACACCAGATCACCCGGCGGAGTAAGCGGACGCTACAAAAGTCCGTCGTGGACCACACCGTGGCTGAACGGCTAAAGTGGGCCAAGTTTGGCCAGGAGGAGGGGAAGACACGGGGCCCGGATCGTGCTACGACCACAGTCGGCGAAAACGTCGCCCTCAAAATCAGTGCTGGGAACAAGGTGCGTGGCGCCCGGGATATCCAGGCTCTACGCATCCTACTCATGCTCATTTCCAGCACGCAAACGAGCCGGACAAGGTCGAAGAGGAGACCACAAAGAGCAAGCTCACTAAGGCCGGTGCCGGAAAGGTCATCTGTCGGTTGTGCAAAGGCGAGCATTTCACTGCCAAGTGCCCGCACAAGGAAGCCCTCGCAGGGTTGGAAGTCGGTGCGTACAGGGTCTCTCAAATACCTCCGACGCACACTTAATACTGCTCTAGATGCAGCGGGCGGGGACGACGACACTCCTGCCATTGGTGGGGACTCAGCTGGACCGTCTCTCGGGATGGGACTCGGCTCTGGCGGGAAATACGTGCCTCCGTCAATGCGTGGACCCGGTGGAACGCGCACTGCCGGTCCCCCCGGTGCTGGCGGCGGACGCGACGACCTGCCGACCCTCCGTGTCACCAACATCTCCGAAGACACGCAGGAGAGCGACCTGCGGGATCTCTTTGGTATCTTCGGCCGTGTGGCACGGGTGTACGTCGGACGGGATCGGGAAACCGGTGCCGGCAAGGGCTTTGCGTTCGTCAGCTTTGAGGAGCGGGCGGTCGCGCAGAAAGCCATGGAGAAGGTGAACGGCAAGGGGTACGACAATCTGATTCTGAGCGTGCAATGGAGTCGTAAGTGGGGTTTTATCTTGTTAGACAGTGCTGACTGGATACGCAGAGCCACGACCAGAGCAGAGATGAGGATTATATACATTTCCAGTCGTTGTATACATGCTTTATATCTTTTTCTCGCGCATCGTCGATTTGAGGTCTGAAGTCTGAGTGGCTGTGCAATTTTTGTAAGACGCGCGCCTTCCAAGTCCTTCTTTTCTGCCTCGACCATGTCCCTCAAGGTCCCCAAATCCAACAATCTCCCGATCTTCAAGGATGGGTACAAGTATCTCCAGGGCCTTGATGAAGCTGTTCTTCGCAACGTCCAGGCCGTCGTCGAGCTCTCCGACCTTGTGCGCACAAGTTTCGGCCCAAATGGTAAACTGCGCAAGCAGAACTAGAAAAGCGCGCCTGGCTGACCCTAGAACCCAGGCCGGAATAAACTCATAATAAATCACCTTGGGAAGCTCTTCGTGACCTCGGACGCGGCGACGATCATCCGCGAGATCGAGGTGGTGCACCCAGCGGCCAAGCTGCTCGTCATGGCCTCCCAGGCGCAGGAGTCGGAGATGGGCGACTCGACAAACATGGTCATCATCCTCGGTGGCGAGCTCCTCAAGAAAGCCGAGAACCTTCTGATAATGGGGCTGAAGCCGACGGATATCATCCCTGGCTACGAACTCGCGTGCACCAAGGCGCTGGCAGAGCTAGAAAGTGCGTCGCGATCGTTGTCCATAGGAGACGTTGCTAATCGTGGATGCAGCTCTTTCTACATTCAGCCTCCCGACACCGATGACCCCCTCGACGCTCGCGGCAGCACTGAAGCCTGCACTCGCGTCGAAGCAGTACGGGCTCGAAGAGCCGCTCGCGGCTCTGATCGCAGAAGCTGCTCTGGCAGTCATGCCCACCAACCCCCGGAACTTCAACGTGGATAACGTCCGCGTCGTCAAAATAATGGGCGGGAGCCTAGCGGGAAGTCGCGTCGTGCAGGGGATGGTGTTTGGCCGCGAGCCAGAAGGTGGGCACCGATCGCGTAATGCTAACCTGTTTTCCCAACTAATATGTGCTTAGGCTCGATCAAACACGCCAAAAATGCCAAAGTGGCAGTCTACACGTCGGCTCTGGACGTAGCCCAAACCGAAACGAAAGGGACGGTACTAATCAAGAACGCGGAGGAGATGCTGAACTTTACAACGGGAGAAGAAAAACACCTCGAGGCGGTAAGCATTGTCATTCCTTTTTCTAATCGATTGGTTTTTCACTCGCGTTCTCCTACCAGATTATTGCCCAAATTGCTGCTTCGGGCGTCTCTGTCATCGTCGGGGGGTCGTCAATGTCGGATCTGACACTTCACTACCTGAACCGACACAACATCGCCGTGCTCAAAGTTCTGTCCAAGTTCGAGCTGCGGCGGCTCTGCCGCGTGGTGAACGCAACACCCCTTGCGCGCATGGGGCCGCCGACGCCGGAGGAGATGGGGTACGTCGACGTCTTCGAGACAATCGAGGTCGGGGGCGACCGCGTCACGGTGCTGCGGCAGCTCATTGACGGCGATGAGGGCTTCGACCCGCAAAGCAAGAGCGACCGGACGAAAACCGCTACGATCGTCCTGCGCGGGGCGACCGCCAATCAGCTCGACGACCTCGAGCGCGCCATCGACGACGGCGTGAATGTGCTTAAGGGCCTGATCAAGGACGGGCGGATGGTCCCTGGCGCGGGGGCTGTGGAGGTGGAGCTCGCCAGGCGGGTGGAGAACTACGGCAGCGGGCTGAAGGGCCTCCCGCAACACGGTGTTAGACGGTTTGCCAGCGCGCTCGAGTGCGTGCCGCGGATACTGGCGGAGAACGCCATGGGCGGCGCGGAAGGGAACGAGGTGCTGAGCCGGTTGTGGGCAAAACACGAGACGAAAGGCGGCGAGGCATGGGGGGTCGATGTGGAGGTTGGCGCTTTCCCTTTCTCATTTCGCGTAACCCCGCTGATGATTTCCTTTCTTCTCAGAACGAGACTGACGGGACCCTGGATGCTGCTTCGAACAAGATCTACGACTCACTCGCCTCGAAATCGTGGGCTATCAAGTTGGCGACGGAGGCCGCGATTTCGGTTCTCAGCGTCGACAGCATTATCATGAGCAAACCTGCGGGTGGGCCAAAGATCCCGCAGCAAGCGGGTAACTGGGATAACGACGATTGAGAACCGAGAAGTGTATTTACCGTTGCATAATAGACAGCCATCCTGATCGCCTGTTTTTGCGGACAAAGGGTGGAGAAAGATTCCGCATTGGGATGACATAAGTATTTGGCCATGTTGGTTTCGAAACCGCCTCATGTTCAACCTTGGTTCAAACTCACTTATACGCTGTCGTTTGGATATCGGCGCCTGATCGTTCGTCTCAGCTTGTAGGGGATTGCCATGTGCGACGACGAGGACTTGGAAGAAGAGGCCTCTTTGTGGCAAGATGATCTAATGGACGAGGAAACCTCCATGGGTTCAGACGACTCTGGTGAGGACAGACACTCCATGCAGTTTGCACGCAAATCTCAGAGCATTCTTGCCAGCCGTCGACTTCCCTTCTGATCAGTCCACTGATTCTGACTCCGATTCAGAGGAATATACACCAACTCGAGCGAACGTTGATAAAGAGGACGAACTGCGTATCGAGGGAGACTTCCAGTAAGTCGCAAATTCTATCTGCATAGCTCACTTTGACCAATCCCTCGGATTGCAGTCGTCTGGTTAAGAGCATCCGATTAAACAATGACGCCGTACCGAGCACATTCCTGACGAAGGACTGGGACTTCAACGCCATCGACTCGCAGTCGGACACTCAATTCAACGATGGCATCACTATTAGCTCAACTGTGCGAATGGGCAAACAGGAGAAGAAGGTATGTGCCGATCTGTTTGCCACGCTATATTCGCCACGCTAAATAAATCAAGTAGAAACCACGTCTACTTCATCTTTCCAGTGAAGTTGAATCACTGCTTGGAGATGGAAACCTGGCGTACATCGAGGGGGATTTGTCCGAGTCAATGCGAATCATGCTCGAAGTCATTCGGATCGAACCTCGGGCAGTATCAGCGTGGTCAACCCTGGCCCAGTGCTATGAAGATCGGAATCAAGGGCCGGAAGCGCTTCAACTGCGCATCATGGCGGCTCATTTGACCCACGACGCCGATGAGTGGGATCGCTTGGCCCAACAATCGAAGTATGGGGACATTCTTGACGTGTGTGGACCCACAACTTACTATGTTCAGAGATCTTGAATGCAACCTTCAAGCCCTGTATTGCTGGGGAAAAGCGACGAAACTTGATCCCTCCAAGGTTAGCGCACAATGGGAGCGAGTTTCCCTCGCTCGGGACGTGGGAGATCTTAAAACGGTGTGTCCGGGTTATGTGGCCAGTTCTCGCCCTAATTTGCTCTGAAAAGGCACGCACCGCTCTCCTTGCCATCATACAACAAAATCCCTATGATCTAGCTGCCCTTTCAGAGATTCGCCCCATTCTGATTGAGACTTCCGATCTTGAAACCTGCATCACACTCTTCCAAGGTGCTTTCGAACATTATCAAAAGACGTATCCCTCCGGTTTTCGCTACGACCCAACAACAGATCAGGGTATCCTCGGAGGTGGATTCGGACAAATGGAGATCTTCGTTCTGGCGGATTTGTACAACACAGTGGGACACCATGGGCGCGCCATAGATGTTATAAGATGTGGATTTCGGTGGCTCCAGGGACGTGCGGAACACCGATACTGGGACATGTGCGATGATGACCGCGAATATGATCAAGAAGTATTAGATCGGGTCGTCCAAAGTGGTATGCAGCCCGGGATGTTCCCCCTAGGTGTAAACGCCCGCCATCGCCTCGCAGTTGCTAGAATCAAAATGAGAGAACCGGAGGAAGCTAGGGCGAGCATTAGTGTTTCCCCCTTCTATTTATGCTAACATAGTTGCTCCTCGACAGTTGCACGTGAAGGCCATACTGTCGGAGGATCTTCTCGACTACGCGCCCTTGTTCGTGGAAATTGCAGACGCTTATTTTGAGGAGGAGATGTACTCGGAAGCACAACCAATCTATGACCTCCTTGGATCTGACCCCAATGTACGCCCCATTGCCATACCATTACCATTTCTCAGTCTTCCCCGCAGACCAACAGCTTCTACGTTCTACTCCAGACGGCTGCCTGTCTTCGCATGCTGGGTGAACTCCAAGAAGCCGTAGCTGTCTATGAACACAGTACGTGCTGATAGTGCTATGACTTCATTAAGCTAAACTGACCGCTTCTTTGAATAGTACGACTTCTAGATCCTTCCCATAACGAGGCGAAAATGAAAGGGGCGGAAATATATGAAATATTAAACGAGCCGAAAAGGGCTCTCGCATTGGTATATGAAGGCGAGCCCCCCCTTCAGAGGTTCACCTCCAGAAACGCTTATCGTTTACCTAGTCATCGACTCTCGCATGAGAAATTGGAGAAGTAAGGATCAAACAGCGCCACCCGTGTCAACACGGCCCTCTGGCTCCTTGTTCTTCGAAGGCAAAACCACCGAGTCTAAAAGTTCAAGAAAGGGTGCGGTGGCATCGGCGGAAGAGTTGAAGGAACTGGAAGTCGAGATTGAGGAACAATATCTACAGGACTATCGGAAGGTCAAGAAACTCTGGCCAAGGATCTCGAAGGCGGAAATTGACGACTCGGCTCGAGATTGGCTTTTTCATGCCGGGAGGCTAATAGATGGGTTCCGCGAGACCAGACAGCTATTCTCCAGCGCGGTTTGTAGGCACCTTGGGACTGGCTCAACCCATTCATCATCTCTATAGGGTTCTTTCCGTGGGATGTTTCCCAGCCGAAATAACCGTCGCACAAAAAATAAGAAGGCAGATGAGGATCGAATGGCCTCTCGACTTCAGCTTCAGATCAGTATGTATCGAGATACTTCTTTGCCAATTTCATTGACAGATGCCTAGGACACGGCGAAATCGATCAGGCAGAGACCTTGACTGAAATCTTCCGCGGATTGCACTTCCACGAATGGCTAGAACTCTTCTTTCAGGTTCGTACATACATTCAAAATGCGTCCTTGGTTTCATTAGGCGACAATGCAGTATTGTTTTCTTCTTACAAGCGGGGGCCAATTTGATGCAGCGCACGAGATTCTGACCCAAATATCAGCAGCTCTACCTTACCGTTCTCGCCAGTTTCAGGATTCAATTCGCCTGGCGACAGTGAGTAAGTGGCCAGGTTTTATCAACCATCGTCCATACTCACTACTTACGCCATGAACAGCCTGCGCTGTTGCCGCCCGGCGTTTCCCTGTCGTGGTTGAGCAGTGCAGAAAACTGATGCAATCACATCAGCTCAACAACGAACCGCTTCGGATCCTTTTGGCCGCTATAGCAAGCGGAGGAGAATCCACAGATGCTTTCATCATCCATCCGCTACAGTCGGTCGTTCGTCGAGAGCTGAAGTTTTCTCGCATTGTTGCCGAATGCCCGGAAAGGATAATTTGGACCAGTCGGGTGAAGCGCTTCACTATATTACCCGTGTCCCAAACGGATGAACCAAATGAAGAAGAGGATATTGAGACAGACGACTCCATCGAAGACTTGCATCGGCTCCCAGAAGCAAAGTATAACCCAGTGATAACGTCACTCTATGCGCAAATGTTTCTCATGACGAAAACCTACCAGAAAGCACTATGTAAGCATATCTTTCTTTGGGGCGAGAATCTTTCTGATTAATCAAGGCAGTTTTTCTGTTACATGCCTACGAATTGAGTCCTGATGACCCGATGATTTGCCTTTGTCTCGCAATTGCATCTATTGGGCGCGCAATGCAACGGACAGCCGATAATCGGCATCACCTTGTAACTCAGGTCACTGAAAGCATTTCATTTCCCGTGAACTCTACTGACCATCTGAACTAGGGAATGGCATTCCTAACGCGTTATCGGCACCTGCGTCAAGAACAACCGGGTGGAATAGGTGAGGTGGAGTTTAATTTCGGAAGGACCTTCCAACAACTAGGTCGGGGTTCTGATACTGCTTCACGGTAACCCATAATAATCGGCGTTCAGGATTGTACTCCCATGCAGTCTCGCACTACGACAAAGTACTTGAACTCGATGCGACCATTTCAACGGTGAACTGCGTATTTAACCTACTGCCCCTCCGGACAATAATTAATTGTTACCCTCACAGACCGCTTCGGTTGTGCGGGAGGCAGCCTACAATCTTTCTTTAATATATGCTATGACGGGTGCAACCCGTTTGGCTAATTCCATGTATCGGCGCTGGCTCTCGTTTTAATCTTGTGTACCACAAATGCCTACCCGCCCTGGTTCTGGAAATTGTAGATCATGTACTCTCCAATTAATCAGACCGATTTCGGAATGTCATTTATACAGCGTCAAACGAACGAGATGTTCATTTTAGGAAGTCTCCTGATTTCAATCTCGGCCCTTCAAATACTATCACCCGGTTCGCCGACGGCCAAGTGGCAGCTATCTCTCTCACAGTAACTGACGGTCTCCACCAAGGTCTTCCAGAATCCATAGTGCTATGCTCGATCCCAAGCAAGTGGTAGTAGTCGGTGCTGGTGCGGTCCTTGACTTCCTTCTATGGGTGATCGAACTTACCTCCGATAGGCGTTGTTGGACTCACTACTGCTCTATTAATCCAAGAAAGAGGAGGGTACCATGTCACTATTGTGGCGGAAATACTTCCCAGCGACCCCAAGAATATCAAGTATACCAGTCACTGGGCGGTAAGTAGCTCCCTGGTTGGCTTTCCAGTCTACAACCTCCTATCAAGGGTGCGCACCATGTCTCGTTAGCCGGACCGGACGTCCGTCAGCAGAGTGCGTGGCACATGGACTCTATCGCGCGATATTATTAACATTGCACGGCAGAAATGGATCAGGAAACGTTCAAGACTATGTGGGATCTATCCGCTCCTGGAGGGCCGGCGGAGGGTTGCTTTTTGCGGATCCACGAAGAGGAATATTTCGCAGAACCAATCGCGAATCCCGAAGTCCTACGGGTGATGCCAGATGTACGCCATTCACGACTCTACCCTGCCGAACCATGAGGTACTTATTTCGGAACAGTTCAAAGCACTTAGCTCAAGCAGCCTGCCGCCTGACAGCGCTGCAGGAATCTCTTTTACCACGCTTACGATCGACTCCCCGGTGTACCTCAATTTTCTCCTGTCTCGTTTTCTTGCGGCCGGTGGATCCATTGTTCGGGGAGCGGTTCAGCATATCGCAGAAGTTGTCGAAGGGGGTGCCGGGATTTTCAATGGACGCAAGTGTCTCTCCTCGCCCTCCGCCGTTGTGGTTTGTGTAGGACTGGGGGCGCGAACTCTGGGAGGCGTGGAAGACAAAGACGTATACCCAATTCGAGGGCAGACTGTTCTCCTCAGGGCGCCGTGGGTCAGGTTCGGAAGAGCCATCAGCAGTAAAAATGGACTGTGGACCTACATTATCCCGCGCAGAAGTGGTGATGTATGCAGGGTTGTTTTTTTCACTTCTGTTGACGTTCGCTGAGGTTCACATCCTAGGTAATCGTCGGTGGAATCAAGGTGGAAAACGATTGGTGAGATCATCATCCCACGGTTCGTTGCTATGAGCTGACCATTCCCCGTGACCCAGGTATCCAGTTCCCCGCCCTGAGACCACGCTCGACATCTTGAAACGTGGTTTTGCTCTTTGTCCAGAGCTTGCTCCCCCTGAAATCCGCGCCCAGCGCGAGCCAGTTTTTGAGGACCTCCAGCCAATCATTATAGAGGAGGGATGTGGTTTACGTCCGGGGAGGAAGGGCGGAATAAGACTCGAAGTAGAATGGGTTGAAAATCAGGACCAGAAGAAGGTTCCGGTTGTCTTCAACTATGGGTACGTGCTTGCGTCTGGTGGCAGCGTTGGATTCTTACAGGGTACGCCCAGACACGGAGGGTATGGCTATCAGAGCTCGTGGGGTTCCGCGACTCTGGCCTTGGAACTGTTAGAGCAGGCGCTAGCAGGGTCGATGTAAAGGTTTATGTTTGAATTTAGATGGACTAGCTGCTTTGTTCTATTCCATACCACCATTTCTTTGGAATGTAAACATCTCCTTGTCGTTCAAAATCTGCGCGCCCGGAGAACGGTCGTTTGGCCAGAAGTAGTGGCAGCCAGTATCGATCGGTGTCCCACATGCTGTCGAAGGGAATGTTGCTCTTTGTGAACCACTCTGGCCGCATCTCATCGGACCTTGACCAAAGTCAACAAAAACATCGAGGACGCAGTAATCTTACTCGGTGATGGTTCCAGAGTACTCCTCGGCGCGATAAATGTCGATATGGGCCCATTTGCTTCCGGGGACGACAAAAAGCAACGTCCCTGCATGTTCCAACGGGGCTGTAATCCCAGCTTCTTCCTTGATTACCCCAGTTCAACACAGATATAGGTTGCAGATGAATTGGGTCCGACCTCTAGCTCGCGCGCTGCAGCGTCCAAGGTGGACTCGTTGGGTTCAACCTTCCCTCCTGAGGAAATTTAAGCTCCCATGAGATTCAGTGAAAAAAACTGACCGAATCCATTATATCTGCACAAATTTGACCAATCATGAGTTACATAGCGAGCAGCGAATACAAGGAAGTACTTGTGGATTCCCAAACCCCGCTTCTTGTACCCAAGCAACAGCTTGTCGCCTTGAACGAGGAAGACGTTGGTATAGTGCTGAATCTCTTCCGCAGGGAACCAGTCGCCAGACCCGCCACTGTTCCAAGTCTCCAAGTCGCCAATAATCCCTGGTGGTGGCATGTTGTCAGGACTCCGACTAAAATGCACCGCCACAATCAGTTCGCGAAGGTTAGAACCAAGTTCAGACTGAGTATGTAGTCGCTTTTTCGCCTCTTTTACTAATATACCCCCGTTTCAGTATTTCATACGACAGAATGAATTCGTCGAAAGAAAGTCGCTGGAGGGTACACACTGTGTGCAAAGTTCGAAATTGAGTTGAGGTGCACTCAGCACTACTGACGATTGCATGGTCACACGCATCGAAATCCAATTATTACCAGTGCATAATCTAGAGCGAATAAGACCCCTCAACACTTCTGCAAAGAGGCCACATAAACCGGTCTACGAAGAAACCCACCCAATCCTGAACAGCCGGTACCCCGCCTCGTCCGCGCGGCCCACACCTGCCCCCTGGCGCTCTACCGCCGTCGTCTCCAAGATCGCCAAGCGCGGCATGCTTTGCTGCGTCCCGTCTGCGGAGCCTTCGGCCGTCTCCGCGGAACACTCGTCGGGCACCTCGTCCGCGAACGCCTGGTCGACGGTGCGGTCCATCCCCGCGTTACGCCCAGACGGCCGTAGGGGGACGATGAGGTGGAATACGCCGGCGGGGCGCAGCACGCGCGCGACGCAGGCGCGGATCCAACGCGCGTGCGCAGGGTGGTACACCACGTCCGCGGCGAGCACGACGTCGAAGGGCGCGCCGAGTCCAAGCGGGGTGGGGCACGCCCAGTCGAGCGCGCACGCGGTGACGCGTTCGGGGAGTTTAGCGCCCAGCTCGGGAAAGTTGGCGCGCAGGTTCGCGGCGAGGTTGGCGAGTGCGGCAGGGTGGTAGTCCGTGGCGATAACGGTGGCGAGGGGAAGGAGTTTCGCGGCGGCAATGCTCAGCAGGCCCGTCCCGGCGCCGAGCTCGAGGACGCGCAGGGGCTGCGCAGCGCACAAATCGAAGGCCGCGGGGTCGGCACAGAGGCGCTCTGCGAGGACGATGGCACTGCCCCAACTCTGCAGCCCGACAGAGGTATGGTCGGAGCTTGAGAGCGGGGCGTCGTTGAGCTCTATGTGGATCGTCTTTCCGTGTGATGGGAAGGAGAAGGAGCGGGTAACGGCGTACTCCTCGTCCTCGTCGTGATGCGAAAAGAGCGCAAGGAGGGCGGTAGCTTCGTCGAGCAAACGCTCGCGTGCATCGTCCGGATCGACAGCAGGGTCATCCGCCGATGGATGGTCAATCCGACCAATGAGGCCCGTTATCCACCGGATCGCAAACGCGCGCTCTAGGGGATCCGCGCGGAGGGTATCAACAGAGTCGGAAGAATCTGAAGCGACATCTCCCGAATCGTCGGGATCACATTCATCGTCCGAGACGACAGCAGAGGCATATCCTGAGTCTGGGATCTTGTCGTCTCCATAGATATTCCTGCGGCGTTTCGCCTGCGTCAGATTGCGAGTCGGGACGGAGAGCTTCAGAGGCGGCGCCCAGTAGAGTTGGCGGATGCCCCGCAGACATCTGGCAATATCTGCAAGCGAGTATTCGGCGAGCCGCCGAAGTGGAGGAAGTGAGGTCGAGGGTGCTATTGGGGCCATGGAATCTGGAATCGAATAAAAAATCTATGTGATGTCTAGAGGAATCTAGGGTATCGGTCAGCGTCTAGGAGTTTGAAAAAAGGCAAGCGGCAAGGACTCAAGGTCCAAGCCGCTAACGCCCAAGGACAGGCATCGTGGATGGTGGTGGTGCAGGTGCAAGCGGTGGCAAGTGATCCCGCCCTCCGCGGGTGTTTACACCTATTTGATGCAGCTCGAGTTCAACCGTTTTACCATCTCAAGCAACTGGAAACGGAATGTGAACCACTGGAGCCGACGCTGCACCATAACAATGAGAACTACAAGGATTACCAGGATCCCCGGCGACGGAGTGACGTGTTTGCAAAAATTACCTGAAGCGGCGTACGCTTGGACCAGCCGTCTATTGTCCAATTGTGTTACCTTTTCTGGACTTGGGTGGCCTCCGCTGGAGTGAATAAAAAGGCATGAGACTGCTCTTAAATTTCCCACTGCCTCCCTTATCTTCAATTTCTGCTCATCTACGAAATGGACGACTACAAACCGTACGCCAGTTCGACGGACCAGCTTCCTCTACCATTACACGCGCTTCGCCGGCGGGCCGTCCCTGATGTTCCCGAGGACGTCGCCGAGGACGTCGACTATCTCATGAATCATCTGAACGATCCCAACCTCGACCTCAAGAATCCGCTCCTCGACTCTGCTGAGAAGGTGCAACTGGACACATTGCCCAAGCGCAATTCAAGGTACCCGGATGCCGATCTCGAGTCGAACAGCTCTGGCAGGGGCTCCGAGCCATCGCGGGCGTCTGCTCCGTCCCGCAACTCCACTACGGTCGAGTTCGATGAGTGCGTCCCTCATTCTGCACCAAATTTCAATTGTCTGATCTCTGCTATCAGCGAGTCCCCGTATCCGGAAGTCCGCATGGCTGTCTCCAAAGTTGATGATCCTCTCATGCCTATCAACACCTTTCGCATGTAAGTTTCAAGAACTGCCCACATATCACGTCTAAACATACAGCCCAGGTGGTTTCTGGGCCTTTTTTTCACCGTGTTGTTGGCTGGTATCAACCAGGTTTTCGAGTACCGTGGTGCGTCTACCACCCATACCGTTCATTACCCGCATTCTGAGACGTGCCACTAGCTCCTTCCGTATTTATTACCGGCATCGTAGGCCAGCTGGTCTCCCTCCCCGCGGGCAAGTTCCTCGAATGGGTTTTGCCTGCGACACAGTTCAAGACCATGGACTACGTATGGTCTCTCAACCCGGGCCCTTTCAATATCAAGGAACATGTGTGCATTTCAGCAATGATCAACGTCGCCTACAACGGAGCAATTGCCACCGACGTCCTTGCCACCCAGCACGTATTCTTCGGACAACGCCTTCCATGGTTGTATCAGCTCCTCATCATACTGGGCACCCAGACCTTCGGATTCTCCCTGGGGGGCATGCTCCGCCAGTTTGTCGTCTGGCCGTCGTCGATGATCTGGCCCAGTGCCCTCGTCAGCTCTTCCTTATTCAACACCCTACATGCCACCTACGGCAAGCGGGATCGTGGCCACATGACCCGCCAAAGGTTTTTCCTCATTGCCTGTGTCTGCAGCTTTGTGTGGTACTGGGTGCCAGGCTACCTGTTCACTGCGCTCAGCATCTTCGACTGGGTAACCTGGATCGCCCCCACGAGCGTGGCGGTCTCAGCCCTGTTCGGCGCGAACACGGGCTTGGGCATGAGTATCGTCTCCTTCGACTGGGCAATGATATCCTTTATTGGAAGCCCTTTGGCCACACCTGTGCGTCTTCTCCTCCGTTTTCATCAGCATGTCTAACTCAGTCCTTCTAGTGGTGGTCAACGATGAACACTATCGCCTCGGTTGTGATTTGCTTTTGGATCATCACTCCCCTCATGTACTGTGCGTTTTCACCGATATGGTCGCCTCTGCCCAGGGCTTATTATTGTCTTGCAGTCACGAACGCCCTGTTCACCGGGTTCCTGCCCTTGTCGTCCTTCTTAGTTTTCGACAACACCGGGAGTCCTTACAATATCAGTGCGACTGTCGTGGACGGCGTCTTTGATTCTCAGCTCTACGAGGCCTACTCCCCAGTGTTCCTCACAAGCGCCATGTGCACAGGTTACTTTGTCGCCTTCGCTTCCTTTGGATCCATCTTCACCCACACCTACCGTAAGTTCTAAGTTCCACCTCTTCCTACCTCGTCCCCCACTGACTTATCTCGCAGTGTGGTTTGGTCGCGACATCCTCCGGCGCTTCCGCTCGAGCCACAAGACCGAGCGCGATGTTCACTCGCGCCTGATGCTAGCCTACCCGGAGGTACCTCCCCAGTGGTACGCCGCCATCGGGGTGGTCTCCACCGTCCTCATTCTCATCGCCGTCGACCTCTTTCCCACCGGTCTCCCTGTCTGGGCTGCTCTCCTCGCCCTCCTCATCGCCACCGCCGTTTCCCTTCCCCTCGCGATCATCCAGGCCATCACGAACCAGAGCATTGGCCTTAATGTCATGGAAGAGCTCCTTGCTGGCTACCTTGTCCCCGGCAAGCCTGTCGCGAACATGATCTTCAAAGCGATCTGCCTCGCCGGGAGCAGCCAGGCAATTACTTTTGCGAGCGACCTCAAGCTCGGCTTATACATGAAGATCGCCCCGCGCATGATGTACGCGGTCCAGACCGTCGCCGTCGTCGTCACCTGCTTCGTGGTGACGGGCGTGAACAGCTGGATGCTCGACAACGTCGCGGGCATCTGCACTCCTGATGCACCCGACCACTTCATCTGCCCCTCCACCAACGTCTTCGCCGACGCAGCGCTTATCTGGGGCGGCATCGGACCGCAGCGCCTCTTCGGACCCGGGGCGCTTTACCGCCCGCTCCTCTGGGGTTTCCTCGTTGGCGTCCTCGCGCCGATCCCCTTCTACTTCCTCGCGCGGCGCTTCCCGCTCAGTTCCTTCCGCTACGTGAACATCCCCGTCTTCTGTGGCGGCGTCGCGGCTATCCCCGCCGCTTCCGCATACAACTACGCAGCGTGGGGCCTCACGGGCTTCGTGTTCAACTATTTCGTGCGCCGGCGCCACTTCCGCTGGTGGATGCGTTACAACTACATCCTCTCCGCAGCGCTCGACGCGGGCCTCGCGCTCGCGCTCGTCATCATGTTCTTCGCGGTCGAGTACGCGGGTGGCGGCGTCTCCCTCGACTGGATTGGGAACACCATTTGGCAGACGACGGCGGACGCGATGGGTCTGCCGCTGTTTACCTCACCTGGTCCGTTCGGGCCCGACAAATGGTGATTCTAACACCTTCCCGCTGTATCGAACTATATCCTGTATTTTTACCAGGCTGAGCGCCTCCCCCATCTTTCCTTTGTTTCCAGCACGCATCACATACATTCCTTGCATTTTTTATCACCTATTTCGCTTATCTCCTCTCTCAAAATTAGCTACATCGTATACACATATGTATGTTTTGCGATGCAATCGATAGCCCTCACCTTTAGCCAAAATCTGAACTTTCAGCAAGCAAACCTAATGTCCCGTGTACATGTCCAGCGCTCGTAATATAATCTTAACTCAGTCGTGCGCCTTCGCTCAAATGGCAAAGTGATAATGTGTTCGTAATGGCAAGGGCCCGGGCGGGTATATGGCCCCACGACGATACACTGAAGTGATTATATGTACACATTATGGACGCCCCGAGGTGAGGAGCGCCACCCAAAAGAAAGCCGAGAGTGAATTAGCAAGCTCAGTCCTCGTCCTCGTCCTCGGCTGCGCTATCCGCAGTCGCCTTGCTCTTCTTCGCGGGCTTGGCTTTCTTCGCGGGCGGCTTTGCGCTTTTCGAGGCGGGTTTCTGAGAGGCCGGGTTAGATTGGTATGGATGCATGGGGGCGGGGACATAACTACCTTGCGCTTCTTGCCGGTCTCGTCGTCGTCGTCGCCTGCGTTGTCCTCCGCCTCGTCCTCGGATTCCTCCTAAGTGATGGTCAGGAACGGCTGGATGAAGGCGGGAAGGGGGGCGGTACCTTTTTCTTCTTGGGCGCCCGTTTTTTCGGGGGGGCCTTTTCCTTGGCGGGCTTCTTCGCGGCGGCTTTCTTCTTGGGCTTCTCGTCAGCGGAGCCGGCGTCGGAGCCGTCCTCGACTGCGTCCATCTCTTTGGAGAAGTCCTCGCCTTCGTCGTCCGACTCGTCCTGGGCAGTATCAGCAAGCCGCGGGGGGACGGGGAAAGAGAGCAAGAGCGGGAGCGAGCGCAGCGTAATATACAGCGGAAATATACCTTGTTCTTCTTTGCGCGTTTTTTGGGCGTGGTCTTGGCTTTCGATTCTGTTGCCTTTTTGGCCGGAGCCTTCTTCTTCTTAGGCTTCTCCTCCTCACTGTCATCGCCGCCCATTTCCTCGTCTTCGTCCGCGACCTTCTGTATAATCCGTCATGCACCAATGAAAATAAGTAATAAGCAAACCAACCTTCTGCCGGGGCTTCGCAGCCTTCCGCTTGGGCTTCTCCTCCTCGTCGCCATCTTCGGCGTCGGCCTTTTTCTTGCGTGGTGCCGCTTTCTTTTTTTTGGGCTTGTCTTCCTCCTCGTCGTCTTCCTCGTCCCCGTCCTTGGCAGGCTTGCGAGCCGTCTCGGGGATATCCTCGTCGGCGACGTGGCCCTCTTCCCAGGCCTTGGTCACTCGCGCCTTGTCCTCCTCGGTGAGGTCGTCGAATCCATCGAGCTCCGCCGCCTCGTCATGCAGGTTCTTTGCGTTCGAGAAGACCTTCTTCGTTACACATCCCCAGTGGCGCCAAGCACTACGGGTATCAAGTTGAGTGCAAAACGCGCGAGAGTCGCTGGCGGGGGCACACACAAGGAAGTCTTGCCCTGGAAATCGACGATGCTGCCAAATCGCAGCTCACCCTTGGTGATTGGTGTCCCTACGCGCAAAATCGTTAGAAACGCGCAGAAGAAGCGCGGAAAGACGCTGCTGACCCTGGCATGGCTTGGCGCCTGAATAAAATAAAAATCACGTAGAATCGAAAGTAGGGATAACAGGAGATGCACTGACCTTTGCATTTTGCACGGTTGGACGCTGCGTATTCCAAGCGGTAGCCAGTCTTTTTCTCAGACATGATGGGAGCGAATAAAGGGCAGTTGTAACCAAACCAGTGGCTATTTATTCAAACTCCGAACTCTTGCGCACTGACCACCACCATCTGTAACTCCCTTTGCTTTTGCCAATTGCACATTTACTGGCGTGTTCTCTTCAGTCTGCGACTGGGAGTGTTTTACTACGTATTTACCGATCGGAAGGCGTCTCTCTGGCGCTTTCTCGCTGAATCTCGTGGACGCAGAGAAATGCTCAGAAATCTACGACTCTGCCGCCTCAAAACAAAGGTCTTTGAGCTAATTTCCACAGGCCAAGTTTTGCTCTGATGAATGCCGTTCCCAATACAATATTTGACCTCCTAGAGGCCATTAACGTTGCATTAACAGCCTCAAAAGATCCAATTCTTGAACTAATTCGTTCGCCTCGTTCGCGACCGTCACAACGCAGCGACTGGCTTCCGCCATGTTGTCCAGAGAACCACTGTTGCCGCCGCGACGTGCCCTTTGTTTTCTCTCGGTGGCTTCTCACTGTGCCTCAGCCCCAGAGGACTCTCAGCAGGTGCCTCCGTCACCGTACCTCCCCGCCTCGCCCAACGGCATGCTTTACGGCTTCGAGCTCGCCTTGGTCTCTTTGGTCCCGGCCAGATCCTCTGCCCGCGATCCTCCAACTACCCCCACCGACACCGTCCGCACATTCACATACGTGGCCGTGCAATGGGTTACTTCCCTCGTGACGTCTGGATCGACCGCCCGTGCGAACAACATGGTGTGTTTCGCGGAGGTGCAGAGAGGCAAGGACGGGCACTCGCAGTTCAATTACGCCGAGGCGATCCCGTCTGCGGTGAAGTTTCGAGTGGATCGATACTAGCCAGTGGCTCACGGCAGACGCAATTGTTGGCCGCTCACCGAATGTATGTCCAGTATTTTTTTTTTTTTGCCGAGATGCGCAAATGGGACAAGGAGAACATGCCGGTTTGAAGATAAAATTATGTGACCCTTGACGCCTCGGCTGATCATGGCGGAGGGGGATCGACGTTGGCGCATTTAGCTGTGAAGAGCGGCAATAATTTTTCTTTCGCCCACTTTATTTTTCTCGCAATAGTCTACATACTTGAATTGAACGACCGCCAAAGTGCCCCTTACTTCGACTTCCCGGCGATTTCTCCAATTAAATTATCTCCAGAGCTGAATGCATGTGGTCACGTGAATACGACGCGTACTCACTTCCTCATTTCCTCCACCATGGCCTCCATTTTCTCGTCGCCCGGCTTCGATTTCTCCAACCAGCTACGGTACCTATGTACTCAAGCATCTTATTAACGGTGCACTGATTCCCCGCAGGAATAACTTCATCGCCGAAAAGGGCCTCCCGCTGCCCAAAGCTACGAGCACGGGCACGACCATCGTCGGCTGCCTCTTTGAGGACGGGATCGTCCTCGGCGCTGACACGCGCGCGACGGAGGGCCCCATCGTCGCCGACAAGAACTGCGAGAAAGTGCGCGTCGGCCCAGTCCAATTCCACCTATTATTACTGACCTGAGCGTATGAACCTCAGATCCACTACATCACAGAGTCGATCCGCTGCTGCGGCGCGGGGACGGCGGCGGACACGGAGTTCACGACGGCGCTGATATCGTCGAACATGGAGCTGCACGGGCTGTCGACGGGGCGCAAGCCGCGCGTCGTGACCGCGATGACCATGCTCAAGCAGATGCTCTTCCGGTGCGTGCGGTCGGTGGGTGTGTGCTGTGGGATGCTCATTCGCCTATAGGTATCAGGGGCAGGTCGGCGCGGCGCTGGTATTGGGCGGCGTCGACGCGACGGGCCCGCACCTCTTTACCATCCATCCGCACGGCTCGACGGACAAGCTGCCGTATGTCACGATGGGCTCCGGCAGTCTCGCCGCCATGGCCGTCTTCGAGAGCGGCTGGAAGCCCAACATGTCGGTGCGTCCTGCGTCTCTTCGCCCTTTCCCGAGATATTCATCTCATGGTAATTGATGCACAGCGGGAAGCAGCGCTGCAGCTCGTCAAAGACGCCATCTCCGCCGGTATTTTCAACGACCTGGGGTCTGGCTCCAACGTCGACGCGTGCATCATCACCGCCGCGCACACGGAGATGCTGCGCAACGTCGAGATGCCCAACGTCCGCGTGCAGAAGGAGCGCCAGTACGGCTTCCGCCGCGGCACCACCGCATGGAAGACGGAGAACGTCCGCAACCTTATCGTCAGCGAGGAGGTCACTCTCATCGGCGGGGGCGACGAGATGGACACCACGTAGCAGCAGTCATAATTCAATCCGTTTCCATTCATAATAGTAAGGTATGAGAATAAGCAATACACCGCACAAGGGATAGAAGGAAATAGGTATTGTATCAGACATTGAAGAACGGCTGCTCGTTTTGCTGTTGCTGCTGCGGCCGGGCGAACGGGTTGTGCCCGGTTTGCTGCTGTGTGAGGATGGCGCGCCCCGCGTTCGTGTGCCCGTACCTGCAAGTGCAAGACATCAGCCAAGAAGAATGAAAGACTACACGCTACGCACCGCAGGGCACCGATGTTTCCGAACGTGTCCTGCCCGTCGTCGCGGTTCGCAAACAGGCTTGCGAGGTGCTGGTTGTCGCCGTCGTTCACCTTGACCTTGATGCGCGATGCGGGGTTCTGCGGCTGGGGGCTCGGGCTGGGGTTTTGGAACGACGGTTGGGGCGAGCCGCCGTCGTACGCGCCCGGTAGGTTGAACACGGGTGGCTGCTGCATCGAGGGCGAGAAGGACGGCAGGGGTGGTGGTTGTTGCTGCTGCTGCTGCTGCGCGAAGGGGTTGTTGGCCCTGTGGGGGATGAGACGCGCACGCGCAAGAGAAGAGAGACGAACCCGAAGCCAGTGGGCTGGGGAATGAGCTGCTGCTGTTGCTGGGCGGCCATCTGTTGGCGCATCCAGTCGTCCTGCTGCTGCTGCTGTTGCTGTTGCTGCTGGAGCATCTGCTGTTGGCGCATCCATTCATCCTGCTGTTGTTGCTGGAGGAACGCCTGCTGCTGCTGCTGGCGCATGTACTCTGCCTGCTTAACGTTAGCACGGTCAACAGTAGAGCGGCACGGCGCGGACCTCCATCTCCGCTTGTTGTTGGTATGGGTTGAACGATGTAAACTGGGGCTGAATGCCCATGGTGAACTGTGGCTGGAGTTGTTGCTGTTGCTGTTGTGGCGGCGCATCGAGGAAGGGGAACGGGTTGTTGTTCACGGGCGGCGGGCTGCGAGGTGTTAGTCAAACGGTCTAGTTAATTAGACGGGGACGTACAGCTGATTCTGCTCGTCAAACAGAGCATTTGCGTTGCTCTCCTCGACGCCACGGCGCCGCTTGGCCTCCTCCTCCTCGCTCAGCTTTATTGCCTGAGCGAGGTCCTTCTCCTCCGCCGTCATCTGCTCCTGTCGCAAACTCCGCTTGCTCTCCTCGATCGCGCGGCGCATCTCGTCCTCGTCACGGCCGCCGGGCCCGGGGCCCCTGCGGCGTCCATTCTCGTCCGCGCCGCGCGTGGCGTCCTCGAACTCACCTTCCTCGCCGGCGCCCTTGACCATGCGCTCGCGCATGCTCGCACGAGCGCGGCGCTCGGTGCGCAGACGGCCCTCGTCCTGCAGCAAGCTGGTGATGTCCTTCGCTTTGGCGCGGACATTCCCACCCTGGTCCTTTCCGTCCTCGTCGACGTACTGGAACTCCTTGAGGGTCTTGATGACATAGAGGTTGTCCTTGAAGTAGATGATGACGTTCTCCGAGCCCTGATGCAGTAGGTAGTCGAGCAGAGTGAGACTCTGGAAATGGTGTGATTCAATGTAAGTGAGAAATGGGGTGGACCCGGACCTTGAATACATGGCGCCAGTTCTTGCCCTTGTCGTTGAGACGCTTGTCGAGCATCTCCATGATCTCGACAAAGTCGCCCTGGTTGTAAGTCATCTGTGCGATCTCGTTCATCTGGGTGCCGCTGGGGCCCCAGGGATCGTTTGAGGTGGCATCGCGGACTTTTGCCTGTGTGTCTGAGTAGCCCTTTGTGTAGTTCTTGACGACCCGCACGGCGCCCTTGCCAAAGTGCTGCATCGAGGTGGGGAACTGCGGCAAGTTATATGACGGATAGCTTTCGGCAAGCAAATCCGCACCGCCACCACCCATACTCTCTGCTAACTACTTGATGCATCTACAACCGCCTGGCATGTCCATGCCACGCAATTTCGCAGGGAATCGACGGCAGGGTTTTTCAGCAAAGCCCGCCGCTCCAATCGTCCATGCGGAGGACTCGCAGCCCAATGAATCCATAGACAAACGACGAGCAGTCCCGTCCTTGGTCGTTCCGAGCAAATCCCAGCCGCGCGCATCAGACAACAAATGGGCATTTCGCGGAAAGAACAGGGGGCGGGAAGGAGGCCATTCGAATCCGCCTTGGAAGAGCTTCTCTGACGCTGGGGAAGCGTCTGGGTCTGGGTCGAACTCGGCTTTTCGACGCGCGCGTGGCCATCCAATTCCCCCGCCCAACCGCGCGCCGGCGCGCGATTCCTCTGCTTGGGCATCCACACCTTCGTCCTTTAATCGCGTTCCTGCAGCTCCCAGCGTCCATGCCCCTATATCTGCCGTGAACGCGCCTCCTGCGATTAGATCTTCACTTCCTACGCCCCCGAGCAATTACTTTACTCAGAAGCCGAGCCCGCCGACGTTTGACCGCGTTCCTGCGCCTCCCAGAGCTCGTACCACTGGTCTTCTTACTCAGAGCGGGCCGACGCGCAATCATTCTGCTCAAGCGCCCGCCTTTGGCCGCGTTGCTGTACAACCCAGCACTCGACCCGCTTCTACATTTCACAGGAACGCGTCTCCTTCCAGCTCGTCACTTCCTACACCGACGAGCGATTCTGCTCCGGCGGTCGCCCGGCCATCTGTGGACAGCGTTTCTGCGCTCCTTGGTCTTAGTGGTCCCATTCCCATATCTGGCGCCGCCGTTATTGATTCTCCGAACGCGCCTCCACTTTCTACTCCCACCTCTATAATTACCGAACAAACTACCCTCCCGGTTGTCCCGCGCGCGCTCAGCTCTCCACCGCCCTTGAAACGCCGCCGCGTGGATGAGCTCTTCGTCAAGCCCGAAGAGTCTCCGGTCCTTCTACCACCACCCCCGAGCGGCCCCAGTCCCCCGTCAACCCCCGTCCGCATTAAGGTCGAGGCTCGCACACCCTCGCCCCCGCCCACCGATCCACCGCGCCGCGCCGTGACCTCCGGCTCCAAGCGCTACTTCCCCGTGCCCCATGACTGCACGCGCGCCTCTCTCAACCCTGACTATATCGCCAACCGGCGCAAGTGGGCGCGCCGCGAGTGCACCGTGCTACGCGACCTCGGCCTGCACGTCGACAAGTTCTTCTTCAGGTAGGCGTTGTTGCCGCGTTCTGTTGCGCCCCTTGCTCAGCCCCTGCAGAGACGACGGGATGGTCATCGAGTGGTGCGTTTGGTGCATTTAGATACCTTGCAAGACATTCTGATCTTTGTTGGGGATAGGACGAGTGCCGAGCCGGTGTGGTTCGACACGCTGCGCCCGGTGCGGGCACGACCTCGCCTGCCCGCGGCCGTCGTGCACGAGATCATTGACGTGGATGCGGACGAGGACGCCGTGCCCCCTCCTTCTCCCCGCCCCGCGTCACCGGCCGTTTCCGTCGCTCCTTCTCCGCTAACACAAACGGACGACGCTGCAATGGACCTCGTGGCGGAAGTCGAGCAGTTGACCGCCGAGGACGAGCAAGCCCAGCTGCAGCAGCTCAGCTTGGACTTTATTCAGAAGTACGCGCGCACCTCCCGCGCCCCACCTTTACTCACTCACATTGCCGCAGGTACATCCTAACATTCGACCACAACCGCGCGTCGCTCGCCGCCGCCTACACAGAAGACGCCATATTCTCTTTCCGCGACACGAACTTTGAGCGCCCCACGCACTTTACCTTTCAGCGCACGCGCCCCGCCCCCAATTCCGGCTCCAGCTCCAGTCCGTCTTTTTCTTTTCCTTCTGCGACTCCCTGACCGCGATGCAGAGCGCACGATGCCCGCGCTACCTGCGCTCGACGGCTATCGCTTCACACCGACCGCCGGCACGATCGACGTCGACTACGACACGGTTGCGCTCGAGGGCGCGCCCCCGCAGGTGATGCTCAGCGCGCACGCGCAACTCATCGGCCCCGCTGCCCGCACGGTCGCGATCTCGCAGAGTTTTGTGCTGCGGCGCAATGTCAATATCATTGATGTTACGTACGTGTCCCCTCCCCGCGCTCCTCTTCAGCATTTCTCAGCCGTGCACAGGGATTGGCCGCTCGTCGCCGTTGCGCACCAGATGGTCGTACGCGATACGCCGTGGGTGCGGTGGACGGGGAGCGTGGAGGAGCTGGGACGCCGGATGGATGGTTAGGATGGATTTCTTGGGATAAGGACGGACGGAAGCGTGAAAGTGAGCTCAGTTTGTAAGATTCATTGTACAGCTGTGGACGAAGAGAAAACACACTACTACTGCTTGCCATAGATAAAACCGAGCTGGTCCATCTCGTCGCCGTCCTGCCCAAAGAACCCGACGACGCCAAACCCGGCGGGTGCGGTCATCGTCGCGCACGAGCTCGTCGTCGTGCCCGCGGTCAGCGTGCGCCCCGCGGACGTCGTGAACTGCGCGTAGAAGTTGCGCGTGTTTCCGCTGAACACGCCCCAGCAGAGCGTGCCGCTCACCACCGACTCGCCCGTCGCGAGCGTCAGCGACACGGCCGTCCCGCCCGTCCCGCCGTGCACGAAACTCGCGCCGCTCGTCAGCGTGATCGCGACGGAGTCGAGCCGGCTGCCCCCGCGCAACGTCAGCACGTGAACCTTCGGCGCCGTCGGCAGGGCGGCAAGGTCCGTGAACCACGCGCCGTGCGGGCCGCCCTGCAGGTCAGACTGGCGCAGTGTGCTCGCGAGCGACCACGCAAACTCGACGCGCACGGGGTTGTGGTCCGTCAGCGTCGCGAGGTCCGTAGACAGGAAGCGCGCGGTGTCGTAGAAGAAGGCGGTGTTGGTAAGTGTGATGAGCTTGCTGCCACGGTAGAGCACCTTGTCGACGACCTCACAGTCGGTGTCCGGGGGGACGCCGTCGACACAGACCAGGGCGGCCGCGCCGATCGCCGGGTAGATGCCGCCCTGGGCGTCTTCAACCCATGCACTGTGCACCCAAAAAAAGTCAGCATGCATGCGCGAGACAAAAGGAGGGGAACACCGACTCGAGCATCCCATTCTGGGTGGCGAACACACGGATACCATCGTCCGCGCGCGTGTAGCGGCTGTTCGTGTCGCCGAAGACGATGACAGCGTTCCCGGTGGACCAGGTGTCGATGTAGTCCGCGACCTGCTTGAGGTTCGCGGCACGCGCGGTATCATCGGCGGCTTCCGTCCCCGCGTCTGCGTGCAGGTTGTAAAAATCGATGTATACACCCTCGTCGATGCGCAGGCGCATGAAGGTGAACCCCTTTGGCGTGAGGCAGTCGTTCTCGGATGCGTCGGAGCACGTCGCCCACTGCATTGAAAGTTTAATTTCAGGTTCCTCCCATCGGTAAATCTCCGCACCTTGGTGCGCACAAAGTCGACCCAGTTAAAATTCGAGAGGGTGTTGAGCCCGCTACCGAACGGCACCCCGCCCGACGTCGCAGTGCGGAACGTGTGGTTGTCGTTCGCATACAGCGTCGCGTGGTAGTTGAAGTCCTAAGGCCAACGCAGTATCGATATCAATACAACCTGAGGCAAACGAAAGCCCCGACCTCTTGGACATGGATAACATCAAATGCAAACTTGGCCAGATCCTGGCCAATAATCGCCGTGTTCGTAGTCTTGTCTCCCGCCTCGCCGTTGCCGTTCAGAATCTCGGGGAGGCCCGCGACGTTCATGGAGAGGACGTCGAATGTGCCCGCCGCGGCGGACGCGGCGTGCACGCGCGCAGCATTGAGGGCGAGCAGGAGGATGAGGGCGGATAATTTGAACATATTAACGAGTGTGAGTCCTGCGAGTGAGGATGGGGCCGTATAACCTGTTGCTTTGTATGTTTATATGCATCAGACCCAGGAACCTAGAATATTGGAGAATGTCTTCTGTGCAACGGACTGCAACGGATATAGCGTCCGCGTTTGCTGCGTGACCGGCCTTGGACGAATGAACGCGCGAGTAGACAACAACGTGCACACGTGGGGGCGGCGCACGTCGTTAAAGGTCGTCAAGCTATGGCTGCCGGATTGAAGCACATTGGGAGAGAAGCAGAAGACCGAAAATCGGAGGCCGGCTGAGCACTGATCACGGAGGCTTTATGTCGCACATGAAAGAGAAACTGGGGAAGCATTACGGGGATCCGCAGATCCGCAACTGAGTAAAATGTTCGTTCCACCCCGCCGCTGGTATGCATTAATGAAATTGCATATTCATTACCACAACCGCTCTATCTATGCAAGAGCGCGCCCGTCTATCGTACCTCAAGAAGTCATTATCATTTTTGGTGTCACCTATCCCAGCATCCCCTCCTTTTCGTCGTGGTCCGAGTAGGCGGTGCTGCTGGCGTATGGCGAGCTGAGCTCTGCGTAGCGCGCGATCTTGAGCCGCTGCGACGGTGGGATAGCCTTGTCATCGACGGCGAGCGGGATGCCCCCATGCAGTACACCGACGCGCTTCATCGCGAGGAGCTGCGGTGCGCCTCAGTAATATATCGCCAAAAATAAGGGAGGGACGCACATTGTGCGCGGCGTTGGAATGATCGTACACGCCACCAAAGAAGCCGGTGGTTGCATCCTTGCCGATGTACTTTATGATCCAGTGGGCGCCGCCGGGGTGCTCGTCGATGAAGGACGAGACGTCGTGGATGAAGCCCGAGATGAGGATGAGCGGGCGCTTGGCGGCCTGCTCGATGTATGAGTCCCAGGAGATGACGGGGAGGTCATTGCTGTCTGAAGGCCATGCGAGTGACTCCTGCGTCTCGCGCAGCCGCTTGAGTTGCATCGTGAGCTGGCCCTTGCGGACCTCGTTGTCCGGGAAGATCTGGGGGGTGGGGATGAGAAGAGGAAAATCTCCAAGGGACAAAGAGTACAAACCTTGAGATGCGTTGCCAAACCCAGCTGCTGGCACACCCAGATGAACCACTTTGTCGGGTCATACTGGTACCACTTTATCGCGTTCCTGTAGTCCATCGGGAACTGGTGGTGGAAGTTGTGGTACCCCTCGCCAATGGTGCAGAGGGCGGTGATGAGGTGGTCGCGCGGCGAGTGCTTATCATCGAACGGCGACTCGCCGAGCCAGTGGGCAAGCGAGTTTACGCAAAAGGTCGAGTGGTGGACGAAGCAGAGCCGGACGAAGCCGGCGTAGACGTAGCCGCCACGGGCGTCACCCCAGCAGAGCCACGGGATGACGGTGGGGACGACGAAGGACATGACCAGGATGAGGAGGATGTAGTGCCTGTGTTGCCAGCGGACGACCTCATTCTTGGACAAGTCGCTAACGTCGGCGACACCGGGCTTGCGGCGGGGCTTGACGAGCATCCAGCCCATGTGGGAGTACCAGAAGCCCTCGCCCGCGTTGTACGGGTCGAGCTCGGTGTCGGTGTAGCGGTGGTGGGCGCGGTGGCCACGCGACCACCACTTGATTGAGCCCTCGACCGCGCCGGCGCCGGAAATGGCGAGGAAGTACTGAAGGAACTTGCCCGCATTATAGCTGCGGTGCGCCCACAGACGATGGTACCCCGCAGTGATACCTGGAGGGGTAAGAGAGGGTACTTGTCAGGAAATAAGCCCCAAACTCACCGAGACCCGTGTAAAAATAGTAAAAGACGGAGAACACGGCCGTCTCCCAGCGCAGCTTCGTGTGGTATGCGCCGATGATGCTCACGACCGGGGTGAGGGTGAGAATGGCGACATTGAGCCAGTTGAGCTCCGAAAGAAAGTTGTCCCAGGTAATCGGGGGGAGCGGCTTTGTCGTCTTGAGGGTGTGGGAGACGTAGTTCTCGACGTCGGGGATCACGACGGGGGGAGCCTCGGTTGGCGGGGACGACCTGCGGGGGTAGACAGAGGACATGGTGGTTGCGGATAAAGACCTAACCTCAGACCCCACGGCATATATATCCACACTTCAATTCTTTGGGGAGGTCATTTCAAACTCCGACCCCGTCGCGTCACCCGCGACGATCTGTTCCGGTCAATGCTCCACTCCCTGCAAATAATTATTCAGGGCCTAGAATCAGAATATCCCTGCCAGGAGGAGGGTTCTCGTCGTATCTTGGACTCAGCCAGCCTCGCGGCCTCGACTGCGCGCCTTGCAAATTTATCCATCACGTGCTTCTAATTAATTCTTGGGGACGCGCCCCCGTGCTCAGTTTCACCTTCTGGTTCCTGGTTCCTTGTGATTCTCGGTCTCATTCGGGTAGGTTACTCGCGGCATATTTCCTTTGCTGGCCTTGGGATCTCCACGCCAAAAGTGTACCCATCTAAAAACGTCGCTGTCGTCGTCGAACATGCCCGTCCATCTCGTCGTGCGCGCCGTGCCCCGGGTACACGCGCTGGCAGGACGTGCACACGCCATCCCAGATCTCGTGCATGGGTACACGCCGTCGTCCTCCGCATCAAGCATGCCCATGTCCTCGACCGACGGCGGCTCGCCACCGCCCGGTGGGTGCTTGTGGGGGTAGCGGAAAATGTTGTGCCACGGGTCGGGCGAGGCGTCGGCTGCCTGCGGGATACCAGGGAGCACGGGCGGTGGGAGCGGACCGGCGGACAGCCCGCCCACCAAGCCGCTGCGAAGCAGCCCCGCACATGTTGATTGGGACATCGAGCTTGGCGGTGAAACTGTGAAGATCGACTAGTATAAACTCTACAGAAAGCCAAAAATACGCTGCAGTCTGCTATCTAATTTCAAAGTAAAGTCAGCCGAACAAAAGGTACTTCATCCTCATCCTCGCCCTCTCTCATCTCCAAATATTCGGCAGCTCCCGAAAGATGCGCAACACGACATGCGGTCGCGTGGACAGCGAGCAATTTGGGCCGTGGGAGGGTAAAGTTGGTCGGCGTCTGGAGAGTAATGGTTTTCGGGAGATAGTCGAGATCGAGGATGCCGGTCGTTGGATAGCATACATGATATTTGTTCTCCGTACCCTAGTTCAAGAATTTAATTTCCGGGTTCACAAGTCTCAAAAAAGAAGGCACCTCAACTCTCTCTAGCCATAACTCTAGTGTGCCCAGAAAATCATGCAATTGAAGTGCGAGTGTGAGTACATTGCCGAGTTGGTTGATACCACTGCCATTCAGGCTTTCGACGAGGTCGTTGTCGAGGCCTCCAACCATCTTCAACACCTGCCAAACGGTCGCAGAGTGGACGACCTAACGAGCATGATGCATAATGAGGGACACGATTATGAAGATTGGGAGGAACGAACCAGCGAGGGTTTAGAAGCGTTGATGGATACTGGGAAGATATGTGCGCAGTTCGTGGTGAGAGCTCGGGCTCCCTCCGCTCGTGCTTTTGCTGTCAGTTCCGGTGACTTGCTCGTTTCCGATTTGTCGTATCTGCCCGTTAAGATGCACTTAAATTGATCGCGTAGAAGTGCCTGGTACTAGAAATTAGAGAAATTGCGATGGGCTTCAATGCAGAAGTCCAGACATGGCGTTTTGCTGTCTTGTGGTCGGTGGAAGGGAGAGCCTCTTCAGCCCTCAATTGGATCTCGTTTTGTATGTATAGCGGCGTTAAGATTTCGCTGGGTTGCGAAATTGCAGATCCTCGATTCTTTTTAACTTGCGCCACAAGAGTAATAAGAGAAGAATCAGTGAGGAAATCGATAGACATACATGGTTGAATAAAGAAATTGAGGTACTTCTCCCCCAATATGTAAATAGAACTCGGCGTGTTGTTCTCCAGAGCCTCTAATACGATCGCTTGGTGGTCAGGGGCATTGAGGATGGTATAGCCAACAATTCTCGCGTTCCGGATGTTGTCTGGATTCTGGGCGGCGACGGCCTCTTGTTCTGCATTGAGGACATTGTTATACGCGGAATGCGAACTTTGGGTCCTTTGGAAAGGGTTCAGCGGCAAAGGGCTGTTCGGCTGCAGGTTGCTCATCGATGTCACGGTGGGGAATGCTGGGAGTGGCAACTGGCGATTGGCGTGTCACGTCGACCATTGTCCATCCACCTTTCGATAGTTCCCTTTTCGTACCGTCCGCGTCAAGGCCAAGCCGTGGAATTACTTGTGAACCACTTTGTTGAGGACTTCACTGGCAGCGGCGCGTCGATCATGGAAGCCATCAATTTGATGCCCCGCTACAGTGCGTTTCTTTTTCCTACCAATGTCATGATTCTACTACCATCACCACCGTTTGTGGCGGCTTCAGGTTACACTGTCCGACTCCCCATGGGGACGCGCTCCCGTGTTCAGCTCACTTCCGGTTCCTGGATCCTTGTGATTTTTGGTCGCATTCGGGTAGGTTACTCGCGGCACATTTCCTTTGCTGGCCTTGAGATCTCCACGCCAAAAGTGTACTCCACTTTTCTTGAGACGAAGCAAGTTCAAGCAACCACTTTCATGTGATTTGGTCCCGCCACCAACGACAAAGAACTCGAATCTCCGGCATTTATCCTTCAGTTCGAGCCGCCGGTTGTCTTGTGCATTCTGGAGCCTCCGGTTCAACGACTGCAACCCGTATCTCCATCGCAGGCCTATCAAATGTCTGTAAACAGATTATGGCCATCTAAAGACGCAAAAGATCATTAACAGAGGCACGCTGGCAGCAGTAAGACCCTGAAACACAGCCGTAAATTCCCATTCTGCGAAGAGATGTTAGGGCTCGATGGAATGAGATATTAGTCGGCTTCAGAGGATTCCTCGCTTCGTGGTGTGTTTGTCTTGTGTGGACTACACTTGCATTCCTATAATTCATTCCCTTCATATTATTAGCATCGTCTTAATTCATTCATCCTAGTACAGGTCGACACATTTTTATACATATTAACATCCACTGTATGATAATTAGGCCTTTGTCTTGGGGCATCTGCGCAGGCAGCTGGGAACAGAAATGTCAGCCAAACCCTGGAGGCAATGAATAGTCAGCTTACACGCCGTAGTCGGGGAAGAGATAGCAGCATTTTCCGTAGGCACCTGCACAACGACGGTTCCATCAGCGCACGACTAAGAATGATGCGAAAGGACTTACAAGGTTTCTTTTGGAACGTCGAGTAACGCAGGTGAGCAACCCGAAATTTTCAGGATAGATATAAGCAATACGCACAGTGCCGATGAAGCTTCCACCTATGGTAGGACGCAGCTTCAGCAGGTGGGACGCGAAGCGGGATTATGGCACTTACATTCTCCGCCCAGAGGCACCAGGTCACCGTCGTCCTGCGAGACAACGCCCTGCACGAGGGCAAGCAGGAAGATGGCGGAAAGGGATGCAAATTTGAAGGCGTGCATTGGGCGTTAGGAAGAGGAGGGGGTGTGGGTGGTGGGTTGTGGGTTTGGGGGAAGATTTTTTACTGGGTTGTATTACTTTCCAGCATTTGCGGGTCTTTATACATTTCGGAATGAAGGTCGCGGGGTTGCGGCGTTGGTCCTGACTGAATAGCTGGTCCGAAAATGGAGTGATATGCACCAGGCATTTCATTAGTTGACACGCCTTTACATCCGGTGACATGCTAGGACTCATATGTTTAACATCAGTAAATGAATATGCAAGAGGAGATGTGGTATGCCGAGGCAAGTTGAGGGCCAAGACATGGAGCAACGCAGCTAGCAGATACCGCGAATGCTTAAGATGTAAACTGTGCAAGGGAGAAGGGCGGAAAGCGGAGGTAAGTAGTTGGCTTGGCAGAGACACACATCCGACGCGGGAGCGGGCATTTGAGGTACGCGGGTTTCAATATCGACCGACGACCTGGAAGGTCGGATGTAGCAATGTCATGTCAGCAGCGAGAAACAGACAAGAGTGGGAGACGCAGCAATAATAAATCCGCTTTTATGAAAGGCCAGATGCTTGCCAATTGAGCCAAGCTAAATGTCGTAAGGGCCAACCATGGAGATAAAAGGTGGACTCCATAACGGAAGTGCTTGGATTTTCAGGTATGAAGGTACGAGTCTCGCAAGCCTTACGCAGTAGGCTCCTGTAAAGGTTGAACTTTGAACGGCCACCAGTGGCAAGTGGTTGAATGTAAACGAACGCTGGTCCGAGCCGTCCAACGCCAGAGTCAAATGACCGCTGTCAAAATTCGTATCCATTGCATTGCAGAAATCCATTGATCCTTGTGCCTGACCGACGACCTAACCCAAGCCTAACCTCCCGGGAGTCGTGGGTTGAAACTCCAGCTCACATCCCCAATAAGTCTATTGTCCCACGGTTCATCAAACACCGGTCCGGTCCGCTGGGCGTTCAAAAAAAGCGTTTTGGGGGGACGAGCCTGTTCCCTTTGGCTTTTCGATCAATTTAGAGACGGTACCGCGAATTGGGAAGGGAGAATTTCGAGAGCAAATCTCAGTATGCTTTTCCTATCCGCTCCTGAAATTCAGAAACTCAACAGAAACTCAACGCACACGTGAGGGGAGGATAATTGCGCGCTGGAAGCCAAGCGATACCATTGATTATCACAAACAACGTCGAGACAGGTGTTACTCACTGCACTACCTTTCACAGACCACGCCCCCGGATCCCAACTCGGGTGGCCTACAGGCGATGAAGTGAGGAGATTCCATTTCCTATTATTGTGGGGGTGGACCAATGCATCAGAACGTGAGGAAGCCATTTCATCTGTCGCCGGTCCATCGGGGGCGAGGTATGGCAGCGAAGCGTCGCGAATCATTGCGTCGCAAGTCTTGCACTGACCAGGGAGGATCGCAATCAGTTTCAAGAGCGTGGAGGAGACGGCTTCTTGCTCCGGTCTGAGTGGTGAGGACGTCCAGAGAGGAGTGGCGCATTTTATAGGTTCAAACTGTTCAAGTTGAACTCGGTCGAGTTCGGAAGGTCTGACGTAAACACCCGAGTGTTACATGATGCGAATTGATGGTGTTTTGCCTTGTTTCGCTGCACCTTTCACCTTTGCCTTGTACCAGCGTGGATGGAGATTCCTGCGCATCCGCGTCCAGCCAGGGGGATGCACACCAACGACTTCGGTGCACGACGTGGCGGCCGCAACAAGCAGTGGCTTGCTGCCGGCGTTGAGCAGCCTTCCCGCTCACCGAGCGCTACCCCGGGCCACCCCGACGCGGAGAGGCGTGATCACGGTCGCGGACGCGGTGGGGGCCTTGCACACCCCCCAAGGACAAACGGCGTCCACCTCCAGACTGTCTCCCGCACCGCCACCCCTTCAGCGCCCATGGCAGAGCCAGCAGCCCCGATGCCTGTATTCAATGACCCGGTTCTCGAGACTCCGGAAGAACGCGAAAAGTTCTACCAGGAGGTACGTTCCTTTACTCAGAGCCACTATTCCTTCTCCCAGAATTTTTGTTGCGTGGTAGTCTCATGTCGCGTTGGCTCGCGACATATCTCTGGCATTCCTAATTATTCCGCATTGATCATATTTTCTCCAGTTGGTGAAGCAGCGAGAAGTAGAGCGCAAAACGGCCATTGCGCAAGGGAAAATGGATGATCCCCTCGTCCCCAAACGGCTCGAAGACGCCATCTCAATTGTTGGTACTTGCATGGACATGTGCCCGCGCTTCGAGCGATACCGCAGGGAGAGGGAGAACAATCTTTTTGAATGGGAGACGGTGTGTCTGTTCTCACTACGCCAATTTCACCCAGTTCATCCCTCGCGTAACATAGATCCCTGGCACTAAACGCGTCAATCACCAACGCGCGGTGAAGATGTACGAGCGTGCAGCGGGAGACAAGACGTTGCCGTCTGATCTCCGTCCACCGCTCGTTCTCAAGGTGCGCTTTTCACCCGCTCTAAACCCTTCGGTCGCCTCACCAGCCGCAGAGAACGCTGGACTACCTTTTCCACGATCTCCTCCCGCGTGGCGGTTTCTCCCCGACCTTCAACTTCATCCGCGACCGCTCACGCTCCGTTCGGAATGATTTTACGATGCAGCATAACACTGGTTCTCTCGCGATGGAGTGCCACGAGCGGTGTGCGCGCTTCCACATCCTTGCGTTATATTTGGAACGCGACCGCGAAGGTTTCTCCGTTGCCCTTGAGGAGCAACAGCTGATGAACAGTGCGTCGTTTTACCCGCGTCAACTCCGCGTCTCATCTCCCGTCCTCCAGCCCTCCAATCACTCAAAGAGTTCTACAACGATCAACGCGCCACTTACGAGTCGCCCGCAGAGCTCGAGATGCGTATATACCACCGCCTGATTCACATCCGCGACCAGGTTGAACGGCCGGAACCTGTTCCGCTTTCCCACCACGTCGCGGAACACCCTATGTACAAGCTCACCACGGCGTTCCGCGCGCACGTACAGGAGAAAAGCAAGCCTATCACCAAGACCTCGCGGCTTCGCGTCGATGCGGAGGGGATGCGGATATTCGGCGAACTGGCTGGGGAGATGATGGGCGATGGCGGCGGTGGGAAGGGCATGGTCTTCCTTGTCGCGTGTCTTCTGGAGCGACTGTTTGGGAAAGGCACTGTGGAAGGCATCGACGACATACGTGGCGGGGCGAGTTGGGGCGATATAATAGACGGAGTGACGGGAGCGGGGGAGGCCGTCGAAGAAACTCAAGCCCATGTCGAAGAAGTGGATGAGTTAGATGGCGGCATGACGGACCAGGAGGATGATATCGATATTGTCGATGTGAATGACCTCGGGGATGAAGATCAGGACATGCGCTCGCCAGCCTTGCCCTCTCCGCTGAAGCCCACCGCCTCCGGCTGGTTGGCCGAGAACTTTGGGCCAACTCCTGCCGCCGCTGTATTTGGGCCACCGACAACAGCGCCCGTCGCCTCCGCGTTCTCTAATCTTGGGGCCGCTGTACCGGGGAAGAGCGTTTTCGGGGGTTCTGCTTTTGCCCGCAAATCCGTCTTTGGCGCTCCCAGTCCCTTTGAACCGAATCCAAATACAGTGACCGGGAACGGGGCATCGGGAAATGACAGCGGGTTCCCCGCCCAGCCCAGTCCATTCCGGACGACACCTGCGGAACCCCCACAACAGCCCGAGGCATCTTCATCGACCCCTTCTGCGCCTGCGCACACTCCCAACGGATTCGCCGTCCCTCCCCGAGTCCAAAACAACCCCTTCCTCCCCGCCTCCAACTCACAGTCCCCGTTTGCCCCCATCTCCTTTTCTCCACCCCCTAACGCTGCTCCAACACCGACCCTCAATAACAACATCTTCGCACCCACCCCTGCGAAACCAGTAGCGCTCGATTTTACTAACAAAGGCAAGGGCAAGGCCGCCGAGCCTTTCCTGTGGAACGCCACCCCTCCATCCGGGTCCGGGTCCGCGCTGAACCCTAAGGCCCCGGAATTCACACCCCCGCCGTCCCTCTTCCAGCCCCAGCCGCAACCGGCGACGAAACCAGTGTTTGGCGTAACACCTATACCCATATTCAACGGATTCCCCACCTCCGCTTTATCGTCGGCTTCATCGCTCCCTCTTCCATCGTTCTTTAACACGCCGCCCGCGACGAAGCCTACGCAGAAAAGCACCCCGCCGCTAGCGAAGATCGACACCTCCCCGTCTGTCAACAATACTAATGGCGCCGACCTCGGCGGCCCTTCTAGCCCCATGACTCCGGGGGATCCACCCCCTCTAGCCAAGGTCCAGCCCATATCCCTCCCATCGACCCCTACCACCAGCGCCGCACCCGCTCCTCCGCTGCCGATACCCAACCTCGAGGCCAGCCCGACGTCGTCATTTTCGCAGCCGCGGCCGAACAAAGCAGCGAACCCACTGCTCGGGTTCCTCAAGAACAGTTTGCAGACGTCCGGTCTCGGCGGGGGCGGCAGCGGCAGCGGGAGTGGGGGCGGGATGCTGAGTCCGCTGGTGCTCGCGAGCCCGTCCAGCACACCGCTACGCCACAGCTTCTCACCGGTGAAGCCCCAGGCGGCCGACACAGGCATTCTTGGGGCGGGAATCAGCCGGAAGGGGAAGGAGAAAGAAAAGGAGACGGTCGAGGTCGCAGACCTTGAGGCGATGGCGCTGGCGTTCGAACAGCGCGGGATTGTGATGCAGAAGTGTCTCGCGCTGTGGCAGAAGCGGACGACGGACCGCGCGGAGTGGGCCGAGGCGTGCCGGCAGAGCGAGAAGTACTCGCAAAAGGTGCGGAGGGGGAAGGGCGGGTTGAAGCGGCTGAGTCCGAATGGGAAGGGGGCGGAGCATGAGAGCAAGCGGCTGAGGTTGCTGGGGGATGGGGATGATCCTGCTGACTTGGACGGCAGTTTAGCGCTGTCTACGGCCAAGAGACGGGCGAGCTTGCGGAGGAGGAAGTACGAAGCTCCTCGGACTGACGAAGATTTGGCGAGAAGGTTTCAAGAGGTGTGTACATGGCTTCAGTCGACCGACTGCACTTCATTCTTGCTCCATAGAATAAGGAAGAACATGCCCGTCGCTGGGCACAAGGGTCCTTCCTTCAGATCATCCGGTCGCTCCTCAAATCAAAGTCAGTAAAACCTGCGTCGTCGGCACTTTTGCGGTTATGGCTGTCGCTCAACCCTGAGAGCGACGCCACTGCAATATGGCTGGAATGCAAATTCGACGTCGCCGGTTCTGGCGGCCACTGGGAATCGGAAACAGTCTTTTCCATACCCGTCGTCTCGAAACCTGCGCAAAATCCAGAACCTTCGCCGAACGGCTACCCTGGCGTTATCGTCTTCGAGTGCACACCTTTGGAGGGCGTCGAGGATGATTTAGAGCGGTATGTGTTGTATCTGAACGCGTTTGTCTGAATCTCATGGCTCCCTCTCCAGCAAGTACCGCGTCCTCGACGACTGCTCCCGATTACGCGATATAATCAAGGCGCTTCCCGCCAAGCGCCATTTCGTGCCAGCGCTTTTACTTTTCGTTTGGGCGGCAGATGAGCCTGCGTCATCGTCCGACCCGTCAAATCTTCCTGGGGATTTTTTGGATATGGTGGGCTACGTCCATGATCTCATTGCTCTGTGTCTCACCGGAATCTAGGTTCACAAACTGGTTTCGGAGTCTGTCGTAGCCGACTTTCGTGCTTTTTGTTTCACCGCTACTACAAAGGACCTAGATCGGAAGTTCGGCGAGGCTGTGGGCGTGCTCCAGGTCGATGTCGAGGGCCGACTTGTCCAGTCAATGACCTTACGAGGTACGTGTCGGTCCTGACAACTTGGGCTTAATTAAAATTTTCTCTCAGATGTCGTTAGGGTCTTTGACCCCACATTCAATTCTTTCGTCTCTGAATGGACAGAGAACTGTTCTTCTACTGGTCACTGTGAGTCCCTTGCATGTCACCGAACAGCTTCAGGGTTCTAATTCCTATTCAAGTCGACTGGACGCTTTACTGTCGTCTGCTCGACGCCGCTGTCGCTCTGCTAAACAAGACCGCGTTCTTGTCAATGAGCTTGGTGGGAGTGAAACCGGAAGAGCACGTTCTGCCCCCCTTTCGACCGGACTGGAATGGGATGCGTGATAGCGAGTAAGTCTTGCGACCCTTGTCCTTGTCCTTGCCCGTCATCCTCAACATTCCAAGATCCACTTTCGAGGCTGTGACGTCCTGGCTCGCTAATCCGCAGCTCAGCAGCCTCGCCGGCAGTGTTGTCGCAACGGACCTGCAATCGCATCGTGAGATGGGCAGAGGTCCGTATCTTGCACAATCCAATCTCTAGCTCTCAGACTTTGCCCAGACTTCCCGTCCTTGGCTTTTATGGACCACCTTCGAGGTCTTGCGTTGTACCACGCGGAGACGGATTTGCAGAAGGCACAGACCTACTTTGTCTTGACCAAGGATATTGCGCCTTCCCTTGAGGAACACAATGCGGCTGTCCAATTTCACCGAAATGCTTTGAGCCAGGCTCAGAGAATGAGTATCCGTCGATCCCCGAGGCGCCGCAGTCGTAGCCTATCTGAAGATACCGATGCCACAAGGTACCGTTCCCTTAATCCATTGTTTGGATCACTCCTAACTGTATTCAAAGCTCGACGTACTTCAAACGGCGACGGCTTTCCTCGAACTTCGAGAAATCCAATCAGCCTAGTCCTGCTTCGAGCCCTCCTCACATCAATGGCCGAACTACACCGTCTCCCAGTAACAGTACGGCGTCTCTCGCGCAAACGGAATCGTCGTCCGCACCCCGCGTCACAATTGCGATGCTGCGTGCATTGACAAAAGACGTGAAGAACAAATATGGAAAGGCGGGGGGACCCGGACGATAATTGCATACACGTATTAGTTTATCATTATTTTGTAGCTTTACTCTCGCATTGCTTTCGCTCTTGTGCGCCGTTCTAGGGCTAAGCGTATCCGTCGTTGATTATGTGATCAAACGCGTGATCTGGACTTTTTTTCTCGGACCAAGTCGCGCAGACCAGGCCATGTCCCGCTCCCTCTCCGCTCGCTGCATCCACCGCACTGTCTTTCCTCTGCCGCCATCACCATCCCAGCCCGCTCCCCGCCGTCCCCCAGGTATTTCTTGGTCTCCCGAACAAATCTCGACCACGACCTGACATTCCCAAGGCGCACGTCAATACAGCTACGCCGCGCTCAAGACACGACCTCAGCCCGACCGGAACTATCCTACACGTCAGGAAAATCCACCGCCATACTCCCGCGCAGTTCCTCATGAGCCCGGCATCCGGCTGCATCAGGATTACTCTAGGGGACAGTCACAAGCACCTCGCGAACGGCAGCCACCACCTAGTGACCGGGAGCCTCGACGGTTATACGGCGAAGAGGGCTCTCACTCGTCTTCCACGCGGGAACGAGGGAGGCGCGTGGATGTTGGGGCACGCGACCTCGAGCAGCAGAGAGAGGAGAGCAGTAGCGAAGCCGGTATGACCGACCATCGCCGCGCCGGTCGGTCAGCGGGGGAGCAGTTGACACGACGCGGCGGATCTGACTCGTCACCACTTGAGCGTCGTCCTCCCGGGCCAGATCAGATTTTTTCGGAACATTTAAATGGGCTCTTTTCGCCTTTAAAATTCCCGCTGGAACTTTCTGCGAGGATCCTGACACACGCGAGTCACCCTGCTGCGATGCATGGCCATAATGCACAATTTTCGTTCATCGGTGCGTCGCCCGACATACTTTCTCGTCGTACGTGAAAATCTGAAGCAGCATTACAGGCCGGCGCGTGCTAGAATCTTACCTACTCATGCTGCTAGCATCGTCACCTCATCTAAAACCGAGCCACGACCTGCAGGAGATCGTCTCACGCGTTCTAAACACCTACTTCTTGGGCGACCATATCGGGACCAAGTGGGGGATGGGGCGAGTCATGCGATGGACACCGACCATCGCTACTTCGATGCTCAACGACGAAGCGCGGGACAAGACCAAATTACTGAAGGATGTCGGGCTGTACAAAGTGCAGGGGGACGCGGTGGCCGCCGTCATGGGGGGCATTTTTCAGCAGTTTGTGAGCACTTTCTGGTCCCCATTCATTCTCTCTCGTTAACATTTAATCCAGGGAGGTTCGATCGCGCACCGCGTGTTCCATACGCGTGTCCTGCCGCGGCTTCTGTTACCTGCGGGAGGGCTTCCTCTGTGTTTCCACGCAGACGCGCTCGAGGCGTGTACGCGTTTGGGCGGCGCGCAGGGAGATTTGGTCTTGGATTCTGACGCACCTGCACGGCAGGAGCAAAAACGCGAAGCGTTGGCGTCCCCTATACCTAATAGACAAACGCTGCAACACTAACTTCATTTTCTCTGTGGAAAGAAAAGTCTAGAGACACAGACATCGACGACGACAAGAAGCATACGATAGTAGTTATATTATTATTATTGCATTCTACGGCTACATCTGCGTTGACGAGCGCAAATGGTTAGTCGAGGTTGTGGTCAGATGCCAGGCCGTAGACAAACAAGACCATCGCAAAACGAGCCATGACCTTTCTTCCATGATTCTCCAGATCTCAATTTCATCTGTCGGTCTGTACTCAGCGCCACCGAGAGTGGTCACCTCGGATGCCGATGTCGTACAATTAATGGCGCTGAATCCGCCACTAGCGGGAAGCACCGACACCATACGCCTTCTCAGCCGTCCTCTCCCCACTTCAGCCACCTCGCGCTTGGAGAACATTCTGCCTGGCTAATCGATATAGGGCATGACATCTGCGATCCCCACCACAAGCACGGCTCCCTTTCCTATTTGACCCTGTTGTGCAGATCTACCTTCCAGTCATGCCCAATGCCCCGCTTATTGCTACCACGTACAACTACTTGCTCCCCCCTGGCATCCCTGTTAGGCTCACAAAAATTTCAACTCGAGCCACCCACTCGGTCACGACGGCGAACGGCACGACTATGCGCAAACACGTCTTCGCTCACGACAATCGTTGCTGGATATCGGGAGGCTCTATGTTCATATCTACGAACTCCCACGTATGCCCCAAGCAGATGGGGGACTATGTCGCTCGTCAAGTCTACCGCGACTTTGTCAAGGTTCCCGCCCGAGGCCTCTCCATCTTCAGTCCGATCTTCCGTATCACCCTTTCAAAGAACCTTGATGCCATACATTTGCTGACTCTATACCTTCAGGGCATGTACGAGTCCCATTACTTTGTGGATGCACTCCCAAGATTTCATTGGACTAACCGAGATGAATTCCCTACAGTCGACACCCCATTGCATGGTTACAGGACCTCCCCACCCCAACCGAACAATATCAATAACCCCCCTGCTGGCCTCTTTCGGTGGCCCCACCTCCAGTGTCCTTTGAAAGTTTGCGCACTCAGATTATACGCAGTTCACGAACATCGCGCTGTCGGAGCTTCCGGTCAGATGTGAGGGCGATTCTGACGACGAGAGAGGTGATGGAGGCCACTATGCCGACTGGCCATCTGCGGCATTGGACTTTGGACGTGCAATGCGCGGTGAAGAGGAGGAACTTGACGGTCAAATGAGGGCCGTAAAACAGTGGATTGCGAGATAGTTCGGCTTGCTCTATCATTTCTTCTAATGCAATACGGTATGCTTGGTGTTGAGTTAATTGTGACGTCTTGCCGTCCACGCACGAGAGAAGGTCGTCGTCGAGGGCTGCTGCCAGGCGAGCTCGACAAGATTTATTCCCAGATAGACGCGGTCGAGAAACGTGTACAACGTCTCAGGCGCCTCGGGATGTTCCGATCGAACTTTGATCGAACCGGCAAATAATGCACTCCTGCTCCTACGACGCGCTCTCGTGCAACCTGATCTCGTCCTGCGTCGCCTTTGTGTGGATATCTTAGCGTCCCGATCCAATAACCTTCAAGTGTTGAAGTATCGGCTCGACTGGCCATATAGTCGATGCGGCCGGTGCAAGGATCCCCTTTAATTTGTAACACCTTTTTTTCTCTCATTGTCTACAGCTTTATCTATCCCATTGTCTACAGCTTTACTTACAGCTTAGCTACAGCTATGGACAGTTTTTGTTTTACTATTTAATCTCTACGTACTCGAGAGCATCCTCAGTCGTTCACCTGAAGTGCCCGGCTGAGGTATGTCTCTTTTACTGGGTGACTTCCCGTAAGGTAAATATATCCTGGGGGAATATCTTGACATTTTTTGCCGGGATGCCGAGACACCTGTCAGGACCCCATCAGCCTCAGATTTCGTCTGACCCCTCGAATAGATTAAATCCTGGAGGGGGGGTAGCTACCCCCCCTCCAGAAATATGATTTAGAAACTCTGGTCAGATAAACGCTTTCGGCCAACCATCAGACCCAATCGGGCTGCGCATCACGAGTGTCACGACTAGTAACAGCATCGCCGAAACGGCCGTCCGCGCGTTGGGTCGCAACTTTTTGTTCGTCCGACATTGCCTCCCTCGTTTGACTCTCAAGCACCTTCCAGCTATACCATTCCTTCCATAAACCATATTCTGCAGGGCCGCCCGCCGCCACCATCCTTTCCGTACAGCCGGCTTGGCTTTCTGCGCTCCGAGTCTGCGCCAAGCAAGATGACGGCGCAGGCGGTGCCAGCAAGCTGGATCTGGTCATCGTAGTCGTCTTCGTCGTCTTCTTGGATTTGTTGAAGGTGGAATGACACGTCGAGATCCATTGTGAGCGCTGAATGTGGGAGGTCACTGCGAAGACGCGTTGTTGATACCTTGTTTGTACCGTACATACTCTAAATAACCGCAAATCGTGCGGACGTCCTTGCGGGAAACGGACAGGTATAGATTTTCCGAATTAACTGTCAGTTCCCATCATTTGGCACCCCTCCGATATTCCCCCAGCATAAATTTACCTTACGGGAAGTCACCCACTTACGCATCTTTCTTTCTTTCTTACTTCTTGACTCTAGTTATTCTTCTAACAGGTACTTCTAATATAACAGTCGTTCACCTGAAGTGCCCGGCTGAGTTATTCTTCTAACATCAAGAATTTCATCTGAACTGAATTAACACTGAAATGATAGGCGCTCACTGAGCTTCAACCGGCCAACCTGCCTACGACGCTGATGTTCTATGCTGTTCTCTGCGATTCCATAACAACCCGGTGTCTCGACCACGGAACATAACTCTCATGAAGACCTCGGACCTTCGCAAACTTCTGTTGCCCCCTGCTCTTCGCGGCCTAACGGTTCACTCCAATGCCTGCTGCCTTCTCATCGCTTTGACATGTCAAGAGGTGATTCGCATATCTTAGCGTCTACCTCGATATGTGGTATTCGCTCCCCAGAATTGCTGCACACGAAAAGCCCCTAAATATCGCATTAAAGAGATCTTTGATCCAAACCGGTTATCCAAGTCGGGACCTCGCGGTTAAAGGCCGACAGTGGGCGGAGGAAGAGCAGGGGCACACATTTTTTTGGCTATGATATTTGTACATCGACCGGACCACCCTGTTCATTTCCTCCATTGGAGAGCGCGGACGCCGGCTTCTCGGTCCGGGTGTTCTATTTCTGGGGCCCCGGTATGTTGAACACGGAACATAACTCGCATAAAGACTTCGTGCCCTTGAAAGTATCTATTGCCCTTGCTCTTCAAACCTGCTCTTAGTTGCTTCAATATGTCAAGAGGTGATTAGCTGTGCCCAGTTTGCCTCTGAGGCATTCGGTGTTTGCCTAATGGCATTCGCCTTCGGGCCCTCTCCGTAACGCCAAACGGCGCGCCCAGAGACTGCTATCGTGAACATCGCAAAAATGAATGGATCAGAAGAATCCAGTCATTTGAGGGGGTTCGATCAATCGAACTTCCTTGGCGGGACCTCGCTGTTGGCGACGGGCAGTGGGTGGAAGAGCAGGGGCCTCCCTCTTTTTGGGACATTCCAACTTAAACGAGCCACGAACCTCATTCTTCTTTGGCGACGGCGTGTTTTTACCTCACGCAAGTTCAGATCAAACGGTAGGAGGGTTGAACTTGCAGATTTGTACTTTCGGCTATCTCCGGCTTCGAGTAGTAACAAACTCCATATTGGCGACTTGGAATGGTCCACAGCGCCGGACTGGCGACTGGTTCCCAGCGCAAGAGATTCGACGTTATACCTCGTTCAAAACGATAAGTTGTTGAATGGGTAAAAGAAGTGGGGTCCGGGAATCCACAAGTACTTTTTTGTATTCGCTGCTCGCTATGTAACTCATAATTTGGACCCATATACAATGGATTGGGTCAGTTGCTTTCACTGAATCGCATGGGGACCTAAATTTCTCGAGGAGGGAAGGTTGAACATGATGAGAAGGTGGACGCTGCAGCGCGCGAGCTAGAGGTGGGCCGCAATTTATCTGCAACCTAGGTAGTTCTGTGTTGATCAGGCGTAAACAAGAAAGAAGCTGAAATTACAACCGTTGGAACATGCAGGGACGTTACTTTTTCTCGCCCCACGAAGCAAATGGGCCTATATAGATGTTTACCACGCCGAGGAGAGCATTACCGAATAAGATCACTGCCTTGTTGAATTTTTGTAAATTTTGGTCAAGGTCCGACCGATGAGAGTGAAGATTAAATCCGAAGCTCACCGTTTCGACGCTATTGAAGTGAAGTCTTAGTCCTTCGTCAGGATCTGCTCAAAGCCTCAAGCGCGCCTTCATTGTTGGATCGGATGCTTTCAGCCGGGCGACAAAAACCCAGAGACTTTGCTAGAATCCAGACGGATATTTGACAAGCCCCAGTGGTCGACTCAGGTGGCGCGTTCTCGAGCGACGACGGTGACAGTATACTCGGCTGGACCGACGGATGCTGGATCCTCGTGCCTGAACGTCCTCGCATGAAATCCGGGCGAAAGGAAGATTATTCGACGCGGTGGTGCAGGCGCCGATCGGATCCGACGCCGGTGTAAGCCATCCTACTCACAGGGATGCGCGGCGGCGGCGGCGGCGGCGGCGGCGGAGGAGGAGAATTAGTGCGCACATAGCTTCTACGGACCCATATACCGTCCCTCCTCCGCAACGGCTGGCCAGTGTATTATTGAACACTGGCAGGCCAAAGTGTCCATGTGGTGTTTGGAATGGAAATCATTCAGGCATCCGAGTGTCCTAGTAGCTGTAGTAGTAATAGCTGGTAGCAGATTCCCACCTTCCAGTGCTGGGTGTCGTGTGGTGGACCATGGACGTGGGATTGAAGCAGTGCGTGTTACGTTATGTGACAATCGCGAGTCGGGTTTATAAATCCTTTGGGTCCACAATTTGTAGATCGTTTCCTCCATGTCCGACCAGGCACCTTCAGCCAGACCACCGCGCCCACCCTTGCCTCCTGCCCAAGTCTCAATCAGTCCCCACGACCTCCAGCCTTATTGTCAGCGCAACTATCCCACCGACGCAGGCCTCGATGCCACAATTGCACGCGCCGCCGAAGCACAAAAGGCATGGGCTGCAGTCCCCCTGGAAGAACGCATTGCGATTGGAACCAAGTTCATCGAGGAATTCACCAAGTTAAGTGAGCGCGTTCCGGCGGAACTCACCAAGCAGATGGGTCGTCCCATCTCGCAAGGCGCCGGCGAGGTCCGCGGCTTTCTGGATCGCGCTGCCTATATGATCTCCATCGCCGCCTCTTCTCTCGCGGACGTTAAGCTCGAGAATACAGACAAGCCTGGCTTCCGTCGCTTCATCAAACGCGTCCCGCTCGGCGTCGTTCTCGTTATCGCGCCGTGGAAGTCAGTCATTCTTCAACCAGTCCATTCGGCGCGCTAAACATTCTACAGCTTCCCGTACCTCACCGCCATAAATTCCGTCCTTCCAGCACTCCTCGCGGGCAACGCAGTCCTCCTTAAACCGTCTCCGCAGACCCCACTGTCCGGTGAACGGTTCTGTCTCGTGCGTGCTCATTTGGTGCTTTTGCTTTTGCGCCAAATTTATTTATTTATTGGGCAGGCTCTCGCTCGCGCGGGTGTTCCAAAGGACGCCATCGCGGCCCTGCATCTCACCCCTGAGCAGACGACGCACACCATCCAGCACCCCCTAGTCAACTTCGTCGCGTTCACCGGCAGCGTCTCTGGTGGCCGTGCAGTCGAGCAGGCTGCAGTTAATTCTCCTGGATTCAAGGGCGTGGCGCTCGAGGTTTGGCGCCTTAATTTTAATCTGCCCGAACCTGGTTTAATCGCGCACAGCTTGGTGGCAAAGACCCCGCCTATGTGCGCTCCGACGCGGATCTCGATTACACCGTCGCGGAGCTCGTGGACGGCGCTCTCTTCAACTCCGGGCAGAGCTGCTGTGCCGTCGAGGTGCCTGCCTTCTATCTTTTTTGTTCCCTAAAAATAGTACGTTGACTTCGCGACACAGCGTATATACGTCCACGAGACACTCTACGACGATTTTGTCGCAAAGTTCGTTGATCTCGTCAAGGTATGCTCCACACATCTCCCGTCTGTCCTTCTGCGCGCTTAGACTTTCGAGGGCTACAAACTCGGCGATCCATACCGGACGGATGTGACCCTGGGTCCCGTCGTGAGCCTCGCCAGTGCGAACCGCATCCGCAAGCAGGTCGAGGACGCGATTGCTGCCGGCGCCAAGGGGCTCGTTCCCCCCGAGCTCTTCAAGCGCGTGGCCAAGCCGTGAGCATTTTCCTGCCACAACTCTCCCGGCGCTTATATGTTGTAGTGATACCGCATACGTTGCCCCGCAAGTCCTCGTCGACGTCGACCACAGTACGTGCTATCTCCGCGCCTTCCTTCCTTCCATCTGCCACTGACCTGATCATCCAGCGATGGACGTGATGAAGGTACGTCCCCTCCTACCCCTTATATTTATTCTGACGTGCTGTGCAGGAAGAAACCTTCGGCCCCATCGTCGGCATCATGAAGGTGTGTTGTTCTGGTTTCTTTTCTTATGTCGATTTTCTAGAATGAATCCGCGTTTCAGGTGGCATCGGACGAGGAGGCGGTGAATTTGATGAACGACTCGCCGTATGGGCTCACGGCGTCCGTCTGGACCAACGCGGAGACTAACCCCGAGTCCGAGGCCGCGTTCTTGGCGCTTGAGGCGCAGCTCGAGTGCGGGACGGTGTTTTTGAACCGGTGCGTAATAAATAATGCCCAACTGTGGAGATGATCTTTATGGATCGACGGAATGGACCCAGATGTGACTACCTCGACCCCGCGCTCGCGTGGACGGGCGTCAAGGACAGCGGGCGGGGCATCAGCCTGAGCAAATTCGGTGCGTTTGATATTGCACCCGTCCCTGTTTTGCGCCTCGGTCTGACCGGCGGTGTACAGGCTTCGACCAGCTTACACGCGCCAAGAGTGTCCACATGAAGATCAAGACGACAGCTTAGGCTTGGGTGTCTCCTCAAGACAGATCAGTCTAAGCGCCCGCCCAATTTACGGAATCGAATCTGAGGCGTGTAAGAAAAGAACACTGAATGTACCCGCGTCCCGCGTATACCCCGAAAATGCTAAATTGTGACAAAATTGTGAATTGCTTAATATGTTGCTTGGAGGTGTTTGGCGCGGGGGACGCCGCGCAACAACTTTCCGAAACGTTCCGAGACCTGGTTGCCCAAGAGGTGTCCGATTCGCTAGCCGAGCACACCATCAACAGCACGTGCTTGCTGGGCACCTTCCATATCGGGTCGCCTTTCCCACCGCTCTTTGAACTCGATTTAAATCGTAGGCATGCTACACTCACCCTAGAATATTTAAAGCTACCCCTTGCATTATTGAAGTTTGAATGCAACATTTTTTGACAGGGCCCTGAATGTATAGTAGTCAAAAAACGACCCTCCTACAGTTTCTCGATGTTGCGCCCCGAAATTCAAATTCTTCGCACAGAGGTGCCTCACCCGCTCACAATAGCTTAAATGAGTGTCGAGGACCAGTAGACGCCTCTCAGAATTACGGGTGCCCCGGGGTGGGCGAGGTTTTGCGAGAATCAACATCAAATCACTGCCCGATATGGAAGGTGCCCAGCAGGCACGTGGTGTTGATGGTGTGCTCGGCTAGCGAATCGAACACCTCTTGTGGTTGCCTGTTCGACGCCTTAACTTTATGTCTTTATAACCTCTTACCGGCTCGTTCTGATCTTGGAGTATCCACTCCCGCAGCTCTGCAGAAATCGTCGTCGATTCGTCGATTATGACGAATCTCTCAGTTGGATCTCACTTTGTGCAATTGATCACAGATATCAATCTCGGTCTACCATCTGACAGTGGCATTTGTATAGCAACTCGAAGAGGCGTATGAACGGTGCAGTGCTTCGTCTTTTCGTCCCGTCGTCCCGTGGAGATCGCATTGTCGGCTTGAGAAACCTCCGTGCCTGGTGACCCAGGCCCGCAGTACGATATCCCTCGCCGACGGGGTAACTGGAGCCATATAATTGCGCAAAATCCCGCAGTCCCTCCCAACCAACCTCTTCCAAGTGCAATGTCCGATCCCAAGCAAGTGGTTGTAATCGGCGCCGGTGCGAACCTTGATTTCCTGCTATGGGTGATCGAACTTACCTCCGATAGGCGTTGTTGGTCTCACTACTGCTCTACTAATCCAAGAAAGAGGAGGGTACCATGTCACTATTGTGGCGGAAATACTTCCCAGCGACCCCAAGAATATCAAGTATACCAGTCACTGGGCGGTAAGAAGCTCCCCGGTTGGCTTTCCGGTCTAGTACAACCTCCAATCTAGGGTGCCCACCATGTCTCGTCGGCCGGACCGGACGTTCGTCAGCAGAGTGCGGCGTCTGAACGCTGTCTCGCGATGTTACTAACGTTCCACGACAGACATGGATCAGGAAACCTTCAAGATTATGTGGGAACTATCGGCTCCGGGAGGGCCGGCAGAGGGCTGCTTTTTACGGATTCGCGAAGACCAATACTACACGGAACCAATCGCGAATCCTGAGGTGCTGAATGTGATGCCAGATGTGCGCCATTCATGACTTTCCCTGCCGTATGAGGTACTTATATTTCGGAACAGTTCAAAGCACTTCCCTCAAGCAGCCTGCCGCCCGACAGCGCTGAAGGCATCTCTTTTACCACACTTACAATCGACTCCCCGGTGTACCTCAATTTTCTCCTGTCCCGTTTTCTTGCGGCCGGTGGATCCATTGTTCGGGGAGAAGTTCAGCATATCGCACAAGTTGTCGAAGGGGGTGTCGGGATTTTCAATGGACGCAAGTGTATCTCCTCGCCCTCTGCGGTCGTAGTTTGCGTGGGACTGGGGGCGCGGACTCTGGGAGGCGTGGAAGATAAAGATATGTACCCAATTCGAGGCCAGACGGTTCTTCTCAGGGCGCCGTGGGTGAGATTTGGAAGAGGCCTCACATTCAAAGGCGGGTCGACCTACATCATTCCGCGCAGAAGTGGTGATGTATGGAGGGTTATAATTCCGTCGACGTTCGCTGAGATTCATTGCAGGTAATCGTGGGCGGGATCAAAGTGGACAACGATTGGTTCGATCACTATCCCACGGTTCATTGCGCTGAGCTAACTCGTCTGTGACCCAGGTTTCCAGTCCCCCGCGCCGAGACCACACTCGACATCTTGAAACGTGGTTTAGCTCTCTGTCCAGAGCTTGCTCCCCCTGAAATCCGCGCCCAGCGCGAGCCAGTTTTAGAGGACCTGCAACCAATTATTATTGAGGAGGGATGCGGTCTCCGTCCAGCGAGGAAGGGCGGAATAAGGCTTGAAGTGCAATGGGTTGAAAATCGGAACCAGAAGAAGGTTCCCGTTGTTTTCAACTATGGGTACGCATTTGCGTCTGATGGCGGCATTTGATTCTGACGTGGTGTTCAGACACGGAGGGGCTGGTTATCAGAGTTCGTGGAGCTCCGCTTCTTTAGCTCTAGAATTGTTGGAGCAGGCGTTTGTGGAGTCGAAGTAGGTGTTTGTGTTGAATGTTGATATACTAGCTGCTTTGTGAGAGATCTATTTCACATCAGTCTCCACTATGCCCTCCAAGAATGAGTTCATCGCTCTGTGATTCGCGTCTAGTTAATTTTCACGTGTGTTTAGCTACTAGCTCTGTTTATTTATTTGTTAAATAACTGGTGCAGGGGCTCTTTTCGAGGTTCGTAGGCCGAAAACCGTGAAATTGCCTAATTTGTCAGTTGGAGGTGTTTGATTCGGGGGACGCCACACAACATTCCTGACCAATAACAAGTGTGACTACTAACTGCAACAACTGACCTCTCGACATCGGCGATGCCTTTTTCGATACCGGCTAAGCCTCAGTCAGCTTGGTGACACCCTCTATCTTAGTGATTAACCGTTTACAAACGAGTTCGGCATCGCGTGCTTTGGCGCCGTTTTGGCGCGATGTTGCAGATTACGGAGTACATATATAAACTGGAGGTTTATGCCGTGTTGCACACTGGAAAGATGAACGTGTTTATTGTCCGTCTCTTGGTTATCGTCAATGCGCTGTCTGCTACCGCGCAGCAGGTCCCCTTCTCCGCTTCTACCAGGGAATGGACTGTCTTCCACCACCCTATCAAGCGCGTCGCGGTGATCGGCGCCGGACCCGCGGGGCTCCAGGCCGCCGCAAAGCTCGTCGAGCACAATTTCACTGTGCGACTCTTCGATCGTGCGCCATCCCCCGGGGGGAACTGGTTTTACACTGATGAGACGCCCGCGCGCGAACCGTATCCGTGCGTCTTGTTTCTCGCGTAGCAGCATTAAACGAACTGTGTTGCTCTGAAGGGACAAACCGATCGATGCGGTTGCTGAGATTCCTGGGGATCTGCCAGCGACGCGGTACTACGCGGAGGGCGACGAGGGGACTAGTTTGGAGGAGAGGTGGAAGGAGCACTGGCAGCCGCGCCCGGTGTGGCACAATTTGCACACCAATTCACCGGCGGTGAGTATATGACCTTTGTTTCATTTTCTGTTCTCATTTCGATATTCTGGTTGAAGGTCATCACCGAGCTTCCGGACGTTAAGTATTCGGCGGACACGGTATTTAATATTGCCTTCGTTTTGTTGGTTTGTAACGAATTCGATTATAGCCATGGGTTCTATCTACGCACGACATCCAACGCCACGTCCGCGCGTACGCTTCTTTCCATAACCTCAACGCCAATGACTACCCGACATCCTCGTCTGCGCCCCAAGTCACGTCGTACTCGACGCGCGTTGAGAAACTCGAGAAATTGGAATCGACCCAGACTTGGCGGCTCACTCTCCGCCGGCTCGAGCGCCTTCCAGAGACCAAGCAGATCAAGGCACAGTGGTGGACGGAAGACTTTGACAGTTTGGTAATTGCAACGGGGCCATACGTCTCGCCCCACGTCCCGGATATTGAGGGGATTCTCGGCTGGAGCAAGGCGTCTGCCGCGGGTCAATACAGTCTCTATCATTCGCAGTCCTACCGCCGGCCAGAGCGCTATCAAAACAAGGTAGCTCTTCTCTCTTTTGTTGATTCGAATTTTAATACCGGCAGACCATCCTCATAGTAGGAGCGTCCGTTTCTGCGTCTGAAATCGCGAGGGACATCGCGCCCTATGCAAGAAGGATCATCGCTAGCAAAAGGGTTGGAACCAATTATACGAGTCGTTATCGTTCCACTGACTAGGCCCAGCCGCATGAAAACTTGCATCCGTTCCAGCTACGCAGTTTGAACCGCTTCCCGGACGTGACGGAATTTGTTCCTGAGATCGCGCACTTCGAGCCGCTTGCTGCGTATGATAACGGAATCAAGGACGGCGTCATACGGCTCGCGAATGGAACTGTGCTTCGGGGCATAGACGAGGTTTGTGTACCAGGAAACTCTTTCCCTGCGGAGATCTTAACAATTCGAAGGTTATCCTCGCGACTGGATATATCCATTCCAGCGTGTTTCTCCCCAACTTGTAAGCCGTCCCCTAGCTTTTCGAAACATTACTCACCCCCTGGGGCAGTACTTCCGACGGCGAGCCAGAGAACTTGCACTGGACTGGACATTACATCCCGGATCCCACCTTGGCGTATACTAATGGTTGGGTTCCATTCTGGGGCCAGCGGGATGCCACTAACCAGTCCATTATAGTCCGGCCGTGGACGATAGGAAAGTACCAGTCCTATGCCTTCGCCAAAGTCTGGGAGGGAACGGCGCGTCTGCCGAGCCAGAAACAGATGCGGGAGGATTATGATAATGGCAAGTATCGGTTCAGAGGCTTGTTCGGGACGAAACCCGCTGAAGGCGAGTCGAAAATTCTGGTGAAGCACCGCGGTGACCTGACTGTAGAGCAGCGCTGTTCCGGCAATATGTCGCCTGGCTCAACAACGAGTCCCTGGAAAACGGAGGCCGCTTTGTAGAGCCGTGGCCGCTTGAGTACGTTTTGTCCCGGTTTTCCTTCCACCTCGGCGGTCACTCAGTTTATGTGCAGAAATCGCGAGGTGTTCGTTTACTATTCCAACTTGGAATGGCTCGAGGTGCTTAAGAATGTCCTCTGACTCGTACTTTACTAATTCTGAGTCGAGGGGTATTCCACGTTGGGGAACTTTACTGACTTTGAGGTGCTTCCGGCGCGCGAGTGGCAGACTGGCAGACCTGATGGTGACTCGGCGGCCGCCTGGGATGCTATCGTCTACGACGACCAAGGGTGGTAACCGAGCGATAGATAGCCTGAGATAGTTTTTGAACGTCCGGTGCTAATTGGGTTCTCGTTCTTTACATTCGTGTGCTTTGCCGAATAATCTGCGACGGAGCGGACAGTTGAAAAGGTGCATGATAAAAAAAATCGGCAGGCATCGTACCCGAGAGCCGTATAAGTACGGTTCCGCTCAAATAAAATTTCTGCTTTACGACTACCATGGACCCTTCAGCATCCAAGCAAAAACGGCTCGCAGAAAAGGCTGCAAGGGGCTCCACATCGGGCACGCTGACGACGGGCTCGCGCAATGGCAGCAGTGGCCCCACCCGGCTCACCAGCATGAGCGCTGCCGACAGCATAGATCACAAGCATGGCCAAGCTCAGTCTCGCCACCGACCGGTGCGTCTGCTTCTCTCGATGCAGCGCTGACTCGGTGATTTGAATGGTGCCCTCGTATCGGATGTCAAGGCCCGCGATGCCAAGACCGACTCGGTCGGCTACTCATGGAGAGCGCGGAGATCGCACTGAATTACGGCCAGCGGTATGGGTTGCTCAGCGAGAACGGGTCCGGGAAGGTTTGTAAGTTATAAATTATGCAGAATCATGCAAATACATGGTCAGGACTCAAAGAGAACATAAGTCAATCACCATCGCCAACGAGGGTGTCAAGAGAACCCGCTAAGAGGTCGTTTTAGTATTGATTCACATATTCTCTAAATGACGCACAATTCGTCAAAACTTGATCGGCTTCCTTTGGGAGCCTAATATCGATATGGTAATAGTTAAAGCCGAAGAAAATTCGAAAACAATCAACAAGAAAGTCGAAGGTGTCTGGGTTGATCCACGGCCCTCCGTCGGTGTCGGGGGATTTCTGATCTCGGAGGAGCAGCAGAAAACTTGCCAGTTCTTTTGCTGAACCTTCGTGCGCGGCTCTATTACGAGCTACCACTATGGCATGGTACTACAGGAATTTTGGGTCAGTGCACTTTACAGAGAAGTAGACGGACATACCATGGCATCTAAAATTACCAATGTTTTTTGGGATATCTCCGGGTCGGATTCGATGTTCCCGTGAATTTGAATAGTGGATGGCAATGTAACTGTAACTCCGGGATGCTGCGCTTCGAGGGTGCGTGTGAAGTACAGTTTTCCCGCACATATGTACTCGGCGGTCCTGAACGCCACTGATCGACGAGTTGCTGGGCTTTTGCAAAGCGCTGGGTGTGCGGTAGGGGTTCGAGTTGGTCATTCAGGTAGCCAAGTTGTTTTACAGTCAACGCGAGAGATGCGGGATAGAGACCGACGCCATGCCAAAAGACATATGATGCGAGGCCCTTCACTAGCAGTGACGAATATACGGGGACAAGGAGAGTCATGCAAATGAGCCGCAAAGCTTTGTCCCGCTTTTTGCTCTGTGCTTCTAGCTGCTTCAGGCGCTTTGTTATTTGATTGTGTTCTTCATTCTGCTTCCCGAATCCCTTTGTCTTTAGGTCGAGATCCTCCTTGAGCTTTATCAGCGTCTTCGACTGTTCTTTGTCCCGTTCTTCGAACGCCTTGACGACCTTCTCATGCTCTTTGAAGGCTTTCGCCTGCTCTTTGAAGGTTTTCGCCTGCTCTTCGAACGCCTCCTCCTTCTCTCGTGCTTGTTTCAAAAGGAGCTCGAGTCGAGTGGTGAGATCCATAATGCGGGATAAAGAAGCTGGGGTTTCCAGCACAACTCGGAGCCGAAATCGACACGCGGTTAAGAAAAGAGTGAGTAAGATACCTAATGGGGGAGTTCAGTGATATTCAGTGGCTTTCCCAAGGATTATTACCGCATAGCAGCAGGAGGATTGATGTGGTGAGCAGCATATTGGACAAACCTCAGAGAGACTGATGGTGGAGGAGAAAGGAAATTGTGACATCCCGGGCCAGCGTCACATCGTCAAGGCAGTACAGTAAGTCTCTTTATAAAGCATTCGCGCGCTTAATCTTAGAAAGAGAGAGAAGAGAAGTTTTCGAGGGACAAGGGTCGAATGACAGTGGACACAGAAAAGACATAAAAAAGGCAAAAGCTGAAAAAGAGACTCGAAATTTAGAGTAAAATATATACCAGATGATACACAGGAGGGTTGAGATAGGGGAAAACGCAAGATGCACTGGATCACAACTGGTTGGTCTTGAACGTAACCGTGGCAGCCGCGCGAGGCCGGCCAATGTAACTTCTGTCCTGCGCCACGTAAAGTGGGAATTTTCACCTAACAACTCGTTCGCCGTTACCCGACTGCTCACGTATACGCAGAGAAACACCGCCAGGAAACCCTTGAGGTTGCGGCTCAGCGTCTCGAGCCTTTTGAGCGTTGGGGTTGCGTTCGTCGCTGAGATACAGCGCATTGAGCGGCTCCTCGCCGAGATATGTCTGGTACCATGGCGCCACACTCCATGTGCTCGACGACTTCGGAACTCGCCCGCCACCACCGCCGTCTCGATGAGGATCACGCCGCCCTCCGCCTCCTCGGCCTCGGAAATGTTCGAGCGCCCGCCGTTGCCGCGCAGGAGGCTCACACCGTCGGGGTTGAGCGTGTTGGGGTTGCGAAGGGGCCGTTGAAGTGACTGATGGTGAACGGAGGGAAGCCCGCTCGAGGCGGCCGCCCGATTTGAAGGACGAGTGCCAGTGCGCTTCTGGAAGGGCCATTGTGTGATTCATTTCCTGGACCTGGTCGTCCACGATGTGCACGAGGCCGCCGGGTCTGTTCTGCAAGAGGCGGATGCACTCGGCGTCATCAACATATGGAATACCCGCAGGAACCAACAGGACCCAACGCCGGATGAGGCGCTCGGTGGTGTACTCGGCCACGTGCGACTCGAAGAGCTAAAAGCAGCCGCCATTGGCGAAAAACTGTTTGAGCGAGTTGAGGTCGAACAGTCCAGCGAAGGTCGTAAATCGTCCTTGCGGAGGCGCTGGTTGTTGTATTCGTTGAGCCACGCGAAGAGCGCGTTTTGATGAGGTCGTCGCGGTTCTCGGAGTCGAGGAAGGCGGTGCACTTCCTGTTTGACGACCTTGGTTTCATGTGACAAAGCCTGCTCGAGATCGTCTGGGTGCACGCCGAGAGTTCGGCGACGATCTCGCACGTCCGTGTTGTGGTGACGGTCGAGGGTGAACTCCAGGTTGCCAAAGCGAAGGATGGCGCCGACGAGCTGGCAAGTCTGCGAGGTGAAGCATCGAGAGGCCGATCGTCTTGAGCGCGGCCTTGAGCTGCTCAAAACGCACAGCGTCGTGCGGGGCAGCGGCGGCGAGGAACTGTCCGAGATACCGGTACGTGGTCATGTCAAGCAGGCCCCTCGGGCGTGGTACCGGCGCCGAGGTAGTAGAATATATGGAAATTGCGCTCGTTGAGGGCACCAGAGATGAGGCTGCGCTCGAGGTAATAGTCAAGCGTCCGACTGACTCCAGCAGAAAATCGGATGCGGACCTTTAATTGCGTCGCGATCGTGGAACCCCATTGTTTCGAGCATTTCGATGGTCGCTGGAAAAGAGTCCAAAAAGAGTCGCGAATAAAAGCGACAAGAATCTCATCAAAATGATGGACTGGTCTTGCGTCGTTGTGTGCTTCGGGCGTTATTCGCCAGCTGGAAGGTGTAGTCGGAGTGGCTCATTGTCCTCGCCCGTGTCACAGTGTTAGGCGGCATCTTTGTGCATAACGGAGTCTGTGCTGCGGGGACGGATTTATAGGGATTCAGGGCGACGAAGCGTGAGGAGTCCGAAGTGAAGCATTCGCGGAGGCAGGCGACGATATCATCGCACGACAGCGAGGAAAGCGTTGCCAGGTCGGTAACCGCCCACATACGCCGGTGAACCGTCGATTGCGGGGGGTAACGACCAGTTTGGGACGCAAATGCCGAGTCGAAAAACGCAGAGTAATGTGTTTACTGGGGTTTAAATAACTACGTGCCCGTGAGCTTCGTGCAGAGCTGCAATGAGAGTCAATGATTACAATGGGCTCGAAACAGCGTAATAGTGCACCTCGCGTCTTGTACTCGTCGCGAGTGGCTCGTTCCAACGTCTTCTAGGCGGTCCTCTAGTAAGCGGAATTCCTCGCGATAACACGGGGAAGGCTGACGAAAATGCCTTTGAGAACGCGGACAGAAGGATGCGTACGGAGTTTTGCGGCGCCGATGACTCGTATAGTAGTGGACAAGGATTGATTCGGTATGGTTTCTTCCCGGCTCTGAGGGAATGTTTTGTGGACATTGAAACCGGCACTCCGGGTTAGTTTTGCAAGTTTTTTATCTGCCACTGTTCGCCTCAAATATTTCGGGGATTCGAACGCCCCCGATCGGGTCGATTTCTGCGTTTACGGGAACGTCGTCGAATTTCACAGGCAGGTATATTCCTGCGCGTTCCCACTGTCGTGGAGAGAGTTGTTACCATTTTATGTGCCTTGTTGAAGTTTGAGATTGGAGTGATCACGTTTCTTGATTCAAACTCCGGCTCCGCATAAAAATTTCTGCTTTACGACTACCATGGCCCCTTCAGCATCCAAGCAAAAGCGGCTCGCAGAAAAGGCTGCAAAGGGCTCCACATCGGGCACGCCGACGACGGGATCGCGCAATGGCAGCAGCGCCCCCACCCCGCTCACCAGCATGAGCGCTGCCAACAGCACAGAGGACCTCACAAGCATGGCCAAGCTCAGTCTCGCCACCGACCGGTGCGTCTACTTTCTCGATCCCTGCCGCAACGCTGACTCGGTGATTTGAATGGCGTAGGAGTGCAAGTGGTGTCCTCGTATCGGATGTCAAAGCGCGCGATATCAAGATCGACTCGTACACGCTCTCCTTCCACGGCCGGCTACTCATCGAGGGCGCGGAGATCGCGCTGAATTACGGTCAGCGGTATGGGTTGCTCGGCGAGAACGGTTCCGGGAAGGTGTGTGCAGCGGTTGTGCAGCCCAGGCAGATGGATGGCTGATCACACCCTCCAGTCGACATTCCTGCAATCGATTGCGGCGCGCGATATCGATATCCCGCCACACATTGATATCTACCTGGTATCCGGCGAGGCGGAGCCATCGGATGTGAACGCCGTGGACTTTATTGTCGCATCCGCGAAGCTGAAGGTCGCCAAACTGGAGGCACACATCGAACAACTGTCTGTCGCCGACGACGTCGACGATCTCGCGCTTGAAGCAGCGTACGAGCAGCTTGAGGAGATGGACCCCGCAACGTTCGAGGTCAAAGCCGGCAGCATTCTACACGGTCTCGGTTTCACACCCACCATGATGAAGAAGCCGACCAAAGACATGAGCGGTGGATGGCGTATGCGTGTGGCCCTTGCCCGCGCCCTCTTCGTCAAGCCGCATCTGCTACTACTCGACGAGCCGACAAATCACTTGGATCTCGGCGCCGTTGTCTGGCTCGAAGCGTACCTGAGCACGTACAACCACATCCTGGTGATCACGAGTCACTCGCAGGATTTCATGGACAGCGTATGCACCAACATCATGGATCTGACGAACAAGAAGAAGATGGTCTATTACGCCGGTAACTACTCGACATATGTCCGGACGAAGCAGGAGAACGAGGTCAACCAGATGAAGGCGTATCAGAAACAGCAGGACGAGATCCAGCACATCAAAAAGTACGCTTTGGTTCCTCCATTATAATTTTGTACTGATTGGGACAGATTCATCGCGTCTGCGGGAACGTACGCGAACCTGGTGCGGCAGGCCAAATCGAAGCAGAAGATCATCGACAAGATGGAGGCGGCGGGCCTGATCGAGAAGATCGAGGTGGGCAAGCCGCTGCGATTCAATTTCGAGGATGTGCGTAAGCTGCCGCCGCCCATCATCGCTTTCGACTCGGTCGCATTTGCGTATTCGGGGAAGAAGGAGGAATATCTGTATGAGAATCTGAGCTTCGGTATCGAGTGAGTTATGGCCTTTTTAATTTTTCTGTCATGCTAACATTCTGCAGTATGGACGCACGGATAGCCATCCTCGGTGCCAATGGTACCGGAAAGTCGACACTCCTCCATCTGATCACCGGCGCGCTGCAACCATCTGCAGGGACCGTCTCCAAACATGTAAGCCTGCCGTTCATGCCTCGACGGACCGACACTGATTGCAGCTGTAGTCCGCCCTGAAGCTGGCCAAGTACTCGCAGCACAGCGCCGACCAGCTACCGTACGAGACGTCGCCGATCGAATACTTCCAGCAGCTGTTCAGCCAGCGGTTCCCGGAGATCGATATCCAGGGGTGGCGGTCGCAGCTGGGGCGTTTCGGGCTGTCTGGCGCGCACCAGACCTCGCCGATCAAGCAGCTCTCCGACGGGCTGCGGAATCGCGTCGTTTTTGCGCAGCTCGCGATGGAGCACCCGCACATCCTGCTGCTCGATGAGCCGACGAATCATTTGGACATGGAGTCGATCGATGCGTTGGCCCGGGCGATCAAGGAGTTCGAGGGCGGGGTCGTCATCGTGTCGCACGACTTCCGGCTCATCTCGCAGGTGGCAGAGGAGCTGTGGGAGGTCGCGGACCACACGATTAAGAATCTAACAAAGGCGGACATCAGCATTATCGACTACAAGAAGAACTTGGTCAAGCAGAGTAACGCGGCGATAGAAAAGGCGAAGCTGTTTAGCAAGACGGCGCCGAAGGGGAGAACATAGACGCTATCGTACTAGGATATATTTTACTATAGACTTTGTATCTAGTTAGCTGGATATAGATGCGTGTTGTATCCGTAGCTGCGACTGGCTACCCGTTGTGTCGAACAAAGGACAGAACACCTGTGGCGACATCAGATTATTCGCGTTGTTAATGCTCCTGCTTTTCGTTCCAGCTTTATCATGTAAGGCGATTCGCATGCTTCGCGTCTGCCTCTGACTGCCTGCAAACATCTGAAGCTGTCTGTAGACCATCGGACATCCAACCGCGCGGGTGGAGCAAAATGCGGGGAGCAGGAGCACTTTTGCTACGACAGTTATTTTAGTGGAAGCCAGAGCAGCATTTTTTTTCCACAAAAGAGTGCCCCTGCTCTTCCTCCGCCCACTGTCTGCCTCTAACCGCGAGGTCCCGACTTGGGGTTTGGATCAAAGATCTCTTGAAGTGTGATTTTTAGTCGTTTTTCGTGTGCAGCAATTCTGGGGGAGCGAATACCAAGTCACATATCGAGGCAGACGCTAGGCAGTGCGAATCACCTCTTGACATGTTAAATTAACGACAGGTAGTACGACTTGGATGGACCATTAGGACCGCGAAGAGCAGGGGCAATAGAGATCTGCAAAACTACGAGGTCTTCATGAGAGTTATGTTCCGTGGTCGAGACACCGGGTTGTTTTGGAATGGCATAGAATAGTATAGAACGTCTGCGGCATGAACTGCCACGGTATGCTGGGCGCTCATCATTAATATTCCCAGTTGACTCAGTTTGGTCCCAGTTCACGAAAAAAATCTCAGTACGGTCATCGGATCGGTGTAGCAGTTATTCATCTAGGCGAAGAGCGTTGCCATATGCAGCCGGAAGAGGAGCGTTGTGTTGCCATATTTACTTTCGGCTTTGATCGGTGCACAGAGATAAGATAACATAATGGCACAGCCACAAATAAAGACAGCTTGTGGCCTGATTCTTCTCTGGTCTGATTATTGACAAAATATGAGCTCAGAATCCAGCTCTTCCTCGACCCTCATGTCTCAAGACCTCGGTCTCGATCCAAGCGACCCCCTCAACCTCCTCCTCCACAATCACTCCCAGCACGACGGCGGAGACACAGATACAGACTCGGCAGGCACCCCGCCGGACTGGAGCACCCTCTCCAGCATGTGGCCTCCCGTAGACGACCCCAAGATGGACTTTAACCTGGACTTTGGACTCATGGACATGTCCTTCGACCCCGCCGTCGGCATCGAGCCCAACGCCCTCACATACCCCTACTCCGCCCCGGATCCATTCCAGTTTACCTTTGAATCCCCCCACATGAGCTCCCGCAGCTCGTCCGAGAGCGGTTCCACCTCGGGATCCTTTTCGCCGCTCGTCGCCTACTCGCCGCCGTCGTCCGAGTTTGACGACGATCCGGCCACCGAGCTCGCCAGCCGCGTGCGCAAGTCCGCCGGCGTGGTCCTTGCGGTACAGATAAACCAGGACCAGCAGCACCAACAACAGCAGCAACAACCACAGCAACTGCAGCAGCACCAGCATCAGGCACCGGCATACTCGCCGCCGCCTCCCGCGTTCACAACCACCCCTGTACCGCCCCCGGTCCTCGCGAGCGCCCCCGCGAGCGCCGCGCCCCAGCCGCGGCCCAAGACAAGCCATACGACCATCGAGCGCCGCTACCGCACAAACCTCAACGCCCGCATCCAGTCCCTGCGCCAGGCCGTCCCCGCGCTGCGCGTCGTCGACCGTGCCGCCGCAGCCAAGGCTGGAGTGCCCCTCGACGACGGGCCGGAGGACATTGTCGATGCGCGTGGCTTCGTCGACGGCGTCAAGGTCGCGCGCAAGTGCTCCAAGGCGAACGTTCTCGGCAAGGCCGTCGAGTACATCCGCGTGCTCAAGAACCGCGAGGCGCGCCTCGCGCGCGAGCTCGCAGGGCTCAAAACACTACTGGGGGGTCTCGTTGGCGGGCACGCGCTGCTCCGCGAGTGGGAGCAGGAATGGGTTGCGCGGTTCGGCGGGCCCGAGGTGGACGAGGTCGGCGCGGACGGCGGCGCGGCGGCAGACGAGGAGGAGGAGGAGGAGAGCGACGAAGAGGGCGAGGACGGCGGGCGGAAGCGCAAGAAGCCAAAGGTGGCCGCGGAAAAGCCCGAGCGCAAGGCGTCTGCGGCCCCAGCGGACGGGGAGAAGAAGAAGCGCGGGCGGCCGCGGAAGGTCGTGCCGCTCCCCGCGACGGTCGCGCCGACGCCTGTGTCGACGGTGCGTCCGATGCAGGAGCAGTACCTCCTCGGCGCGTTCGCGCTCTTCTCGTTCTTCGCAAACGTGCCCACCAATGTCAGCGTCCCGCATGGACAAGCTCAGCACCACGAGGGGCATGTGCTGACGCCCGTGCGCGCGGTGGGCGGGATGGGGCTAATGCAGGCCTTCCATCTCCTTGCGAGCGCGGCGGTGCTCGTCAGCGTGCTGCTCCCGCTTGGCAAGGGCGTGTATGCACGGCTGCGGGGCCCGGCGGTGGCGCTGGAGAAGGAAAAGATAAAAACCGCTCCGGTTCCGCCGCCTGCGGAAGACGACGACACAGACGCGGACGCGGACACGGAGCTGTCGCTCTCGAGCGCGAGCATGACTAGCTCGAGCGCGGGCGACGAGCCCGTGCACCATGCCGCCGCAGAGGCGGAGGCGGAGGCCGAAGCGTGCATCCTCGATGGTGCGTTCCTCTTTCTCAAATTAAATTAAATTATTTACTAAATTTGTATTTAACAGACTCAACACCGCTCGCGACGCGCCTGTACACCGCTGCGCGCCTATACACCGTGCCGTCAGCGGACCGCCGACTGCTCGCGCTGCTCGTGCGGCCCGTACCGCTGCTTGGCGCGCGGGCGGCGCGGCGGCTGTGGGGCGCAGGGATGGGGATGGGCGTAGAGGAGGCGGCGCGGCGCGTTACCGCGAGGGGGGAGGAAGACGAGCCCGCGAACATGGATGGCGAGACGGAGACGGAGAAGGGGGCAAGGGGCGTGTTACGCGCGCTTGAGGCGGGCGTGGCGGTTGAGCAGCTGCGCGCAGTGGGCGGGCGCGCGTTCGTACGGGAGGTGCTTGGCGGGGACGACGACGCGGAGGAGCGCGAGGCGGCACTTGGGGCGGCGCGCGCGCTTGGGGGCCGCATCGGGGTGCTCGGCGCACGGGTCGGGCGCGTACTGGGCGGCGGGGCGGTCGAGCTCGCGGTTGATGGTGACGCGGGCGGGCGGGAGGAGGGCGACGTGGAGCGGCTGCTGCAGGCGATTGTGCTGTATCGGCGGGTGTTTGGGGGCGCAAAGGGGGATGGGGATGGGAATGGGGACGGGGCGGCGCTGCGGCGGACGCTGGGGGGCGAGGTGTTTGAGGGCGTGGGGGTGGAGGAGGCACGGGATCGGGTGGTGGATTTGTTGACGGGGCAACAGTGAGCGGAGGGAAGGCCCCGTGGACGTTTTGCTTGGATATAAATCTATACTTTATTGTACTAGTATAGGAAGATAATTTTTTAGAGCGGACCGCGCGGTTGAAGTTTGGGTTTATTTGGAACCCAAGTCACCGCATCCTTGAATTTACTCTCTCCCGTTGGCGATGCTGGGCGCGACGACGAGGACCCGTGCGTCCTTTCTATGGTGTCTGACAGCTTCCTAACACTTCCTAGTCCGATGTAGTCTCCAGCGACTGCTCCATACCGGAACCGCCGCACCCTCCTCGACGTCCGCCGCTCTCGAGCTCATCCGCTCCCAGCCCTCACAATACATCGTCGCCACCCTCGGCGGCCGAAAACACGTCCTCGCCCCGCGCGACCTCCTCACCGTCCCCCGCATCCGCGACGTCAAGGTCGGCGACGTCGTCGCTCTCTCTGCGATCCACGAGCTCGGCTCACGCGAGTACACACTGCGCGGGAACCCCGTCATCTCCTCCTCGAGCGGAGTACGCGTGTGCGCCACGATTGTCGAGCACACCAAGGGCGCCATGGAGTTTATCTTCAAGAAAAAGCGGAGAAAGGGCTACCAGAAGCTCATCCAGCACAAACAGCCCTACACGCGCTTGCGCATCGGGGAGATTGAGATCGCGGCAGAGGAGCCGAATGGTGCGACTGTACTTAGCCAGGCATCAATCTAATTTTCTTTTTGGCAAATGCGGCCGTGCTCGTTGAGAAATTGATTTCACTCCATGCATTCGCCCCGTCATCAAATACCACGAGGAGCGCACAAGATGTCGCTACCATGTTCGCCTTTGGAAACAGTTCGACTGGTGATATTACATCTGGAAGCCATCCCGCGCGCGCCACCAAACCGTCAGCTACGTAGGCCCTTAATTGCGTTTTTCCATTTTCTCTTGGGTACGACCAGCTTGAAAATGCGATCAGCTAGTCGATGTCGTGGTATAGTTTATTACACATGTGGTACATTCTACACCCTCTCTCTTCACAGCCACTCCCCAATGGCGAGATCCACGTCCCGCATGAGGTCCAGCACAATCGCATGCGGAAGCCCCCGCGCATCCCCTTCCTCCCGTCCCTGCAACGCGCGCGCATGCACACGTAATGGATGCGTGCCTTCGGCCAACGACAGCGGGCGTGTGCTCTCACGACGGGCGGGGCGCGTCCCCTCGACGAACGACCGCGGCCGCGGCCCCTCCACGAACGAATCTTGGGAGTACATCGACGGGAGCGAGTCATACGAGTACGCCGCGAGGAGCGCTCCGAGCGAGTATGTCGACGCGATGTGGTGGGCGGGGCCAGCGTCAGAGTCTGAATAGCGCGCGTGCACGAAGACCGGGGCGTCTTGCGGCACGACGGGGCTAAAGTCGAGCTTGCCGGGAGTATAGACACCGTAGCGCTTTGTGCCCGCGGAGAGCGTGTTCGTACGCTTTCGGCACCGCACGCGCGGCGTGTCCGCGTCGGCGGGGAGTGCGGGGATATCGCCCGCGGAGAGAAGGTGATGGATCGCGCCGAGGCTAGGGGACTTGAAGTGGTGCGAGCGGCGCTGAGTGTCTTTGCGGGGCTCGCCGGCAGTAGAGTGTTGCGATCCGGAGAGTTGCGGAGGCGCGAGAGTATTGAGGATCATAGTGATGTCGTCCGCGCCGCTGGGAGCTTTGGTATGGTGCGCGAGAGTTGTGGAGTTTTGAGCTTGAACAACCTCAGGGCACGGGGCAGCATGCTCTTGACTAGTATTTTGCGGAGCGGCGTCGCCCGCCGGTGTAGCATGAATCTCAGAAACATGAGTCTGGATAGTCTGAGCCTGGATAGTCTTTGACGGAGTGATCGTCGTGTCGCCCAGCTCTGAATCGAAGGTGTATTGCCGCCGCCGGCGGGCGAGCTTGGTCGGCGTTCCCGGAGTCCTGTTCTCCTTGCGGTCCGGAGAGCCAAGGGCGCGTTTGGGGGATAGGCCTTGCAGCCCGCGCAGTACGCTCTTCCGCGCGATGGGCACCTCGCCATCGACCACACTGGCCCGCGTGCGCTCTCGGCCGCGTTCCGGAGTGTCAGAAGCGCACAAGGCGGGCGAGCGCTGTATCGACTGCTGCGAGACTCAGCATGGTGTTGCAAGCGCACAAGATGTATGTACGGACCACACCCAGCCCGAGGCCGACGCCTGAGGGACGCATGAGCTGGCGTGTCCACGGCGCGGGCTGTTGCTGCTGCAGCTTGGTGCTTGACTTGTCGCGGTTTTGCGCGGCGTCGCGCAGCGGGACGACCTGGAAGCGATGCGGGGTCTTGTCGCGCACGGCAACGCGCGTCTTCATCATGAGCGAGGCAGAGCGGGGAACGGACGCGGGCGAGGGCGGGCGCTGGTCATGGGGGTCTGAGAGAGACGAGGGGACTGCTAGAGAGTGTTGGCGCGGGGCTGGGGATGAGGGTTGAGCGAGGTGGCGCTGAGTGGCGAGGGCGAGAGCATCTTCGAATTCGGGTGAGACGGGCCAGGGGAGGCTAGTGTGCATGACGAGGGAGTGTCGCGTGATGGTAGGATGCAAGAACACGCTTTGGCCGTTTCCCCAACCACCTAGTCTTGTGGTTACCGCGGGGCTCCGATCGTGTGGCGACCTTATTATGTAATCTGACATAAGCAGCGGCACGTGCAGCTTTGACGCTTCTCTTCGGGACGTGTTTTCTCTTTCCTCACTCACCTCCGACACTGCGAGCGTGTACTTTCACGCGTATTTGGAACATCCGATGGATTCTGGATCAAAACATCCACCCCTGCCACGTCTGAACCGCAACTACAGCCGTTTTCAAAAAAGAATACGGGTTTTGATCCAGTGGTGCTGTTCGATTTGTGCTTACCTCTGTTTGACACTGAGTCTCGCTCGCTCCACTCTTCCTCGTCATGCGGTACAGTTAGCTCCACAGTTCTGCGCAACGCGATATGACTTACTGCGGATGAGGGCCCGGTAGTGGGATGGGGTTTACTGGCATTCAATAGCACGTGGAAGACATTTGCACTGATCAGAGAGAGTGCAAATAAGATATAAAATACATGGCCCACAAGTCACGGTGTTCGGGACTATGACGTTGAAAGGTGGAGCAGAGAAGACTCGGCGTCAAACACAGGTAAGCAAAAATTGAACAGCACCACTCCATCGAAACCCGTATTATTTTTTGAAAATGGCTGTACCGCACCGCGCTGGATCCGATTCCGGGTCCGCCACCCAACATTGATTCGTATAGACCTTCCCCTGCTCCCATCTTTGCTTCCATCCTCCTGATACCAGTCCCTCAGCCTCCAAGGCTTCCACAACCCTTTGCACACCAGCAGCCACGTCTACGTAAAGTCAAACTTACACCCGAGCAGAAATGACACCAAAAATTCAGAGCCATGGAAAGGTTTCTAAAAGAGTATCCGTTCAAGGGTCTAGGTGAATTTCTGTCCATATTGTTCCACAATCCCGATTGCGATGAGTCCAAACAAGCCTGAAGATTATGGCGAAGATCTCAGTGACATGAAGCTGTGTAGTATTCTCGTCGAAGAAGTGGGGCTAGAAAGGGAGAATTGAGAAGTGGATAGCGATGAGGACAGTGATGACGACGGAGAGGCCGAAATTGATGAGGAGGGCAGGGAGGCAGAAGCAAGCGACAGCTGTGAAGAGGAGGAAGATGGTGAGGAGTATCCAGATTCAGGGGAAGAGGGGAGTTCAGACTTGGATTATAGCCAAGATAATTAATTTGAACATCACAGAATAACAGTGGAATTATGATGGTCTCCTCATTATACTCCGGAGGACACAAGCTATGGTACATCCTGGTTTGGCGCATCTTGTCCGCAGAAGATGACTGGAGATGCCAAATGTAAACATAACATCAAAAGCACATGTCGAGGGTGTGGAAGTGAATGATAGTTTTGCGCCCGCTTTGCAAAAATGGCAGAATGTTGGGGAATTTGTAGCCAGAGAGGCCATGTGAAAACATCTGCATGGAGAAATGGATGTTTGGCTTGTTTGTCCTTCAAATCATGTGGAACTGCCCATTGAAGAACCCAAGACTTTGGCAAACAGCGATCATATCCTTCCCCGGGGCCAAGGTTGCTGATAGCCCAACGATGGAGACGGATACAGGGAGTCTTCCTCAAGCAAATAGACCAATGAGCTTGAAATCTATGTGGAAATCTGTTCCCCACTCGTTCACCAAATGGACCTCGTCGACAGCAGCATAGATAATTTTGGAATGGAAGTGAGGGGATTCAGAGATATCACGCCAGTCTTTCGTTTTCAGATGTTCAGGGTCGACACAGATAACCTGCCATTTGGTACAAGTTTTGACTTCGTTTGCCAGACTGATCCCTTGATGACGTGCATTCGCCAATGATTCCCGAGAGTAGGTGAAGGCGATGACATTCAGCCGACCCAATTTGAGAACCTGCTGACACAGTAAGCCTCTGTGAGGCAAGAAGAAAGAGGGGTGCATACAATGTTGTTGGCCAAACCTTTGGTTGGAGTCACCACAATTCCTACAGGGTCTGTACGAGTCAGGAGTCCAGATGGATAGACGGATGGGTAGGCATTATATTATACTCCTAGAATTGGAACTGAGAATGCTGCTGATTTCCCGTCTCTAGTAGCGGTGCAGCAAAGCGTGTCGTCGCCATCAAGCATCATGGAGGTCAAATCTTCCTGCACAGCCCGTAAACCGTCCTTCCACGCTGGAATGACCTTCTTTACAATCTTCTGTAGTGTGTTGCACCCTATAGTGGACTGCCATCGGAGTTTGGGGGCCATGCAAGGGGAGGAGAGGATGGAACACGGGTGCGGCGCGTCAGGGAAAGCAATGACACAGTAATATCCAGCGATCACATGTTCTTGCTTATGTGAGATTACATAATAGTGCGGCTACACGATCCGACCCCCACACTTACTAACAGACTCTAACAAGCGAGGTATGAGCTTCAATTGTTAGAGCGTCTGTCTACGAGAGCCTATGGACCACCGCCACTGACGAGAAATTATGTTCCAATAATATTCCAAAATATGTTTGTGCCCCAAATGAAGTTCTAACTTAGCCCACATCAAAAGTCCTGACCTAGCCTGCCACGAAAAGTCCTAAGCTAAGCTACCTTTCAACTCCACCTGATTGTCACGGTGCGGGTTGCTCTGGGGAACTCGGGCAAGAGACGGAAGTAGAACAGAGGCAGATTGAGAGGGAGCAGGGCAAAGCAACTGGTGTTGAGAAGACAAGGGCAGGTATCTACGTGATGAGGACTAAATAACCTGTCGGCTAGCTAAATCCCCAGTAAGTTAAATGTCCAATATATCTATAACTATCTATGTCCGCTAATCCCTTGCGCTTCACATACCTCCAAGTACCGGGCAAATGCTGGAGGAGGGTTACACGAGAAATATGGATGTGTGATATCTGTGCGTTCCGGCTCTGGTCACACTCCGGTCACACTCCAGACCCGGACCTCTGGACCCATCTGGGACCACCTGGAACACTTCAGAACTTTGGATATTTATGTCACGATGCTTTACTAAGTGTTTCTTCTGTTTATCTGTTTATCTGAGGTTCCTTTATTGTCTTTAACATTGCTTTACTTCTCTGTCCCCATTTGGATAGTGGCTTATTGTTTTACGCACTGGTCACATTACTTATCCACATTTAGTACCACAATTACGCACTTTAGTATATATCTGTCTTAGCCATGTCCAGTACTTCATCTGGAAAATTAACGTTGTTCCATGTTTCCCTTCATGGACTGAGTCTCCTCTTTCAATCCTTGTCTTCGACTCGACTCCAGGGTTATGCCTAAGCCTCTGGACGTCCTTTTTGTGCCTCAACTTTATTTCCGGTCCATTTCCGGTCTTTCCGGTTCTGCACCACTCCGGTCCATTTCCTTCCTATTCACCTCTGCTGCCTCGTTCCCACAGCTTCTACGCCACTCTGGTTTACCTCCAGTCTAGCCTTCCAGAGTAGTCCCAATCGGGCTAGAATCCTGTGTCGCGGAGTGTTTCCGCTTTGCCTTGATTTTTGTCCTGGCTTGACATCCAGACAGTCGCACACCCTGCTGAGTTGTGGTGTTTGCGAGAATAGCCAACTATTTCATCTCCAGTCCCACTTCGGCTTCCAGACATCTTCTAGTTCTGGACCTCCACGGGACTCCTCTTCCCCCTCTCAGCTCAGTATATAACAGGATGGGAATATGACCAGCACTGCTACATGCTACATTATCCCCCTTTTAGTACCAGATGAAGGAGGAGTGCGAAAATTACGGAGGGCGGTGCTTGGACTTGTGTGGCTTTGAAACATGGGATGGGTCAAGGTGTTCAGCGGATCAGGTGACGCGTCCAGAACACGTAGTGGTGACAGTTGGAGGGACATAGTTGGATTTCAAGTTCTCACGCATAATGACATCAGTGTTCATCTTTAAGGCCTTAAATCAAGATTTTTGAACCAAGGGGGAAGTGGGATTCAAAAAACGGATATAGGGTTGAAAAGTTTTTTTTGACCCTCTGCCAGACCCCCCCCAAATAGGGAAGGAGTTTCCCCTATGCGACTACTCACACTGCAGACATGGAGCAATATAACAGCCCTGTATATTATAAGTATATCCTAAGTATATTACAAAAATCCACAACATACACTTGCAATATCCTAGGGCTGTATATGCCCAGTATATTTCATATGTCCCCAGGAAATGTCCAGAATATCTGGGGTCTGGATATCCTCAGTATATTAGCCAATCTCCCAAGCATATGCTTGCAATATCCTGAGCTCTGATGGCTACCATATATAGACTCAGGATATTGCAAGGATATTGTAACCAAACAATCTATAAAAAGATCGGAACACTTACCAGAATGGGAAATAAGCCATCTGTGTCAGACAACACTTTATCAGATCACCCATAAGTGTAAGGTACCGTTTTACTATTTTGGATATTCTTTAGCTACAAGTCACATATATGATAGATCACATGACTTATCTACTCTTATCATCACACTACGTCGCCTCTAGTGCCCCAATAGCCTTTCCTTGTTGAGCTTGACTCCAAGATAGAGGCCTGCAGGCAATAGGTGGCATCTATATAACACTACACTCTCAGCTCTCGCCTTTGCGCCAGCCTTACCTCGTTGATACGATCCGAGAAGAGGCACTGCACGACTCCCTACAAACTTGCACTAAGGTAGAGAGCGTGGATCCCCAACACCCTTATGTAAGCGGCCATCAACGAAAACTTCCGGCCATAATACCATCCTCCTGAGTACATTTATGAAGAAAACTCTTCAATTCAAAGTGTGCTTAGTTTAGAGATTTTTGGTTGTTGAAACTTTTTTTTTACAAGTCTTTATGGGATGTTATAACCCCTGCAATTTTTTTTCCTGACCCTCATTTTTTATTGTGTCTACGTGGTTTTCGGAGCGAACGGCGCAGTTTTGCAAAAATCACAGCCGAGATTTGGCCAGTGGCTGTGTTGCACTGCCACAGACACATGATCTTTTGCCACGTAGCTTTCTACGCGATATCACCCTCTTTGCACTTTTTTCTCGTGTTTTCTGGCGCTGATATGGCCAGGCCTTCAAAGCGAACACAAAAGCTTCGCCAAAATGCTCAGATGGCTACACAATCATGCAAACCAACTGTGGAGGAGATTCCCGATGAGGAAGCTGATCTTCCCACTCAGCCTGCCGACGTTGATGGTTCTTCTCCCGTCCTTCCCACATCACATGCTGGACACTCTCACCATGGCCATGATCACTCTTCTCCCCTGTTTGACTTTGATGCTGCTGGCGAGACCTGGGACTTTGATTTGGGGAACGAACTGCCAGATCTGGACTGTAATGACAGACTTCCCGAGGATCTGGAGCGGGATTTGGATGATGAAGTGGTTGCACCCCCGGAGATCACTGAAGAGAGTGCTCTGGCAACCTTCTCAAAGCTTCTCAGTGATGCACAGGAATCAGCTCGGGTTGCTGAATGTGCCCGCGAGAAAGGCCGGAAGCGCCCAACACATTACACCAAAAATTCGAAAAAAACACAGTGGAGAAACAAAAAGAAGAGGGAGGCATTGGAGGCGAAGGGATTTAAGGGGTTTTTCGATTTTATAGGCACCATGAAGAAGAGAAAAATAGAGTCTGAGGCAGGGACATCAGTTGCTGAGCAGTTGGTGGATGAATCAATTGCAGATGAAATGGTGGAGAGCACAGACAAGGACTCATCCTCAGAGCCCGAGGAAATCACTACAGAGGTGTGCAAATTCATTCCCCAAAGTGCCCGAAACTCACATAATTTTAGCCAGCATGTATGGATCCAGTCAATCTTGCGCATGTCTATCTGCGTGAGCATTTATTAGGCCTCGAGGATTTGAGTCCTGAAACTAGGGCAGACCGCACACTAAACCAGCTCAATTACACCCATTTCCCTGCTCTTCGATGTGCTGCTGCTGCCCTCACCCTCAAAAGCAAGGATAAAAAACTTGATGTCTTTTTCCGTGCTCGAATCACTGCAATGGTAGGCTCGATCAATTTATATTTGGACTCAGAGCTCTCGTACACCTGGCGAGAAGCCTCCATGATCGCCGCAAAATCCCAGGGGCATGGATCATATCGTGCGCGCAGCATTCACAGCTGGATTCATGCTTTCCTCACCTCGAAAAAACTCCCTTTGCACCGATACGGGCAGTACCACTCCTCCATCCTTGATGATGAGGATTTTGCCGATTCAATCAAGCTTCACTTGCAGTTCATTGTGTCAAAGGAGGTTCACTTTACAGCGCAGCACCTTGTTGATTTTATTGCAACCCCAGAAATGCAGGGCAAGTTGGATGAGGCTGGCATACACAAACAGTCAATCTCAGTTTGGACTGCACGCCGCTGGCTCAAGCGCTTGGATTGGCGCTATGGACAGCGGAAAAATGGGATGTATATTGATGGGCATGAGCGAGAGGATGTTGTGGCATATCGCACCGCATTTGTGAAGCGGTGGCTGGAGCGATATGAGCCACGTATGGTGGTTTATGACAATGAAGGGCAGCCCATCAAGCAACCTGAAGGTTATGTCCTTGAAGGAAAATATAAAGGTCAAGCCTTTCGAATCATCCTCGTCACTCACGAAGAGTCGACATTTTATGCATATGATCGCAAGAAGGTTGGGTGGTTTCACAAATCTGACAAAGGCAACCCGCAGCCAAAGGGAGAGGGGGAATCTATCATGGTATCCGATTTCTTGACACTTGAATGGGGTCGGCTTGTACACGAGGACAAGTACATTGTTTGTGCATTTCATTTGTGATTTTCTTATTCACTTTTGTGCAGGGAAGCATGTCTCCTCTTTCGTGCTGGGAAGAATTGGGATGGCTGGTTTTCTTCTGAGGAATTCTTGAAGGAGGTTGATCGTGCGATTGACATCTTTGAGGCGAGAACCAAAGGTTTTGCAACCGGTTTATTTCTTTTTGACAATGCACCAAGTCACCAAAAACGAGCTGGAGACACCCTGTCCGCAAGAAAAATGGTGAAAAATCCTAAAGAAGGCTGGACTCATCATTCTGGCGGGCTGCGAATGCGAAATGGCACACTTCCCAGTGGGGAAACACAGGACTTTTACTTCCTTGATGACCATCCAACCATGCCTGGCTGGTTCAAGGGCATGGAGGTCATTATCCGAGAGCGTGGACTGTGGCGAGATGGTCTTCTTGCCCAGTGTCCAGGCTTCAAATGTGCGGCTGGCCGGACTGACTGCTGCTGCCGCCGCATTCTGTTTTCACAGCCTGACTTTGTCAACCAAAAGTCTGCACTGGAAGAATTGGTTGAGTCTCGGGGCCACATTTGTGACTTCTACCCAAAATATCACTGAACTCAACTTCATAGAGATGTATTGGGGAGCTGCAAAATTTCGTTATCGCATCAGTCCCAAGACATCCAATATTGATGAGATGGAGAGAAATTTCAAGGCATGTTTAGATGATGTTCCACATCTTCAAATCATTCGGTGAGGGCTATCATTCAGTTCCTTCCAGTTCTCATTCAGATTATACAGATATGCCAATCGTGCTGCCCGATTTATTTCAGCATATTCTCACGGGCTAACAGGCACTGATTTGATTTGGGTCAACAAAACATACAGTGGCCATCGTATAATCCCCCCTAGCAATACTGCACAGATCAAGGCTTCTGTACTTAAACAATAAACATCTTTTTTGTGTTTCTGAAGTCTCAACTACCATCCCCTACTGCCTGGGCTTAAAACATGAAAGTAAAAGTTTCCGACCGCAGGATTTGGCCGTGGGAAAGTATTATATAAGCGGATTACATAAGGGTACTGGAGATCCACGCTCTCTACCTTATGTATCGGCTATACAAGCTCTTAGCTAAGAAGCCTTCGCTTTAATAACCTTTCTCAAGATATTACATCCTTCGAGCAGGGTCGTTACCAGCAGGCAACCACATTATTCAGCATATCTCCCGCCAGGGCAAGCATACAATAATTCCCCCTCTGTGAGCTATAAAGAAGCCTCACAACAAGGAACAAAAGCTTCTTTCTTTCTTCTTACATGGAAAACAAGTACCCCATGATGGACCCCACTGCATAGATAATGAGATAAATATCACAGCCTGTGAGATTTGAACTTGTGACCTCATGGAACTTCTGATTACCTCATTGTAGCTGTTGATCTGGAACTAGTTCCAGAAATGACCACGTGAGATGGCAACCAGTTGGTGTGCCACATGTCAGATAATGCCATCAAAAGCTCAAGAAAACATACTTCCTAGTTTTGGCAACTGAATTAGAGTGGTTTCAGCTCTGTAGGAATTTCCTTGTGGGGTTGCCGACTTTGCCACCACCATCAAGGACAAGGTAAGTACTCTGCCCCTGCAGCATCATTTGTGATGTTCATTCTCTATGGGCATTCCAGAATTCACTGTTCCTTAGTGGCTTTGTCACTGCCAATTTTCCTAGCAAATTTCAGACTCAATAAGTGGTGCCACTGTAAGAATTCTGAGGCTCCTCTAATACTGCACCAGGCGCGTCCCATTATGACAACTTGTGCAGCTGATTTTCTGTCCCCCATCCTCTCCTCCTGTTCTTTCTTTCTTAATATAAGTCATGTGATAGATAGTGTAAGCCAACTGCCTGCAGTTGTTACACAATCCAGGTCATGGGGTTCAAGCAGTGACAGTTACATAAATAGTGGTAAATACTATCTTCCTCTAGGTCTGAAACTACCTTGTCCATAGCTATGCCTGAAGGTTTTAGCCTGCACATCTATTCTGTGCCAGCTGTACTCTGATAATGATTTAGGTTGACGGTGCTTGATACTATTCACAATATATTCAAACAGCTGGAGATCTGTAAACATTGCAAGGATCATTTCCTCACTGGTAGACACAGAATAATGAGCCCCCAAAATAGAGTAACACAACAATCTAACATACCTTACAGGGTGTCCAAAATATGTCAGAGTAGCACTAGTGTGCACAGGGTCAATATGTCATACTTGGAGGATGTATATGGGACAGTGGGTCAAGCGGAGCTGAGAGAGGGACTACAAGTCAGTAATTGGAATTAAGAGTACAGCATACCTGACAGCACACCTTTTGAGGTCTGGGTCTGTCTAGGAGGCTAAAGCTTACAGGGGATAAAGTTTAGATCAAGGACCTGTAAGATAATGTAGACATACCATTGGTTTTTGTTTGAAGTGCAGTCAGTCTGTGGTGCAGCAATATTCCAGACTTGGCTGAGGACCTATATATTAAACTCTGCTCAATGGGTGAAAGAGTTAATCAAACACAGTGAGATCTCCCCTAAAATTGGGATCATAGCCTTGCCCCAGGGCTCAATACAGGATAGAAGACTTACCAGAATCAGTGAGAGTGTAGATAAAAAGATTAGGCAGCATCCCAGGCAAAGCACTGGCCAAATCCCTGTTGCCTGCTGCCAAAGCGGGATATGGGGACAAAAAATAGGCTGCTGCCAAAGCAGGTATTAGGATATGACATGAAGTGCTGCCTGCTGCCAAAGCGGTGATACGATGGTACTCGGGGTGCGGTGGAACGATAACTATGAAGCCGAGATAAAGGTCTAAACCAATATAACCAACTAAACAATCAATCAAACAACAACTCCTCCTCTTTATGAGTAATGATAATCGCGGGTGTTCGGGGGTAAAGACCAAGTATTAGGTCAATAGATCGCTTACTGTTCAGAGAACAGGGGAGTGGGATAGACAAGGGTTGTGAAACCAAAGTCGAGCAATACGCGCTATGTTCGAGACTTCGTACAAGCGGTGGGTTCGTGGGTTTTTAAGGCAATAACGGCCAGTAGCCGGCGAGTTTATGTCAATTAAGACGGGTTTGTTGGATTTCTCCGGGTTTGGGACACGATACACTCCTGCAGGACCGCAGTATATAACACAACACAGAACACAAATCACAGAACACAAAACACACACAATACGACCCGCAGTGCTGGACAGAGTCCACACAATTCACAATTCAGTCACACAGTCAATCACAGATACAATCCAATCCAATCCAATCGTTTGCCAAAGGTACAGTACTCGGTTCGAGATAACGGTCACTTGGGTCTTAGAGCTAAACGACAACTCCGAGCCACAACGCCGCTGCGTATGTGAACAAGGTAAACCGAGTGATGTCACTGCACCGTTGTGCGCGAAACCCCAAGGCAGTCTGCTCTAGAAGAGTCAAAGACTAATCCTAGCCACAGCACCGATGTGCCTGTGAACAAGATGAACCAAACGATGATGTGCACGCGAGTTGTACACAAAACCGTCGGGCAGTCTGCTCCAGAACCTCTCTAAACTACGTGCCTTTATACTACTGGGATCTCGACTTTACAACACATCTATTACTACACCTCGGAAAGCACTCCGTCCCGGCGTGGAGCCGCGGGACGATCTTAGGGAATCCCCTGACTCCTATTGGCCACGCGCCGGCTCTATGAGTCAGAGCTCTCCTTGGTACTCGATCGGTTTGAGAGTTATTGGTTAATCGAACGGAAGCTTCCGAGCTGGCGTCTTCTTCGTCTAGTGCCCGTCCCGAGCATCAGTCTTCATCGTCTATGATATGGCTACCTGTGGACACCCTCCCCGTGTCCGTAGCTAGTCTGGTCGTTGTGATAGACCAAAGTTCCACTTGTCTCGGTAAGTGCCGGTGCCATCGCGATTCGATGTTTAACCGGCACAGCTATTCTGATGCGTAGGCACGCTCGGCCGTCGGCAACTCACTTCGTCCGTGTCTATTTACAGAAGTCTCGCCCCATCCAAGGGTCTGGACTCGTCATGTGCCTTGTCGTGCTGTTCTCGATAAGAGACACAATGGTAAACAATCTCAAAGTCGGCTGTTTTGGAAGGCCCCAGTCACCTGCATGCGATGTCATGTATTCCTTCCCATCTCCTTGATACTAGTCTAGCACTCAGCTCATCCGCTGAAACGGTGCACCTGCATACAGCTGTGACCTGACTGACTGACTCGAGGGATGCTATGAACACCACTCAAACAACCAACACACACACACCACACAACCAATACACAGTGCTAATGATTTGAGTTCAGGTCTACGCCGAAATATACGACTAAGATTGAATCCTCTCAGGTAATGTTGAAGAAACCGTTCGTAGGGAGTCTTATTAGGACGTCCTCGGAACTACAGATAGTTTAGAACTATCTAAAGATAGGCCTCGGAGATACCAGGATATGGTTTTAAAGGGTGTAAATGAGTCCGAGGACACCAACTGTATGGGCTCGGCTCGACAATACTCGCTGCACAGCCGTCTGCAGTTCGAGGGGACAATGACTAGGCAACTGTATGCGCTAGTAGGACAATACTCGATGCACAACCGTCTGCAAGCGAGGGGACAATGACTAGGCAACTGTATGCACTAGTAGGACAATACTCGCTGCACAACCGTCTGCAGTTCGAGGGGACAATGATCAGGCAACTGTATGCACTGATAGGACAATACTTGGTGCACAACCGTCTGCAACCAAGGGGACAATGACTAGGCAACTGTATGCACTAGTAGGAATGGATTAGATGAACCTTAAAGCTTAGATGTAGCCAAAAATCGAACTTTCTTGTTAATGAATCTACAACAACAGATGTGTTTATTACAACAAATCTCCGCGGACGATACAGAGTCACAAATGCCTTGGGAATAAGCTTTCGACGTGAGTCTAGGCGAACTGGGCTGTAATGTGCTGCCTGAACATCGCGTTCTGGCTGGTCTTTTATACTAATTTGGCTACTATGTGACAGTCCGAGGATATGTGACAGGAACAGAGAAATTGAAAATGAAAAAGAGTAATTGGAAAATGAAAAAGAGTAATTTGAAACTGAAAAAGGAAATGTGATGATGCCGCTCTATTTTGGTGAGGTCCGGCCGCAGACAACTGGTGCCTGGCACCTCTTTTGGTGTATATTTAGCGAGTCCTCGGACGGCCGTGCTTTGCCGTCCGCGCCCTCGCGCTTGCTCTGCCTCGGCATGGCTGTAAATAGCTCATGCTATGTCATTATCCTGGCCGACGGAGACGGTTCGGCCGTGGGTACCCACTCCGTGAAGTTGTTTCAGCTGTGTCCGAGCTGAACTGTTCACCCATTGCCTGTTTAGGACTTTCATTGTACTTGTTAGGTTCCTCGAACGCGACGCGCACGTCACATGGGTTCCACAATGGTCTAGGCTCAGCTCGGCTTCTTCCGAGCATTGGTATTTGTCAGGCGCACAAGTCCTCGAACTATATATAGTTCAGCCGTGCTGTCGCTCCAAGTCTGGGGTTGCCCTCGGACTGATCCTCAGTCCTCGGACCAGTATCTACTCGTACTTTGTGGCAGACATAGTAGTCCTCGGGCGATGCTTTGCCCTAATGTAAGTCTATTGGGAGTCCTCGGACTGTCCCTGGTCCTGCAGTCTAGTTCGCGCTCGTGCCAGTCCTGTCCAGGATGGCCCAATAGCAGTCCTCGGACTGGTCCTGTCTCTGCGTATGGTATACTGTGTTCCAACTAGTAGTCTTAGGCTTTTGTGTTTAATCTCCTGGGTATGGTAACTAGCTTTTGCAGTGCAATCCGCCCTCAGATATGAGTTATGGACTGAATCTGACGAACTTCGAGGCATCCTTAAGTTTACTATACTGATCCTCGATATTTGAAGGACCAAGTCGTAGTATAACCTTAATGCCTATACGGTTCTCTCGCGTCCTTGCTACGCAGTCAGCAGTGCGGAGCTCGCTCTGACTCTAATCTGTATGCCACCAGGCAGGGGACTTCTTGTATTTGACAAGAAATCGCAAAAATGCGAGATTTCACGGCTGGGCTAATACCAGTCGTATCAGCGGCAAGTATTGAAGTCCGAATAAACCCAAAACAATGATGTCAGAAGCGGGCCGGGCACCACAAATTGCCGTATCCCCTAACAATTTTGCAAACATTTATATCTGGATCCAAGACTGCATGTATCTTTACCTGTGGCAGTCTGTAACACGTGGACAATTCCGTGCTGTACATGTGGCAGTCTCTCTCTTTTTCTGTCGATGCAGACCTGTAGTACTAATCCTTCAAAGCCTGCAAAACCCAGTCCAAACACCATGGCTAAATTCAGAAAACGCAAGCAACCTGCCACCCAACCCCAGCCTGTAAAAAATCCTGCCGCACCAAAGAAAAGCAAGAAGGCATCCTGCTCAGAATGTCCTGGAGCTCCCGACGTCTCGTCTTGTATGCACAGGGTGCGAGGCCGTGAATTGCAGGCTACGGTGACTAATTCTTCTTTGCTTTCCTATTCAATTGACTGATCCACTCTATAGCAGGATAATCTCCATACTCGTGCAGGTCTTCAGCCCCCGGATCCAAGCCCAACCCACATCAGCTCGTCTCCCAGCTCCGCCAGTGTATGTTTCTTCCTCCCGGATGACACCTCGCTAACTATTTTACATCAGTCCAGTTTCTCTTTACCATCATCTCCAGTGCGTCACTCGTTCATCGTGTTGTCTAGACATAACTAATTATGGACCAGACATTGAATATGCAGTGTGTAAGTCCTCCCACCTTTCTTTTCACCATCAACTCAAGCTTCTCACAGGGCTTCAATCATTACTCCCGAGCTGTGTACCCAGGGATGCCGCATCCTTTCCCCCCGCCCCAATTTCACATGGGATATCCATAAAAGCCAACCCCTGGATATCAGCCTCACCCCACAGCCGGCTGTCCAGGTTGGCCACACTATCCCAGTGCCATGTTATCCGGGCCTCCAGGCAGAGCCGACACTGCACACAATGGCCATGGGCTACTCTCGCCCAGGGTACTATCTTTCCTTTCTCTTCATACTACCAAAGTACTGATTTCTTTTATACAGACCCCTGAATTTTTTAATATGCAGCCTGGAATTTCTCCCACACTGACTGCCGCCTCAAATTCCTCCACATATGTTCCGGTAATTGATCCAACACTGACTCAATCTTCTACTACCGCAGTAGCGACTATGGCGACTACTGCTACCGTGACTGTGACTACCACAATTCCCCCGACTCCAGAGCATGCGGGAGTAGACATTCTAGTAAGTGACACTCTGGAGAGCATGGCAGGTGATCTGGAAGACGGCCGGCAAGAGGAGGAAGAGGAGCTGGAGGGTGATAAGGCCTCCGACAGTGCTAATGATACTGACAAGGAATCAGAGTGGACACCTGCAAACACACCCTAGTCAGCTTGGATCACCTTCACCAGTGCACTTCATGGCCATGTTCTCAATTACATTACCTACTTCCCAATAATATCCCTCAGAGTCTAATCTTTGACATTAAGAGGTTTTCCGGCACAAGAGTTTGCCAGGTCTTTCCAACGATCCTGTTCGTCATTTCAGTAAATTAATGCTCGATATTATTGCCTGGGTTAGTCTGCGCCACATATTTTTAGTGCTCAATTTGACATTCACTTCTTTAGTGCGAGCGGCTTGGCGCAGAGACTGGATGCTGGCTTGTCCTGGCGGGCTCTAGCCGCGCTCAGGGATCTGGGGTTTTACACTATATTATGCCTCCCATGAGGCAGGAGGCTCTGCCCCAGGCTTTGAGTATCCTTAACACTTTCAAGTTGACAATAACCGCTCTCAAACTGGCACACCAGCAAGAAGCTTTTACTCAGCCAGGGCCTAGTCGAGATGGAACATCAGAAAGAAGAGGCCGAGGCCAGGCAGGAAAAGGCACACCTGCAACTCGCTGCCAGTCAGGAGACAATTGCGCTGCAAGCTCAACTCATTCAACGCCTCCAATCGGGAGGGTCAGCTCCTCAGGCTGATTTGGAAATTCCCTATTTGGAAGGAAAGTCTTCAGTGGCGCCTGGGGATTCTCAGCCAGCATAAATACCGGTACTAGCTACCTATACTTGAGAGATGTCTTCCTACCAAAATCCAATTATATTAAGTATCTTTGGAATGCAGTACCACATTGTTACATCAGTGAAACAAGGATTTTGCCATACGACGAAAATGAAGGAGTAGGGCTCAGCGAGCTTTGACTTCAATTGGATGTCAATGAAACCTCTATAATTTTTTTTCATTACACCTAATTTTAACAGATGAATGATTGAAAGGATTGAGGACTAAGTACATCATAAAAAAGCCGCATCACACCATCACACGAAAACCGTTCCCACAGCGCAACACGGGGGAGGCCATTGCAAGCACAAACACCTGCTGATCATCAGCCATGGTGGGCAGCTGTCGTAGTGCAGATCGTACCGAGACGGCAGTGGTTGTGGTCAAGGTTTGCAACGAATCCACATCCAGAGGCATAGGCGCGCACATGACCTTGAGAGCACGGGTGTAGGAACCTGCTCAACATGAGATTGCTGGGGCCTTTTTTTGTATTGGCCCAAGAATGACCTGGGCTAGCGGTATCTGTCTCGAGTGCTTCGTCAGTCGCGATCACGAGCACGGGGGCAGTCGTGGTAAAGTTGGGGGAGTAGTCTGCGAAATCCTGGGGAGTCACACTGCCCGGGCTGTCCTACTTGGCGTTGTAGCGGGGGTAGTGGCTGAACAGGGTGGGTGCTCAAGCGAGGAAGACGGAGATGGTGCGAGCGAGGTAACAGTGATTGCAGGAGTGGTGGACGACAGAGGTGGGAACGTAGTCCAGGCCGAGATCCATGTCGTCCAGGATTGGGAAAAAACAATTCCTGGTACCGATTTAGGTACCAGGTCTACGTCCAAAAATTCCCAAAGTCAGATGGCACATCATCTGTGATCCGAGACCATGGTCTAGGCCCTTCCCTTTTCCGGTGCCTCAGAAAGCGCTAATGTTTTTCTCAATCATGCTGTTAGTTCCAAGACCTCACTCTAGGCCTTTCACTTAGGGTGTGTAGCTAAGTCTCTAAGAGGTACCAGGGCGGGGGGCCTTATGAATTCCTTACTTATTAGAAACTAGCAGTTACCCGTGCTACGCTACGCAAAAGTCGGGTTCAACTTTCTGATGCTTATATCATATAGGTTCATTTTTGTCTAGACTTCCTAAGACGCCGCTCGTTGTCAACCTCCGGTTGACTCCTCGTGGCCTTGTGAACAAATTGCTGATGGTGAGAAAATAAGGAAGTAATAAGTTTTTGAGTGCTTTGCTGCAGATCCAAGTTCACGATCATCGGAAGACATGGTAAGTTTGAAGGTGCCGCTCGTTGCCAACCTTTGGTTGGCTCCTCGTGGCCAATTGGAGTAAACAATATTCAAGCTACGCTACATAGTGAAGTTATGCTCACTTGTAGTAGGGATTCACTGAAATTGCAATTGGTAAATAACTATGCCAGACTACAAACATTCCCTTCACATTGTCGGTATTCCCGTTCAGATTCCTTTGCCACAGAAAGCAGTTGGTGATACTCCCCAGATCCTAACATCTGTTCACGACAACTTGGCCTGTACCTGTTCTCACGTTGGGGATTATTTATTTCAAACTCTTTGTTCAATGCTTGATCAAGAGTCCCAGTTGGATCTGCTCGTCCCAGTCATCTTACAATTCCAGAACTACTGTACTCTGAAACTGCACTCACCGCAAACTGCATCAAACTTAAGTCGTTGTTCTGCTTCCTCTACCTTCCTCCGCAACGTCTGTGCTTGAGATCACATATTCTTAGGGCCTTTCGCTTGCAGCAACTCTTCTATTTGTTCTGCAAGTTCCCGCTGGCGTCGTGCCCGCTGGGCAGCAGATCTATGTGAATTCAATAACTTGGGGCCACAAAGGAGCTCTGACTGTGGTTGTAAAATGTAATAAATGCGGTGGAAGATTGCGCTTGAAGTCGTACCTGTGCCCGATTTTCTTGTTCTTTTTGCCGGTGCCTTTTTTGGCCCATCGAACATCGATCAAATTCCTGCTTAGCCTAGACACCGTATGCAATCAATTACAACGATCCATAGACACATAGAAACCTACTTTTTCCGTCACACCCAGTACACTTGTGTCAACTGGCGCCTTATCTTGAAATGTTCTCTGAAATTATGTCGAAGGTGATCATTCGCTGTCATAAAGACTTTTACCTCAATTTGGAATGGCTTCGGCCTCATCTGTGAGCCAGATCTGGGAAGGAGAGGTCGCAGTCGACCAGCGTGTGTCATAGTCTTGAGAAGCACAGCGCGATGTCCGAACTTAACATTGAAACAGTTATAAATAGAAATCAAACACTATGGTGGAGTACCTGTGGAGCTTTCAACATCTATGTGGAATCGTGGAGAAGATGACATCATTACTGTGAATATCTCACTCCCCAATGTGATCCTGGACTTATGGCTGTGTCTATAACATCACATATGATCCAGAAGACTGTCCATATATAAACCAACATGATTCCAGCACCTAGAGGATGCCAAAACCAGCTAAACTTGTCAACACTACATTGATGACAGAACTGGGTATGTACACAGTTTTGAGTGAAAAGAACACTCTCAATCTCTTCCTTACATCCATTGGATGTTCTAGACCATCTCAGATGGTGGTCAGGAGTAGATATGAAGAGTAGCCATCTGTATTCTCACATTTGGTCAACTTCTTGGAACACATCTTTCCTTCTTCATCTGCTGCTCAATTCTCTGGTTAAAATATATGTACTGTACTGGAAGTTACCAGGTATATATTAGACCAGGAGAATATATCTACCCCTCATTTACATGGCAGAAACATTCTCCAACACATGTCATGCTTTAGACACCAAAGATAGTATGTAGTGAATGCTATATGTGTCTATAGGATGTATTAACAAAATATGAATACTATTGCATCATTTTATTACCTATAGCATGCTCAGTGAAGGCAACCACAACAGATCTATCCAAAATTACTATATTAGGGTGACAGGAGTAGTGGTCCAAATAGAGCCAAACAATGGCTGATTATATTGATCTGCTTCCTCATCCATGTTCTGCAAGCATATTGGGTGCTAAAATGGAAATAATTCCCTCCTAGATATACTCCTAACTATCTGGAGTAATAATGGAGGTCAGTTCAGTTTAGATCAGAGGCAAATATTAATTCTGATTGAATACATACCTATATGGGCAATCTGGAGAAACAATCAACACTGTTTTGTATCTTAAACTAGTTGATGTTATACTGAGAGTATGTCTAGATCCCCATCTTTGATAACATATGATTATGTAATGTTCTATCATATGTCTACCCCAAACCACTGCACTGTTTATAATAGAAGGGGAGACATAGTGTTTAAGTCCCTTCTACTCATATGTCTACCTTACTGTCAAGGAGGCAGTGGCAGCACGTGATGATACATATCAAACCCTCAAAGTACGTTAAATGTCCACGCTTTACACTCACAGTGCACGTGGTGAACCTGGGGACATAGTGTTTAAGTCACTTTTACTCATATGTCCTCTATATGTCTGAGGTTCCAAAGGTAACATGTTCCCTCCCCGCCCTTTGCCCGCCCTCATCCCCGACGTCCACCCAATATGGGCGGGGACGGGGGACATGTCCACACCCGCCATTTTGGTGGTGTTAGAGGAGGGGATTTAATTTTTCGTCCACCCTTTGTCTACTACTATGGCGAGGCTAACCAAGGTTTAACCAAGGTGGCAATTACAACCAGTTTGCCTCTAATTAGAGAGGACATGTCCCCTACATGTCCTCTCTAATTAGAGGGGTTATTTGGTATTAGCAGGTGGTACAATCCAGTAGTAGAACAGCTAACAATTGGTTAGCCTTCTATAACTGCGTAAGGGTCAGAGATATTATCTCCGGTAAGTGAAAACAACAACACCACCGCCCGGGGTAATGCACAACTGCACGAAGCTTTCGCAACAGTGTGGGGATTCGAGTTAGCTCCGACGACACCGACTTTGTGTGGCCGGCGGCGAGGAGTTGATTGGCTCGATACCCACTAAAACCCGGGGCTCCTTCAACCAAATTTCCGGTAGGTCCTCCTCGTCCTCTAGTGTTGAGCTCCAGGTCTCTAATACCAGGGACGGGCGGATGGAAATATTTTTTCCGTATTTAGACTGGTTTGTCAAGATTCGGTCGACGCTCAAACGGTCGTTCATGGCGTACAGCCATCGGTTATGGATTTCATTCGGAGAGGGGTTCCCCCGCGTTCCCGATGACACATTCACAGCGGATTTTCCATATCACGTATGTAGATTCAGAGATCAGTATACAGTATAGGCGTGCATCTCCCGTGAGTGGCTTCCCGTCATCGCCTGCAAAGGAGGTGAGACCGCACCCTAGAATGTTCCCAATGGTTAATTCTGGCCAGGTTCCATTTTTCTTGAGCCAAAGCTCTTTTGCGAGCTTCCAAATGACCTCTTGTCCGGGTCTTTAGCATTTCAGTAGTATGTGTTCCAAATCCTCGGTCTCCCCCGGGCAGAACTGGCAGATTCCCCGGTCTTCGCACTCAGGAATGTGCTTCCAAAATTTCCCTATACGGTGGGCGTCATGCATGGACTTCCACAGGAAGTTCTTGGCTTGGCGCGAGAAATCTTTGTGGTGGATGCTCTTCCAGATTTGGCTGGTTGTCGGCAGTCGCCGATATGATCGTTGGACGTCTGATTGGACCTGCTTGATCCAGTTCTCCGTCGCGGGGCGTGACACCCTCTTCTTCGTTTCTCTTATTCCTGTGTATGCAACGGCTTGGGTCAACGAAGATAGCTTTGCTCCTCTGAGCTTCAATTCCAGCCTGATTTCGAGGCTGATATCATCCGACGATTCTTTTCTACAGCCCTCTCTTGCAAGGCACGAGGCTCCCGTGCATCCTGCACTTTCTGCACCATTTGTACTGTGGACTACGAAGAAAGTGGCTGTGGTGCGTGCTTTCAGTTCAGCTGCTAGAGCTTGTAGCGGCTCACGGTCCGTCATTTTTATCCACCCTTTATCTTCCAAGCGTCCTAGGTCTCGGGCTAATGTGTTCCTTAGCGTGCCTTTTCTTGTGTGGATTCGGAGGCTTGTTTCAGGGTGCGTGCGCTTGCGCAGATGAGGGCAACGTGTGCCTCCGCGTTTCTCGCGGTTTGGGTTGTTGTGGCTGGGAGTCACACGCTGGCATTCCTGGCGTCGTCTGCGCCGTACCACAGCCCTCCTCCGGCCCAAGTAATACCATCTGCGTCCTTCCCAGCTCTCCCCTCGAGGTAGACGTCTAGTGTCTCTTGGATAGCTTCGTCTCGTTGCTGGGGCACGAGCGCTTGGTCTTCGGGGTCTTCGTCTCCAGTGAATATCCGGAGCCCGTCGGTGAGGCGGGTTATTTGCTCCGGGGGGAAGAACTGTGTTGTGTCTTCGGGGAGGTCCGGTACTCTCTCCGGCCTGGGGATCGGGGGGGATCTCGGGTCCCATTTCGGCAGTAGCTGGTTGAGCCGCGTGTGGACCGCCGTTGCACATGAGTGCAGATTCCCGCAGCCCTTGACGTGGCGGTCCTCCGTGCACAGCAGGCATGGGCAGGTCGCCCTCGGCATATGGTCGTCATGACCAAGACACTTTGCGACTGCCATTCCTTCTGTTATTGTGCGGACACCATGGTTCTCCCTGAGGCACTTGCAAGGTGCACTGTTGTTGCGTTGTGTCTTAGCGGGATCCCCGCCGAAATGATGCCAGAGAGGTAGCTGTCCCTTTAGTTCCGGTGATGGGTTCACTGTGTCGAATTCAATGCCATACTTCTTGGCACATCTTAGCATCTCTTTTAGGTTCTTCGGCCATTTCTTTTGGCTCGGCGCCCACATCTGCAGCAGCGTGTTAGCGTACGCATTCTCGTCCACGGGCGAGTTTTTGACATCCCGATTTTCTAGGCGCGTGTCGGTTATGAAAGCCCAGGTGGCTCGCAGTTCTGCATCGAGTTCGGCGTAGGATTTGAGTTTCATGAGCTGTATCGCGTCGTTCCGTGCTTCAAGGTCTAGTAGGTTTTTTCCACCATCTGCGATCGGGGCCATTAACATTTCGCGTTGAACAGGTGAGGATTTTGCGCCTCCCCACATGAACTCTCTCTGTGACTTTTGTAGGTGCTTGAGTATTTTGTCTGGCATCCCGTTGACTTGCGTCAGATATTGGGTCATTGACCCTATAGCGATTTGGACGATCTGTTTCCGCGCTTCCAGCGTGGGATGCAGTCATTCCCATCTTTCCAGGTGTTCGTCTATCCTCTCGAGGATTGGGGTCCACAGGACGAAGGTGTCAATTTTGTTGCCAATGTGGCCTCCAAGGATGTGCACCGATTCGCTCTCCTGGACTATGTGGGTGTTCGCGGGTATGGGCGCGTCGTGATCGTTGAGTTTACGCGTCTCAATGACACTCTTCCTGTATTCAGGGTCAACCAGAGGAATGATCTCGGTCTTTCCGACATTGAATTTGGCGCTCGACGCGAGGCACCACTTCTGCAGGATCTTCTGCAGGTCCTCGAAACTATCGAGGGCGTCAAGGTAAACTGTTGTATCGTCCGCGAACATTTTGACAACTATTTTTTCCATGACCTTAGGCACGGAGTAGCCTTTCAGGTTTGATCTACGCAACATCCCTGCTAATGGTTCGATCGCTAGATTAAAGAGGAGGCAGGACAGCGGGTCCCCCTGCCTCACCCCCCTTGTTATCTTGAAGCTTGAGCTCAGCTCTCCGTTTATTACCACGTGCGTCTCCGCATCCTCGTATAGGGCTTTGACAGTATTTATGAATTCTGCGGGGACGCCCCTTCTTTCCATCACCCTCCACAGGTACCAGTGCGAGGTTTTGTCGTATGCTTTTTCTTGGTCAAGCGTGACTATTACTCTGTTCTGGAGTTCTTCCTCCGAATACTCCACTGCCTCCACCGCGAGGTAGATGAGATCTGCGATTTTGCGGCCTTTCATAAAGCCGGCTTGGTCCCTATTAATTAAGTGGGGCGCTATCCGGGATAGCTTGTTGGTGAGAGCCTTTGTAAAAATCTTGTAGTCTGTGTTGAGGACCGTAATAGGTCTATAATTCGCGATATCAGAGGGGTCTTTTTTCTTCCAGATCGGGCACATCCAGCCCTTTGGGAATGCGGTGCCTTCGAAGACTCCGTGACTCTCTATGTCATTGTATACGGCTGTCAGTACCCGGACGATGTTAAAGGTTGGGGCTTTCGGCCCATCTGTCTGCGCGTTAGAGTGGCTAACCTCGAGGTAGATCGCGTGGAGTTTTTTCCACATCTCCGTACGGATGCCGTTTATTCCGGAGGCTGTGCCGGACGCGATTGGCGCAGTGCCATCTCGACATCTTCCTCGGTGAGTTCTTCAGCCAGCTTGGCCATGTCTGGGTGTTCCCCGAGCGAGCTCAGCCCTTCCAGGGCTTCTTCTATAGCCCTTGTTTTCTTTTCGGGATCTCTTTCCGTTTCATCATACTGGATGTCACTGTGGTAATTCCTCCCTAGTTCTGCCATCCCGTCAGAGCGCTTACTGATCTGTTCCGGGACTACGTCGGTACGTCGCAGGAAGGATATAGTGTCGCGTGGTTTCGAATCTTTGCTCATGCACATGGTGAATTTGGTGATCCGGTCCAATTCGGTACTACATCGGATCCTTGTGGCCATCCTGCCTCTGTCGCGTTGACGATCGACAATTTCGTCGATCCCTCTTTGGAGCCGGCCTAGCTGCTTGGTGTCGTCCTCCGTTTCTTAGTTGGGGTCGGGGTCCAGATCGAGGTCGGGTATGGGCCCGGGCGGGGACGCCACAACCGTTGCACGGTCAGATTGTTCCGTAGGGGGAAGGATGGGTCGTGGAGGAGCTGCGGCGGAGGTCTTGCTTAGGATGCCTTCACGCTCAAATTGTAACTTACGCTTCTTTTGTTCTAGTGCTCCTACTGCGACTTTTGCGTGCGCATGTGCGTACAGGCAGACCTCATCCTTGAAGCGTTTGAACTCCGTTTGGATGTTCATGGTATCGGTGCGCTCATGTTCTATCAGGTGAGGAGGCTGTCATCCGAGTTGAGGGCGCCCATGTCGAAGAGGACTTGGGCTTGTTCCTCAGGCACGCTGATGAGCCACGCGATGGGGTCGGGGCCGGGTCCTTCTCCGAGGCCGGAGGCTCCGACGCGGACGTCCGCCGGATTCATGTTGAGGCGGTTGGCGATGTGTGTTTGGAGGCGGGGCGCCATCTGCAGGCGGTCGCCGTTGCCGCCGGAGATCCAGCAGAGAAGTTTGGGGTGGGGGGCACCGTCCCACTGGAGACGTTGGGCAGGGGGGTGGTTGCAGAATAGAATGTGTGACGACATTCCCATAATGGTACGATGGCCATGCGCGGGGGTCGGCATGTAGGAGCCACGCGGCGGGAGGCCGTCCACCGTGCCGTAGTAGGGGCGAGCGGGGTCGGGGACGGGGATTGCACGTCCTTCGTCGTCCGTGCAGCGGCGACGGGCCTCGGGTTCGTTAGCGGGAGCGGTGGGGGCGTACACATGGGGTCTTCATTTCTGAAATAGATCTGTCACCACGGCGCGATACGACCAAGATCCCACGGGATTGCGGCCGTAGCTCGCGCACCACGGACCCTCCAGACATCTTGAATACCACCTATAGTTCGGACTTTACAAGATACAGGCTCTACCCATGGGAATCCCCCAGGATATGCCCTCTGAGAGACCTGTATCCTCGCACTCCGCCCACAAAGTGACAACCACCGAGCTCCCGCCGGTGACGCACGGGGCGCGGAACTGCACGTGAAAATGTGATGCTTAGTAAGCTGACTCTTGCGAGACCAAGCCAACCAAACTAACTCCCAAAATCACACAACAAATCCACACCTCCAACGTGGCAAGTTCGGGGTTCCAACCAAGTATTAGGTTGCTGCAATTTGGTTCAATACAGTTTATGTAGCGGACTTTGTGCTAATTCGGCAATACGGACTTTGTCCTGACCGTTCTAGGCGCTTTGACACGATCTAAAGGCGTCGGAAAGGTTGGGTTTACAACAGGGGTTGGTGGATTTAACTCCAGAGTGGTTTATTTATGTCCTTAGGACCGCTGACACTGTGATTCCGATGTTTACTATGTTATAGCTAAAGGTGACTGTGAGGTCCCTAGAGCCCGCTGACGCTGTTGATGTACGCTGTAATAATCCGCTGTTCGCTGCAGTAACCCTTTATCCAATTCCTTTAGGGCCTGATCGGGTGCTCCGCTTGTCCGGAGCTAACGGCTAGGGTCCGCTTCAGAAAGCAAGCCGGAGCGGATTCCCACAGGCTTGCCGCGTAGAGTCACATCAGTCACGATGAGTAAATAGGGATAAACAATATTTTCTCTCTCGCGTCGCGCACCATCCACCGGACAGTATGGCACCCAACAACAGTGCTTTAATGCGCCAAATATCCCGTGCAGCCGTTTCCGCACGTCAGCGCGAGAAAAAGGCCCGGGAACGCGAGCGACAGCGCAAAATCAGGCTGGTCGCAGCTTTAGTCTGCACGGCCGTCGCATTCACTGCCGCATCTCTTTGCCTCGACGTTCCAAATCCCATCCCAATGCATACCTCGCTTCTCACTGGTGAAATTTGGCTCAAGGAGCTCCTTGCCGGGCATACTGGTCGCTTCCAGCCATTGTCGGACTGAAAACCTTTGTCTTTGAGCCAGCGCATTTTTGAGACCAATGTGGAGTCGTCGGAGTCGCTCCATGTACAACGGGGACCACTCTCCTTCCTCGCCATAGTATTAGAATATAAAAAGAGAGAGCGGGAGCGAGTACGAGCGGAAACAGGTGCGCAGGCTGAAAAATGAAATAAAAATGGCGTGACGGTCTCAAAAATGGAGCCGATGGGCCAACCGAGCACTCCATCAGCTCCGCTTTGATCCCGTCCCGCTCTGCCAAGGCGTACACTTCGTTTTTAGCAGGACAGGTCCCACGAAGCCGCACACCCGATCAGGCCCTTATCTCAAATGCATGCAACAAGTGGTTTATTCCCAACTCAACACTTTCTCCATAAACAAGAGATACACAAGCAGAAAGACAATAATATATTTCTCTGAGGTACTCTGAGCGTATTCAAGGCATTCCCACTGGCGTAGTTGTCTCCTAGACAGTCCTAGCAGTGAGAAAGAGGTGAATAAGCTCTCCAACAAGCCAAATATCCGATAAATCCCAATATAATCAATTCAACTCCTTCCCGAGTTCTACTACACTGACAAGGAAGCTGCTTGGTCCCAAAGGCAACCAGTATAAACCGATTATCAGTGGGGCAGGATCCAGTACTCTACAACGAAGATATCTACTCTATTTATACAAACCCGCAAGTCTCAATTAGGAAATTACAGGAACAACAATAACACGGACAATTCATGCCCTAGGACCAGGGTTGTGGAGCTTTCCACAGTATTTAGCCCAGAAAGCCACCTATAAACAGTCAGTTTCAAATAGATTAGTATATTTCCGGCACAATTGCATGCCCAGACTGCCTTACTCATCCTGCTGAGCGGAGTAATGATATCCCCGTGCCCTAGCCCTGGTCTAGACCTGATCCAACACTGCCTCATCTCTGTTCCTGGGCCAACATGCAGTACCCTCTGTCTGTTCCCATCACTCTTTAATCAAATAACGATCGAGCTCGATCATAGAAGCCCTCTGCCCGCTGTCAAGCGTGGGATCCCACCGATCACCCGGCCCGGTGAGTCATCAGCTTTTACCAGTTTCATCTGTGATCTGCCTGCCGCTAGCTCTATTGCCTTCAAGTGACCATTGATAGTAGTAAATCCTTATAAAGAACCTGCCGCTCCTTTGTACTTGTGCCTGCATGTGACAGAATATGTCACAATTGAAACCTATGCGCCCGCAACTGCCTCAACACTGTTATTGACTTAATTTAACCTGCAACCAATGCTCCTTGGCCTCGCTTATAGTCTAGATGGATGGTATGTGGTACCCTTGTTCGGAATACATGCAGATAAACCCCAATTCGGTCATAGAATGGTTGAGTAGATCTTTAGCTAAAGCTTCCATGCTCTCTTGGAATCCAACCCATAGTGGTATCATCATCAAATCAGAGCTCTTCTACTTCTGCACATGCGTAGCTTCCTAGCTAGCTGCTCGGGCATCGCACTAGCTCTCATATGGACATATAACGGCCTATAACACAGTACAAGAACACGCAATTAGTGTGTTTTCATGCCTGGTCATTTAGCCAGCTTATCAATGTGATGATACATGCCCAACCTTTCTTAAGTTCTCTCACCCAAGTGTCTACCCCACCATCAAGGAGGTGGCGGCGGCACATGAGAATACATACCCAACTTTCAAAGTATCTTGAATGTCCACTCTACACCCGTAGTGCATGTGGTGAGACTGTGGATATAGTATTTAAGTCACTTTTACTTATATATCTTCTCTACCTCTGAGATTCTGAAAGTAACATGTGCCCTCCCTGCCCTCTGCCTGCCTTCATCCCCAATGTCCACCCAATAAGGGCAGGGCCAGGGAACATGTCCACACCCTCTGTTTTGGCGGTGGCAGAGGAGGAAATTTAATGTTTCGTCCACCCTCTGTCTACTCCTAGGGGGAGGCTAACAAAGGTTTTCCTAAGGTGGCAAGTACAACCAGTTCATCTGTAATTAGAGGCGACTTGTGCGGGACAAGTCCTCTCTAATATGAGAGGCTATCTGGTACTAGTAGGTTGTTTTGATAAAGCATCAAAGATTGGCTGAAGCTGGAATTGAACCGGCAACCTCAGAATTACTATCTGATGCTCTAACCAACTGAGCTATTCTGCTGATAGTATGCAAGGAACATAATCCATACTGCAACAACCACATGGATGTGCCTGCCTCAAAGCAAGTAGCACATATAGCAGGCACCTTGGGGCTGTGTAGCCAGAAATAGTATCAAAGAGAATGTATTTAGACACAGTAGTCATTCTACACCTGTCATAAGTTAGGAAAACCTTTTGTCAAACATCCTGTAGCAACATACCCTATTATCCCCGGGCATTTCATCTATACATATCCCTGACATCATCGTTCCGTTCTGGTGTCACGTGTCCTTTGGTGTTTATGTCTCAGTGCTTAGGTTCGGTGTTGTCACGTGGAGATTGGTATCAAAGCGTGACAGGCATGGCTCTCCTAATCAAGCATGATGTCTACCAAGAGCTCAAGAACCAGGTTGTACAGTGTAAGCTCCTGCCTATCCTCTCACCTCATTTCTTACTGTCCCTAGTGGTACATACCTCCAACTTGGATCATCACCACGATGGAAGACTCTACTATGGTTGCAATGAACTCCAACTTATTTTTCAATGTGATATTAGAGGACTCCGAGACAACTGGCCACCAAGTTGCTATTCAGAACATTGTTCAGCCCTCATTCCCTTTCTATTTCACCACATGAGCATCATCAACAACACACAAAAAGTGGCAAGATTTGAATTATGCAAGTATTTTCTTTTGTCTGTACTTTATTCTCTAATCAAGAGCCACCAGGTCCCTGTCTGCAAGGATTTGCAATTTTATCGCCTTGGGTACATGAATTACTTCATATCATTCTGCCTGAGACACCACAAGGTAGATAAAGCTCTGTTATTTATTCCGTCTCTTACCCCCCCGACACAGATACATATAGGCACAGCTACAGGAGTTGAGTAAAACTTTCGAATTACTGGGGTTGAGTATGTACACAATGTGCTGTTTGACCTCACCGTCTCTATGTTGGCCCACCTGTTCCTCACAAAGAGGTTTGTTACAAAATACGAAGCTAGTTGTTTTGTCTTTACTCTCTACTCAATCAACCCAGACTCCTATGGAGCTTTTTGCAGATACGAGCGCTGAGCACCTGTGCTCATGGACACACCACTGTATGCCCCAAGTCTTTCCATCACTTTCTCTAATGGGCTCCCTAGTTTTCTTGAAACCACCTCTGGTGGGTGTGAGTTTGCATCGCCGGAAAAAGCTGCCATGTCCAACTCTGCATATAATGCCTTTCACTATGCCTGCAAGCGAGCTGGCCTCCCACACGTAGGGTATATGGCAATACCCCACGAGACCACAATGTCATCAGCTTACTTTCCATTTAATCAACCCACCCGCTTCATCTCACATTGCTCTCCAGTTTGGCCTCCAGTTCAGTGTGCATGTAGCCAAGGATGCATTAAATCATGTGTTGGATGGCCCATACCGCAACTCATGTTCCAGAAGCATGGGCAACTATGATTTCATTGCAATCTGTCTCAGCAAGAAGCGCGGTACCAAGGAGAGTGCCCCTGGGGAAATCCTCCATGTGTGTATCCATCCATCTCACGTCACAGCCTGCTCATCCCTCCCAGGAGAACCACATCAAAAATGTGTCATAGAATGTCTTGTCCGACGAGCGCAAGAAACCCCTGACATAGAGGAAGACAAAGAGGAGGCCAAAAAAGAATACCAAAAGAAGCTTGTGGTGAGTGCGCTGGATATCTCACCTCCAAACCAGCTCTGATGTGTGTGTGTCTGTCAGGATTCCCTGTCTATGAAGCCCCTGCACAAAGCCAGGACGGCCGCATGGGAAGCCTACATTAAGTGCTTCAATGATACTGCCAAAGGGTACCAATCGGGCACACCCCAAACCAACAAACTGCTCAAGCTTGCCAATGGGAGCCAGCCTCCTCCTCAGGGGGAAAGCATCCCTGTCGAGTTCAAACAAGGCTGGAATACTCGCAAGGCAACGCCTGTGAGTCTTTTCTCCTGTTAACCCTCCCCAGCTAATCTTTCTGTAGCTGTGAGAGCACTTCATCTCTACTGAGCAGGCATTTTTAAAACAGCAAAAAAATGAGATGTGACAGTTCAAGTTCAAGAAAAAGAATGACGAAAACCAGAAGCTGATCTTGGGGCTGTTAACAGGCACTTCCGATGAGTGAGCGCTCGTTGTTGTTGCAGTATGGATTATGCTCCTGGCACACTATCAGCAGAATAGCTCAGTTGGTTAGAGCATCAGATAGTAATTCTGAGGTCGCTGGTTTGATTCTGGCTTCAGCTATTTTTCCCATCAGTTGTTGAGATCTTAGCAGGCAACAACATAGCCGAGCACCTTCCACAAGCTGTAAAAGACACAACAGGTACATAAGGAATCAAAACCAAAGTCTATTTGACTGATCTTGCTCATCTCAGCTCACGTGTGGCTCCTGCGAACAGCGATTTGGAGAGTGTCCGTATCTGGGCATTCAATATTCAAATGGTGCAGACTGCACCTGTGTCATGTCAAGATCAAGACCGGTATTGTCAGTTTTACCAACGGGACGCAACAGAGAAACTCCACACAGGAGAACCTGATGTTCAAAGATTATGGCCTTGCCCCCGAGTTTGGCAACCGGCGGCACCCAGAAAGGGAGCTACTCACCCTCATGATGCAATGGATGGAATAAGACCTGGGTGGGCCAGGAGGATGTTAGAGAAAATGGTGAAGCCGGAATCGAACTGGCGACCTCAGAGTTACTCTCTGATGCTCTAACCAACTGAGCTATTCTACCGATAGTGTGCAAGGAACATAATCCATACTACAACAGAGGACAAGTGGTATGAGAAGTGTTGGCACATCTGGTGCCTGTTTACCATTCACTCTCCAGCAAAGTTGCGCACAAAGGTGTGGGATCATACCACCCCCGAGTGGAACAGCAAGACCAAAAGACATGAGAGGAAGTAGTCGCGCTCAGGCGATGGTTGCCCCAATTTGCAAGAACTTGTTGGAAGAGGAAACTCAGATGGTCTCAGATGGTAGCCGAAGGTCTCAGATGGGTCACAGATAGAAAAGCCCAGAATTTATTGTACACTAGCTACATATATATGTCTGAGACACACAGGTGGCTATGCACAGCAGTAAGACTATGTGTCACAGCAATAAGGCTGTGTGCACAGGAATATGTATAGCAGCGTCTAATCAAACAGAGTTCAACAGAACTGTAGAGGCCATGAGAATAACACCGTGCTTCACTCCCTGAGGCTGGCCAGGTTCAACTACAACTTTCAGTACCTCAAGCTGACGTTCAAGTTCATGCTGGAGGTCACTGTCCATGGGCCGGAGATGATAATGCTGAATGCCGAGGGGATTCTGGAGGAGATGGTGGGATTTAACTGGGTGAAGAGGTAGTCAAACAGTCTTTGTTCAGGATGTCCTTGGTTGTGAATTTATTTGTATATATAATGTAGTACAGGGAGAAATGTTTGGGATGGATACTGGATGAATTTTGTGAAAAATCAGTGACAACAAATAGAGAGTTTGCGCTGCAGCAATCCAAGCTATCAGTTGGCATTTTTGCAGTATGCAAATTGATGGTTCCCTTCACACTGTTAGCAGAATAGGTCAGTTGGAATACCTTCAGTTTAGAGCATCTCACATGTAATGAGAAGGTTCTGGGCTCAATCCCCAGCTCAGCCACTTTTCCCAACATGTTAGAACAGGCAGCACAGAGGTCTGAAGTCAACAATGCGAACTCTTGTGCATTGCAAGGAAAAAGAAAGTAGGTGTGTGGGACCAGTGGTCAGTCAGCATTACATCAGCAAGGATCCAAACTGGATCATTATATAATCAAGGATGTGAGAGTGTCACAGTCCAATCACAGACTGCAACAAATGCTTGCCCATGCTACCTTCCTGAAACCGGGCTCCCCAACGTGCTCTAGCAATTTTATCAATTTGCTCCTTGAGTCTGCAGTGGCTCAGAGGAAACCCCCTGTTTGCATACTCCATGACAACAGGGTCTGCTTCCTCCTTGGCCAGCCAGCTCTCATGTTTGTGTGCTTCTCTTGTACTGGTTCCACAATTGAGACAACACTGTACTTGGCTATCTTGATGTGCTGCTTGTCCTGCACTACTTCTGTGCCTGCTCAATCACCTGCATGAGACTTTTCTTAGCATCCGCTTCTCTTTGAGATCCCCAGTGGCCTTTGCCTTCTTGCGTTTTAATTTAGTGTGGTGTACCATGTGCAGCTCAGCAAGACAAGATGGCAGAAAAGTGAATTTTATAATTTATTTTGCAAAACCTACTTTTCTAACAAACAGCATCCCTATTGTGTGGCCGCTGGCTGGTGCAATTGCTTCTATGCATGAAGAGGTTTGTGCCCTTGCGCCCGACAATGTCCCTGTGCCCAGCAGTATCAGGATCTCCCCTGTATGCTCTGTGCACAACCCTGACTCTGAAACATCATTCCCTCCTCCTTCCGACAAACTCTTTATGTGGAACACGACCTGTTCTTGTGTCAGAATTCCTGATGGTGGCTCTGCTCATTCGTTGGTGTAGACCTCATGTGTGAATGGATTGAGGTCTATTCACAGAGGTTCATTGCACAGTGGATGATATCCTTCAGTGTATCCAGGCTCTCTCTGGTGGTGATTCATATAAAAAATGGAGTTATCAGTGAGAGAGTGGTGCTGTAGAGTTTATGTGGTGGGAGGTGCATGTGACGGTAGCCAAAGTGGTGGGGATCCAGCTGGCAAATGTGATTAGGGCCGAGTTCAGCCTGGGTCAAGACGGTTGAAGACCCCGACCCTGTACTATAGGCCGATTACCTTGGCTAAGGGGACCCTGGTGAGCATGATTGAGTATGTCAGGCACTCCAGGCTGTTGTATCCAAGATTGGCAGGACACAATGGGATGAGTGCTGGGGTGGAAAGGCAAAGAGGGAAGCCAAAGGCAACTATGTTCCCAGTGCAGCCTCGCATGGCGATAACATGAAGAAATATTACACTATAAACAATGGTGGCTGATCCCTGCCCAAAGTGTAACTGACTTACTGAGTAGTTCATGATGGCAGTGGCTTGGTCTGTGAACACACTGAGCTTCATTGCTTGTTGGAGCCTGTGATTGGACTATGACATTCTCGCATTCTTGCTTATGCAATGATCCAGTTTTGATCCTCTGATTATAGGCTAGTGTAGTCCTGGAGTCCTCAGTTCTCACTGTTGACTTCAGGTTAGTACTTACTTCCTTTTTCCTTGCAATGCACAAGAGTTCTCACTGTTGACTTCAGACCTCTGTGCTGCCTGTTCTAACATGCTATGATGCTTCTGCTACTATAGTTAGATGTAGTTAGTCATGCTGATGGAGAAGCTGATAGTAGTATTCCTGTTATTACTTAGAACATTCTCATGCTTACAGATACACTTACCACAATATATATACAGTCTTGAGCTGGTCATATCTCCACTAACAATATGTATTCTCCTTTCCCTTTTTGAGCACAACCTTGGCCTTCTGTGCATTTCCCGCATAGTATTGGCTACCATGTCTGACAGATGATGGTCTCAGATGGTAGCTGAAAAGGCAGGTCTTAGATGGGTCACAGATGGGGAGGCGAAAAGCCCAGAATCCATTGTACACTAGCTACATATATATGTCTCAGACACACAGCAGTAAGGCTATGCACATAGTATGCACAGCACTATTGTGGTAAGAGAAACAAGTCTAGAGTCACGTAACAGTCACAGTAACTCATCCAAGTATGTGTGATGTAAGCAGCGGGCTTACAAACAACATTGAAGGGGAGTTAGAGGTCATTGACGAGGAGAAGTTGTTTGAGTGTAATGCAGAGACACGTGAAGCCTCAACAGGGGTGATATTGTGCGTGATTCCCCCTGTGAGGCAAGTCCTCCTCAAAATCCTACTCTCTTGGATGTCCTTTAACCTTATTTCACAAGCACCTCCATTGCCAAGTGGAACTATCTTTACACTCATGACTGACCTGTTCAATCCCACATGTGTGGCAGCAGTCTTGGACATTGTTGAGATTTGATTTGATTTGACAAGATCACAGTGTGATATAGGGCACAGGGTGGTTGGAGAACATGCAGACATCTTTGTGTTGTTTGTTGGCAAGGTTCATGTGGTTGATGGGCTGGGATACATGCCAACAATACCGCCGGATGTGGAGTTCAGCACAGGGGTAGCTCCACAGCATCCTTGGTCCAAACCCCAAAATGTTGCTGTCAACTGGCAAGTTGATGAGCTCGTGGTAGTAGGATGAATTGATGGAGCTGTTGGTCGACAATAGTGGTAGACAATTTCGAGGGGATGATAGTGCAGCTTCAGACGATCTTTGCGCATGTCTGAGAGACAAAGCTGCCACTCTCTGCAAAGAATACAAAACTATACATGACAGAAGCTGTCTTTTTAGGCTCCACCTCCCTGATCTTGTCAAGAACTATGTCTGGGTGGAAGCTCTACTACATGATCTACTTGCCTGTGTCGACACCTCCACAGTGAACAATCTACACATGTTCCTGCTGGGTGACCATTGTGTCCCTTTATCATGACTTCTGATAGCTGTAAGGAAGGAATAGCAGTGATCTTGTCACAGAAGATGAAGACATTGTTACCAGGCAGGAACATGTGCCGACACCTAATTGGTTATGCATCAAAGCCCACCTCATTGACCAAGAAGTGATACCCCCTGCATCTTCTTGAATTCGCTGTGTTAAAATTCAGTCTCAATAAATTTGTTAATGTCATTTGAGGGCAGCTAGTCTCACTTGAAACAGATTTCCAGGTGTTGTAGGTTGTCCTGATGAAGCAGTGGAGGAATGGAGTACTGTGGTACAACATTGTCAGCGCAAAACACATCAAGGGGACAGCCAATGCTGGGGCAGATGTCTTGAGCAGAAAATATGACATAGTGGAGGAGCAACCAAATGATGGGCATGAGTGGACCATGTTGTCAGATTGGGAGGCAGAGTCAGGATTAGAGAAGCTGGGGATGTGGATATCTTCCTCATCATACTGTTGCCTGCAGGGGTGATGAGTGAGAGGTTGGGGGCAAGCCCGATGTATGTGGAAGTGTTGGATGTGATCCACAAGCTGGATGTAGGCACATTGAAATGTGCAAGGGCCAAGGCAGGGCATTGCACATCTGAGTACTTTGTGGAGAATAGGCAGCTGTGACAAGCATGCAGGGTCATACAAAGTCATGGAGGGAATGTGTGACATGGGCAGAGGTGGTGGAAATGACATAGAAGGTGCATAGGGAGCAGGACTTGTGGAGGTGTTAACAAAATCCTCATACATATCTTGGCGAGATTGTGAGCACTGAACGTTGGGGAGGATGCGTGGAACACAACGAGGTAGGAGACCATGCCACAGAATTGGCCAAAGCACTTTGATGATGTGCTTATGATCATGAACAAGTTATGTTCTCCCTTCAGTCAAGTTCACACTGAACAAAATCATGCTAGAGAAATTATGAACACACCGGAGACGCTAGTGGAGGCGCTCATAGAGGTACCAACCACAGCAGATGCAGTTGGGGTACTTCATGCAGCAGCAGGTGGATGGGTATGTGGAGCAGGTGCAGTATGTGCTGGGACGGAAGGCAGTGTTTGACTGCAAAGTGATTGCATTGAGCAGGAGCGGTGACATTCAAGCAGGGTCAACTCATACAGGTCGCAAGGAGTGTGTAGACAGATATAGACCAACAAGAGGACCTCGATGCAGCATAACATTTGCACAGACTACTAGCTCAAAATCATTCACCCAGAGAGAGTTATCATATCCTAAACTCCATTGAACACCAGACACTAGAGGACTCAGATATGTGGGGAGGACTCAAGCTCATACTAGCCTACTCATATATGTATGGTGTGCACAGCAGTAAGGTTGTGTGTATATGAATAAGATCTGTATCAAGACAGCAGTAAGGCTGTGTGCATAGGAACAAGATCAAGATGTATTGAAAACCTGCTCACCAGGAAACACTAAGACAAGACAATAATAGATATGTATCAGAACAATGAGATAACTATCAAAGAAGTAACAGTGTGAGAATGGCACAGACATAGATTCCAACAGCGTGGTGGCAATACTCTGACCCTTCTCAATATGTCTTCCAAAAATAGAGATAGAAAATTTTCCTATCTCACCTTTCTCAACACATCAACCTCTGGCTCATCATTAACCATGCAATATTATATACTGGCTATAGATCCGAACACCACTGACACACCCCACGCCACCACCACCCCAATCCTCCAGCCATAGCCACTCACCGCTCACCATTTATACCAATACAAGTTCGTAGTCAGGTCCTGCCAGCACATGCAGCAGTGGTAGCTCTGGCTCCTCCCAGCTAACACCATGTGAGTGGAAGACTGTTGCAGTCAAGCCTTCTCATGGCTGGCACCACCGTCCTGGATATCAAACATTGTGTGAACTCCTCACTCCCTCTCTATGCCAGTACCCCCCAAGACAGTGGATGATGATACAGATGCTTCCTCATTCCTGGATACCATTTAAGAGAATATCTGGTGGCAAGAGGAAATATGTTCCAGGATGCTTGGAGCACATAGCAAGGTGTACATTGCTCAGGGGAATTGCTTCAACCTTCAAAGAACAACGCTGGACATCATGGCTCCATCCTAGAAATCTTGCCTAGTGAAAAATGGGAAAATCCAACAAGATTCTTATTCTCCTCCCCTGACTTATAAGTTCTTTTACTTCACTGTGTGTTTTTCAACAGAGACCAAACACTATATGCAGCCCCCTCGACCACCAATCCATCACACAAGGGGATGTCCAAGTCCTCAAGTCCTCAAGGACTCTGAAGGAGGGGTCCTTGTCTTTGCCTATCTCACAACTCAAGGGAAAGTCTGGGTTGAGGAGAATTATGATAGGCCCTTGCTTCGATCTATGTGATTGGCTGGGATATGAAGTGTTGAAATGCTGTTGCTCAGTGTCTCTGCACTGTTATTGCAGAGGAGCAGACAAGCCACTCAAGGGCCTGACACATTGCCAAGATAATTATCAACCTCAACTATGCTGAGGCAAACATATTGAGCATCAAGTTCACTCAATTCTGTTTTACTTGAACTCCTTCAGTTCACATTTTGGGATAAGTCTGACTCAGTTCACATTTTGGGATAAGTCTGACTCAGTCCCCAATTGGTTTGAGATCGCTGTTGAATCTGGCCCCTGCCCCCCTAGCTGGGCGGCCTCCTCATCCATTGCCAAAATTCTCTGGAGGTGCACAAGTTGTGAGTGCATGCAAAGTAAATCCCAGACTTGTATAATTGTGGCATTGCCACTTCCAGTCACACCTTGAAACCATATTGAACAAGTTGATCCAACTTATGGGTACAGCTACCCTGGGCATGGCAAGTTTGTAACCCACTGCTATCATCAGTGTGGGTGCCTCAAGAACTTGGAGCAAAACAGTGTAACTTACTGACAACAAAGTACGCTGACATTCTCTTAATATGTATGGTACAAGGCTGCTTCTGGATCCTCATCCTGCATTAGTCCTTACCATGATGTGAAATGAGGGCACATCTGGGGCCCTCATTCGATGCAGATGTATGGCTCCTACGAGCTGGTAATCATCCCCAGTGTAGAACCAAGAAGCAGTCTGAAATACCTGCTGAAAGCTGCATTTGGAATGGGAACAAATTTGACCCTGTGTCCAACAGGGGTGGGAGCTACATTCTACTATTTTTCGTCAGAATTTGACATTGGGTATTACGACCTGACTATATGTCATTTCAGAACAACAGACTCTTACAGCACTCAGATAGTATGTGTTTATCCCACAATTTCCTGTTGTATTTAAACTCATATCCAATAGGGAGAGCTCCAACACCACATCATCAAGAGATGGAATGGCCACTTGAATAAAATAATGATGTTCCCCAGATTGTCATTGATAGGGATGGTCACGGGTTTTTCAGCGATTTTATGTAATCATGACGTTGAGCTCGACTATACAATTTTTTTGAGCCCAGAAGCAGCACAATCCGTGAAGAACTGACTGGGTTATGGTTCTATTAAGTTTGGTGCTGAGAATGGCAACACCGCTGTCTCCAGTGGCAAATTTAGCGCCCAGACCCACGGGTCCGAAACCCGTGGGTTTTGAACCACGTTCGAAGGTCCTGTCACATATGTATGTGACCTTGGGGTATCAAACTTGTTTTAATCATAACTCAGTCAGTTCTCAACCGTTCTGGATGTTTTTAGGCTCGAAAAATTTGCAGAGTCGGGCTCCACGTTGTTATTACATAAAACCCGCGGGTTTACCCGTGACCATCCCTAATTGTCAAGATGGATGGGAATCGGCGCACAAATGAACAGAGCATGTCACAGTCAAGACTTCGCGTCCAACTCTACAAGAGAGCGGATTGGGGAGTGCGAGTGGTTGCCTCGAAAAGATGATTGAATAAAAGACTAAAGAATACAGGCAATAACTACACTGCTTAAATACTGTTCTATGAACCGTGTGAACTACGATATATTTATACTGTACAATAGCCCGTAGTCGTGTGTGGGGCTACACCTGTCATAAGTTAGGAAAACCTTTTGTCGAACGTCCCGTAGCAACATGTCCTATTATCCCCAGGTGTTTCATCTATACATATCCCTGACATCATCGTTCCGTTCCGGTGTCACGTGTTCTTTGGTGTTTATGTTTCAGCACTTAGGTTCGGTGTTGTCACGTGGAGATTGGTATCAAAGCGTGACAGAGCAGGAGATCTCATGTCTTCTTCCTGCAACTGCACCACTGCTGGTAAAACCTGTAGAGCTCATTGCACTGGACGAGCAACATCATATTATCAAGGATAAGTTATACAAGCTTGCCTAGTGGCTTTCAGAAAATAAAGGTGATCATGTATTCAAGGTATATTTGGCCACTTGGATTCTTGTCATCCTCGGCCTCACTGTTAACAGGATTTTGTCTTACCTACAAGCCCATCTGTATGCTCAGATGCACGGTATCTCCTCCATTGAGGCCACCCAATTCACACTCAATCAACTGTCAATATTCAGTACCATCACATACATCAGCATGCCACCACCCCATTCAATTACACAACCTTTGACATCTGAAAAGAGCAGGATACAATCAATGCAGATACTGACAGATGCCATGTCATTGTTAAGTCAGACAAAACAGGTGGTTGGCCCAGCCAGTGCACCCTTATTGGTATGCCAAAGCTCTCAGTGTCATCCTCTACCCTAGTGTTCGTGCTCCTTGCCGCTACATATGAGTTAGATGATTTGGTCAGGATCCTGAATGAGAGTCAGGCTCTCATCATCTCAAATCCTAAAGCTGCTCAGGAACCTCTGCAAGAATCTTCCCAACATGATTCCTCGTCGCTTCCTGAGGCACTTCATCGTCAAAGCCTTCCTTTACAAGTGCTTCCCCGACCATCAATGCCCTACCCTCAGCACCCTCCACTGTTCGCTCACCAACAAGTCTCATATCAGCTCATACATAAGTCGCGCCAAGAAAGAGCACTTCCCTCAAGGGACAGACTGGGAAGGTGCCCTCTTTTGTTGGCATACTGCAGGCCCCTTTCTCACATGCACGCAGGTGTCCTTCATCTCAAAGTCTTACAGGACGAACAGCTCTCTGAAGAGGAGCACTACATCTGTGCTGTTCTCGAGCTTGACAACAACAGCCTTCCCAGCCATGACGAGGATAAGCCTCCCGGTCCTGAGAAGAAGGCGAGGATCATTATGTGCATGGCCAGAGAAGGCAGCAAGCACCTGCAGAAAAAGGGGACTTACATCCAGAGCGACATTGGCTTTAAACACATTGTAGGGTTTAATGAATTCAAGATGGTCTCCATGGATTGTGAGGCAAACACAAGTACACACCTGCCCGTGCCCAACGGCTTGACCTTTACTAACATTTCATCAGGTGTTATATTCTGCTGTGTCTACATTACTCGACCACCACCGTATTTTCAAGGAGATTCAACGAATCATCAAGAAAGACACTGGGTTTGACCTCCACTGGCAGCACCTGCACACAAGCAACGTCAGTGAGTCGGATGATATAATCCTTCATTGGGCGGCAGACCAGCACTGTGGACAAGCCAAGGGTCAGTTTTGTTTTGTTTTCACCTTTGCTAGCTTAACAATATTCAGGTCTAGGCCTCCCTCTTGTTGAGCTAGCCCAAAAACTTCCACCAAATAGGATGGATCTCCATGAACCCCACTGCCCTCTACAAGATCTTGGGTCGTATAACCACCTGTGCCACCTCTTTCGCTTGTGTGTCGTCCACAACTACCAGAATATCAAGTCTTGTCCGGTTCCAGAACCTGTGCATCAGCTGATGAGGAGTCTCGCTTGTATTAGCCATCCTGACTGGGATGGCACACTGGTAAAAATCAGGGTAGATGGAGGGAAGGCAGCCCAAGGTGCTCAGGTGATCACTTTCCTCCTTTTGAGAGAGCTTCAGCTGACCTGGTCCAGACTGGGTTCACAACAAAAAGACTTGCCAGTTTGCGTTTCCAGGCCTTTGCCATGAAAAAAGCTTCATACCGATCGCAATCTGGAAGGCAGGGGAGCCAAAGAGCAACCTGATTGAAAGTGTTCACAGCGATGTAACAGAGAGGGTGTGCACTGCACCTTGGTCAGCGGGTTGCTCAAGGGCCATCAATTTGATGACTGAAATTCCAGATGCTGAAGGTCAGTCTTGTTAGAACAGGCAGCACAGAGGTCTGAACTCAACAGTGAGAACTCTAGTGCATTGCAAGAGAAAAAGGAAGTAGGAACTAACCTGAACTCAACAGTGAGAACTGAGGACTCCAGGACTACACTAGCCTACTTATATATGTATTGTAGGTGTGTGGGAACAGGATGAGTAATGTAGGAACAGGATGAGTAATGTGAGTAATGAGGATGAGTGCGCTCAATGACCGCAGACACTGCGTGAGAGCTCTGCTGAGGGGGAGGAACGGTGGTGGGTGGCGCAACGAAGGGCGCGGCCTGAGGATGAAGATGGCCCTGCTTGGAGTAAGAAACGAGCAGAGTCTCCTTGAGCTTCGGTTTTTTGCGCGAAGAGCTCTGGGCGAGTTCGGGAGCCCCTGCGTCACCGAGTTTGTGCTTCCCCGCGGAAGAGGAGCGTGAGCGGTTGACGTGGAGGTTAATGAGATATGCGCACTCGTGCCATCAGAAGCCCACAGGTCTTGACTAAGGAACATGTTTGAAGCAAGCTCTGCGCAGACGCACTGCGGTGAGAGAGGGAGGTAGAGGGGTAGAGGAATGCTTACTGCTAAACAACGTGGGCCTGTTCACGGCGTAGTCAGGATCGGTCTGCAAAGAAATTGAATAAGAAAGGGGTTAGAAAATGAGAGAGAGAGACTTACTGAGCCTGTGGATTCGGCGAGGGAGACGAGAGGAATTGAGCGCGAGGCTGCACGCTCGTGCTCATCCCACTTACCCAACACCTCGGCCCGCAACTCGTTGCCGAAGGGCGGAGGGTTCTCTGTGTCCACGTGAGGGTGGAGCTGGCCGCCTGCTGCGTGGCCTGGGCCGAGAAGCCACAATCCGACGGGAGTGCGGGTCTGTGTGTCGGGGTAGATAAAAGTGAAGGCATCGAGCATCTTGTCGCGCGAGATGCAGAACCCCAGGTGGGCGGGGAGTTGTTCGGCGACAAAGACAGAGAGGTTCGTCAACTCATGCATCATGTATTGCGCCAGCGACTGGGCCTGCATAATGGAGATGCCATCATGTGCGTACGTTGTGTGCTCCGCTCGTACAACTGCGCCTGGGGTCCCGACGCTGGAGGAGGCTTTAGAATTTAGATGACATGGGGGGAAGGGGCGCACCACATATTCCAGAACTCACTGGGGATCTCCAGCAGCTTCTTGCCCGTCAGTGCCGCAAGCGCCGACGACCCCTGCCTGCTGACAACAAGACTCGACATGTACATAATGCTGAGGAGACGGACATTGTCGCCACGGCTGAGCTGGACGGCTTCGGAGTCGAAGGTTGGCTGAGTTCCCCGTGGCTGCAGACCCTGCACATGTAGAAGCTCGTGAAGGGGGTGGCTTGCAGGTGACTCCCAGGCACACGAGGATCATAAGCCCAGGGTGGATGTGCCTGCTCTCGAAATGGGAGAGCGAAAGCAGGCAGCTGAGGTCGCGCACGTTGGCGTGGACAACGCCAAAACCGCTGAGGACCTTAACTGTTTGAAGTAAACGGCTGGGAGAACGCACTTTCCTGGCGAGCGACGGGGGCCGCCAAGTTGGATTGCTGGTTGGTGAAACCAGGGTTGTCGGGGTGGCCTGTGGGTGGCGCGTTCATGAGATCTGTGTACTGGGTGTACAGAGCGCCGAGGCCCGGGGGACCGAATTGCATGTCCATGGTGGCGACTTCTGCTGTGAACTGAGATCGATAGGCATCAGCAAAATTGCACGGTATGAAAAGGCAGTGAATAGCACACTGTCTGGTATTTTTTGCAGCGAGCAAGCCCTTTGTCAATCTCGTCAACGTAACATTTGTTGCCAGCGGTGGGTGCATGGAAACCACCCTTGGGGTTCTCCACGCTGATGGAGAGGGGGATGGCACGCTCTGTGCCATCAATGGGAACAGAGTGCATGTTCCGCTCGAGAGCCGTGGAACCGGTGCAGAACTTCCAGCTGTCGTCCTCACACGTGGTGGATTTGAACATTGTCCTCACACATGGTGGGTTTGGACATCGTGGTGACTTGCGGATCACCGACGAGGTCGTCCTGCAGGTCACGCGCGCGATTGGACATGTTGTTGCTGAGGTCGCCACTGGGAGAGGGTTATGGTAAGCGACGGAAAAGGGCGCAGGACTGTTGACTCACATCTCGAAGCCCCAAGTGGCACAGATGTCTTTCTCGGGGTCTGAATCCTTGGCAGAGGAGTCATGCAGAAAGAGCGTGTCGTGGATGTCGAGGAGGAGACTTTCCAGGTCGTAGGCAAACATCGCTGAAAATAAGTTTAGGACCGAGAAGCGGCAACAGAACGGAGAGACGCACTCTTGGAGGCTCCATGGGATGTGACCATCTTCTGCCCTTGGCACGAGATGTTGGCCTAAAAGCCAGCGTACAAGATGTCACACATGACCCCCTTATCAGAGAAGTCCAGCAGCTGGACGTAGGTGACCCCATTCCTGTGCTTTGCGTGGGGGTGAGAGGGTGCCACGTAAATGTGGGGGAGCTTGGGGTTGCAGTTGACAACCCGGAGCTCCTCAGCGAAAAGGTCAGGATGCTGGAAAAGGGAATCAGTACTAGGGAGGGCATGGAAAGAGCGGACACTTACCTCGTGATGGCGGGCGGGATCAGTGAAGTGGGGTCGGGGAACAGCGGTGGGCTTGTTTGACTTGGTCCTGCGCTTGCTGGTGGGCGAGGTTTGAGGCGGCTGCGGAACGATGAGGAGAAGCAATGTGGGGGCCATTGCTACGTACCTGGGAAGCCGTGCTTCGCTTCGAGTTGCGGGCAGGTGAAGCCCGAGACATGGCGAGAGTAGACAAGAGAGTGGGCTAAAGGAGTCAGGAGTAAGTGCGGAGTGCGGAAAATGGGCTGCCATCCGCTGCAATCACATGTGAGCGGCAGAACAATGAAGACCAGCAGACTTACTGAGACCGGCCCCACAGTGTTTTGGCCACAAACCTCCATGAACAGCACAAAGATCTTGAAAGACGTGGGCGCAGCTGCCAGCCAATACAAGTAAGCTGTCTTGTATCTGTGCAAAAGGAAATTAATGTTAGACCGACTGATCAGCAGCTCCTCAGCTATGAGGAGCGGTGAAAGCTGAGTGAGCAGCTTACTGAGCATTAGTCATCCTCATTACTCACATTACTCATCCTGTTCCCACACACCTACAATACATATATAAGTAGGCTAGTGTAGTCCTGGAGTCCTCAGTTCTCACTGTTGACTTCAGGTTAGTACTTACTTCCTTTTCCTTGCCAATGCACAAGAGTTCTCACTGTTGACTTCAGACCTCTGTGCTGCCTGTTCTAACAGGTTATGGGCCCCGGGCTTATCATCTAAGTCTATCATCTGGGATACTCATCCTCTGCATCTCTGCTTCGCATTTTTGCATCCTTGTCTTGCCCTGGTTGTGTGTGTGTTCCTCTTTGTATATAGGAGCACCAACTGTTGGGACAAACCCTCTTTGAGAGGTAGTCTTTAATTCCACCAGGAAACATCCAGGTAGTCAACCCTGTGATTCTGGGGATAGGGCCTAAGTGCCTTACAACTGGGTGTTCATTAGCATTAGTCTTTGCACCTATCCACCTACCTATCTTTTCTTACCTACATCTTCTTCACACACACTGCTAGAGGCGATGGCAGACTCGGATCACCCAGCGATCCCTATGCTCTCCAAGGAGACATCCTATTCAGAGTGGAAAAGCGATGCCAAAGCCTACTTGCGTCGCAAGGAGGTGTTCCACTGCTGTCTTGATGCAAACAAAGATGCATCAGCCAAAGAGAAGTGTGCTGGCATCCTGTGGGGCATGTTGTCCAAGGATGTCCAGCCCCTTGTCATGCAGCATGAGGACAATCCTAAAGAACTTTGGGAGTTCTTGGAGCGCACCTTTGCTCCTAGAAAGGCTGGAGCTCGCTTCAATGCCTACAAGACACTCACCTCCATTCATCTGAGGGAGGAGGAGTCGCTCTTGGCTCTCACTGGGCGCGTCTCAGCTGCTATGCGTCTTCTGAAAGAGTCTAGACCTAAAGACTTCTCTATTGAGGACGCTGATGAGGAACTGCAATCAGTGGTTCTTCTCATGGCCCTTCCTGATGACGGACAGTATGCTGTCCTCAAAGCACCATTTGAGCAGTCTCCAGACGATCTCAAGGTGTCAGTCATTGAGCAGGCCTATGCCAACCACCAGGCATTTAGGACTGCTCACCAGGAAGGAGACACCAGTCTGATCAGTCCTCTATCTGGTCTGGCCATGGCTGCAATCACACCTGCTCCCTCTGTGTCGCCCTCATCCTCTGCTGCCATTGCAGCTGCACCCCCAAAGCAACCAGTTATCTGTGCTGGATGTGGCAAACCCCACCACACTCTTTTCCAATGCTACCAGTTTTTGGAGCTCCTTGGAAAGAAGCCTAAAAAGGGTGCAGCAGCAACGTCCCTTCAAGGCTTATGCTGAGAATCACTTTGGGCGCAAAATCAAGCAACTGCAGGACGACGAAGGTGGGGAGTACATGTCCAATGAGTTCAAGAACTACTTGCTCTCTGAAGGCATTGTGCGCCGTCATTCAACAAGGAACAGACCTCAGCAGAATGGAACTGCAAAACGTGCTAATCGCACTGTTGATGAGCACACAACGGCTATGCTGCATGAAGCCAACTTGCCTCCGTCTTTTAAAGCGCTTGCAGTTGCTGCTTATGTGCATGTGGCAAACATGCATCCATCGTCTCATATTCCGGAGAATACCACTCCTCATGAGCTTTGGTTTAAGCAAAAGCCAGACGTGTCACACCTTCGTGTGTGGGGCTGCCTTGCCTATGTGCATGTGCAAAAAGACAAGAGAGATGCTTCTGGGATACATTTCCAGAAGTGTATCTTTGTGGGATATCCCACAGAGTACAAAGGATGGTTGTTCTACAATCCAGTAACCAGAAAGATGGTCACATCAGAGCGCGCTGTCTTTGACGAGCGCTACTTCCCTGGGAACAGCCCCACCATGATGAGGCAATGTCCTAGGACTCCTCCGTCGTCCTTCGTTGATCTGCCTCCGTCTAAGCCACAGGTTGTGCGCGATGACGGGGGAGATGAGGACGATGAATCTAGTGTTCATCGAGCACCCCCTGCACCAACTCCTACTTCAACCAACCCAGATACACCTAATCCCTCTCCACCATCTACTCGCCCTCCTTCTCCTAGTCCACCTCTTGAAGAGCCTCCTCAGCAGCCACCATCTCCTCTAGGGGTTGCTGCACGTCGCCGCTTCCATGGTCAAACTACAGAACACCGTCGTCCACAGGCATTCTGGGAAGCCCACAGAAACCCTCCTGCTGCTGTTCCCTCCGATTCAGAGGACAGCGACGATGAGTTGCTCCTGAAACCAGGCAGTGTGCTCGTTGTGGCACATCATGGAGATCCAGCTAGTGAAGCACTTCAAATGGCCAATATTGCTTCTGTGCAGTCAGCTCACTCTGCTGTCCAGTCAGGCAATCCTCGGTCTTATCATGAAGCACTACGGCGAGCAGATGCTCATCTTTGGGAAGAAGCAGCAGTCTCAGAGATAAACTCTCTTCTGGAGAACTGCACATGGGATGTTGTTGATGCACCACCTGGTGTGAAGCCCATTCGTTCTCAATGGGTCTTCATCATCAAGCACAAGTCAGATGGCTCTGTTGAGCGCTACAAGGCCCGCCTCGTTGCAGATGGTCGTGGCCAGCGTCATGGCATTGACTACAACGAGATATTCTCTCCTACATTCAAGGCTGCAACACTTCGCATTATCCTTGCTCTTGCTGCTCAGCAGGATCTCAAACTTCGTTCCATCGACTTCTCATCGGCGTACCTGAATGGAGATCTGGAGGAGGATGTCTATATGACTCAACCCGAAGGATTTCCTCAGGGAGACCGTGGCCAGCTCCTTAAACTGCGCAAGTCCATCTATGGACTGAAGCAGGCTGGTCGGCAGTGGAACAAGAAGCTGAACGCGAAGCTCCTCTCTATGGGTTTCCGTTGTCTCCAGTCTGATCGCTCGTGCTACATCTACTCCAACGGCACTGTGCGCATCATCCTTCCCATCTACGTTGATGACGGCATGATCTCTGCAAAGGATGATGCTGAAATCGATGAGGTGATTGCTCAACTTGGGTCTTCATTCAAAGTCAAGGATCTTGGTCCCACAGAGTGGCTGTTGGGTATCAAGATTGAGCGGAATCTAGAGACAGGAGACATCCATCTTTCGCAGCGCCAGTATGCTGTGAACATGCTTGAGCAGTATGGGATGGCTGATTGCAAGCCTGTTTCCACTCCAATGCTTCCTGGTCTTGTCTTGACCAAGGACATGGGAGCCAAGACAGAGGAGGAAGCCAAAAAGTATGGCAGCATCTACCTGTCTGCTGTCGGCTCTCTGATGTATCTGGCCACCCAAACACGGCCAGACATTGCATTTACAGTTGGAGTGCTTGCACGCTTCAACAGCAATCCTGGGGAAGCCCACTGGAATGCGGTTAAGCATCTCTTCCGCTACATCCAGGGCACTCTTGACTACTGCATCACCTACTCCAAATCCTCGTCCCCATCCTCATCACATCCCTTTGCTGCCTACAGTGATTCCGATCATGGAGGCTGCAAAGACTCTGGGAAAAGCACTGGAGCTTACTTGGTGATGATGAATGGTGGTCCAGTGAGTTGGAGGAGCAAACTGCAGACCACAGTCTCTCTCTCTACCACTGAGGCCGAATACATTGCTGGTGTGGATGCTGGAAAGGAAATCAAGTGGATACGCAATCTCCTACTTGAGTTGGGGTATGGAGTGTCTGGTGCCTCTCCACTCCTTCTAGACAACCAGTCTGCAATCTCAGTGTCTAAAAACCCTGAGCATCATGGTCGCATGAAGCACCTTGACTTGGCTCATTTCTGGCTCAGAGATGAAGTTGGGAAGGGTTCTATTGCAGTTGATTATGTGCCCACTACAGAGCAACTTGCAGACATTCTGACCAAGGCTCTACCTCGTCCCACTGTGGAGAATTTACGCTCCAAGATGGGATGACGGGGGAGATAGGCGAGACTTGTCTCGTCCCGGGGGAGTGTTGGAGTCTGTGACTGGACTGTGACATTCTCGCATTCCTGCTTACCTATTTGATCCGGTTTGATCCTTACTTATGTAGTTGTACTTACTAATGCTGACTGAGCAGCTGACTGATCAGCTGACTGAGCAGCTGAGTGAGCAGCTTACTGAGCATTACTCATCCTCATTACTCACATTACTCATCCTGTTCCCACACACCTACAATACATATATAAGTAGGCTAGTGTAGTCCTGGAGTCCTCAGTTCTCACTGTTGACTTCAGGTTAGTACTTACTTCCTTTTCCTTGCCAATGCACAAGAGTTCTCACTGTTGACTTCAGACCTCTGTGCTGCCTGTTCTAACATTTGGGTGGCCAGATACATCAGAGAGCCAACAGCAGACAGGTAGATGCTGCCATACTTTTTGGCTTCCTCCTCTGTCTTGGCCCCCATCTCCTTGGTTAAGACAAGACCAGGAAGCATTGGAGTGGAAACAGGCTTGCAATCAGCCATCCCATACTGCTCAAGCATGTTCACAGCATACTGGCGCTGCGAAAGATGGATGTCTCCTGTCTCTAGATCTCGCTCAATCTTGATACCCAGCAGCCACTCTGTGGGACCAAGATCCTTGACTTTGAATGAAGAGCCAAGTTGAGCAATCACCTCGTCAATTTCAGCATCATTCTTTGCAGAGATCATGCCGTCATCAACGTAGATGGGAAGGATGATGCGCACAGTGCCGTTGGAGTAGATGTAGCACGAGCGATCAGACTGGAGACAACTGAAGCCCATAGAGAGGAGCTTCGCGTTCAGCTTCTTGTTCCACTGCCGACCAGCCTGCTTCAGTCCATAGATGGACTTGCGCAGTTTAAGGAGCTGGCCACGGTCTCCCTGAGGAAATCCTTCGGGTTGAGTCATATAGACATCCTCCTCCAGATCTCCATTCAGGTACGCCGATGAGAAGTCAATGGAACGAAGCTTGAGATCCTGCTGAGCAGCAAGAGCAAGGATAATGCGAAGTGTTGCAGCCTTGAATGTAGGAGAGAATATCTCGTTGTAGTCAATGCCATGACGCTGGCCACGACCATCTGCAACGAGGCGGGCCTTGTAGCGCTCAACAGAGCCATCTGACTTGTGCTTGATGATGAAGACCCATTGAGAACGAATGGGCTTCACACCAGGTGGTGCATCAACAACATCCCATGTGCAGTTCTCCAGAAGAGAGTTTATCTCTGAGACTGCTGCTTCTTCCCAAAGATGAGCATCTGCTCGCCGTAGTGCTTCATGATAAGACCGAGGATTGCCTGACTGGACAGCAGAGTGAGCTGACTGCACAGAAGCAATATTGGCCATTTGAAGTGCTTCACTAGCTGGATCTCCATGATGTGCCACAACGAGCACACTGCCTGGTTTCAGGAGCAACTCATCGTCGCTGTCCTCTGAATCGGAGGGAACAGCAGCAGGAGGGTTTCTGTGGGCTTCCCAGAATGCCTGTGGACGACGGTGTTCTGTAGTTTGACCATGGAAGCGGCGACGTGCAGCAACCCCTAGAGGAGATGGTGGCTGCTGAGGAGGCTCTTCAAGAGGTGGACTAGGAGAAGGAGGGCGAGTAGATGGTGGAGAGGGATTAGGTGTATCTGGGTTGGTTGAAGTAGGAGTTGGTGCAGGGGGTGCTCGATGAACACTAGATTCATCATCCTCATCTCCCTCGTCATCGCGCACAACCTGTGGCTTAGACGGAGGCAGATCAACGAAGGACGACGTAGGACTGCGAGGACATTGCCTCATTAGGGTGGGGCTGTTCCCAGGGAAGCAGCGCTCGTCAAAGACAGCACGCTCGAATGTAACCATCTTTCTGGTTAATGGGTTGTAGAACAACGACCCCTTGTACTCTGTGGGATATCCCACAAAAACGCACTTCTGGAAATGTATCCCAGAAGCATCTCTCTTGTCTTTTGCACATGCACATAGGCAAGGCAGTCCCACACACGGAGGTGTGACACGTCTGGCTTTTGCTTAAACCAAAGCTCATGAGGAGTGGTATTCTCCGGAATATGAGACGATGGATGCATGTTTGCCACATGAACATAAGCAGCAACTGCAAGCGCTTTAAAAGACGGAGGCAAGTTGGCTTCATGCAGCATAGCCGTTGTGTGCTCATCAACAGTGCGATTAGCACGTTCTGCAGTTCCATTCTGCTGGGGTCTGTTCCTTGTTGAATGACGGCGCACAATGCCTTCAGAGAGCAAGTAGTTCTTGAACTCATTGGACATGTACTCCCCACCTTCGTCGTCCTGCAGTTGCTTGATTTTGCGCCCAAAGTGATTCTCAGCATAAGCCTTGAATGCTTTGAAGGCAGCAAATGTGCCACTCTTGCGTTTCATGTGGTAGGCCACTTTGAAACTGGTGTGATCATCAACAAAGAGAACACGATGCCTCCAACCCTCTCGGGTGAAGACCTTATATTCCTTCAGATCAGAGTGTATCAAGTCAAGGGGAGCTGCAGAACGATGTCCAGTGGAAGGAAACGGTCCCGCATTCAGCTTGCCTGCAAGGCATGGCTCACAAATTGGATCTGGCTTCTGGTTTGAAGTAAGCTTCACCCCAGTGACCAGCTGCTTGCTCAAGATCTTCTGGGTGTCTGAATGATGCCCTAGCCGACGATGCAGCAGATCCAGATCGAGAGGCAAGGTTCCAACGGCAAGAGCTGAATCAGAAGAGGGAACAACAACCTCTCTCACAAATGCCTGGTTCCTCTCATCAATCTCTGCCTCAAACAACAAAGCCCCATCTCGACTGAAAGAGATCATAGATCCCTCCATGAGAATAGAGTAACGGTGGATTCGAGACAGATATGTGGTAGAGATGAGGTTATGAGACAACATTGGAACATATAGGACATTTGAAAGAACAATAGGTCGGCTCTCACGTCCATTCACAAGTGGCCTCAGCATTATATCTCCCACCAACTCGGAGTAAACAACAACTCCATTTGCAAGTTGAATGGGAACTTTATGTGGACGAGCATTCAACATAAACTCAAAGCAAAAAGTCATATGTGAAGTAGCTCCAGAATCCGGTTTCCATTCTCTGTTTGCAACAAGTGAAGTTGAGTGGGATACAATGCTTGCATTGGAGGCCACATGCATGAAAGACGCTGCAGCTGCACGCTTTTTGGGGTTTCTCTTTGCAACAAGCTCCAGGAACTGGGCACACTGCAAAAGAGTATGATTGGCCCCACACAGTGCACATGAAAATGCAGGTGTTTGCAGTGCAGCTGCTGGAGCAGCAGAGGATGAGGGCGACTGAGAGAGACGAGATGCAGGTTGTCCCATAGCTATGCACCTAGGAGTGTGTGTGCAGAAGATGTAGGTAAAAATGGATATGTAGGTTGGTAGGTGCAAAGACTAATGCTAATGAACACCCAGTTGTAAGGCACTTAGGCCCTATCCCCAGAATCACAGGGTTGACTACCTGGATGTTTCCTGGTGGAATTAAAGACTACCTCTCAAAGAGGGTTTGTCCCAACAGTTGGTGCTCCTATATACAAAGAGGAACACACACACAACCAGGGCAAGACAGGGATGCAAAAATGCGAGGCAGGAATGCAGAGGATGAGTATCCCAGATGATAGACTTAGATGATAAGCCCGGGGCCCATAACCTGTTAAAGCATAAAAGATTGGCTGAAGCCGGGATCGAACCGGCGACCTCAGAATTACTATCTGACGCTCTAACCAACTGAGCTATTCTGCCGATAGTGTGAAGGGAACTCCCAGAAGGATCTTCAACAGAATGGTGGTCCAGTGAGTTGGAGGAGCAAACTGCAGACCACAGTCTCTCTCTCTATCACTGAGGCCAAATACATTGCTGGTGTGGATGCTGGAAAGGAAATCAAGTGGATACGCAATCTCCTACTTGAGTTGGGGTGTGGAGTCTGGTGCCTCTCCCCTCCTTCTAGACAACCAGTCTGCAATCTCAGTGTCTAAAAACCCTGAGCATCATGGTCGCATGAAGTATCTTGACTTGGCTCATTTCTGGCTTAGAGATGAAGTTGGGAAGGGCTCTATTGCAGTTGATTATGTGCCCACTAGAGAGCAACTTGCAGACATTCTGACCAAGGCTCTGCCTCGTCCCACTGTGGAGAATTTGCGCTCCAAAATGGGATTATGGAGATAGGTGAGACTGGTCTTGTCCCGGGGGAGTGTTGGAGTCTGTGATTGGACTGTGACATTCTTGTATTCCTGCTTACCTATTGATCCGGTTTTGATCCCTGCTTATGTAGTTGTACTTACTAATGCTGACTGCGCAGCTGACTGAGCAGCTTACTGAGCATTACTTATCTTTATTACACATCCTGTTCCCACACATATATAAGTAGGCTAGTGTAGTCCTGGAGTCTTCAGTTCTCACTGTTAACTTCAGGTTGGTACTTACTTCCTTTTCCCTTACAATGCACAAGAGTTCTCACTGTTAACTTCAGACCTCTGTTCCGCCTGTTCTAATACCCATGCCGTTATCTGCTTTATAGCTGTAAAGCTCTACTACCATCTAAAAACCTGTGTTGCAACTCTTGACTTGTCAAGGAGCATGTATCATACTGTTGAGTTGAAGACATTCCTTTGAAAGAAGCCTTCACGCACAAACCCAATATTTGGAATATCAGACTAGCTTCCTTAGACCTATACTACAACCCTAGGTCTATAAACACCCGTCTTTCTTGTCAGGTCACCCTAAGGGGCATACAAGGAGTGTTTAGTGTTTAGGATTTGATTGTTCAAGTGTTCGAGTTGTGTTAGTCTCTCTTGTAGAGTCTGGTTCAGTCTCACTTGGTTGACAGTTGGATTTTGTTCAGATTTCACTTGCAGCTTTAGACCCCGAGCAACTGTTTCATCGTTGATGGTCTACCCCCTGTTGAAACATAGACTGTTGAACTGTTGTTCTGAGACATCTGCCAAACACCTGTCTCAGCCATCCTGAATGCTCAAATTCTGGCTGGGGCTTGGCAAAGAAGGTTCTGCTAGAAGCAGAGCAGGAGCAATACCAGTCAAAGAATGTGAACAGGCATGCCCACCATCCTGTAACCTATAGCCCATTGCCCCTGCTGGCATTGGGCCAGTCCACCAAGGGAGGTCCATCTGCCAGTCGTAAGATAAAGCCAAAGTTTTGGGATCCAAGACTCCCTGCAACATCCAGCCAGACTTCCTCTTGTACGAGGACACTGTTGTGGTGCAAAAAAAAGGCCAGGGTTGTCCCAAATGTGCTGGAAAAGCAAAAGACGCATTGGATCAGTGTGTGCACACCATTTCTCGGAAGCGGTGCTCTACCGCCAAGCTCAACATGATGTGGAATGCACTGTTGACTTGTGCAGACCCCAGCAACGTCTATAGAACCCCCGCAGGAGTGAGTGGCATTTCTGATTCGTAATGCTCACCATTGATCCCGCCTCCTTCAGTCCACTCCTGACCCCAAGGTTCTGAATCCTAACACTTTAGAGTTCTTTGAACTGGCCCCACGCAAAACCATTTGGGATACATGCGGGAAAGATGTTACTCTCGTCGAGGAGGAGGAGACATTGAATCTGGTGCGAGGGTCTGTCTATCTTTGTCCAATGTAGCCTGACTGATCCTCTTTAGGTCGGGGGTGCCGGGTTCTGGCCTTTCGACAACGAAACCTTGGATGCTCTCCAGGAGGGGCATGAGCTTGTTGCAAAGTAGGGTGCGACACAGGTAGATACCGTGGGAACGTGATTGGTTACCATACCCGTGACCCGTGACACTGTCCCCATGACACCGTGGTTTTAACTGCTGGTGAAATTCGAAAAAACAGCATTTTAGCTTGTTCGAATGCAGCTACAGCAGTTTTCGCTTTCGCAGGTTTAATCAAACTGTATACCGTACCCGCACTCATGACACCCGTACCCGTGACACGGCAGTACTCCTTCTACTGCTGGGAGTACGCTGCCCCACTGCACAAGGACGACGACAATACATGGTCCCTCTGCTGTCAGCTTTGGAAGGATGGCTGCCAGGACAATGAATACAAATTTGCATATGTAGAGTGGGGGGTCTATATCCAAACCCAAGCCAATTGTCTGTGGTAGGCATGGAGCACTACCCCTTCTGGGCTGCTTGCTAATTTCTTCCCTTCCCATTTCCAGGTTCTTCAACCCAAAACATCTCCACATCACCATCCTCCCATGGCAATCCTCGGTCGACACAGTCGTCTCCTATGGGACTCTTGCCACAGTGAGGTGGAAAGATCTTGCAAAGGCAATACTGTACAAGGAGGTGAGGCGGGGCTACAACGTGTGCACAGCCTTTTGGAACATATACTCCTGCGCTTAGAGACTGTACATACCTGTGCCACATTTTACTGAAGTCCCTTTGCAAGAGATCTTGTCCCCAATATATCTGAGTCCCATATGTATATATGATAAAGCATAAAAGATTGGCTGAAGCCGGGATCGAACCGGCGAACTCAGAATTACTATCTGACGCTCTAACCAACTGATAGTGTGAAGGGAACTCCCAGAAGGACCTTCAACAATATATCTACGTCATCCTCCAAAAAACAAAATTGAAATGTCCGTGGGATTTTATCTGAGCCTTGCTTCCCACTATCCCACTGCTTGATGAATGCATAAGCATAATGTGAACGTAGCCCCCCGTTTTTTAACTTTAACAACTTGTTCTCTGGAGCTGTTAGATATTTCCCATTGTTTGGTATCGCCAGCATCAAATGCAACGCGTAAACAACACATTTGTTTGGTTTGTTGATGGCCTCCGGCATATATAAGGCTGGGTGCATGGCTCTGTTTATTTGCCCCTTCCTGACCAGCACCTGCTACAAGGGTCTTGGTCCACCAGTCGGCATTCCTGCTCCTCCTTGTTCCCTGCTGCCTGGCACCTCCCCACTGTGTCATGGCACTGTCTTCAACTTCATATCCCCGTCTTCTCCGCCGCATCACCTTCTGGTGGGTGGCTTCTCTTGTTCCCCATGTCTTGGTGTTCACCACTTTTGTTCACAGCGTCCTTCCTCAAACCTCTCCAAGCGCTCATTTGGTGTGTCCTTTACTTGTCCTTTCCATTTGCCTGCCCATTTATTGCAGGTTGCCAGCCTCATCCCCAATGCATCAGGGAGACCTCCCGTGTTCTCCAACATGTCCCCACCCCCGCTCGGACTCTGTCCGTGCTACCCAAATCATCCTTCAACCAGCGGTCGATGTTGGACGAGGCATCAGCTCTATAAGGCAAGTGGTCTGTGCGCGATATTGGGTCACGTTTGAACGTTGATCCAAACAGTGCCATTCTTTTCTTGATTCCTGCCCCCATTTTCATCTGTCGTCTGCCCTCTGCCCTCTTCTCAAAACCCGACCCAGTGCCTCATCGGTGCCAGATCCTTTTGCATACACGAGGCCTCACCAGCGCATGCCGAGCCCTCGCAGGTTTGGGGTTAGACCGAGCCTAGTTGCCCCTCCTCTCAACCTCACCCTACTTTTTTTCCGTTGGTTTAACACACAATGTTTTGACACCACGTAGCTAAGGCCCTCACTGGCACAGCGTTAGAGTGAGTTCCCTCTTGTCTCGCCCCCTCCCCCTTTACCTTACTAAGGCCCATTCCTTTCTTCCCCCTCAACCCCTTCATCCCACCCCTCCACCCATATGAGAGCCATCTCTTGTTACTGTGGCTTTCCTCTGCCATCTTCGCCTGTGGATATTGGTGCTATTGGGTTGGGCTACCTACCACTTGACTTCATTTCTCTTTGTCCTAGGTCACTTTCCTCCCAACTAATGTCCATTTTCCTCTGGTATGTCGTTACTTCCCTCAACCTTCTTCCTTGCCTAACTTGTCTATCGCAGGATCACTATCTCCCCCTGTTATTGTCCTTCATGCGGTATGTTGCTACCCCCATTATCATTTGTCTTTCACTAACTTCTCTATCATAGAATGTTATCTCTGCTGCTATCTGCCTTCCCTCCGGTATGTCATTAATGTCGCCCGCCTTCTTCCTTGATTAACTTGTCTATTGCAGGATCACTCCTGTTACTGCCCTCCAGACGGTATGTTGCTATGCCCCATTCTCATTTATCTTGGGCTAACTTCTCTAGTATAGGATGTGATCCCTGCTATTATCCTCCTTCCCTCTAGTATGTCATTAATGTCACCGACCTTCCTTGACTAACCAGTTGGTGGCTTCTAGCACAGTATGTTAGAGAACAAGCGGCCGGCAAGGAGCCTGCTCGAGAGGACGACTAAGAGGGGAGTGTCTAGCTCGAGTTTATGAAGGTAAAACCGTTGTATTCGAGGTTTTTCTCGATAGAGAAGAACCCTATCGAGAGACTACTTATATACAAGATGGCCGGGCCATATGTGTAAGCTATGATGAGTAATCAGATGCCTACCCGAGGTCGTGTGAACGAGCCGAGGTGCCAATGCTACTAAGAAGCCTATATACATGTGGTCTGTCGATCATGGGTCATGGTACAATAATATTCATATATGTAAGGGTCCGAGACAATCGTGAGAGGGAATAGGTACCTAAGCGCCAATGACTAATTCCTACTTCAACACAGTAGTTAGTATCTTTGAATGAGACAAAGAAAGCCTCTTGTTGAAACTATGAGGATGAAAGCACGTTAGAATGAATAAAATCTAGGGCAGAGAAGGGTTATTGAATTTGAGCTGACGATCCTGCAGCCTCCTAATGAATTACCTCGACATGTATGCACAACACTGCAGCAAAGATGCAAGTAAGTGCTATGTTGGAGCTGCAGTGGTGCATCATTAACTCAAGCAGTAGATGACACAATGAAGAACAGGAAGACAAGTCCACCGAGGCCACAGGCAGCTGACCATGCTGATTTTCTGTTGGATGATATTTTTGCAGAGTATGAAGCGTTGGAGGACCGACACCAAGGTAAGGGCCTCATTTGATTGAAGAGTGTACAGCAGTTATCTACCTAGCTAACCTTCCAGCAGCCTCATCCCTCTTTCCTGGAAGAAGAGGAGAATCTGCATCGCCTGAAACATCGACGTCTTGAGAATCAGCATTCGGCTGTGACCCAGTTTTTGGATCTGGAGGTGACTGAAGACCGTGACGAGTCGGATCCTGATGAAGAGGGCAGTATAGATGAAGAGTGAGCACACCTTCCCTATCGCCTTGGGATGAAAAGCTTAGATTGCCCAGCATTCATCAACGACGATGGCCTGTCCCACCATTTGGAAGGAGAAGAGTCGACTGATCTCAAGAATCCCGCCCTGGAATTTATGGATAAGGCAGAGGAGTTGGCAGCAATCACTAAAACCATGCAGATGTGTTCACAGGCCTGTTAAAACCCAAGGATATCAGCTTGGGGAGACAAGAACACCAATTCTGGTCAGAATGTGCCAGAAGCTCTGCAGTCGCTGGAGCAGCACCTTACAGAGCAGGCCCCACAGCTTGCCCCTCCACGTATCTGCCATGGACCAAGGGGAGCCCTGACTCTGGTGAATGCAGCACCCATCCTCCCTAGGATGTGGGGTGGCCTGAGACAATCGCTGAAGCAAGGGCCAAAGAAGGGCAGTCTAGTGTTCACCGATTCTGACAGTACCTTCTTAATGGTAGCAGACGTGAAAATGGAGGGAGACAATGATGACACAAAGAGCAGTAACACTAAGAGTGCCAGGAAAGATGCGAAGTCGATGGGGAAGTGGCTGTGCGAGATCATCAGGATTTGACTTGCGAAGAATTGCCCCCTCTCAAAGGCTCTGCTTCCTGAAAATACACCCTCGGCAGAAGAGATTGCGCTCTTCGACGAACAAGACCATCTGTTGCTCCGCCATAGACCTGTAATGTCTGGCCCTGGATTGGCACTGGCGGAGGGATCACAGGTGGTTGTGAAACCTCTGGATGGGGAACTGTTGGTGTTCGGTGACAGTGGGTACATTACTGAGATCCACAGGGTGACAGTGACCGTGCACCGCTCATATTGCGGGAAACACATAATCCAGCTCCAGCGGGAGTTCTTCACCCAGCTAACTGGCAATGCCAGCGATGATAATATCCAGATCAACATTGAATCGCTCAGGAGGCACATTCTTGACATTTCCTGCACCCTTCAGCTGGGTGATTGCATGGAAGTTGTTTCGCCGATGTCGGAATGGATGGGCAAGCAAGCACAGGTGATGCAGATAGAGCTGCACCCAGGCTTGGCCTTCGTAGATTTGGTTGAGGCAGAGAGTGCGTCTACATTCCAAGTTGACATGGCGGACCTCAAACGGGTTTTCGCAATCAGAGATCTTGTGAAGGCAGTAAGTGGTATGTGGAAGGGAAGGCATGGGGTGATCGTGAGACTTCTCAACGGAGGGGGGGTTAAGATATGCTGGGTACGAGCTCCGCTCAAACAGTGCTGATGCCCACTTATATTTATTCTATCAACAGTTCGGCCAATATTATCCTTAGGGGGATCGACATCACAAAGTGGGATCAACAATGGACTTGCAGACTGTAGGTTCTGCTTTGAGCTACATCTTGCTGTGCTGAATTTCTTTTGGCAGACCCAGTCCAGCGTGCTTGCAGCCCATTTGGAGTTTGCCCTTGAGGAAAGTGGACCAGGAGCAGAAGGTGGCGATGTCACGAACCTAGTCCTCCATGGCGAACAAGATATTATATGGAAGCAAATGCTTACTGGGCGTGGATGTGACACGAGGTTATGATTGTGGGCAAGCACAATCAGGAAGGCATTGGGGCATGGTGGTCAGCAACCACGAAAAATTGGGTGCCGACCAATCACAGCAGAGGTGGGTGACCATCTGAGAGGAAGCATCTAATTACCAATACAACATCGGGATCAAACATGTGGTGCACCACCAGTACATCTTTCTCCGCTGCCATTGGAGGGGCTGTTGCAGCTCACTCAAACCTCTGGTGCAAAACTCGCAAGATCAAGTGGAGGAAAAGGAGGCAATGGCCAGATTGAAACAAATCATGAAGCTGTAGTGGGCAGAAAAGGAGCTACAGCAGCGGAGAAGATAACATGGGGGACGGAAGCCAGACACTGATCCAGCACAAGTTTGATCCAGAGTGGATAGCGGAGACCCCGGGACCGTTGCAGCTTACATTGGCCCAGCACGATCCCCTACAATCATGCCTCTACCTGCTCCTCCAGCAATTGGTGGACACTGGCTGGGTCTCAATTGGATGTGGTGAGGGCAGATGCTGCAGCGCTTAATATTTGACGGGCTGTAGATATGAGCCAAGTAACAAATATGAATGACGCCAATGGTGGGAGGGGACAATTACAAGGATGGATTCAGGATGTCGAATTTAATTGCGGCGGCACGACTACAGTAACTGACCAGTGGGTATCACAGAAAGCTCCATTTGATTTACTTTTAGGAAGACCTTGGTAACATGAGAATTTAGTTAGTATAGATGAGCGGGTGGAAGGAACTTACTTGATTTTTAAAGACTGAATGACTCAATGACCTCGCTATGAGTTATTAGCGGTACCGTATGAAGGACCTACAATGGATTTTCGTGCAGGAGATACAATGCATTATCAGTCATTTGCAATCATGACTTCAAGAGACTCACATCGAAAATCGAGAAGGTCTCTAGAAGGGTGTTGTGACTCAGAAAGTGTTACCGAAAAAGTAACTCTCACAAATTGGAAAGGTGAGTCCAAGAAGTTGAGCAGATGCACAAGGTGTAGAACCTTGGTTGTTGCCAATTATGCGGCCCCATTGATTAAATTCATGGAGGCGGGGTGTAGACTGATTCGAGAATTAAGTGTGGCCTGGGTCGCAACTGAAGGAGAACTTCTAAAGAACGAATTTCAGAGACAGCAATGGTCAGATATTCCGCATATATAAGGAAGAGGATTCCCAACCTAAAAGCTCGCCACAGCCTGTTACACCAGTTGATCAAATTGCTATGACTTCTCCGCTTATTTCGCCCAACCAGTTCTCTATCACAGTTGAGGTTGGCCACGACCGTGAGCCTGACTCGGTCCAATATCTTCTTCGTCAACCCTTACACCATTCACCTACTCAGACCACGTATGTGGTTACTCAAGAATCCTCTACGCAATTAGTCAATACAGCTGTAACGTGCCAGTGGGAGAAATTTATTCACAAGCAACCCCTTCATGTGCATCCTACGTTCGCTGTCGCTCCACAGTCCGAATATTACGGCATGGTGATCTTGCCTGATGGGCAGGTCGTCCATTGGAGCACATCTCAGAATGTTTGGTGGCTTTTTGAGAACTAGGAGACAGGGAGGCCATTTTCTGTCTCGGGCCACAAATTTATGATGCATTTCGAGGCGCCAAGATCGACTGACCAAACCTGGCAGATGGAACTGTTCTATCCTCCCAATGCGGCTCTTCAGGCCGCCATGCAGGGCATGTTTCCACTAGACCAGACGTCTGGGAATGAAACAGAGTTCCCTGTGCACGCCACCCAGAGTGAGCTGCTCACCGCACCAGTCAAAGAATATTTGAAACATCCAAGAGCGGCAAGTAATTGGCTAGATATCTCAACACCCAACACTTACTTTGGAGTACAGCAGTCCAGCGAGGGAGTGGATCCTGCTGAGCTTCTTTTGAACCACAGTGGGCAGAGCAGCCCAGACTCGCTTGACTCACCTGCTACTACGACCACAATGGCTTCGATCGTGACACCCTTACCTTTGGATGTATCACAAGACATTGCAATACAGGTTGTGACCACACTTGACGAGAACGAACACAGCGAGGGCTATATTTGGGCTTCCCGAGGATTATGAGCAGGAAGTTCCAGAGTTTATCGATGATCAGGATAGCGATTACAGCAGTACTTCTTCTCCAGCCCAGATTGGCATTTGCGCTGTATGTTTCAAACCACATCGCGACACCCTTATGGACTGTCCGCTTTGGGATTCCGGAGTCGCAATGTCTCCTCACGCTGTCTCAGATATTCACATGCAAATCCATGAGGCCGTAGGTATGTGGTGCTATATGAATGACTTCTTGGTAGATGCTGAGTTGATTCGAGTAGCGGGCGTGGAGCGAGAACAGCTGGATGATATTCGTTGCGAAGAAATGGCACGCGAAATTGAAATCCGACAAGTGTTGGATCTTACTCTTGAACCCACTCTGGATGACTTGCTTTAACTGCTGCCACGTGACTTGCTTTGACTGCCACCACGTGACTTGATAGGATTTGAGCGTCTCGCTGAAACTGCACGCGAAGTTCAGATGGCATATGAAGAATTCCTCACAAGTCTGATTAGGTGGCGTGAAGAAAGAGTGGTGGAGGAAATGACCAGGGTAATTGAGGACTCCTTGACAAATCTGCCCTCGGATGACGACAATGAACTCCTGGAGTTGGTACTCATAGCGCTCGAGACGGGTTCAGATGTCTAGTTGCGGATTCATATGGGAGACGGCACAACCAAAGATCGGTCTGTTATGCCCGATGATGAGCGTGGGACTCTTGTTCTCAATGGGATCCATATCTCAGACGCCAATCTTATTGATACACCTTCTTTGAATTCACATCATGGGCCAGTTGTTACGTGCGATCATTGGTTGAGTTCCTCTGCTAATTCCACGAACATTTCTTCTTATGCCGAAGTCAACCCGTATGATTCCCCTACCCAACCAGACATGTGGAGTCCTCTGGCATCTGAATGGTCTGTCTTTTCTGACGACTCTGCTACCGATCCGCAGGCTGTTATTAACGAAGCCATCGCCAGGGTATTTAATCAATTCAGCGGTGAAGAAGCTCCGTCCGATTCCGATGTAAACGAGCAGAACCACAATGACCAGGACCCTTTCCCACTCGAACTCGACCATCTTCGTCAGCTAGACAACCCACCTCCTGGAAATCTTGGGCATCCGGCCTTTCCGCATTTTCAGACCCTGCCTACGCCTGAGCAGGTTTTTGATCTACACACATGGCTTTGTAAAGGCATGGAGCAGCAGGCTGAGAGCATGCAGTGGGAAGATCAAGTGGACGGAGCTCCTTTTGTTACCAGCCTTCAAACACTGCACGGACCTCTTTGTGAGCTACTGGATTTTATGGCTATGGTGTCTGAAGAAATGGAACACTTCATGCTTTGGGCTAATATTGGATCTTTTCATGGGACTTTTACCACTTCTCCTACTCCATCCCCGGATCTTTCTCAATCGGTGAGGTCTCTTGATTTCAGTCCTCCTAGCCATCACGCGCTGAGCACTCTCGAAGTCATCCACGAGTCTCAGGACAAGGATACAAATATAGAAGAGGGGAGGATGGAACACCGCCGCGAGAAGGGTGCAAAGCATGAGGAAGGGAGTGAAAACAGGATGACTCACAAGCACTTTCGTAAGTTTCAGGGAGATTCTCTTTGACAGAGCATCCTTATTCATGAGGCCCTCAAAGCTGCGCATCTTACCAATGACTTCACCTTTCGCTCGCTTGCGGGAGTGCACCGGGATATACTGGAAGGGCTTCAACATGTCGAAAGTCTGGTATGGCAGCGTTACAGAGTCGCTGAGGTCCTTCAGGATGACTTTGCAATATCCCATCTTCTCAATGTAGGGTTTCTTGACAGCCAATACCTCGATGTGCAGTACTGGGAATTACTTCCTTACATGGAGGTTAATCCCTACGACTACCTGGTCTATGAAGACTCAGATTCAGACGACGAGATGGCCGGCTATGAATTACAATACCCCGATAGCGCGGACATGCAGTCAGTTTTTGAAGACAGAATGCGCTCTCCGGGCACTTCCCAAGCGACATCAGCTGGTGAAGATATTATGCACGCTGATTTTGTTGACGCCGCTGTTTGCGATTACAGCACTAGCAGCCATGTTTCCTCCCCTGTCCATGCTAACTGATGAAGCTGGTGGGAGCTTATTTAATCTGTCCATCACAGAAAAGCTAATAATATACCCTAGAATATGACCGATAAATTTTTCAAACTATTCTTTCAATTCTGTAACACCTATCTCCGCCATCACCGATTCTGCTGTAACACGAGCTTCAACACCATTTCTACTCACTGTCACATCAGCTGTGACCATTCCGGGCTCAACACCAACTCCATTTATCGGCTCTCTGACAAATATAGCGGGTGTACAATTTCTCAAGCAAGAAGATAGCCGGGCCGCAACACCTGATTCAACTCTCAATAGTATTTCCGGTACTGCAGGAAATGCGGCTGCAAGGTTGCATCAAACTACCGAAGCTCAAACAAAGGGTGTGGTTGTACTTTTTAGTGAATGGAAAGGTATGACAGGACAAGATATTGCATGTTTTGTAACAGTAGTTTTTGTTTTCCTTACTCTTGTTGTAAAGTCAATGATTACAAGGGTTTGGGGAAAAACTGGCAGAATAAGGAGCGCAAGAGTAATTTCAGAGAACATCTGCTATTCATACTTGCATCCTGTGAAATGAAATACAGCTATGATAATAAGAGAAAGAGGGGAACTTTCAAAGATGAATATTTCTCACCCTACAAAATTGTGACGGTTCCACATACACCCTGGGAGTATAAAAATATTCCGATACTGCCGGGAATCTTGCAGAAGGTGATTGATGTTTTGAAACTGAAGATTGAAGCTGGCATGTACGGAATGTGCCAGCCATCCTATCGGTCCAGATGGTTTTGTGTGTTAAGGAAGAATGGAAAGTTACACATTGTTCATAATTTGCAGCCGTTAAATAAAGTCTCTGTAAGGGATGCAGAGATGCTTCCTATTGTGGACGACTTTGTTGAAGGATTTGCGGGGTGGCAATGCTATACTGTCTTTGACCTGTACTGGGGTTTTGATGCTAGAAAGATGGAACCCAAAAGCAGAGACATGACAGCAGTCATGACACCTCTAGGACTGCTGAGAATTACGTCTATGTCTACCAGATATACAAACTCACCCGCAAAATTTCAAAAATGTATGGTATTCATACTCCATGAAGAAATACCTCACATTGCAAACATATTCATCGATAACCTCCCAATCAAGAAACCTAAAACTCAATACCTTGATGAGCATGGTCAACCAGAACGGTTAACTGAAAATTCTGGGATACAGTGTTTCATTTGGGAGCATGCTCAGGATGTTCACAGAATAATGCATAAAGTTAAATGTGCAGGAGCGACTTTTCAGCGACCAAGATACAATGCTGTCAAAGACAGGCACTGATCGTGGGTCAGTTATGTACGCCAGAAGGATGGACACCCGATACGAAGAAGGTTTCAGCAATCCTGGATTGGCCAGTGCTGACAACACCTCAGGAGGTTCGGAGGTTTCTTGGCCTCTGTGGAACAGTGAGAATATGGATCCTAAACTAATTGTTAATCATTTGGCCGTTAACAGAATTGTATAGAAGAAACTTCGAATTTCTGTGGGACAAAAGACGAGAGCAAGCATTCATGAGAATCAAGATACTAGTTGCAAGTGCTCCAGCACTACGACCAATCAATTATGAATCAGAAGAAGTGGTATTTCTTTCTGTTGACTCCTGTTGAGAAGCCACGAGAATGATTCTATCTCAAAATGATGAGCAAGGACAGCGGCAACCAGCACATTATGGATCTATTTCAATGAGCGAGCAAGAATCCCAATACTCTCAGCCGAAATTAGAACTGTTCAGTTTGTACCGTACATTGCAACATTGGAGATTGTATATAATTGGAGTCAAGAACCTCTGCATAGAAGTAGATGCTAAATTCACTCAGGGACTTCTGAATAACCCTAACCTTCAGCCTGATGCAGCAGTAAATCAATGGATTCAAGGAATTTTGATGTTCCACTTCACCTTGGTCCACATACCAGCCACTAAATTCCATGGACCCGATCCGCTGTCTCGAAGATTGAGGGGAGAAGAAGAGGAAGTCGTTAGTGATGATGATACATGGTTAGATGAAGTAGCACTCTTTGCGGAAGAAAGGCCAGAAAACAAATCACAGAGTTCTGAAGAAGTGACGCCTTCAAGTAACCTGGCCTGAGTCGGACAAGAACGCCTGATGCAGGATATTCACCGATTTCTGAGGACGTTAGAGGCACCAATATTTCCTACACCTCAGAAACATCAAAGATTTATTAAACAGGCCACTCAGTACATTATTCAGGACGGAAAATTGTTCAAAAGAAATGAAGGAGGCTCACCGTTAGTAGTAGTTCTGGAACCCAAAAACAGGTTGAAAATTTTGACTCAAGCTCATGACGAATTAGGACACCAAGGGGTACGGGCAGTATGGGAAATTTTACGGAAAAGATTCTTCTGGCCAGAAATGCATAACAACATTCAGCATCATATTGTTTCCTGTCATTGGTGTCAGGTGCGAAGTACCAAGAAGATGAAGATACCTTTAACAGTTTCTGCTCCGGTAGCGCTATTCCAGACCGTCTATATAGATATTATGATGATGCTGGAAGCGCATGGATTTCGAATGATTGTAGCCGCTCGGGATGATTTGTCAGGAGCTTGCGAGGCGAATGCTCTGAAAACAAAAACAGCAGAAGATTTAGCAGAGTTCTTTTGGACACATTTATACTGCCAATATGGGTGTCCTAGGAAAGTCATTACAGATAATGGCCCCAAAGTGAAAGCAGGATTCAAGAAACTGATGAAGAATATGGGAATCCCTCATGTGCAAATTTCCCCATACAACAACCACGCAAATGGGGTTGTCGAGCAAGGTCATTATACATTGAGAGAAGCTTTGGCCAAGTCGTGTGGAGGAATACTAGAGTTATCGCCAGAAAAGCTACCAGCTGCATTGTTTGCTGATTGAGTTACAATGAGCCGCATTACGGGATTTTCACCGCATCAACTACTGTATACAGCTGATCCACTCCTTCCATTTGATCTGACGGAAGCCACTTTTCTTGTGACCGGATTTCAATCGGGAATGACGACAACCGAGCTTTTAACCCTCCGTATTCAATTGACCAAACATGAACGAGATATCAAACGAGCATCAGAGACATTGAAGAAAGCAAGATTCCGATCTCAAGAAAGATGAAAAACTCCTATGCCACCGCTATGCCACTGCTGTACCAGATTGCGAGGATGAATCGAGCGGCGATCAGCACCTATGCTTCTTACCAAAGTCTACCAGAAAGGCTGGAGTACACGGAAGTATGTTGTAGCCATCTAATAGCTCTGTCGCTCAAATTGCTGACATAAAATTCATTAACCCTTGTTACAACTGTAATGACCATCTAAAGGAAAATAACGACCCCGACTCTGAAGAACAATATCGTCGTGCTCTCGTTCGCTTTCACGACTTGGAACCCCTACAGATTGTTCCACCCACCCACCCTGAGGACAAAGAAACAGATAACCGCCCAGCGTCCATCGCCAAATCATTCCAAACCACCTCCCCACCCACGACAACTATCCATCCCTTGTGCACTTCACGCTCGTATGGAGCTATTGAAACCACCTATATCGATTATCAGCCCATCGAGTTTTGTGTGAAGGAACCAAAAGACTACGACTACCTGTATCCCACATTCCACCCAGTCACTGTTGATGAAGCATGGCAACTTCTCAATGCTTTCACACTCTATGGCGTCCTTTGCGTAGAAGTACTGAACAGCTGTTCACCCCACTATGCTCTACAAAATGAGCCACGACACGAAGTAGCATTCATTAAAAAGGACCTTAAGACTTGCACTTTCGTCTTGGGCAGTACTCTGTGGGAGATACTGGACGCAGGGGTAACCATGGTATGTGTAGGAGAGATGGTCAGGATGTGGCGGACCACAGCTAAGCTCTACAAGAAGAAGGGGCACGTATACAACCTGTGGGAATGTCACAAAGCTGAGCAGCAGACATATGTGGAGGTGAGGCACTATTTCCGACAGCTGCCGACGCTGGTCATGCAGGCTAGAGCAAAGATACAGAAGCTCAAGGAGGTGTTGCATTTCCCATGCTCAGCTCAGCTGACTTCAAAATGATCTGAGTAGTCCTAGGCCCGAAATTAATGTAATCAGTATTCATGACATGTTTTTGAATCGCAATCACGAGATGATTTTTTGATGCATGCACTTGGAAGAACTGAGGACAGTCTAATCCGTTCGTCACAGATGTTCTGCCTAAGAATTGTTTGTTATAAGGTGTATGAATCGAAAAATCATCGCCGCTCAATGAAATATTCGGATTTCCACTAACATGACTCACAATGTCAATTTGGCAAGGGATACCAGTATGTGGCATTGTACAGGTGCCAAGGATTTTTTGGACGGGAGTTTAGTGCAGGTGCACAATGGGGTAGGGAATCCAGAGACAGTCAGCCAACATTATATATTGCAAGGGAGGAGGCCAAGGCCACAGCAATTACATCCAGGGGCCGTGTATACTGCAAGGATGGAAGCTAGGTGTGTGAGAGCTTCGATGGCGGAGTGTCTGGACCGTGGCCATGCAAATAAAGGCAAACAAAGGGGAGAAGCAGTGGCAGCCAGGAAGTAGGTGGTTGGGCGCAGCAATGAGGGCATGACAACTTACGCAGGAAGCTAATTGTGGCAGAGCTTCAACGAGCGAGTATCTGGCCGCTGCCATGTGGATGAAGGAGAACAAAGGGGAGAAGGGGTGGCACAGGCGGGTGGGTGTGGCAACTTTAGCCTGGAAGCTTTGAGACTGGTCATTCTCTGTTAAATGGAAGGTCAGGAACAAGCAGAGTGAGCACCTATTAGCCTCGCACCGATTTTCTTGCACCGGCATTTTTTTACCTCCTGCATGAAGCATATTCCCAATGGCAGAGTGCCGCCTTCCTATAATTGATTGTTCTGAGAATCATGTTTTGCCACGCGGCAGTCCTGCAGAAGTTCTCTGTGCTCTCTGAGGTTGCGGCGAATTCACTGTCTGAGTTCCTTCTCACCTTTCAGCTCTGCAGGGGGCTCTCCCACGGGATACTATGCTGCAGCAAAAGGCTGTGTTAGACCTTGGTGCTACCAGCATGGGTGCTTAGCAGTGAGGGAGGAGCATATTAATACCATCACAGAAGTAGCATGGGAATTCTGGACAAGGGGCAACCACGAGACGATACACATCACCAATGTTTTTGATCGAACATGTGCTGTAATGGTGCGCTCCCGTGCCATGATCTAATCTTACTTATCTCCATCTTTCCTTTTCCGCCACCATTCTATTTTCCCTACACCGCCTTATCTATTTATTACTACCCCGTTTCATCGATCCCCATGGGATAGTTCTACGTCTATATAAGCCTGTGATGTACCTAGTTGATTCTCTGATCAATACTACTGTTACACCACTTATTCCTGTTGGTTCAACCACCCAACAACCTACCGCTGAACTCTCTTGTGCCGGAATTAGCCGCCGACTTCTAGCCAACAGCTCTCTGTCACATCTTTTTAAGTGCTCGACTTTGTCGCTCCTCTGCTGGTTTCCCCCTGGTCTGATCAACCCGGACTACCGCTCTGTCGCGACACCCCTACCCTAAATTCCAGAGAATTGCTATGGATTCAAACAAACTGCACCAAACTGCACACCCGTGGCGCTACTCGCGCTGGTATCTACCCAGCTCCTCCTCCGCTCTTTAATCCCGCTTGTCTTTCTTTTGGGAGTATCGAACCTGGAGACTTGCTGGATCTGGACACGCCCGCCATCGATCTGTCAATGAGCGTCTCAGCTGCTTTGGCGGCGAGAAATCCAAACACTGCGGTGTCCCTGGAAAAACCCACCTCAGTGGATAGCCCATCTGCCAGTGCCATCCATGCACGCTGGAGATGTTGTCTCCGAGTTGCCAACTATGTTGAGCAACCCAGTGGACTGGGGCATGCTCGTTGATGCACCACCTGTCGAGGACAAGGTTTCAGGGGGCTGGACCCCGGCTACCCATAAGACCTCGTGTTCCCATCGCGAGAGATCTAAGTCCAATCAGGAATTTGATAGCAATGATAATAAATTTAATTCTGTTCCTGATTCAACCTCGGAAAGTGAGTCCACTGTGGTGCAAGCCACATGGGAGATGAGTCAAGATAACCGAAAGGTCCTCGCGAAACACTATGAGGTGTACGCTGCCCATCTCTGTGCCTTGTCAGGGCACTCAGCTAAACCTGATGGTGATAATCCCGATGGAAATAAACCTCGGGATTTGGATCTGTCTGATGCCAGTTTTAAGGTACATAATGATGGTACTGAGGACACCTGATGACACTGCCCCGCCTGTCAAGCGTGAAACATGCCGGGCGACAGTGGAAGAGGTTGAAGACGAGGATGACCCTGTTTCACCTCCTCCTGTTGCTGGTCCATCCCACAACAAGGGCAAAGGCCCTGATCCCCGTAATTGGGGTGGAATCAGTTCCTTTGACGAATTTTCCGAGACTGATCTCAAGGCCCAGTGCGACGCGCTTGATAACTTTGCTGAGATCAATCGCAAAATTAAGGAGGAATCAATTCTACTCCCTCTGATTTCTTTGCGGATCTCGTGGGATTATCTGGAATGACACCTGCCCCAGCAAAGGGGAAAGCACCGTGCAAGCGCTCTAAGAGCCCTAAGGTAAAGAAAGTCAGGGTTGAAGAACCTGCCAGGGTCACAGGACCCGTGGTTCAACCTCTGTCTAAACCAGAGGAAGGAATCAGAGCCTCCAAACTTGAGCCCGCAAAATCTAAGATTGCTGCGGCTGCCTCAGACCGTGATACAAACAATCACGTGTCTACGTCCGGACACACTCTCGCTGAAATGTGTGTTCTTCTCAATGATAGAATCAACGAGTTGAAAGAACTTCAAAAGAGGCAGGATGCTTACAAACAGAAGAACAATTTTTTGCGCACTTCTATTCCGAAGACAATCCGTGACACTCCCACTGTACGGGGTGTTACACCTGGGAGGTTAGCCGCTGGGAATTTCTTTGAGAAAGCCTTACGTGGAGGTCCAACAATTTCTGCCACAACCAGACCGCCTTCTGACCCGTCAGACGATCTGAGCTCAAGCTCGAGTGAAAGCTCCAGCTCCTTGGACGATGATGGGCCTGGGTCACCATGGCACAAGGCATCAAGTTCACGATTGTTGTCTAAGCGTAGACGTGGGCATGCACGCAGGCAGAAAATGTTGTTGAAACCTATACCTCCTACTCGCTACAATGGCGAACCTAGTGCGAATGCAATTCAGCGATTCGCCAGAGAGTCTAAGACTTACGTCAAGATGGGGCGTGTACCCGAAAACCAACAGGTCTATTTCGTGTCATACTACCTTGACAGTAAGGTGTTGGAGTTTTATAATCAGGTTGTCGTACCTGATGAAGAAAGTTGGGATCTCACATGCTTCTTTGTGGTGTTGTTTGAGTTCTGTTTCCCAATTGATTACTGCAATGAACAACGGAAGAAATTGAACCGATGCTTCCAAGGCAACAAAGGTGTTGCCGCGCATATTGCAGAATGGTCTGAAATCTATAACACGATTGGTATTCAAGATACCCAAGAGAAAGTCATGAAGATGTTCAACAGTCTTGCTTACTCGATTCAGACCGAAACATATCGCCAACGAGTTGATCCCGAGGTCGCTACTTGGGATACAATCATAAAATCTGCAACTGAGGCAGAGGTCTTGGTGAAGATTGATGCCAAGAACCGCGGTAATGGTGGTGAATCTTCCAGGCGTCAGGTGCAGAAGCCCAACGGTGATCAAAATCACCACCAGAACCAAGGCCAGCCGTCGCGTAGAGGATTCCACGGACGTGGCCGTGGCCGTGGAGGTAAACATAACTTGTCACGTCCTCGGGATGAAGTCATGTGAACTTCATCGGTTTCTGTGCCCGCAAGGACAGAGAAATCTGGTGAGCAAATGTCTATGCAACGCAGAAATGAAATGCTTGCAAAGGGGCTTTGCTTCAGCTGTGGAGAACCAGGACACTTGTCTTGCAACTGCCTGAAGACCCAGTCGGTGCCTTCTAAGAAGAAGGGTAAACCACCTGGTATTCGAACACATGCTGCACATATCCACACAGATTCGTGCTCATGTGATGCGCTTTTTGAGAGCACTGAAGTGCTGGACACATTCCTAATTGGTGCCGTCAACTTTGGTGACCTTGGCGGAGTCGAGGAGGGCGGGGGAACCAGTCAAACTTTTGAGAAAACTTCGAACTCTGAAGAAAGCTTTGACATAATTTCCGACTCCGAAACCAGAAACGTACAAGCTTCAGAAAATGCAGGTTGCTCTGACCCAGAGTGCTGGTGTGCCAACAGAGGTCCTCCAAAGCCGATTGGGGACTTGTACACATTCTATATAGCACTGATGCTGCAGTCAGCTCAACCTTACCCCAGTGATGTTCAACCGTGTGAACCAGATGGACGTTTCAATGAGAAGAGATTTTTCCTGTACCAAATCTCGGACTCTGAGTACCTCTTGATGGACCACAAAACAAACTCACAATTAGTTCAGACTTGTTGCACAACCTGGAGTTCATGCCTGCACTCTGGTATGCTCAAATGTGTTCCAGTGAACTCGGCCTCAACCCAGATGATACATTGGCAGAGAAACACTATCTCGATGAGATGGGCGATGTGCAGGCCGGTGCTGTTAAATTAATGCTTGCACATGATTATCCTCGTTCTGAAAATGAGGACTCAGACTCCACTGCATTTGATAAGTACAAAGTTTGGGCAGAAGGCGACAGCCTGAAGATTGCTCATCGTGATCAGGCTATGTGCCTATTGCTACCAAGAAGTCTTCTTTGCGACCCGAATTTTGACTTGATTCGATGGTTTCACGACGCTGCGGCAGATTATTATACTGCCGACTCAACTGATGAGTCGAGCTTGGAATATCTCAGCGATGGGTCCTACTCAATGCCATCCCTTTGAGATGTTGAAAGCTCCAAGGACGGCTCGAGCTACACCTCAGGGATGCCCTCCGACGCCTTTGAAGATCGCCTTTTCAGCACTCCTGGAATTTTTCCAGCCTTACCCAGGAGATGAACATATCTCTTGGTCCGATGAACATCGAGATTCGAAGTGCTTCCGCGTTTTGCGTCCCGCTGGAGATTTCTACACATTGAAGATACCTTTGGTGACGAGGTCATGGTTTTACCTCTGGAATATCTCATTGTATCAGCGTTCTATGTGGTTGAATGGTATGCATTCAAACGGGCAAGAGCTTTGGGTATTGAGGATTACCAAGCGTCCCCCATTCACCGCTTCCCTGTGGAGGAATTGTTGGCAGATGCCATTCAGCAATATTTCCAAGATGTTGGAAAATACTTGCCAATGTTCAACCAGGTCTGTGTTGGTCGAATTCCTTGGGAACCTGACGAGTTGGAGGGTCCTGACGATTTCCTAATCTGAATTCCGATGGGTGATACCGACTTGCATGAACAGATCTCCAAGGAGGCTCTGTTAAATCTCCACCTGGACCTAGTTGGTTGGGTATTGAAGTGTCAACTCCAACATGTGCTCCGGGACAATAATTGCCGAAATAAGTGGCAATTTACTTGCCGTCTAAGTTATTTCGGTGACTTATTTGACGAACCTAGCCAGGAAGTGGAGGGCGAGTTCATTCTTTTCTGTGGGGGAGTACAAATCCCTGCAGATAGCGTGAAAGGGATTTCACGCGCCGCTTCTATGCCGTGCCTCACAAACCGCGTCGTAGCATGACCTCTGGTGATAGTTGTTCATGTTAACGGCGAGCCGGTTCGCACTCTGGTGGACTCTGGATCACTAGGTGATTTAGTCTCTACAAATTTGGCAGATCAGCTCCGGTTGAAACATGAGGAATTGGGCGATCCAATTACCTTGCAGCTAGCCGTGCAGGGTTCACGGTCGAAAATCAACCACTCTGTGAAGGTTAAATTCAGCTACCAAGATATCTCTGAGGAACGAAGTTTCTTGGTTGCAAACCTTAGTGGTTATGACATGATCCTTGGTACCGCTTGGTTGTTTCAACACAAAGCGAGCATTGGATTAAATCCTGCTCGTGTTTGCGTTGGGAGCGCTGACTCTGTACGTCTAGAAGGAGTTGCGACAGCACAAGTGTTCTCTGGCGCAGTCCAGTTGAACGAAGCGACGCTGCAAGCAGCTCGTGACGAACTGTTGGAATATGCGAAGCCCATCTGCAAGACTGTGGCTGAGACTGGCTTACCTCCTCTACGAGCTATAAATCACACAATCCCGCTTATTGATGAGAATAAAATTTATCCATGGAGACCTTCACGTTGTCCCGAAGCCTTGCAAGAGCAGTGGGATATCAAACGAAAGGATTACCTGAAAGCGGGTCGCTGGCAAGTCACAAACTCAGGGAATACAGCACCGATGCTGCTCATTCCTAAGGTCAAGATGAGCCCACCAAAATTGTGTGTGGTCGTAGATTTACGTGCGCGCAATGTGAACACAAAGAAGATAACTTCTCCGTTGCTGGACATGGAGGGAATACTCCATCAAGTGGCATGCTGTAAATTCAGATCACTGATTGACGGCCAGGACACCTACAAACAAATCCGAGTCGTACCTGAGCATGTCCCAAGGACAGCTGTAAGCACACCAGATGGCAATATGGTTAGTCTGGTTCTGCAGCAAGGAGATTGTAACGCACCTGCAACCTACAGTGGTGGCAAAAAATAATGCCCGCGGCTCGTTTGGGCTCATTTCTGTGTATAATCACTCCAAATAAAATGTTGACATGAACCTTGATCGATTTCAAAAAATTGGAGCTGGTTAAACAAATATCTTAATTGGTCAGATATTCCGTAATAAAATGAATAAGGGGCTTCTGAAAAAATGACTTTCTGGATTTGTACAGGATCGAAAAATGGTGAATATAGCGTGAAATTACTTGCAAAGGCGACCTTATCCATATTTTGGTCCACCCAAATTGATAGGGTTTTGGGCTCACAATGTCCACTGCAACATGGCCATTTGGAATATTTTAAAGATAAATGGCCCGAAAATATTCAAAATGGCCATGTTGTAGTGAACATTCTGAGCCCAAAACCCTATCAATTTGGGTGAACCAAAATATGGATAGGGTCGCCTTTGCAAGTACTTTCACGCTATATTCACCATTTTTCGATCCTGTACAAATCCAGAAAGTCATTTTTTTCAGAAGCCCCTTATTCATTCTATTACGGAATATCTGACCGATTAAGATATTTGTTTAACCGGATCCAATTTTTTGAAATCGATCAAGGTTCATGTCAACATTTTATTTGGAGTGATTATACACAGAAATGAGCCCAAACGAGCCGCGGGCATTATTTTTTGCTGCCACTGTACCAGTCCCTCATGAACTACTTGTTCGGCGAATTTATTGGCCGTTGGATTGATGTTTATCTTGATGATATTATCATCTACTCAAATATGCATGAAGAGCACATCAACCATGTTAAAACTGTGATAGACATACTCAAGCATGAGAAGCTCTACTTGAGCGCCAATAAATTGCAACTCCTGAAGGCCGAACTGAGTGTCCTGGGTCGTGTGGTTGACGACAAGGGCATCAGAATGGACCCTCATAAAGTCGACACTGTCCTTAATTGGAAGACCCCAACAAACCGCGATTTACTTCGTGGGTTTATCGGCTCAGTCACCTACTTGGGAGGTGATGTACCTGAGGTCCACAAGCCTATGGGAATTCTGCACGAATTAACGAGTGATTCAGTCCCTTTTCGATGGGGATTCACTCACCAGAGGGCATTTGAAGATGTCAAAACCCTTGTTTCCGAAGCTCGGGACCATCATCACACACCAATTGATTACAGGCCCGAGGCCAAACCAGTCTGGCTGGTAACCGATGGCTGCAGCACCTCAATTGCCAGTATTGTGTGCCAGGGTGAAGATTGGAAAAATGCGAAAGTTGCAGCTTTCTTTTCAGCCAAGTTGAACTCAGCACAGCAAAACTACCCAGTTCACGAGATTGAGATGCTTGCTGGGATAGAGGCTATGCTGTGCCATGCAGATATCCTTCAAGGATGTCATTTTACTTGGGTCACAGACCACAAGGGATTGATTCACTTGATGAATCAAAAGAATCTTTCAGGACGCCAGGCACGCTGGATCGAGAAGATCTCCAGCTTTGATTTTGAAATAAAATACATTCCTGGAACTGAAAATGTTCTGGCAGATGCATTATCCCGAATCTATTCAAACGAGGCCCCTGAAACAGTCCGGGCTCGTTCTGAGTACACTTACCACGATGTACTTGACAATGATGATTTGGACATCAAGTCCATTTCAATGCCTGTCTTTGCCGGAATGGAAGCTATGGCCATGTCGAGTGACCGTGTTACTCGATCAATGACTGCGGCTGCGAAACGAGCCGAGCCGGGTGTGAACCCAGAAGCTCCTGGTGCAAATTCAGGAGAGCCGGAACCAAGGTGTACAAGGTCATTTGGATCCAAAACCCGTGTGTCTCCAAAGGAGGGCGGGAGTACAAGAAAAAATTCAACAAAAATGAACACACCCACAGCGTCGAACAGCAAACCAGCGCAACAGAGTTCAACGCAAGCCGAAGGTTCTCTTCCTCAGGGAACTCAACCAGAGCCTTTACTTGAACAATCTGATCCTTCTGCGAGTGAATCACATGCTGATTTTGTGCAAGAAATGGAACACTTGGACAAGTCTTTACTTAATGCTGTGAACTCTGGCTGGCAAGGCCTAGACTTGGCGAAATTGCTTGTTAACAACTATGCTGAAGACAAGTTTTACAAGCAGATATTGGACTCACCACAGGCATTTCGCAATTTCGAAGTTGTCAATAGGTTGATTTACCTCAACACGTCTGACAACCGCGTTCTGTGTGTCCCAAAGATTACCTACCGTGGCTGTAATGTCCGTGAGATTGTGACTTCGGAAGCACACTCCATTTTGGCTCACCTTGGTCTGCGGAAAACTTTGGACTATGTGCGAGATCATTTCTGGTGGAAAGAAATGGTTGAAGACACACATAGCTTCTGTGAATCTTGTCCTACTTGCAAACGGAGCAAACCGAGTAATCAACAGCCATATGGCTTACTTCATTCGTTGAACCCCCCTCTCGAACCATAGGATTCAGTTGGTGTGGACTTCGTTGGTCCTCTACCTGAATCTAAGAACAGAGATGGTGTATTCAACTCGATCGTGGTCATCATTGATTTACTCACTGGTATGGTTCATGCTGTGCCAGCGCGAATCAACTACACTGCTTGACAGATGGCTGAATTGATGTTTGAGACGGTCTATAAATTGCACGGCCTCCCGAAATCAATAGTCAGTGATCGTGATTCACTCTTCACGAGTGTATTCTGGAAACGCCTCCACGAGTTAATCGGGGTTAAACTCAACATGTCCAGTGCCTATCATCCCGAATCAGATGGAGGTATGGAACGTGAAAACCGAACGGTTACGCAGATGCTTCGCCAATGTATCGGCCCGAAGCAGAAAGACTGGGTCTCTAAACTCCCAGCTATCGAGTTTGCTCTTAACTTGGCGCGGTCTGAAACTATGGGGTACTCTCCTTTCTTCTTGAACAATGGCAGAATGCCTCGCTCACTGCTTTGGAACCCAGATCGGACCCGAGAGTATCTGGGGGTAGCTAAGTTTGCACTGCAGCACCACCTTGCGATCATGTCAGCCCACAACAGCATGATCACTGCGCGTGTGAAACAAACTCGGTCCGCTAACTGCAAACACCAACCGGCGCCGTTTGAGAATGGAGACTTGGTTTATCTTTCAACCAAGAACATCAAATTCGAGAAGGGCTTAGCTCGGAAATTTATTCCGAAGCTCATTGGCCTTACCCGATTATATGGGACTTCAACAACAAGTCTTTCCAACTGGAGTTACCTTCGAACATGAAGCAACGAGGAATACATGATGTATTCCATGCTTCTCTACTTCAGCCTCATATTCCGAACGATGATCGTTGATTCCCTGGTCACCTGAAGAACCAGCTTGGGATCTCTCAGGAGGGCGAAACCAATGAGTGGGCTGTGGATAAAATTATCAACCACTATGGTCGTCGCTCCAAGGCATTATTTGAAATCCTGTGGAAATCAGAGGATAGAAGTTGGATGCCTTACGATCAGGCGAAACACCTACAAGCACTGCCTGAGTACCTGGAGGCTGTGGGGATTTCCGATGTCAAGGACTTGCCCTATGGGTCTGGAAAACCACTTTTCCAAACGGAGCTATTCAGCGGGGCAGTGATGCCTTCACTTATAAATAAATGGGAGCCGCTCCCCGACGAGTTAACAGCATATTCCTCTCTGCTTTCAAACCCTCTGGGCTCACTGAGCGCCAGAAGGACTACAACACCATCCACCACGCCCTACAGCGTATCAGCAAGCACTACTTCCGCTTCGAGGTTGGGCATTACACCCCTAACATCCTCGATGCTCGTACCATTCATCTCTTCATGGACTACAATGCGGCAATCATCCATGGCGATGACCTCCCCGAGATTGAGCCCATGTTCTACATTGAATTTGCTAAAGCGATGAATGAACACGACAATTCGGGCTTTGGCTTGGCTTACCTCGAGAATGAACTCATTGTTTGGGATGACAAGTTCACTCCGGCCAGCGTGGAGTCATTTTGCGTCCTCGATATCGAGACCACTGACAACGTCCTTGGCCAGGACGAGGTTGCGGTGTCAAAGCACTACTACCAGCACGCTGAGCGGCTCAAACACCAGGCGGAGAAGCGCGAGGTGAAGTACGCTAAGCAGAACCAGGAGAAGAGGGACATGGCTGTGGAGCAGGTCCCCAACCTCGCTTCAAAAGATGTGCACAAATCCTTTACAAACAAACACAAGATGCTGGAGACTGCTGCGGCGGAGGCTTTGAAGAAGAAGCAGAAGGCCAAAGACGGGAGCGTCGCTGGCCCCTCCGACTCGACCACTGGTGGTGCTGGGATGGACACTTCAACTTAGACTGTCGTGTACGCCGGCCTGGAGGGCGAATGTAACGGTGCGCTCCCACGCCACTATCTAATCTTACTTATCTCCATCTTTCCTTTTCCGCCACCATTCTATTTTCCCTATGCCGCCTTATCTATTTATTACTACCCTGTTTCATCGATCCCCATGGGATAGTTCTATGTCTATATAAGCCTGTGATGTACCTAGTTGATTCTCTGGTCAATACTACTGTTACGCCACTTATTCCTGTTGGTTCGACCACCCAACAACCTACCGCTGAACTCTCATGTGCCGGAACTAGCCGCCGACTTCTAGCCGACAGCTCTCCATCACATGTGCCAGATGGTGGGCTGCAGACTGCAGGATGTCACATCATGTGGTCGTGTCAACCGTCATAGGCGCTTATTTGCTCTTGCTTCCTGCCTCCATATCATCGAAGGTGAGTTGCAAAGATAGAAGTAGGTAGCCCTTGAGAATAGACCTAATGGCCAATGCGAGTCCTGAGATAGGCAGCACCGACAACGGAGCACTGTAGCAAGGATGCTGATACTCTTTCACCCAGGTATTGCTATGGATGTCCAGGGCGTGATCATTCTCGATGGGCAGCCAGGGACGAAGGAACAAGTATTGGAGGAGGAAAACAGGAGGAAGTATCTAAGATCTTACCTGCTGGTTAACCCACCATTCAGCCCAGAGATGAAACACGACACAAGGAAAAATGTGCATGGGTTCTCCCTCTCAATCATCTTCCCATATGCTTACGGCTAGACCCTCAGGCAGTTGTGCGTTATCTAGGAGAGGCGCCGCATCTTGCAGGCATGGAGCAGAGGGCTATCGATCTCTTCCAGCTCATGAAATTACAAGACAAAACCAAGCCAGGGTGGCGGGACGCAATCTGCTCAGTGTGTTGTCTTTTACTATTCATCTGATGCGCTGACAAGTGGTGTGTAGATGTGCTTGAAGGAAAAAGAGATGAATATTGTTCTGACATGTGGATGCCACGGTGCTTTTCACTTGGTATGTGGTTGTGCCCCTGCTGTAAGGAAGGTGGCTGCTTAGGTGGATGTGCATGCAGCAGTGCATACAATCATGGCACTGGGCCAAGGCGCACACCAAATTTGTGAACTGTGCGTCCTCGCACCCCTTTGCTCATTGTGTCTGACCTCTTTAATTCAGGTCCAACCTGCAGGAAGGCGTGCAAGCTGGTGAACATCTTGTGAATGACTACATCCGAGGCAGAAAAAGTGTTGTAGAAGCACGACTGCCATGAGAAGCAAAAGGTCTGCCGCTGTGACATGCAAGCCGGCAGGGAAAAGAAGAAGGCCCAGCATCGTACGAAAGCATTGAAAGCCACAGTGCCCACCGCATGAAGCACGTAGAAATGTATATAGATACCTTCAAAATGTACTTGACCATCCACTTGTAGATCCCTGGCATTGGCTGTTTTTTTTTTCTGAGCATCCTCTCGTTAACACTACCGGCAGACATCCAAGAATTTTTTTAATAAAACACTGAAGAAATACAGGTACATCAGGTATGTGCTCTACTTCTTTTTGGTTAACTCTGTGCGGCTCATCTTCATGGAATGCAGCGGCCAATGGGTGCTTGGTGCTGGTGGGGAGGGGGAGGTGGAAGCAAAGGCGAAGGGGAATGCTGCAGAGCAGCTGCACAGGTCAGTAGATGTCCTGCCAGATGTGTCTTAAAGAATACATGCTGACAGTGTTTATACACAGCCAGGACATTTTTGAAGGTCTCCCTTGGGACTCCACCACCCCTGGCAAAGGTAGCAAGCAAGAGCACCTCTGGGAGGTCCTGGAACGGCCCTGCTGGGTGGACAAAGCTTGTGGGGTCGACCTGCACCCCGACCTCTTTGTACACTTTGGTGTGGGCGGGTGGTCATTTCCTGCAGTACGCCATCAGCTGCTGAGTAATCATGGGGGCACTGAAACACACCTTGAGAAGGTACTGCCGGCAGGTATATGCATGCCCTCATCCCTTTCTGTTGCCTGCACTCATACTCCCCATAATATCCAGGCAGGTTTGCTGCATCGACATCGAACCCTGCCATCATCCATGTGTAGAATATGGAGTGGGGATCCAACCCAAGCTCGTGCGCCATTGGAAAGTCGAGCTCAGCAACAACTCTTGTCATGTCATGAATGGCACCTAGGTCCACTGGAGGGAAGCAGGTCGTTAGGGCTGGAAGCAGAGGTAAAACAAAGAGCAGCACATACGAAAAAAGGCACATCTAGCTGGGGAGTGCCTGCAGACAACAATGTTGCACTGCAGATCATGAATGACGAGACTGGAAATAATCTCCTTCACGTTATATGTGAATAACGAAGGCTGGGCGGCCTGCTCAGCGAGGAGGGTGCAGAAACAGGAGCATTTGAGGCCCTGAGAGAGGAGGAAGGTGAGGACATGGTTTGAGGGGAGCTTATGCCCACCGATGGACGGCCTGTATGACGGTTTTGATGTGCTGACTTTCAAACAGAGGAGAAAATCTCACCATGCCACCTTCACGACAGCCATTAGCTTCATGCACAAGAGCATAAGATCTAAGGGACAGCTTCTCTGCCACTGCACAGTGTCTCAATCAAAGAGGTGTATTGCTGGGGCCCATGGTGCATGCAGCTGGCGGGTGGAAGTAATGCGGGGATCTGGATGGGATGGTGTATGGGAGGGGCATTGTTCAGTGGATGGGGCATGACAGATGGGTAGCATTTTATACTAGCGCAGAACAGAAGCTGGAACGGATGGAGAACTCAAGGTTTGACGCCTCGCACCACTTGAGAAGACGCCACAGACATTGAGACAGACACCTCAGATAGGACGGAAACCTCGGACTCCACGACCGATTTCAATTCCAAGATTGCACAACAGAGATCGGGATCAGTTTCAAATGCCATTAAGAAAATGTAAGGTATGCCCAAAAAAAGAGCTCAAGATGCAGCAAAAGAGCTAAAGTTAAAAAAGAGGTGTAGAAAGAAAAGGAAAGTAAAGATGTACAGAAAAAAATGGACAGAGAAAAGACGCAAAGTAAATAGAGGGATCAAAAAGAAAAATGGACAGAGGGAAGACACAAACTCAATAGAGTGAATCTAGGGTGCTGGGGTTTTTTTGGGCAGGAGGGCAACAGAGCTAGGGAGTTCATCATTGTCCGCCATCCCAACCTCAGTCTCCGAGTCCGAGTCATCCACCACCATCACCTCATGAGAGGAGCCGTCAGCAGCACATACCATTGGACGGAAGGTCCCATCACTCTGTGGAACCTTGCCCTTGGACCTCAACGTGATGATGACTGAGAGGCCATCCTCCGCAACATCAGTGCACTCGCAGGAGTCTCCAAGGTGCGCCTCGTGTGCATGCAGGGTCTGCGTAAACATGCAAGTGTCACACGTCACCATTGCTGACTTGAGGGCTTCCAGGATCATCTCTGGGAGCCCGAACGGCGAGTTCAGAGCCATCCGCACCATCCTGAGAGGCTTGTATTCAAAGGAGAGGAAGGGTGTCCAAGCCTTGGTGCGTGGCGTCAGCGTGCTTCACCAACAGCAACACAGCTGAGAGGGGAAACTGACAGTCAGTTAGGGGAGAAAGACAGAGTGCGAGCTGAAGGATGGACATACCTGGATCGTGGTTTGGATGATTTGAGCAGACATATTCATTGCCTGACATGAATAGCTCCAGATGCAGATGATTACCCGCGATGGTGAAGAAGGAGCCACAGTAGGTGCAGACCGCAAGAATGGAGAGGAGGTTGCGGTATGAGGTGGTGGGGGCCCCATACATAGATGACAGTGAGAAAATAAACTTTCCAATGTGGGTGGAACTGTCGGTGGTGTCGAGGATCACGCCAACCTTGGAGACTGAGTTCTGGTCTACAAAGGGCAGGAATTGGGCGGGGTAGTCAGGTGCTCTCTCGTCAAAGAGGAAATGTTTGCGAGCGTTGACTAAGCCCAGGTCAGCAGTGTTTTGACCCATGTGTTTGAAGAAGGAAACTGACCCTTGGCAACTCCAGATTTGGTAGCATGATCGACCTTGTTGATGAAGTCCGGATCTACTGACCCGTGGGTTTAGTCAGGACAAAGAATGGCTGGAGAAATAGAAGACGCACGGGGATGAAGATTGTTGGTGGCCTGTTCATTGGAGAACCTCGAGACTTGCTGAGGAGGGCGGGGATGGGTGAGAGGGTGCGGCCTTGGGCGGGAGAAAGATGACGCTGAAGAGGACAATGCTGAAGAGGAGGTGGAGGAGGAGGCCTATAGTGACAAAGATGACACTTCTCTCTTGACCGATGGCTCGTCCTCTGTTTTGATCTGTGGCCTGCGTCTGAGGTGCTGCCAGTGGGTGGAAGAGATGTGGTGATTGGCATTTTCTGTCTTCGCTTCCTTTTTGTGTCTTCTGACCGTGTTACGTAAACTAGGTAGCTTCACATGCGGCGAGCGGCACGGAGTGGTGGCCAGTGGGCGTGTTGTGTCCGGTGTTGTGTGCCTCGTCTCTCGGTTGTGTCCCTGTGTGCTTTCGCAGGGTGTCTATTGTGGCACATTTCCTCTTATCTATGTGTACTATGTTTATTTAGGTTTCCTAAAATCTTCTAGTTGGCGCTTCGGCCACTGAGCTTCTCAGACATGCGTATCATGACATTGGCGTCATTGTGTGCCTCCCGGGGTTGTGGGCCGCATGGTTGCGGTGGAGGGAGGCTTGCGCGTTCCCTCCGCTGCCTTCAGCAGTGGAGGGGCTTCGTAACGTTACCCCCACCAAAAAAGATGGTGGTGGTAAGACAAGGCCCCCCATCATCTATGCTATGGCTACTTGTCGACACCTTCTGTGTGCCTGTAGTTAGTCTGGTTGTTGTGATAGGCCAAAGTTCCACTTGTCTCGGTAAGTGCCAGTGACATTGTGATTTGATGTTTAACTGGCACAGCTATTCTGATGCATAGGCATGCTCAGCCATCAGCAACTCAATTTGGCCATGTCTATTTGCAGAAGTCTTGCCCCATCCAAGAGTCTGGACTCATCATGTGACTTGTTGCACTGTTCTCAATAAGAGACACAATGGTAAACAATCTTGAAGTCGGCCGTTTTACAAGGCCCCAGTCGCCTGCATGTGATGTCATGTATTCCTTCCCATCTCTTTGATACTAGTCTAGCACTCAGCTCATCTGCATGCACACGGGTACTGATATAAAGTAGTTAGCTCTGTTCTTGGTAAGTCGTACTTTGGCCCCCAGTTGAGGTACTGTCATAGGATCATACCAATAGAGAACCTAAGCTCTGTGACTGTTAAGCTACTTGTTTGGAGCTCCCAATAGCCTCTTATAGAATAGAGAGAGTGTGCTTTATAAGTATAAAGACGTGAAATGCGAAAATACACCTGTGGTTTGTACACAGCTTATCATCTCCCTGGGACATTAATCCTGACCGTTCCTAGTCAACCAGTCTTGTTTCTCTCATGCAGGGTCCCAGCTAGCCAACACTTGGTTAACAGTCATTTATTTACTTCGCCAGAACATGACTTTAGTGTGTTCTCGACTACAGGCACCACACAGGGGTTATTTCTCGCTAAGTCTACTTCATTATGCCTCCGTGGAGTGGTCAGCCAATGAGAGCATGCAATCAGCTTGCAGATCACTTCTCAAAGACTGCAGCACAGCTCAATCAAACATGTGATTGCACACTGATCTGTCTTGGACACATTCTGGTACAGTCATCCTGGGGTTTGCTCCTTGAGTCCAATGTCTTGGTCTCATCGCAAGCTCCTCTGTCATATCCACTTTTGTGGCTTTTCATCCATTCGTTCTGTTTTAAAGTCCTCCATGGCTTCTCATTGAGACTACTCTTTCAGGTGAGCTTCTAATTCAATTGGATCGTGGAAACTCTCTGTGATTTTTCAAAGTTTTCTCAATTCAAGCTCTGCCGCCCTGGGCCGCAGCCTTGTTCTATATATGGGCGCGCTGGCAGGCCTTCTCCCCTTCTCCCAATGCCCACTCTCTGCTGAACCGCCTCCCGCCACAACCTCTATTGATGACGCTACCTCTGCCCAGCACTTACGCTTGGGCAGAGCTTCTTCCCTCCCTCTTGTCTTGTTTACCCTGGCCAAGATCAAGATGACCGGTGGCCCGCGTTCTAAGCTCATCGCAAAGGACGAACAGGGCCACTATTTCAACCGTTTCACCACCTCTGCGACACCAAATTCCAAAACTTGGTCCTGTATTTGCTTGACAATGTCCAATTCAACTTAATTAAGTCGCAGACGCCTGACGCCCTCATTGCACAGCTTATAGGAGCTATGCCACCCCTTGTACCTCCCTTTATTCGTTCATATTGGCTTCTTCTTGATGTCTCTTCCCAGCAACGTTATTACAACAAGTTTGTCGGCTGCGAAGACGCACAACATCCTGAGGTGATTCTCCTTCTTTACAACATACAGCGATTCTACCAGATGTTGACAGAGAAAGAGCAGAAGGCATACCAACACCTGCTCCCATGTTTCCTAAGTAACCTCCAGGTGTGTCTCAATCATGATAACTGTCTTTTGAACGGCCTTCCTTGCTGCCCATTGGACTTGTTCTGCCGCCTGTTGGACTCATTCTGAGAGTGCTGGAGCACAGTGCCTGCTGTCACCATGTAAACATAATGGTCCATCTTCAAGAGACGTGGTAAGTGTTGACACCGCTCTTGCCCATCTGATCTGCAGTTTCGCCCCATTTAACCAGATCAATGTGAGCCTTTGGATGAAAGACCTGGAAAACGACCACTATCACGGCGGCATCTTGTAGTGTGGATTAATTTTGGGCACATCAGCATATTAACAATGGATTACCTTGACCTTATTGAAAATGAGGTCAATTCTATCACCAGTTTATGTGTCAAACCTGAACCGGCACATATCCCACACCTTTACTGCCCCCCATTGGTGCAATGCATCTCCTCTGCACATTAAAAGTCAAACTGACCTCCACATCTCATCAGTCGGCATTTGGTAGGGGTGTTGTGATGTTCTTTAAGGTGCTGCATAATTTCCAGTGGAATTGCCTTGTAGACTGCAGCGTCCAACTAGAAAAATCTTTGTTAGAGTGAGTTGTTGAAGACATATCTTGTACCAATTCCCTGCTCTTGTGGTGGATAAAACAGATCTGCTTGCCACATCACATGATGAAGGCTTGTACCCCTTGAATTTGTACCTCTTTGCACAAATCTCCTCGGGTGTAAATTGACAATGTTGTCTGATATGAGCTCATATTCAGCCTGTTGGTCATCCCATTTCTTTCTTTCTGCTGCATTTTTGGCCGCTTTCTGTAATCTATGGTTAAAATGATGTGGGCCGCCACACACTTACAATGGGTCCTGTCCCCACCCCATAATATAAGCTATCTTATTTTGAGCCTAGCTCCCACAAGCTCACCAGGCTTCCATGTCCACATGCCTCCATCGCACCACCCTTGATGCCTGATGAAACACATCTATTTGTCTGTGCATGCCTGCAATGTCAGCCCTAGATCACACCGATCACCCCTCTCCAAAAAATGAAAAAAGTGCATATTAAACACAAGATTGTGATATCAATATGGATGCTTTGGGCTAATTGAGAATTTAGAACTGCATCTTTTGGAGTACTACAAGCACTCCTTAGAGTATCTTTAAGTATACCAGAAGTCAACAGTGAGAAACTGAGGATCCAGGTGCTGCTCTAGCCTATGTATATATCTACTGTAAAAATAGGAGCAGTAAGAACAATAAGAACAATAAGGAAGATCTGTATCAACACAATAAGATCTGTATCACAACAATAAGAACAATAGCAACAATAAGATGTGTATCACTACAATAAGATAGCTATTAGATCAGATAATTCCTAAATTTTATCAAGATACCAAATCACATCCTTTTGAAAGGCTTCTCAGACACTGATTTCAAGATATCCTTGGTGCACCCACCCAGGCTGACAAACAAACTTATATGGAGAGATGAGATCATAGAGCTGCAGAATGGCAGAATATTCAAGGAATCCCAATGACTGTTGACATGGGGCATAGCAGTTAGGGCCAGCATAGTATTCCACAGCAAGATGTCTTTGTTACTCACAAGAACTATAGTCCCTTTTGTTGTTCGAGCCCAGTCATCAGGTGGACAATTGAAGTCCATTATGTAGTACTGTGGATTTGAGAGAGAACTAACTCCACTGCAGCCTGCAAGCCGAGCAGCAGAAACAGGGGAGGAAAGAGCAATCACTGATTCTACCCCAGGTTGGCTCACACATGTGTTTGCAACACCTGCTGATGCTGCAGCTAAAGTAAAATTTGAGAAAATCATACAATTTCTGCCTTCACTCAAAAAGAATTATACTTTCACCACAAGTACAAGGTGCTACGAGTCCAAGATCATTCTCATGGGAGGATAGACAATAGTGACAAATTTAACCTTCTTCCACATGTACAGCAGGTTGTGTCAATACTGCTTCACAATCTGAAGTCAAGAGTTAATTCACAGAACATTCATCTCCTAAAATGCAACTCACAGGGTGATACCCCACACTGCTTGCAATAATGACAATGATAGGGGATTGGGCTGCAGGTCAGGCATGTCTGGATCAGCATCGCTAGATGGCTGCTTTCCTCGTCTTTTGATACATTTGCAGGGCCGGTTCTAACATTTTTTGTTAGCTCTCCAGAGCATAACACAGTGACAGAGGGTTTGTACCTGTCAACATGAGACCCTGGGATGTGAAAGCCTGGATAGCATTGGAGAGCTCTAGTGCAGTGTAGTGGTGTCTTTGGAGTGAGGAGCATAGGTGGTGCTCTGGGTGGTGCTCTGGCATGAGTGGATCATACAATGCAAACCTGGGGATCTCAGGTTTTGTATTAGCAATTTTTCATTTACTATTGGCAATCTATCAGTGGTGCTGCAGCAGCGAGCTTCCAGAGTAGAACAGGGGCAGAGCTCCAGTGATTGGCCATCCTGGGCACATCAAGGTAATGTGTACTATGTAGGTGCTTCTAGTGTTTATAACATTGAATGCAGTGCATATAATCACTGATGATTCATTCTTGTACCCAGAATGAGGCTTGAGAAACTATTAGCTCTACTCACTGTAGATCTGCTATGCCCAAGACAGAAAAGGACCAGTAAAGCTGCAAGGATATCCACTAGAGTGCACAATTATCGAGTGTATACTGTTCAACTCAAGAGTAAGATTCATTGGGCAATGCTTTCACTGGGTCTCAAGAATTTACCATTAGATCAGATCATGGACAAAATTGTCAAAAAAATTGTGGCATCCAAAACATCCATATTAAACCTAGTTAATTTTTCGGGACAAATACCCCAGCACCATGTTTAAATGACAACCACACACCCTACATCCCACTCCACAAGTCAATCAGCTTGGGTAAGCACATTGCTCATGTTCAAACCTTAACTAATTAATATCCAGATTCAAATTTGGAAAGAATTGTGCAATTGGTGGGCTTCTTTCATGGTAAATCTCCACAAAAGGTATAGGAGGTTGTGCACAACCTGAAAAATGTCTGGGTGTCAATATAAGGGACACTACCATGGCACAATCTCATCTGACAGTCAAAGTAGGTGGTGTAGCCACCCTACCACCACAAAACGATGAGGATATTAGCTGGAACAAGAATGCTGGCTGCAACAGTAGAAGTCAAGGCAGGCGGCGGTGGCACAAGTATACTGTGTCTCTTCAGGACCATCAAGATGCTCATTGAGACCATAGTCAGTGTGACAAGGGCATACAGACAACACTCACTAAGCACAGTCCCACATAAAATAACTTCTGCTGACCTCCAAAGTACACCCTGCGAGCCACGGCAGGATAGCAAGAGAGGTAAGGAAATTCCATGTTGATGCAGACCTAAGTTAATATTGTTTAGCAGGCTGAACCCAGTCATTGTGTGGGTTTCATTTGAATCGTTGGGTGAACAACTTTTTCCCAGGGAAGAAAGGGCAGAGACAACTGTCATGAGATGGTCATCAAAGTGCTAAACCAATATAAGCATGAAGCTGGATGAAAATTAAATAATGGTATGGTTCCCACTTCATTCATCATACTGCAACACAACTGACAAGCACTACAGAGATTTATTTCTCTCATTCCACAGCTCATGGACAGCCTTGTGTGTTTCAATCTGAGCATCATTAATACAGCCAACCAGGTCTGGGCCGAGGTCGCTACGTTCCATTCTAGAAGGAAAAAGAGAACAAGGATTGTTGTCAAACACCACTTTCAACAGGTGTTCTACCCCTTTGATACCTTCCTGGAAGAAGAAGGATATAGCCAAAACTCCTTTGTTTCTGTGGAGAGGGTCAGGAAACTTATTGAAGGCTCAGCCCTTATCCAGCATAGAGCGGGCCCTAAGGTATGCCTGCCATGATTCTAGCACCAATGCATTGCCTCATTGATCCTCTAACACTTAATAAACACCACTCACTCTGCCATCAAAGACCTCTCTAACACGGGGATTTTCAGAGGAGGTTTGAAGCCGCTAAAGGACCCCTTCATCTCGTCTTTTCCACAGGTTATCACCTCTACTGAGGTGGGGGACATGGCTGCAATCATTACCTTGGTTAGCATCAATTCTACCTCATCATTGCTTAACCATACCTATTGCAGATCAAAAATTCCCTTAATGAGAGGGGAAACAGCTTTTATCAAGTGCACAGCAGACTGGTACCTCAACTATTACAACGAGGCAGTCCAGACATTAGGTGAAATTTTAGCTCTGGAAAATACTAGGTCCCTGGTACGTGCCACCTGGGACTCATGACATGCCCAAATAATGTTTGTTTCTTATTGTTGTTATTTGATTGAGACCGACTTTGAACCTTCATTAGGTGATGTGTTGCATCTAAAGCAATGCACATTTTCCATGGCAATAATTTCCAATTGGTCGACAATATCACAGATGACAGATCAGATGACAGTGCAACAGAAACACAGGCTGGAGATCTGGTGGGGTCGCAGGCTGGCAACTATGATGTGACATCCACAATTATGAGCCAGAGGCACATAGTGATTACAGCCCAGAGGATTAGCTAGTAGTAGATTTGAATCGACCAATTTTTCATGCCATCATTTGTCTGATGAGAACTGTTGACAGGAGGTTTTATTCTGGTTTGGGGAAGCACAGTTACTACCCAATGATGTGGGTGTACTACTACTGAGCACTGTAGAGCACTACAGACCACTACAGAGTACTCAATCAGCTGCTCAGTCAGTATTAGTAAGTACAACTACATCAGTAAGGATCAACACCAGATCATTAGCTAAGCAGGAATGCGAGAATGTCACAGTCCAATCACAGACTCCAACAACAGCGTGGTGTCTTGAAGCTTTGGGATAGCATCATGAGGAGGTTGAATCATAGGCTCTCCAGAGCCTGCAATGGTGGGAGATGATATACCTGTGGTATGTCAGTTGGGGTAAGCAATCTTGGCTAACAACACAAAGTCAATCAAATGAGAGCATGATGCAGTGTCACTCCTCAATGATGGCGCAAAGTCAATTATGTCTGTTCTAAATAAGGTAGGGGGGCCATGGATAAAGCATGGAGAGCTCGAGTGGTTTCAGATTTTGCTGGAGCAGAATTGAATCACATGCAACGAGACAATGTTAGGAACTCTGTCCAATCACATAAGCAATAGGACAGAGTTCCTAACATCATCTGGCTATACATGATTCAATTGCAAAGTGTTACATCAGTCCTTAAGGTGAGATGGGTCTGAAGTGACAATATATTGCACAGGAATACATCAGTGCATAGAAAGCCATGCAGATATATAACTCTGCAGCAAGTTTGGTGCAGTAAAAAGCTAGAGAAACTGCTTGAGCAAAATTCATGCACGAACATAGAAGAATACCCTGCACAAATGGGTGAATGGGCAAGTCGGAGTGCAGTAGTGAGGAGTGTGGTGGCGAGGGTATTACGAGGAGGGGAAGGGGGTTAAGTGAAGGGGAAGGAGGGGAGAAACACGCTGAAGATTGGGGAAGCAGATGAGATTGATCCCATCAGCATTCCTGAGGGCGGTGACAGCACGTTGGCATCACATTTAACATCAGAGATGTGTGGGATAGGTACTAAAGTTGAGGGTGGTGCTTTAGTGCAGGAGTGTCTCGTGTCCCAAACCAGGAGAAATCCAACAAACCCGTCTTAATTGACATAAACTCGCCGGCTACTGGCCGTTATTGCCTTAAAAACCCACGAACCCACCGCTTGTATGAAGTCTCGAACATAGCGCGTATTGCTCGACTTTGGTTTCACAACCCTTGTCTATCCCACTCCCCTGTTCTCTGAACAGTAAACGATCTATTGACCTAATACTTGGTCTTTACCCCCGAACACCCGCGATTATCACTACTCATAAAGAGGAGTTGTTGTTGTTTGATTGATTGTTTAGTTAGTTATATTGGTTTTGACCTCTATCTCGGCTTCATAGTTATCGTTCCACCGCACCCCGAGTACCATCATATCATCGGTGTACAGGATGTGGGCCAACATAAACATTTACAGATGCGGTCCTACAAGAGGTGTGCGCAGGCGATTGGGAGATGGTGGACCCGTTATTTATTATTGTTTGTGGTGGGTGGGTCTATCACATGTGTTGATGAGTGTGCAGATCCGCCCGATCTGACACCTCTTGGTGCTGGTCCCAGTTCACAACAGCAGTGAGATCTTTTTGAACCTGTTGAGCAGTGTGGAAACAGAAGAAAAAATGTTAGCGAGTCAGGGCCGACCAGTTAGGCACTTGCCTGGAGAAGCTCAGCCAACAGCATTGTAAATGCGGGATGAAGTCAATAGGACTCTTCTGGTTTAAGTCCTTGACCATTCTGTTGAACAGCCAAGGAGCATGGGCACTGAACAACAAGATCAGTCTCGGGGGAACACACATCTGTTGGAGTCTGTGATTGGACTTGGCATTCTCGCATCCCTGCTTACACAATGATCTGGTTATTGTTGCGATGGTTATGTAGTTGTGCTTACTATACTTACATACTTGTGCTTACTACTGCTTACTGATGCTGAGTGAGCATTACTCAAGGTCCAATAAGCTTAGATAACCAATCTGTTCATGACAACTGCCCCAAAAATTCATGTGATGTCTCATGCTCACCTCAAGTGTCATAGCTGGATCAGTTTCAGCAAACATCCTTGCTGGTGACAAATTTGGACCCAGTGATTTGGATGTCATTATGCTGGCATCTGAGGAGCACAGTATGCTGACCATAATGGAGGGAACAATCAGATTTGAACTGATCAACGGTGTGGGCCATCACATTTGGATGTGGGTGGGCCATTTTAGGGCAGTCCAGAGGCAATGTTTGGAGAGTAGCATAAGTGGTGGGGGTGGTGGTTGGAAGGAAAGAGAGATTGCTTGACCCTGTGAACAATGAGTGCAGCTTAACTAGTGAGTGGGAGATCACACATTGGGGAACAACGTGGGAAAGACCACCCTAGACATGATATCTGTAGCTTTGGTAGGAGGTGGAACTGGGTTCGTGTACACCTTTCCAAGACAAGCAGCTTTGGTTGGTGCTGGGGTAACTGCTGGGGACCAGAGTGATGGGAAAGGAAATAATATCAGTCTGAGCAGAAAATCAACCAAAGTTCGGTTGCTTTAACTGGTGGCTCTTTGACACTGTTTGGCCACATTGCCACAATGCAGTAGCAGAGCGGAGTGTGGCAATGCAAAGTCAAATGCAGGATGGATGGTGATGCACAGTCAATCTGTCTCAGCTCAATTGGCCATAGATGATAGACATTGGAAGCGACTGACACTAAGAATCAGTTGAAATCATGATTGATGCTCATGTCAGACTTTCAATCACAATCACGTGGGAGACAAATCACAAGTATTGATACAAGCCATAAATAATAGCTATACAGAGCAAGGATTAAATGTATAAACTGTAATCCTACTCCAGATAAATGAGATTTGCAGAAAAACTACCTCTATTAGTGAGTACTGCCTGCAAGGTGTTTGCATTGCAGCTGGAGGATTATGATCACTGTCAGAGTAGACCACAGGCTTGTCACTGTCTGTGACAGAGGGTGTTGAACTCTGGTGTTTGAATCGGATGCTGCTATACATATTCCTGTGCACACAGCCTTATTGCTGTGGCACATAGCCTTACTGCTGTGTATATTCCTATGCACATAGTCTTACTGCTGTGTGTCTCAGACACATATATGTAGCTAGTATACAATGGATTCTAGGCTTTTCGCCTCCCCATCTGAGACCCGCCTTTCGGCTACCATCTGCAACCATCCGACCTTCCAACAGGGGTCTGCCTGTCATCAATGTCTGATGTGTTGTAGACATGTCTATCTACTGCGAGTTTTTTGTAAATAGTTTTTATGGCTGTCTGAAAGCAATGAAGCTCCTATTCAGTGTGTTCACGGACCAAGCCACTGCTATCATGAACCACTCAGGTTTGGTTGACACTTTGAGCAGGGATCAGCCACTATTGTTTATAGTGTTATATTTCTTCACATTGTCACCATGCACAGAGGGAGTGCTGTTGTTGTGAAATCTGGATGAGGCTGCACTGGAAACGTAGTTGCCTTTGGCTTCCCTCTTTGCCTTTCCACCCCAGCGCTTGTCCCATTGTGTTCTGCCAATCTTGGATACAACAGCCTTGAGTGTCTGGCATACTCCATCATGAAAGCATATACCGCTTAGAGAGCCAGTGTCATACTTGTCAGGGTCCCCCCAGCCCCCACAGTACAGGGTCGAGGTCTTCAACCATCTTGACCTGGGCTGACTCAGCCCTAATCACATTTGCCAGCTGGATTCCCCAACAGACTCTATGGCACCACTCTCCTGAAGATAATTCCATTTTTATGTGAATCACTGCCAGAGAGGGCCTAGATACGCCGAAGGATATCATCCCTCTGTGCAGTGGACCCTTGTAGATAGACTCAATCCATTCACACATGAGGTCTGGGCCAACAAATGAGCAGAGCCACTGTCTGGAATTCTGACATAAGAACAGGTCGTGTTCTGGATAGATGGACAAGAGTTTGTCGGAAGGAGGAGGGGATGATGTTTTGGGGTCAGGGTCGTGCATGGAGCATACAGAGGAGATCTTGATAGACGATGGCGGTGCTGGGAGTTGCAGCTGGAGTGGCCAGCCTCGCCTCCACAGGTGGAAGGTGGGGGCAAGTAGGAGTGTAAGGAACTCGATATCTAGTATGCCTACTTTATTTTTATTTTTATTTATTCTCCTACCTTACCGTGATTCAACTCACGGGACCTGTATTATGTAATCCACTGGTCATGTTACCGATGCCAGTGAATGAATATTCATCTACACTTTACTACCTAACTCTCACCTATCAATTGCTTCAAGAGCCTTCCTTGTAGAGATTACTCCAAGAAGAGGCCCTAAGACAATAGATGAGCCCTATATTAGTATAATATCTTACCGTTTCTCCAAATAGACTTCGAGTCTTCGGGAGAAGCTTCGCTACTTAGCTTAGCGGAACTCGCCCCAGACTGGGAATCCAACTAAGGTAGAGCGATAGACAACGGGAACCGGGAATCCGATCCTAGTACGGTCGGCCAGATGGTCGCGGTTGATTTTGACTTTTTGATTTTGATTTCTGATCGGTGATGTCACGATCAAGTAACCCAGCGCATCGGACTTGAACCACCCCCAATGTTGTGGGACTGTGTGGGTGGCGCAGACGACCTGTGAGGCACCTTTTCTCGGTCTTATTGGCCCATCAATGCATAATTACAACAGATACGGCAATTTTGGCATCTCCGAGAAGCCCGATAGCGCGTCTGGACTGGGAAACCACATTGAATAGTCGTAAACCTCCCTGTATTTCTTTGTGAAGCTGAGAATCGTCAAAGACAATAATCTAGGGTAAGTAGAGGTGTTCATAATATTTCTGAATGGTCTCAAAACCCTCGTATTTTGATTCGACGTCAGGTGCAACTCCAAGAAAGCACCAGTTGCCATACAGAACATTGTTTGAATTCTACACCATTCAGATACTAGATAATTCTTTGGCGAACTAACGGTGCCATTGCATTGAAAATAGCCCAGCCTGATAACACCTCGAGTTTGGGGCACCCCAGTTGAATGTACACTTCGCCGGCAAGTGCATCAAATTCATCTGACACCCAGCGGTAGGCTTCCTCGCGAGAGGTGTCGATCAAGGTACGAAGCTCGTCAATAGCCTCTTGAGCAACAGGAATTGCGAGATTTTCCAATCCATAATCGCCGGGCATGTCAAATACGACATTGGGGGCAACTCCCGAGGGCAGAATGCGACTGCGCTGTTTCCGTGTCTTCTTGTTATTGAAATAGTCAAGAAACTCATTGAGGCCAATCTGAACAATTTTCGGCTAAAGCCATCGAAACAAATCCCTGAATATGAACAGTGAGTGAATGTGTTTCCGACGAAGTGAAGAAACAGGATGACATACCTGTGCACAACATCTCCTAGAATGAGATGGATTCGGCCCTCCTCAAGTATGTCCCGCATCGAGCGACCGTTGAACTTGCGATCATACGACCAGGTGGACTCAATGGGAATATTGCTAGTGCTTTTCACAGCGACAACTGGCTTCCATTCCTCAGCAGAAAGGTCTGGAGCAAAGACTTCCCTGAAACCGATGCTCAGTGGTGCATTAAATGTTAGGCAGCAGGATAGACACACCTCAAAGTGGTCTGAAATGCGGCCAACCAACCCAACTCGCTACCACCATCGAAGGTAACCTGCACTGAGATGGCTTTCAAAGATATTATTACAAAAACAACGAGAAAAATGGCCCACATACCTCTATATTTTGACAGGAGCAACATTCACTTTCGGAAGTACTCCGGCACACTTGAACATCCTCACCACACTGACAAGCAAGGGGCGACCATTAATGTCTTTCAGCACTTCACGTACCTGAGCTCGAACAAAACCCTCGTATTGGCCGACATTCAGGGTGAGTACTTCGGGTTTTGCGGTTCATATCCTGCTCAAACTGCCGTGTAGGTTCCGAGAGCCATAATCCATCAAACAAAGCGGGAATTCTGTTTGATCTGATGTCGCATACACAATCCGGGTGAGCTCTATATAGTTATCGTTCACCTTATCTAACTGTTGTTTAATTTCCAGTGATAGCGGCGCTGAGGATCACAGTGAAGATGGAATTCAGAGCTTTGTGGTTCAACACAAGTGCGGCCGGAGATGCATTCAGATGGGGCTTGAGAAATTGGGAGAGACAGAGGAGGAGGAAGATTAAATTCCCATTGATATTGCGGAGCACAATGTACATTGAGCTTCGGTGTGCGCCGCTCAAGAAGCAAGTTTAACTTGTTTGCCTAATGAGGAACAGTGATCGGTGTTCTCGGACAAACGACCATTGGGCTGTATTTCACAAGCTATTTTAATCTGAGGATAATACAACAAGCAATACTAGTGTAATAAAGGACTACATGCACCGACTTAGGTACTGGACTGGGTGAAGTGTGGGGTTATTTGAACATGTACGGTCTCAGAAATCAAAATCAAAAAGTCGAAATCAACCGTGACCATCCGGCCGACCGTAATCCTAGCCTATCGCTTGTAGAGTAGACCGTTAATCAAAGGGTTGTTACCACAAAGTTTTGACTTGAGCGCTCGCCAGGAATTTGCAAGAAGTTCTCCAGCATGAACTCACAGAGTCTCACAAGGAGCCTCAGCTGCCTCGAGCATGTTGCCGTTCACCTCACAATCACTGCTGTAAGTCACACATTGGTCTATGGCTCAGTAAACAAGCAAGGGAAATAAATACCTCGTGCATGGAATCTTTGGGGGCGGTCCATCATAGGACTTCGGCGGGCCACGACACTTCTGAGTACTGGCAGTCGGTGGTGTGGGGCATGTAAAGGGGGCTGGGAGTGCAGCGGGACAACAGACAGAACAAGAGGGAGAAAGAGAGGTGGGACGTGCAGCAGGGGTGTGATGAGGAGCAGCAGGGGTGGCGAGAGCGAGACCATTATCATCATCCGAAATAACAATTACTTCTGATTGCTGTGAGGAGTGTCGGGGTCACAAGCACCGGTGGCTGGGCAGCAGCCAGCTACAGAGGAAGCCAGTGGGTAGGGGATGATGGCATAGGTTACAGGGGCCGATGTTAGGGCGACGCAGAGGGGATTACCATCCAACACACACCGGAAAAGGGCTGCCATGTGCGCACCATTCAACGACGCAGCCATTTCCTGCTTTCCCACCACATGTTCGCCAATTGTGATGGCTGGACAATGGTCAAGCAATGGAGCGTGTCATTGTCATTGTTGGAGAGCATGGGATCCATAGATTGCACGTTGCAGCAAGTTATCTGCTTGAGTGGTTAATAAAAAAAGTGGTGTCTAGGCCAGTATTCTGTGGGCGAGAGGTTAGAGAATGGCAACGCAAGGGAACAGGGAGCAAATGCACAATACACAAAACTGTATTAAGGGTAAAGCAGAAGCACTGCATATTCTCGCCTGTACTTTTATACAATATGAGGTGCGTGCTCTGAGCACATGATGATAAGTAGGCCATGGCAGAGAAGACAAGATGAGTTTGAAGAGAGAAAGGGACTTAAAACAAGCTAATTGTACAGCTGTCACAGGAATTGCACAGACTCTTTAGCAATTGCCCATTCTGGTGCGGAATAGACACAGTCTGCACAATTTGGACCCAGTTGGGGGTCAGGCTGTACAGTTCATGGCCCCAAGCTCCAATTCTTCTAGCTCTGGCATGAACCAAGGGGCTCCTGTTGACGGTAGGACTTCTCCACTTCGAACTTCCGCTGGTTTTGCACACACACAGGACTGGGCTCCGCTGAAGAAACACTTGAAAAGTAGGGCAGAATACCTGCTGTTGTGGTAATGGTGGGCGTGGACATGTGACCTAGGCACAGAGCATTAAAGGACTACTCAAACATGGAGGGAATCTGAGAAGAAGCAGTATTTGCATGACCTATTAGGAACTTTATGTTTGTGGACGCGCTGTGATAAGGACCACGGTGCTATGGGTGTGAATGAGATGGTATTCAGTTGGTAGCTCGGTTGTCCTCTAGGGGGTGATACAAATGAAATCTGGTTGGAGGAAGTGGTGGATACATGTTCTGGTAGTTCCTGTTGGTTGGCGTTTGGGAAATCGCAAGACGGTTAGTGCAAAATGGAGTCAAAGGTGAAATATACTCGTCAGGCTAGCTGTCTTCTAGCTTCCTGAACTCCTAAAGCCTTCTACTTCGTCTCTAGGTCAACACCTTTCCCCGAATGTGCGAGGCGCGAGCTGAGATGGAGGAATCCGCCAAATGGGTGCTCCGTAGGTGACTTTAACGTTGTCAAGGGTTGGAATACGGTGAGGGGCATCGCTTGGTACGTCTGTATGATCACAGACGATTTGCCTAAGTTGATGTCTTTACAAGGCTCCCGCTACTGCACGACAGGGTGTCTGCGTAGGAAGGTGGCATGAGTAGGATATCCGATGGTGGTGAGCACAAGCTTCTGGGGGTGAGCTGCGGTGGGGAGAAAGGTAGAATGCCTGAAAGCAAGCGTGAACTGAGGTGGGTAAACTTCTGTATTTGTGGGTCTAGTACACTTGGTGTAGAAGTGGGGGAGAATTAGAAACCCGAAATAACTGACTACTGTGTCTAAAATATGTCCTCTTTTATACCATTTCTCGCTACACAGCCTCAACACGCCTGCTACATGTGCTACTTGCCTTGAGGCAGGCTTGTCCATGTGGTCGGTATTGGTGTCTGGGCGAATGCGAGAGCAAGACTGAAGATTCACACAAACGCGGGCTGCCAATTTGAATTTGGAGGTCAACTTGGTCAAACACGAGGGTCTAGACCGTAAGGAGTGAACACCCTGTTTCATGGTTCAGCCATATACAGGGTGTGGGCTCCCGCGATGCGTCAGTGCCCTTGTTTCAGGGGTACAAAGTAGTAAGGGTACGGTGTTTGACCAGAGTTCTTCTGCAACTGGTGGTGCTACGCTCACGAGTGTCCTGGTGCACGGCAATTGTGGAATTTGAGGATGTGAGCACTCTCTTCGGGAAATTGCCTTCTGACCAGTGGTCGGAGTCATTTGGTGCGAGTGCCGTGTCAATGTAGGGTTTCCTCCTGTTGGTCTACGTTCTCATTGAAGGAGTTTCAGGACCTCGAAAGGTCTTGTCTATGGTGTATGTGAAGTGGATATGGTGTGTTTGGTGAATTGCGGCATTTTGCCGAATCAGGTTTCCTGGTGCTTCCAGATTGGGGAATTGCCAGTGTAACGTTGCTCCTGCGCAAGGGCATACACAGAGCGTATTCAGTCCTCACAGCGCAACCACCAATCAGGAAGCGTGTCGTGTCTCAGGATTGGCACATCCTTATCACTTTTGTTTTAACTGACGGGGTTTTTTTTCCACCCCACTGTCCTTGCTGCTCTTTCTCTTAGAGTGGGTGTCTGTGATAGCATATTTGCAGTGTGTTTACTGACAAATAGCAGGTTCGACTGTGCTCCATTGCTTCATCCTTCATATAAAATGATCTCATGCAGTTAAGCATGACTGTCGAGCGTGGCAGCCAGAGGATCATAAGCAAGATGGCTTGTGCCAACCTGGACACTGCACACATCATCCAACTGGTTGAAAAACTGGTCAGCCTGACGGTCGCCCCGCCCCTGTCGAATGCACTCTCCATCCTAGCTTGTGAGCCTGACACAGCCGCTGCTCATGACGAGCTGTGTCCCTGAGATGCCTCGACTCTGCCCAACACTCTGCCTGACACTCGCACGCCTGCTGACAAGGAACAAAGTTGTTGTGGTCCTTCATCCCCCCTCCCCAACGACCTCACCACACCCAACAAGGAAGGAAACCATCATGACCCTTTGACCCCCCTTGCCGATGACCTCACTGTGTCCGACAAGGAACCAAGCTTTTGCTATCCCACCTGCCTGCTTTCCCTTCGCTGCAACCTGGTGTGAGGGCTGGATACACCCTATGTATGCCCTTGTGCAGCAGCACTGACACAACAGGGATGGCCACCTGCTAATACCAAATAACCCCTCATATTAGAGACAGAACCAATGTTTCCAGAATTTTGATTGTATCCCTGGTGGGAATGAATAGAGCATATAGGAAGGTCATGACAAAGGTCTAGTGCTGGGTGAGTTGAGTTGATACAGGGGGCGGTGTGAGGGTCCCATACGCTCTGCATATGCCCTCGCACACCAACGCGGCTGTGACGGACTTGACATGACACAATCACCCGATTTGGACTACAAGAATCCGCATTTGGATATTCCTCCGGGAATCTCACTCGCTGCGCCCCTTCCCGCAGGAATCCACCTTGTACAACACCAACCGCACCCCCAGCGACCTCTTCCCTCGGGATCTCATATAACTCCAATGCTACAAGCATCCTCACAAACTCGATCCCACGGGATTTCGCACACATATGTCACCACGGCACGATACGACCAAGATCCCACGGGATTACGCCGTAGCTCGCGCACCACGAACCCCCCAGACGTCTTGAATACCACCTACAGTTTGGACTTTACAAGATACAGGCTCTACCCATGGGAATCCTCCGGGATACGCCCTCAGAGAGGCCTGTATCCTTGCACTCCGCCCACGAAGTGACGACCACCAAGCTCCTGCCGGATAGAGGACAGACACTGACAGCACGCGGGATGATTCATCCATGTTAGGACATGTTCAAGCCCTGAAACACGACCCAATGAGTCCACATCTCAAATCCTGCTGGTCTGTCAGCAAATCCTGCCCGGAATCGACTGTTACAACGAGGTTTTGACACCAAATCCTGCCGGATTTGTTGACGCAGCGATTCTATAAGCCGAATCCTCGGGGATTGGCACTCTCTATCCGCTGGGATCGTTCTCTAGGGAAGGTCTATGGTGCGACGGGGCCGAAGGCTGTGTAGAGTCGGAAAAGGTATAAAAGGACCACCCATTTTAGCCAGTAGTCAGTCAATTCTTGGGCAAGAGTTTTCCCCCACTCTTCACCCAGTGTACCTTGTCCCCCAAAACAAGAGTTGATCACACACACACACACACACACCAGTTCACGCTTGCTCTAGGGCACTCTACTCTCTCCCCACACTTGCAGCTCCTCTTCAAAGAGCTCGCGCTTCATCATCCTCGAAAGCCTTACCTGTGCACACCTTCCTACCCAGACACATCGTCGTGCAGTAGTGGGAACCTTGTAAAGATCTACATAGCAAATCGTCTACGACCACAAGGACGTACCTAGCAACACCATCGCCGTACAACCAACTCTTGTCGACGTTAAAGCCACCACGGAATCCCCGACTTGGAGGATTCATGCATTCAGTCTCTCGCCCAGCACCTAGGGGAAAGGCGTTAAACCGAATCGAAGAGGAGACTTTAGGAGTTTCAGACCGTTCACCACTGACCTATCTGAACAAGTATTTCTATATTCTAAACCGTCCATTTTGTTAACCACACAGTTCCAACCGAGTACACCATCCGGATCAACATACCTGTTTCTCCACCGCCACCCTCTCTAAACTAGAAACCATCCGATATAACCCCTAGAGGACGAACACAGCTACACCACAAATAGCATCATCATTTCACACCGTAGCACCATGGTCCTTATCACAACTGGAGCCCACTGCGAGGGGTTTTTATCGTGGATTCTAGATACAAGCCGGCACGCGAAGCAGCACGCAACTGCACCACAGACATTCATCTCTCCCGACAACTCCGTTCCACCAGACTCGCCAATCGTAACATCCTCCAGGAAGTTACTCTCGCAGAGAACGACCCCACCGCGACCGCCAGTAGCGCATCTACAGCCTCGCCACTCGTAGTCGTCCCCACCATCGACGAATCCCCTCTCACATCCCCAGAAGCTTCCCCCGAGATCCCCACTCGGAGTCTTACACCAGAGAGCTCTGCACCTACCGAATCCTCGATCCCTACCGGGACTTCAAACACCCTTTCCACCGAATCTTCCATCACAGACGCACCCCCATCGCAATCACCTCCTACAAACACCACTCCGCGTAGAAAGATGACCAAGCTCTTACTTGGCAGAGGCACTAAGGGCGCGCCTGAATTTAATGGAAAGGCGCTCAATCTTACCCGTTACTGGGAAGATATCGAGGAAGTCGCAGAATCCATGGAGAGAGAAGGAGATGATGAGAAGATCAGACTAGCATTGCGCTATGTCAGCAGGGAAACGGAGGTCCTATGGAAAGGCATGATGACGCCCCAGACCACTACCTGGGTGGCGTTCAAAGCCGTTGTGGCGGAATTATACCCCGGATCCAACGGGAAAAAGATGTTCACACTGAAGGACCTCGACAACTTGCTAGAAGAGCAAATTCTCATAAGGGTCAGAACACCTGAGGCTGGGGCTGTGATACATCAGCAACTGTAATCAAGCGAAGCGTCGTGATATATCAAAGCCTCTAACGAGGGATCGGTTCGATACATCACCTGAGAGACTTGCACCCACAGCCAGCTCAGGCAGCACACATCGCTTGCAGGTCGCCGCCGCTGTCGCCGACGACGAGCACGTATATGTGCTTATTTGCCTTTGATATGACGTAATCAACCGAATTTGGAAGACAGCGTCGAAGGGGTCCTCGACGTCGCCGCCCACGATGAGCACCAAAAAGTATAGTAAAATTGCAATAAAATTACAGTAAAAATACAAGTAAAGCCCATGCACTGCCCGCGATGCGAGACAACTTTGTTGTCGCCCTAAACGTCCACGTACATCGTCCTGATAGGGCGTCCCCCCTTGTCGGGGATTGGCTCCACCTCTGAGCCACTGCCACCCTCCTCGTTGGAGCCGCTGTCCGATTCGTCCTCCCACCCGTCATCCTCCCTGACGTCCTCACCTGCCCTCCCCCTCTGGATGAGCTCCGGCAAGTCCCTCCACTTCTGTGAGAACGAGTCGTGCAGGTCCCTTTGCACCTTCGCCTGCCTTACAGTGTACGCTGTCTCTCCCTCCAATTGCGCCCCATCAGAGAGCCCTCGTCGGCCCACCTGCTCCAACCACCACCCCTCATGCCACCGTAGAAACTGGAGGATGCGGCGCATCTCCCCCTCAAGTAGCGAGACCTCCTCGTACCAGCGCAAAGACCGCGCGCGTGTCTTGGCCCACTCAATCCGGAGAGCTATTCCACGCAATGTCAGCACCATCTCCCCTCGTAATCAAAGCCGTGCTTACCCTCATTCAAGGCCTGCTTCTCGCCCACCACCGTCTTCGTCTGCACTACCCAAATCCAAGACAGCGGCAGCTCCTTCCTCCTCGGCTTCGGCTTCGGCCCCACCTTCCTCTTCTTCTTGCGCCCCTGCTCCCCATCAGGCTTCCGCTTGCTCGCGGATTGATGCTCTTCATCACCGAAATGCTGCCGTGGCCTGCCCCTGACGTCCTCCGGCTTCAGCTCCTTGAGGGTGAGCTCCCACTCGTTCTTCTCCAGTGCCCGTCCCAACGATACCAGTGCCAGTCGCGCAACTCGATATTGAGCTGCCGCGCGCCGAATCTGGTCGTTGAGCGCACCGATCTTCTGGTTGGAGCGCGTGTTTGCCTGCACCCCGCGCGCACTCTTGTCCTTGTATTTGTACATGTGCGAGCGTACGAGGAGCTGCCGCTGAATGTCGTGCAGTGCCTCGTGGGCCTGCCCCACGCGCAGACGATACTCGAAGGCCTGTACCTCCTTCGTGCAGCGCGGTCTCTGCTGGGCCTCTGGCAGCTTCATCATGGCGAACGGCATCCAAAGCGGGATTTCCTGCACCTTCACCCCGGGGATGAGCTGAGTGCGGGCGCTCCGCGCTCGAACGGCGTCCTCCTTCTGGCGCAGCCAGATCACACGTGGGATGAAGTGCTCCTGGCACTTCATCCACGTCTCGATCTTGCGGCGGAGCTTACTGGTGCGCTCCAGCATCGTCCTCCGCTGGTCCTCGGTCGGATGTAGACCAACGGCCGCCGCATCGAAGCCAAGGGCCCTCCTATCGTTTGGTAAGTATGCACCCATTCAGAACAGGAATGCACTTACTGCTGCTCCTCCAGCTGCAGCCCCATCGCGATCATCTCCATGACGTGCATGTCGTCCACCAAATCCGCATCCTCCTCATCCCCCTACTCCGCCCTACCCGCCGCCTCCTCCGCCAGCTCGCGCCTAACCGTCGCCAGATGGGCGTCCTTCTCTCGCGTTTCGAACGGATTCGGTTCGTCCGGATCCTCCTCCCATAACGTCGCCATCTTCGTCCAAACCTCCACCGCCTCGACGTCCTCATCTACCCCCGCCGCACCGAGGGAAACCTCCATGTCATCCAACACCCTCTTCGTTCCTACCATCTCCGGCACCGCCTTCAGGGTTTTCTTGTGCATAACCCGGCCTTGAAATGTAAGGTGAGCTTGATATTCGCATACGGGCCATGCAGTTACTTACCGAAAGCAATTATCTTCTTCCAATTCCAGTCGTTGAAATGCTCGTTAAGGGTGTCAGAGCGCGCGCCCGGGCCCATCTCCTTTGTGCTCCCTGCAAGCGGGTTTGCATTCGCCCACCCACGCTCCGGTGCCTCCCCGTCCGTCTGGCCGACGTCGCGTGTGAGGTTGAAGGAGAAGCGCAGGTTGCACGCCTCGATATGCGCAGGAAGGTGGAACTTGGGTACAAGGAACACCATGAACTTCATGTCGTCGAGGATCTGGATCTCGGAGTTGTACTCCTTCATTCGGTTCCAGATGTTAACATGCCATTGACACGCTATGTCGTACAACATGTAGAACCGCATCAGCTTCGTTCCTTCGAGACTCTTGAAGAATATGTAGTCCATGTTTATGTATCTGCAAACAAATGCGATGAGTAACGCTCGAAAATCGACGGCAGGAGCCTGTACTTACCGCTTGCCGAACTGTAAATCACCCACCCCCAGAGGGCGCTTCATGTTGTGCCTCGCGCAGTCGACAGCGCCGATCCCCGAGGAAGCGGTACCGCGGGCTTCCCTATCAGGCTTATCCACTGCGTCGTGAGCAACACATGTACTTCGCTGCAAGCTGTATCAGTCACTGGATCTACATAGTAAGAAATCGCACGTACCTCCTGCGGCTTATCCCAATGCAGCTTTACATGCTCCATGTACTCCACTACCGCGCAGTAGAAGGACCAGCCGTCCCCCAGGCCTGGATCCTTCTCCTCGCTCGAGACATCCTTGCGTTTCAGTTGAAAGTTCGCGTCCATCGCCAAAAACAGAGCGTATAGGAACCTGCAAAACTTTGTCAGCCTCAGAGCTTAAGCTGAAGCGCCAGACTTACTGCTTCTCCACCGGTGCATCCCGCCAGTCGTCAGGCAAATTCTTGCCGGGCTGAGGGCAGGCGAGGCACAGGAGTGCGCATCCGCCGGGTTCTGTCCCAGAGATCCCCGCAGGGTCGTGCTGTCGCCCCGCTCGCTCCAGCATGTGCAAGTTGTTCCACTCGTGGGTCATTCGCCGAAACTCATGGTAGCGATCCTATATCTCCTGTTAAACATAATTCACACCGGGCTGGGAAACGTGGACGTACCGGTGGCGTATTCAAGCCCGTATTGTCCGTTCGACGTGCCAGGCTGTGATAGTATTCGTAGGCTGAGCATTTCGACTCGTACGCCAGTAGCTCAAAACCATCTAGAATATTGAAGGTGGCCGCAGTACGCGGTGCCACGACTGTCGCAGGATACAGCCGCGCTCGCAATAGCTGTAGCGGAGGAGCGCCGCCTGTCCCACATCCACAAAAGTCGAGGTTCACCTCGTGGACGCCACTTTCGTCGACAATGACGAACACATCTCCGGCAGCCGGCTGCGGGAGAGTGCATTTGTGGTTTCGGCCCACCCAATGCCCCAGCTGAATGCGCAGCCCCAATTCTTTCAACGATTTCTTTTCAAAAAAGGTGCCCGTCCAATACTAAAACATCACTAGCGTTAGTCCATTGAAACCTGGGCCCTGGCAAGCAACACGTACCTCCACACGATGTAGGGGATACGTACGGTGCTGGACGACCATGCAATCTTTGCAAATCAACTCGCCGCCTGACATGCAGTCATGGCAGCGGTGGTCTGCTTTGTCAACTCGGCAGCTGGCGCAAACTGAGTAAGACCGGTGGTCACCTCGTCCTTCCAGATGAATAATTGTTTCGAGGAATAGGTCACGGTAGTTTGCGACCCATTGACGCAGCGGGTCGTCCTGCGAAAAATTGAGCTATTATAGCATGACAAGGGCAAGATAGCTCTAGATACTCACCGAGTCCCTTAGCTCTCGCCCCCCAGTGTCGTCCGCATCTTCCAGGAGGTCGAAGACTGGGGCTGGCTTGATATCCGGATTCAAAAAGGTCGTGTCATCTGCACGCTGCTCAGTGGGTGATGCTGGGACTGCGACCATGCTTGATGTGTGGTGCATCGACCCATCAATACCAACATGGGTCGTCTCCCGCAGTATCTGCTCCGGTGCAGCCCTGCGCTGGGTACCGGCTTCATCATCCGAGCTGTCTGTCGCTGGAAAATCGTAGTGCGTGCCGAACTTGCGCTTGGACATGAGAGTTTTACAGAGAAAGGAGGACAAGTGAGGAGGCAGCGTGCACGCGGGACACGGTCCCGTGTGTACCGCCCAGGGGGAAAAAGATGTATGAGACACGAGATCAACAATTGCAACAACAATGTGACAAGTCACTCATCCTAAATCGGACGACCACCCCAAACCTCACTCCATGTCCGCCCATACACTAAGTGTGTCCCCACAAGGATAAATCAACTGAAGCTCATCCTTTCTTTTCAGCCTCCACTGCAAACTTCCACAATCTCAACAAGGGAGAGTCGTGCAAGGCGTCGGACATGCTGTTCAGGTGCATCCCGCCTTCATTGGCACCGTTTTCCTGATTCACATAGCTTTCGCAGCAATGCGTACAGGCTCTACATCGTGTATGACCTCTGCATACAGCTCAAACACCGCACCGGGACCTACGTTCCTCCTAGCACAGCCCTCCTACAAACCATCGACTTGGACGATATTGATTACGATGACCTACCATCCCTCGAAGAGGTCGACTCCGATGAAGATGACCTCCCCCCTCTCATTGCATCGACATGCAGCTGCGAACAACGTCCCCGTGCCAAGATGTGAAGATGCCGCGCAAGGCCATTTGGATGGAGAAGTATCATTACAGTAGTCATGCTGCCTTTTACATGGAATTAATGCGCTCAGTCTACATCCTACGTCCTACGAGAATTTGTGTGACACTCGGCATCTTCATTCAGCTGCTAACTAGACTGGACTACATGCCCATGGCATGCGCTGAGTCGTCAATCTCCTCGTCCTCGGTTTCCTTTGTATCCCTGGACTTCGACCTGCGTGCGGAAGGTGTTAGCCTGGAATGGAAGAACTCAGACGAGGAATATACATACTGCTCTAGCATCCTGGACTTCATCCACGGCCCGCAAACCTCGTCATCTAATGTCGACTGCCGCTTAACTGAGCCCATTCCCTTCATGCTGATAGCCATGGGGTTTGGGTTCGTCGCGGCCCATGTACGTTCAATCGGTTTGGCATTGCTGGGAGAATATGTCAGGAAATCCCCCGCTGAAAAAAGGAAAACACACCAGGAATCAAGGTAAGTCGTGCCACGGAAGGACATCGTTGTGGCCAAGTACTCGAGCTGTCGATTGACGCACTCCCACAGCGCCTGAGCCTCGTCCGGATCACTGCGAGGAATGTTAGTTTATCTGACGCTCTGCAGTAGGGATAAGACTTACGTGCGGTCACAAACTATATAATCCGTCCACGGGTACTCCTCCGCACCGGCCTCCCTAGAAGAGTGTTAATGCACAGAATTGTGGAGGTATGAGGGCACATACATCGAGACGTTCGAGGCGTCTTCCAATGCCTCAGCACACTTGACCGGTATGAGCTCACCCATCGCAGAATTCCACGCCGTCGGATCCCATGGTGCAGGTTGTGGGATGTCATATGTAGGTAAGACCCACCTGTGTTCTGGTCTCTCGCCATGCATCCCAGGATCCAGGATTGTGATACTTTGGGGTGGGACCAGGGTACGTCGCCCAGCATCGAGCAAATCTGAAAGGCATCGGTGTGGGTAGGTGATATCGCGTTCAGCACGTACCAGATGCCTTGCGCTTCCTGCGTACTGACGTCGCAGCCAGGGATGGGGTCATCTTCAAAGTGGTGCCGCTTGTGAGATAAAACCCGAAGCTTCTTGCTAGCGTTGGGCTATCCTTCATCCGGAAAATATATCAGCAATTGGAAGAAGATTCACGAGCCAGTTGTATCGGAAAAATAAAAGGTGCGCTATCACGCTATCACCGTTTCACGGGGACGCGTGCAGATGTTTGATCCTACGCAGCGGGTCATAGACTTGTAGCTCACGACCACGCATGGACACGTTGAAGTAGCCACAATAGTTGCTGATTCATTCAGGTGCAGTGTCTGCGTCAAATCGCTGGCTTGAAGACTGGACGGCTGAGGGTGGTGAAGTGAGAAGCCAAGAAGCGGTGTTTCCCTTTTCGGAGATCCTCATCACTTCTTAATCAGACCGCCATCAGATCGCTTCCTCATGCCAATCCTGCCCTCTGTCATTGCATCTATCCTCGAACCACCATGCAACTCTCAGAAATCATCCCGCATCTGGAGAACCACGGGTGAGGATTGCTGTCCTCTCGCACTCATCAAAAAACTTACCCATCCAGCGCGTCTCCCGACCTCCTGCACGAGGTCCGCTGCCTGCTGCAACAGAGGAGGCATCTAATTTGTTCCAAATTTAAGACCGTCAGGGGCGTCAATGAAAATATGCGGTTCAACAACCAGGTCCAGGCCATTGACAAAAAGATTTGCCAGCTGCTGGCGTGCCCCATATGCCTCTTCTAACCACTGCATTCATCGATAATCCTCAATAAAATTTTCTCTACTTGCACCCGTACCCATACACCTTTTCTAAACCCACCGCCTTCATTTTCTCGCGGCGTTCCCTGCCCTCCTCATGCAAGCACATTAAGTGTGCAACACTTGCCTCCCTCATCGCCGTGAACTGGCGCTCTTCTTCTTCACTCATGTCCCCAAACGGCGTAGGCAATGGCATCGGCGCACAGCTATTGGTCAGCCAGCGCAGCATATCTGCACTCGGAGGGTGCGTGGAGTTGCCCTCGACATATGCAATCGCCTCTGAGGCTGCATTTAGTTTCTTGGAGCACGAAAACAGATGCTGCTCTTACCGCGCTTGAACTCGCGCTCAATTTCGTTGACCTGCACATCATCCGTCTGAGTTGCTGCATCGGGCATTGTGAGGAATAGACTTCCGGGAGATTAGATTTTGGACTTTTTTTCACCCCACTGCTCCTTATTGTGTCACTCCCTATCTCGCGTTCCAAATCATTCCATCAGATTTAGGGGAGCAAATCAAATTATGTAGCTATCGATGTGCGCCACTTTTGGAGCTGCCTTGGGCCTGGCACGTCCGTGTGGTCGCCGTCGTCAACGCCAATGCCTCCTGCAGCATCGCCAGCTCAAATGTGACCGCATTGCTCGGTGTCATCCCCTTCGCCGGGTACAACCGGGCAGCCAACAACTGGGTTGGCTGAGACCCAGCCCCCTTGCAGCCACAATAATCAACCGCTACCTCGTGAACACCGCGGACGTCCATGACGACAAAGTCGTTGTTGAGAACGGGCTTGGGACAAATCTCATCAAGCGGGGAGTGTCCAAGCTTGATGCGCATCCCGAGGTCCTTGAGAGTAACGCCGCCCAGCTTGCTTCCGGTCCACATCTATAATAATGAGCATTATTAGTTGCACATGCGGAGACGTACCACGACTCGATGAAAGGGATTATTGGCATGGGCCTGGACCATGCAAGAGCGGCACAAAAACCTCGGCACGAAGCAACTCAGGCACCGGACATCGGGCACCTCCTTGCATTCGTCTATGGCACACTCTTCAAGGTCCGATGGGTCAGGGCGGGCTCTGTAATCAATGTCCTTGATAGCCTGGATAGCGAGATCCTAGAGTACAGGTAAGAGCCAGGCGAGATTTTGACAAATTACAAAACATACGCGATAAGCGGGGTCCATCGAAGGAATTGTGGTCGAAGGAAGAGATATGCGAGGGGAGAGGCTCGGTGATGGACTGGTTTTTACGCGTGTTCGTTTACCCCTGTGGCATTTCCTTGGCATCTGAGGCGAGAGGTGTTGACGCGAAGTGCAACTTGTTTGGTCATGTTGGCATTGGCCTTGATTATTCCAAAAATAGTGAAGCTATACTCTCTTCTTTTGCGCAGCGCGCTTGCTGCGCACCCTTCCTCTGTGCTCTCCTTCTTCCCTCACTCGCAATGTCTACCTCGAGCACAACCACGGCTACCACCGCTGCGCCCGATGCCTCAGACCGGGCAGCCTCCCCAAACATTGAAGATATCGCTGCCAAGCGGAAGGTCTATCGCGGCGTGGAACCCGAATCTGAGGGCGAAGGCGAGGATAAGGAGGTGTGGCGCCCCAACAAAGTGTGGTGGGTTGTAGGATCAGGTGCTTTGATCACGCGCGATGGGTGAGTTTCCATCAACTCTCATGAATTGACTTGACCGCTGGCAGGGACATGATTGAGAGCTTTTTCGATCAAGGGATCAGCACCGTCGCACGCCTCAGCTTCGCGGATGCCACCGAATATGTGCGCCAGGTCGTGCATTGCCTGGAAACGTGCAACTGTGACGACTTTATGAGCTACGTCCTCAGCACAGGGAACGTTTACAAGTCGCGGTCAGTGTGTTCTCCTTTTTTCACCGCAATGCCAATAACATTGCTTCGTCCAGCGAGAGAGCTTACACCGCATACCTAGAGCAAGAGAAGAAAGGCAGTGCCATATTTGCCACCCCACACCGCGACCGAGTTACGCTATATTTACAGAATGTACTGAAGGTAAGGCTCCCTCCTGCATTCCCATGTGATGCTTGCTAATATGCCGCATGGTAGCGCAGGCCCCTTCAAGTGATTACATGTCCCGATTGCTCTTGATGGATGAAATGAGGCCAATCTAACTATTCATACAACTTACTACTTGCGTTCCCATGTACAGCTATGATAAATGAATTTTCTTGAAAGAAGTACGCTAGGAGCAAATTATCTAAATGATGTCTACTTCGACCCAAAAACAGCAGCGCGGTCCGCCTCCAACTCGTCGTACTTGGAAAATAGGTCCAGCGCCGAGCACCATCTTGACCCCGGAACACCGTCATACCCCGCCTTGGCCTCCGCCCCACCGTCCGTCGCCAAGAGATCCCCCGCTGACTGGTAACCGTACGCTGCCCAGCGGAAGAGACCACCGGCAGCGTATTGGGTGATGGAGTGCCGGGTTTCGCCCTCCTGGATAGGTGTGTTGCCGTGGTCCATGCATCCCGAGGTGATGAGTATTGACGCGGCGCTAGGGAATTCAATAACAAGCCGAAGTTGGTGGATATAGATGTGGCCGCCGAGTGTGTAATCGAAGTTGCCGGCGGCGGTGATGCCACAGAAGCCGTGGCTGAGGTTGCGAAGGTCACGGTGTTTGAAGGTGACAGCGTCCGGCCCGCAATTGAAGGTGACCGCAGGGAATACTGAATTGGTGAAGATGTGAACAAGCCCCGGGTGGCGTTCGAAGAGGCCCTGCAGGACCGTGCAGTAGTAGCGATAGAGCTTGGGAGCGTATCGCGCGAAACCGGCTGGAAGATTGGTAAGCAAATGTGGCTGCAAGCAAGGCGGGTACATACATGATTGGAAGCCTGCTATCCGACGGATAAAAGGGTTGTGCAGGAGCTGGCGGATAAGGTGGCGGAGGAACCGGGTGTTGCACAGGTTGCCAGGGCGCTGCGACGTATCCGTGAGTGGGGGGGAGGAAGGAATGCAGATGGACGCACACGCTGGCCGCCGCCAAAGGAGACGCCGGTGGTGAGAGGAAAGTAACGGCCGCGGCGATGGGATGTCCTGGGAGCCCAGACCCCTGCATACATTGCACTGCGACACTTCACTACAACCAATTCTTTGTGGAAGCGATCCTCAGTGATCTGGCGAGTCTTGTGTATAGGCGTGGGTGTGTTATCCACCGGCGGGAGTTCTTCCATGTCACGATCCTCCTCTTGGCCATTGGGAACTGGCCATGCAGGTTCCCAACTGTCGCCGATTTGAGCCTCCTTGGCGGCCCCAAGATCCCTCGCCCTCGGATCAAGTTCTTCGTTGTCGGAATCGGGCTCTGACTCCGAGTCTGAGGAATTGTCGGAGACATAGTTGAGGTCAGTCGCAGTGTAATCGGTCCCAAAAAAGTCTCCAGTGAATGAGCCATCTCCAGTGGGGAAGTCGCCAGCTATGTTTGGACCAAACTCATCGCCTGAACTTTCCGAATCCGATTCGGAGAGACTGGCTTCCGCTCCTTCGCGGAATTCAATACAGGGACCATTCGTTGTATTGAACAGATGATTGATGTAGGCACGGCCAACAAACATAGTTCCACATCCGGGGCATTCAGGCATAACGCAGAAAGAATGAAGTCAGATTGATGGGCTACATTTGGGGCATCCACGGTGACTAATATGAAACATGGGTGCTGCTCTAAGGTGGCCTAAAGTACCGTCATATCAGCACAAGCGCACTGAGCAGACTAAGCGGAGGGACAGACATACCATAAGTGAAAAAAAGAAGCAAGACAGAGCTGTACCTCTTTCCCTTCCCTCCATTCCCAAATCCCTTCCTTCCTGCACACTAGTCCTACTCACCCACACACTCCTTTGGACCATGTCAGACTCCGATTTGTCTGCGACCTCGGAGGAGGAACAACTCACCGCAGCAGAGAAGGCTTGCAAGACTCGTGCTCGCAATCTCGCCAACGAGCAAGCTGAAGCTGAAAAGATCAGTGCACAGATTGGTATGTACCCCCTGTTTCCAGGATCTTCCCTGACCGCAGCGTTAAACAGAGAAGGAGGGTGGGCGCAGCACTAAAAGAAAGGCTCTTAAAAACAGAGGTAAGCCGTCATAACCTACATTGTGCAGATTAATAATCACCCACTTCAGTTTGGGATCCTTCTGGAGTTAAACCTGATGCTCTTGAGGTGAATCCCGGTGGAGGCAACCGTAAGAGGTCGGCGTCGGGAACTGATTTGCAGCCGAAGACCAAGAAAGCCAGGGCAAAACAGGTTGACACAGGTGAATTGTCTGTTACTCCTTCACATCCCACCTAACACCTTTTTACAGACAATGTTATGGATGTAGACCAAAACTTCGGATGTGGTAGCGCTGTGAGGGCTGAATACGCTCTGTGTATGCCCTCGCGCAGGAGCAACGTTACACCGGCAATTCCCCAATCCGGAACCACTAGGAAACCCGATTCGGCAAAACACCGCAATTCACCAAACGCACCATACCCACTTCGCACACACCACAGACAAGACCTTTCGAGGTCCGGAAACTCCTTCAATGAGGACACAGACCAACAGGAGGCAACCCTACATCGACACGGCACTCGCACCAAACGACTCCGACCACTGGCTAGAAGGCGATTCCCCGAAGAGAGTGGTCACATCCTCAAATTCCACAATCGCCATGCACCAGGACACTCGCGAGCGTAGCACCGCCAGTCGCAGGAGAACTCTGGTCAAACACCGCATTCCCACTACTTTGTACCCCCGAAACAAGGGCACCGACACATCGTGGGAGCCCACACCCCGTATACGGCTCAATCATGAAACAGGGTGTCCACTCCTTACGGTCTAGACCCTCGTGTTTGACCAAGTTGACCTTCAAATTCAAATTGGCAGCTCGCGTTTGTGCAATTCTTCGGTTTTGCTCTCGCGTTCGCCCAGATGCCAACACCGACCACATGGACGAGCCTGCCTCGAGGCAAGTAGCACATGTAGCGGGCGCCTTGAGGCTGTGTAGCGAGAAATGGTATAAAAGAGGACATGTTTTAGACACAGTAGTCCATCTTATCTTCGGGTTTCTAGTTCTCCCCCACTTCTACACCAAGTGTACTAGACCCATCAATACAGAAGTTTTATCCCACCTCAGTTCACGCTTGTCTTCGGACATTCTATCTTCCTCCCCACCGCAGCTCTCCCCCAGAAGCTTGTGCTCACCACCATCGGACATCCTACCTGCGCCACCTTCCTACGCAGACATCCTGTCGTGCAGTAGTGGGAGCCCTGTAAAGACGTCAACTTAGGCAAATCGTCTGCGACCCTAGGACGTACCAAGCGACACCCCTTGCCGTATTCCAACCCTCAACGACGTTAAAGTCACCTGCGGAGCCCCCATTTGGCGGATTCCTACATCTCAGCTCACGCCTCGCACATTCGGGGAAAAGGTGTTGACCTAGAGAGAAGTAGAAGGCTTTAGGAGTTCAGGAAGCTAGAAGACAGCTAGCCTGACGAGTATATTTCACCTTTGATCCCATTTTGCACTGATCGTCTCGCGATTTCCCAAACGCCAACCAACAGGAACCACCAGAACGCGTATTCACCACTTCCTCCAACCGGATTTCATCTGTATCACCCCCTAGAGGACGACCGAGCTACCAACTGAATACCATCCCATTCACACCTGTAGCACCGCGGTCCTTATCACAGCGCCCGTTAAACGCTTCAGGTGAGCTTTTTGCAGCGTGTGATGTAGAGCTCGGCCTCTATGAGGTGCGTAGTGGTGTGGGGCAGTCTCATCCTGGTCCGCAGGGAGTTCAGGGATGACTCCCAGGACTGACAACTCCAGAATGTCACCGGAGACTTTAGGCATGTTGTAGGAATCATCGGTTTGCTGGACCGCTGGTGGCGCAGGGCAAGGGACATAGCTTTGGTTCGAGAGCGGGAGCGCAGCTCCCTCCTTAGCAGCGGCATCGGCAGCCTCATTGTGAGTGTTGCTCACATGAGCTTTTACATGTCGAAAGAGGAACGCGGACAAGCACCTACCCCTGCCGGTCGCAAATGGTGCTTTATCTTGTCGGGTGGGTACTCTTTTGTCTCTGCTTGACAATTGTTTGACCTCCACCTCAGGGGCCGTAAGCGAGGTCAAAGCGCTCGTGCTTGGGCCCGCACTCGACCGTACTTAACCTGGCGAGCAGAGTGGACACAAGCCCTATGTGTCTCACTCTGTCTTGCCAGGTCAGTACACGGACTTTCATTTCCTTACCACTCTCACACTCTGTCTTGCCAGGCCTTGTCTTTGCTCACCCGCCCATATACCTTGTATATCCCCACACCTTTCTTCTTTCATTCTCGTAGTACTACTCACCCTGTATCAGCCATTCTGGGCTATCACCACGTCTTCCAATAGACCATCTGAGTGTCTATGGCTGTTTCTTGCTAAACCATGGCTCTTCGCGTGAATCAACTTAACGACCAATTAGAGGTCAATGTACAGCATGATTGCTACACTGGAAAATGTGGATCCTGGGGAATGAGATATGTGCATCATATGCATTGATGCCGCTCCGGCTCGCCCCCTGGAACCTCGTGGAAGACCTCTCACAGCGGGCAAACCCTGGGGCATGTGCACTTTACATGCCTTACAGGCATGTGGTGAGCATGTACCGAGGCAGTGGCATGACATGTGTTTGGGCATGTTAAGCTTGCTCCCAATAACTTGAGGGTTCACGCAAGGTAACCAGCACGTTCCCTGTCGGGATAGTATTGGCACTAAGTGTAAGGTACAAGTTAAAAGGGAAAAGTCCCGTCTCTACTGTATAGTAGTGCCTTAAATAGGGGACCAGTCAGTGCTGGTCCTAACAACAAATTACATGGTCAAATACCGTGACAAATCATCGGTTATATAATAAGATAGGTGCAAAATCCCTAACAGGGCATTACTGATAGTACAAAGATGTGCACCAGGAATGACGGCAGGGTCGAATATCTGTTTGTTGTTTTTGTGAGTCCTATTTTTAGCATGATTCCTGTAATATCGTCAGGCTTAAGTCAGGCTGGTGGCCGCTACCCTACGCATCCCAGAAATTGGACCTGACAATATCAGAGTGGGGCAGGAGTGGGGAAAATTAACACCACATATATTTCCAACAGCTTGGCTCGAAAACCGCCCGCACGAGCTTAGGTACAAAATATAATGCTGTGGTCAGCAGCGGTTACTAACCATTGATATATCCGGGGTGAAGTGCTTTGTTGAGTGCCCGGGTACATGCCTGCCACATGCCTGGTATGATGCCCCCATGGCATGTAAAGTGCATATGCCCCATGTTTTGCCTCCTGTGTCTACCTCCGGGGAGCGACCGCGAATGCAGGAATGTGTTGAGTTGGACAACACTGAAAACTGCATCATCCGGACCATTTCATTAAACTCATATGTGTTCCCACCTGTATAGCCCAACAACCACTGCTAGTTAGCGGGGGAGCCCCATATGGTATCCCCCGCTAACTAGCGGCGGTTTGAGCAAAAGGCCTGTGGCGCACTAAAAACAGGTTAATTCCCGCTCGGCTGCCGCTCACCGGGGGCGGGGACGCCGCCCTCCCATCAAATGGCCGTCGCTGCCATCAAAGGTGGGCGGCGCCGTCGCCATGCGCCTTCCCATCAACCCCATCAAAGTCCCCGCCGCGCCCGCCGAGCTCGCCCATTCCCGCCTCAAAAATCAAGATAAATTCGCGAAAAAATTACAGTATGTTGGGCAGATACATTAAAGTCTATATACCTACATATTGTACTACAATACAGCATAAATCATGAATAAATAAGAAATATTTATGAATATACGCCTCTAAGTATCTTCACGCACAATGGTATCATCGTGAGCGATGCGTACAACGTTCAGGAAGGCCTCCGCGAGCTCTCCGTCGTCGTCGTCGCTCTCTACGTCCTCTTCATCGCCATCAGCTGGCACCGCCCCCCCATTCTCCTCCTCCAGCGGCGGCGGCGAAGGCACACGCATTTCGACATCACTGTCCCTCGGAATCCTCGCCACCGGCGTGTGGCGTTCCTGACATACGCTGACGCCGGAGACGAGGCTGCCAGTAAAGCTGGGCTCCTGGCTCAGCTTCCTCAGCCGCGACCTGTGGAGACTGGTGAACCTGACACGCTCCATGCGCAGCAGGCCCACTTGCACGGCAATTGCCTCCTCCCCTTCCTCCCGCAGGCGGTCCTCCTCGCGGCTGAGGAACCCCGCCTCATCCGCCATGTACGTGACGAGGCGGCGTATCTCCACGTTGAGGCGCTGGATTTCTTTGTCTGCACGGAGCAACTTGTAATGCTGGTCCATTGCGGCTCGGCCAGCGGGCTGCGCCCACAATTCCCCATGAATGTCTTCCCGGCCTTCGCGAAGGAGGTCGAAGTCTGCGAGGAACGCGTACTCCACGACCTGCTCCCAGTCGAGCGTCGGTTTGGGGGGCGTCATGGTCTGCGCAACCTCGTTGTATGTTGTGATGGTGTTCTTCACGGCCTTGGAGCGCGCCTGCAGCGCCTTGGTGATATGTTTGCGTAACTTGTAGCCTGGAAAGAAAACAAGGTGAGTGTTTGCCATTCAGTCACCCAGAATACTCACCAGTACCGGACATATTACACTTGGCCAACTCAAACATCCGTGAAATGATGAGGCCCTGGAGGTGGTCGAGGGCATGTTGGTAGCGGCGCCTGCGCACCATCACCGAGATCTCGGCCCACTTCTCATCCTCTGGCACCCACCGCCTCGTGACGTCCAGCCGCACCTCGAGGTCTTGCACGGCGACCAATATTTTCGTCTGGAGCTCGAGGGCGTGCCGACGTTGCGTCTTGATGCGCCGCGTTGCCTTCGCTGCCTCGGCATAGGCCGCGGTGCCTGCGTCGGCGACGACGGGCAGCTGCAGCCCGAGAATGATGTCGATGCGTTCCCTGCAGCCACGCGTCAGAAGAGAAATAGAGGGTGGCAGGAATAAAGGTGGACATACTCGGCGTCCTGGAGATTAACCAATTTCTGGAAATACTCCATCTCCAGCGTCTCCTGCTCGGGCTCCTTCGAGAGCGTGAGCAGGTGCGCTTTCTCCTTTGCTCACCAGCTCTCGAACTCGCTGCGTGATTCCACACCCAACTCCCGCATTGTCTCGCGCAGCGCGGCATATGTGGCCTTGATCTCGAGGGCGCGTCGATATTTGTTACAAAGCACAGTTGCTGTTGCAGGAATTAGGTCAGTTCGTCCCCGAGTTGTAGAAGACCGCACTCACTGAGGCCGTAATATGTTGTTATCGCCTGTTGACGATGGAAGCGGCTGGCGTAGTGGGTGGTGGAGGCGAGTGCGTTCGATTTCGAAAAGAACGACTCGCACCCCTCCAACGCCTCGAGGCCGACACCCTCGACGTAAGTCATGAGGTTGTCGAGACCGCAGAGGCGGTTGTGGCCGTGTCCGTGGAACGCGCTGACAAGCGCCCGGAAGTTCTTGTCGCGCGCGAGGTCTCTGAGGGCTGGATGCGCCCTGACTGTCTTGATCAACTTGCAGCCTACGTCGTACCCGAGCGCCACCTCCCCCAGCACGTCAAGGATGTGGTAGACAATGGACAAGGGGTAGTCGGACCTAGATAAAAAATACTTCGTCAGTGAGGTTCGCAAGCAAAGAGGGAAATAGAAACGCACAATTCCCCGCTCTTCACCATATCCACCACCTTGAGGACAAAGCCGTGTCGACAGAGGGCCGGGAAGAAACCCGTCTCGTCGTACATTCCGTACGCACGGGCGGTGACGTCTTCCTTCATGTTCTGCCAACGCTCACTGCACCCAAGCTCCTCCGCCTCCCCCTCATCGCCTTCCCTTTCCACAGAGAAGTCCTTCATGAGCTCTCGTAAGCCCTCCTTCCCCCACTTCTTCACCTCCTCCCGCGGCAAATAATAGTCCCCAGGTGCGACGCGATTGTCGAGGCGCTCCTTCGACGTGCCCGGGGCACAGGTCCCATCCTCGTCCAGCTCCACCTTCTCGCGCCTCTCAAATCGGGACAGTGAATTGTTCCCGTCGAAGGTCGCCATGAAGGGGATCTTCAGCTCTGGCTCACCCTGGACCTTGTAAAGGCAACACGGCAGGCATTTTTGATACGCCAGTGCGGAGTGTCGCGGCCAAGCACGACCTGTACGTGCTTGTCTACCTCAGCCTGAATTGCGAGGTAGACATTGAAGGCCACGGAGAATTGAGCTCCGAGCCATGGATGTGGCGCGACGCCGTGAATGTCGCACAGGGCGCGCATGAAGGCCTGGATACCGAGCCGTGGACAGCGTAGATGCGCGACGCGGTACACCTCCAGCGCGCGGATGGTGATGATGACTGTCGGGGTCCACGGCGACACAGGTATCCAGCCTCTGCGTACACAGGCAGACGCAATGCAGGCGTCTCCACGTACAAGACGGAGATCTTGGTGGGATGTGGCTAGAAAAAGTCAGCAAATGCCCCTTCATCAGAAAAAGAAAGGGCCGACGTACAGAAGACATCCACAACCAGGATTTCCCTCTCTTCTTGCACCTCGGCGTCCACCGGGACGTCATAGGATGCTGCAAGCCCCTCCCCCTTCGCAACATCAACGCCCAGCTCGAGGTACGCGTCTGCCAGCTGCGCCATCTGTCTGGTGAACGCGTCCACCTGCAGCTGTGTGCGATTCCTTCGCTTGCGCTGGTCTGGGTAGCGGTGGCTGCGCCAGAGTCGTCTGCAAAAAAAACATTTGAAAAACCCGCAATAAAACCAAAACGCAGATTACATACCTGCTATTCTCGCGCAGGCCTTGGAAAAGGTCCGTGTCTGCGAGTTCTGCATCCTGCGGCAGGGCTTCTCCTGCATGGCTAATTTGCGCTGCAGCCCTGCCATGGAGGACCTCCTCCACCCAGCCATCGCCGTCGTCACAGCTGTCTGGGAGGTCGCGGAGGTTGCTGAGGTCGCGGCGCTCCTGTCTCGACAAACCTGGGGTGCAAAAATTCAGCTAAGCAAGTTCATGAAATTCGCACAAGAACATCTTACTCTCACGGCGCTCGGCCTCCTCCCGGGCCTCCAATTCCTTGGCCACAGAAATTTGGGCAGCAGTTAGTGATGAACGAATGTGCCGTCTACGCCCAGATTCCCCGTGTTTGCTCATGGTGATTTGAAGGCGACTCGACATTGAAGTCACCGTGTTGCGGTTGCTGCGGCCATTGGTGCGCGACGCCGGCATAGCGAAAATATTATTTGAGAATGGCGGCAGGTGGGCGCGAAGAGTGATGTGACTCGGATCATGTGATCCAAGTCACTCTCTCAACAAACCCACCAAGACGCGTCGCGCACGGTGAGTATCTTTTCTTCTTCTCATGTGCTCTCTCGCGCAGGGGAACCTACTTCATGCTGGAATCAACACTTGGTCACCGGCATGCTGCACAGCAGGCACAACCCACGCCAGAGAGCACGAAAACAATGCCACTCACATTTTCTGACCTTTTTCAATATTCTAGACCTTCCAGATGTTGTGGGTGCCTCTCGTGCGCAAGGTAAGTCGCCTCCCTCGTGTATAGAATCAGAACGACCATCAACTACCTAGACACGCAGCGGAAAAGAATTCTCAGCCCTCAGCCTCCCCACCCACGTCTCGCCGCTTCAGTCTCCCCAATTCAACTTTGCGCCGCTTGTCGGGCTCGCAATCAATGCTGAACGTGCAGACCAAGAGGACCGTGAAGACAGCGATGTGTCCGACACGGGCGAAGGAGCCCTCAATGATGTCGACGAGGAATGGCCGCCCGCAGATCCCCTCGACGGTGTAGATGACGCCTGGCCGCCGCTACCTCCGCCGGATCCCTGGAACGAGGTTGACGATGACTCGCCGACCCCTCGCAAGCGCCGCCGTCGCCGTTACACGTCCCCTACGTTCCCTGAAGTCGTCGCCAGCGCCGAAACCCCCCACACGGGCCCGCACCGTCAACGCCCCGCCAAACCCCACCACCTTGAGAAGCAACACACTCGCAAAAAACGTCGCCGGCAGGCTAAACACCTTGAATAAAAGCAGAAACGCGGCCACACCCCCGCCGTCTCCACCATCGAGCAGCACGTCCAGCCTGCCGTCGCACTTAACACCCACTTTGACGCATCCACCCTCCCCTCGGCGCTCGGTGGCTATGCCGCCAAGGTGAAGGACACGGACAAGAAGCACGGCAGCAAGGTGCGCCGGTCCATCGCGAACTTCATCGGCCTGGGGTTCCACGTAGTGGAATGGGACGGCTTGTGAGTTTTTCCCTTAATCCTCATCCCTCGCTGACTTTCTTTTCAGCACACCTCGCCCAATTGTGGATAGCCAGGGCCGCATCATCGCGGTTCTAGCTGGTCAACCTCGCAACGCCGTTGAGCAGGCATTTCACGCGATCCACGACACAGGCGATGAGGCGTGATTCCCTGCATCCATGCGCCGCCATCGCCGCGGCCTGTTCGCTGCCATAACCGTCGGCCTTTCCTATGGGAAAGGCCAAACGACTCCTTGTTGGCTCAACAACAAGGAGTACACCGGTATCGCAGAAGGCCTCCTCGCTAACAAAGACATCGGGTGTATGGCAGGCTTTGCCGATGGTACGTCCCTGCCTCACCACGCCCATAACTTCCCGCCTCACTCCCGCTCAATAGCTGCGTTCGCATTGTGGGCGCCGCGTCTTCACGCGGCGTATCGTGAGTGCGACAAAGATCTCCGCGTCCGCCACCCCCATCTCCACCGTCCGTTCCAGCACTCCACCTTCTTCGCCGCAGCCTTCAACTTTGGCCGCAACGTCTGGACCTTCAAACATCGCGACGTTCTCAACCTCGCGTTCGGCTGGTGCACCGTTCAAGCCCTGGGTCATTTCAACCCCAAGAATGGCGGGCATCTCGTCCTTTGGGACTTGAAACTCCTCATTGAGTTCCCGCCCGGCGCCCTCATCCTCCTTCCTTCCGCCACAATCGCCCACTCGAACGTTCCCGTGCAGGACGACGAGGAGCGACTCTCATTCACTCAATTCAGCGCTGGGGGGATCTTCCGCTATGTGGACAATGGCTGTCAGACCACCAAGGAACTCGCGGAGAACGACCCGGAGGAGTATGAGCGCCTTATGGCACTGAAGGCCGCGTGTTGGGAGAAGGGCCTTGGATTATTTAGCACTATGGACGAATTACTTACTACATAATAACTATGAAACTCCTTCGACTGAATTTTTTTGTGCGAGCTAAAGGACTAGCGTGACGCGAAGATAGTGTTCTGATCATTTTAATCGCGAACTGATTAAAGTTGCGAACTGATAACTTTGCTCAATTCACCTATTTCCACCTATGCGTTCGGGCTCAAACTTTGGGAACTATAAGTGTACGATACTGAATGCAGTTCCAGAACTTTTCATTTTTTGGGCTCACCAATATTTAAATTCAAAATTGAGTAGAGAGCCACTGGGGCTCTCAATTTACTTCTACACCCCATCAAGTGTTAGCCACCCATAATAAAAAAATTGGAGGTATCAAAGTCAATGGGCAAACAACAAAACTTGGAAAACTCTCGACGACGCTACGACCAGAAGTACATAGACTTCAAGATTCATTGACGACTTGGCTCACTTTCCTCGCGCCCCAGAAACGCCGCCAAGCGCCGCGAAGAGGCACGGCTGAGAATGCAGAAGTTTGTGTACTTTCAATTACTCGGTGCTCGCTCTTGCTCACGTCTCCGCAGACGTCGCACCGCTATCAAGGCTTCAGATATATTCACCCAGCGCAAATACGCGCAAGAAGGTGCCGAAGCCGCAGACAGGTACCGTTTCAAGTACGTAACATTTTATTTCTATACCCACTGTATACCCCCAACCCACCCCCAACTCCAGGAAACACGAGGAGCAGCGTACAATGCAGCACGCGGCCGACACCACAAGAAAGCAAGCCAGGTGTGCCCCGCCGTCGTTCACTCATCTACTGGCTAAAATTTACATTCAGGGATATTGAGGCGCAGGCGTTGCGCAAGAAGCACACACAGGTCGCAAAGCCACCGCCGCGTACCCCTGCACGCAAACTTGTCCTGAGCACGCCGCTGCCCATCAGCGAGCACATTTTCACCCCACAGCTGTGCAAGCAGTCCCAGCGTTGCCCTCACTGCTACGTGGAGGAGTGCATCGGGTGCGCGTGCATGTGCCCCGACTCCGACGAGTGGTTTGAACATCCCGAGGGCCATTTCTTTCCGACATGCAAGTGGTGCGGGAACGACTGTCCGGGATGCAGGTGCATGTGCCCCAAAAGCACGGTTTGGACGGAACACGGTGGACATTTGGGTGGAAAACATATTTTATTCAATTTACCTTGAATACATGGCTATGGATGAATTTTTATTACTTTGAATCTTCCATGAGTGGGCCCCCAAGTCATTACGCGTGATCGCGTGACAAGATCTTCCTCCTCCTCCTCCCACCACACGATGGCTCCAGGACCACCCTGGTATACGGGAGTCCTCCTCTGTGAGCCTGTCTACATCCCCGATGCCGGCCACGAAGACAAACTCAAACACCCGGGCCCATTTTATGCGGTGGTTTGCAGGGAATGGAAAGGGGCGCAAACTTCAGTGTACGTTTCCTTTTTTTTTTTTGGTTGCGTTCCCTCTCTTGACATGGTGCAGCACGTCCCGTGATAAAATGCTTGAACGCTACCCCCACGCATACACTTGTGAGGCGGCGCCTTGGTCAATTTTCCACAGGATGTGGGATCTTGACTGCACCGAGTACCACGACCACAGCGATCTGCCCGCAGTGACGCCAGAGTCTAGCGTCCCATCTTCCCCTTCCTCTCTGACTACCTCCACGACTTCGCGCCAGCCCTCCCCTTCACCCTCTCCTCCCCCTCGACCTGCGCTTTCACCTCGGCCCTCGGTCTCTTCTGCACCACATCAAGTCATGTCCTTGCCGTCTTCTGCACCGCGCCAAATTGTGTCATCTTCCTCGCCTGCGTCCTCCACCAAACTCACCAAGGAAGACCTGGCGTTCCTCGCCAGCTTCCGACCAGCGCCGGGGCCTATCAGCCTGCGGTGACTGAACCAGCACTTCGTGCGTGCATTGGGCCCACAGGCTGTGGCGGCGTCATTTACACCTCCAGCTGTGTCATCTACGCCACGTGCGCGCGAGGGATCTCCAGCTGCAGGTTTTGAGGCGCCGGACCCATCCTTGCGCATGGCTGCGCAGACGGTCAAAGCACGATTACGTGCGGGCAGCCCGATTAGCGTCGGGAGCAAATCCCATGCGGACGTGCAGCATGTGGAGGCACCTCACACCCCACCTCGCACCTCGCGCGCTGGTGGTGGGCAGCCAAAACAACAGGCTGCGCGCAGCCTTCACAGATCGAGCCGCAGGGAGCCAATACACCGCGACACCCCCATCGACGAGCCTGAGCCTGAGACGATGTATGCCGTGAGCGGCCATAACCGCGTCTTCAAGAACAGGGGTGTCCTTCCCCTTTTTTCGAGTGTGATTTTTTGCTTATGGATTTATTCTTCAGGGACCGCGCCGTTACCGTGTTCCATCGCACCCCTGGTGCCGAACTTCTCTTCACCCGTGATGAGGACGAGGTGTCCAACTTTCTTGCCGAGTCAGTTGCTAAGGTGAAATTTTAATTCACACTCATTTACTTACATATGTAATTTTCCTCTGCATTTACTTTACACGACTTGTATGCTTTGGATTTGAATGAAGTGGCTTTGAATTGGATGGTTTTGAGACCAAGTGCAAGAACAAGGGACTCGTGAAGAAATGTGTGAACGGTAAAAATGTGCAAAAAAAAACGTAGTCATTGGGTCGAACACACGCTCAAGTGGTTGGGTGATTAGTTGAAGAGATAATGCTATCTCTTCAATCCACGCGCCCCAACCGCTGAGCCACTGGGCCGAGATACAGACCCCTATTGAAGGGATACGACTGATCCCGCGCCTTCTGACAGTTTCTGTCAGAAAGTCACGTCAGGTTTGTTTATAGGCTGATCGATCCGCTCTTCCTCCACCATTCAATTGACTTACGCTATCGTTCACGTCACCGATGCCAAGCGCGCCACAGAAGCTCTCTGCCACGCCTCACGTAACCCTCTTGAACCCGTCCAGCAACCACGAAAACGGGCGTCCAAGAAATCCACCAGAGGCTTGTCTGACGCGGCCAAGGCGACGCGCACGGCCGCCAACGAGCAGCGCAGCCGAGACGACCTCGCGCTGGAAGAAGCATTTGCAGAGATCTTCACCCAGCGCGAAGAGGACATCACCAACCTCGCAGAAAAGTACAAGAAGTCCGCCAAGTACATCCGCCAAGTGCTGGAGAATAGCGTCAAATACACAGAAAAGCGCGCACCTAGCCTCAAGAATGCAATCACGCACGACCTTTCAAAAAAGGCCTGAGAAAGTGAGTGACGCGATAATATCGCGCGACCGACTTTGACGTGTCGTGCTGCAGATGGCGAGGCCAGAAACGTTCGCGACGTCGAGCTCAAGGGCGGGGAGTACCAGGTGTACAAGGACTCGCTCTCCGAAGAGGAGAAAACACGTCTCATAGCCCAGCTCGTGGAAGACAAAGGCACCAAGTTGCACGGCATCCGCGCGACGAACAAGGCTGCGGCCATGGACGCCATGCAAAACTCCAACCAGGTTGGGAAGGTGGTACGTCGCATGTCTTCTCGCAATTAGTATGGCCATACACTGACCTTTTCTATTTTCTCTTTTGTGTGTAGGCCATCAATCTTCATGCGCGCACCGGTGTGCGCGCCTTTTCGATGTTCTCCCACGGGCACCCCGATGATGCAGCCATGCCGTGCTTTGTTGACTCAGACAATGCGCGCCAGTTCTTCCAAGACGTGCTCGATGTGTCGGCTTACGATCTTGTATGGAAATTTGAGCTGTGGTGTTGCAACCAGGATAAACGTAAGTAATTCTGGTGCTTCTGCTGCAATGGCAGGACACTTACGGCCATGAAGCCGTAAAACAGGGCAAGGAGAAGGCCGCATTGTGCAAATTCATCTCGGACACGGTCGAGGAAGGTTTGCGTGCATATCTTATTTCATTCCAGTGTGAATCGGACACTGAATATTCATTTCCCAGGGAAAGCCACGGGGAACAAAACCTTGACCATGGCGTGGCTTAACTACAAGATCGATATCGTCCACAAACACGGTGTTGAACTGGCGGGTTGGCCGACGAAAGTCACCATGGCCCGCCCGTCGAAGCTCCGTGGGGAGGACGTGCGCCTCATCGTCGACAGGCTGAGAAATGGCACTATGCGATGGGTGGGGCTCACCAAGTCGCAGCGCGACGAGGTCGCTGCGGAGGTGGAGAAGCTCTGCGACTCCGGGGCCACGAAGCCGCGCCAGGAGTGCTCCGACAAGAACAAGCCGTGCGGACCGCGTGCCAAGAAGGTCGTACGCGACGATTCGGACACCAACTCGTCGTCGGACAATGACGACGAGTCGGACAAAGACGATGACGGCGAGGAGCCTGCGCCTGTCCCGCCCAACCTCGCGCCCGTCGCGCCCACCCTTACGCCCACCCTCACGCCCGTTGTGCCGACCCTCGTCGCAGCGCGCCTCACGGCCCGCGTCCAATCGCTCGCCCCATTCGCGGGCGCGGTGGACTTTGGCAGTGCACCGTTCACCCAGGACGTCGCCGCCTTCCCCAGCGCGGCTGCCATATCTTTTAGACCAGAGCTCTCGTACAACGAGGGCTTGGATTACCTGGATTTCATGGCGATGGACTTGAATATGGCCCCTCCCTTCGTGTCCCAGCCCAGCAACAGCGCCGATGACTTCAACGGCTCCAACTGGCACCTCAATACTTCGAACCGCGAGGACGAATGGATGGACGCCTCCGGCAGCGACACACTCAGCCCTGGCTTCAATGGCAGCGGCGGCACCTCGTTCAACTTCGACGCCGTCAACTTCGGTGCCATCAACTTCGGCGCCGACTTTCACGGGGGCACACCGTACACGCAGGCTGCCGCGGGGTACACGCAGAGCACCTCCATCGCTTATCCGCAGGCGAGCGCCCTGGTGTACGCGCAGGGCACCGCGCTTGTTACGACTGGAGCGAGCCCCGCTGCAGCTGCTGCTGGGCCTACCATGTCTGTTTTCTCTGTGGCCACGAACACCACGGTCCCGAAGAAAAGGAAGAGGGCGAAGGATGTGGGCGCGGACGAGGTGCCGACGCGCAAGCCACGCGGGTCGAAGAAGAAGGATGCGGACGCGAACGCGGGCGTGGATGCCGGTGGGGAAGCGGAGCCCAAACGCAAGAGACAGAAGAAGAGCACGCCTACAGCGGCGCCGGAGGTTTGAATAGTGCGCGCGAATTCAAATGGTCATCGCTGGCGGCTGGACATATGCCCTATCCCTCACTTTTAGATATCCCTCCCGTATATGCACACATTCCTTTTGTTCCCTGTCTCTGAATATATTTATTCTTTATTTTGAATGGACTTGTGAGTATCTAAGTACATTGAAAGGACTTGTAATGTGAATAATGAGAGATAGTGGGTGGAATGGTTAGCTTTTTTTAACCCAGATACGCAGCCTATGTATCTCTCAATACACTGTAATTTTTTCGCGAATTTATCTTGATTTTTAAGGCGGGAACGGGCGAGTTCGGCGGGCGCGGCGGGGACTTTGATGGGGTTGATGGGAAGGCGCGCGGCGACGGCGCCGCCCACCTTTGATGGCAGCGACGGCCATTTGATGGGAGGGCGGTGTCCCCGCCCCCGGTGAGCGGTAGCCGAGCGGGAATTAACCCGTTTTTAGCGCGCCACAGGCCTTTTGCTCAAACCGCCGCTAGTTAGCGGGGGATACCATATGGGGCTCCCCCGCTAACTAGCGGTGGTTGTTGGGCTATACAGGTGTGTGTTCCACAATGCTCACTTTCTTCAGGCAGCATTGCCCCGAGATCTCCTCGCACCAATTCCCCTGTATGAAGATCGGAATGTCAAGCACACCGAGTTTGCCACCACACTTCGCACAAACGTAGTGTCGAAAATTGTCAAATGCAAGGTTATGGCCACAGGTTTACAGAAATCGGCCTCATGCAAGAGAAAAGATCGAGCCGACCCCGACCTTGGCTCCGAAGCCGACTCTGACAAAGATGCTGGTCCTAGCAATAAACATCTCAGAACAATCCCCCCGTGCGCGGCAGCTGAACCGTTGCTGCAGAGTGGCATTATGGTTGCGGCTCGGCCCAAGAGGATAATTACCCGAACAGCACGGGTGAGGGCAGCAGATGAAGAGGAAAAGGATTCGAGTGGAGATGACAACAACATTTACGACACGTCTGACGATGATTATTCTGATTAATACATATTTGTTGGTCTGGCTGGCCTCCAGGATATCGGGCGGAATCGCTGCCAGCTGTGGACAGGCTGAACACCCAGTTGAAATATCCGGCTGGAAACCAGCCGGTTACCAGCTGCAACCAGGATCAGTTGCAGGAGTCTGTAATGTGACCGCGCCAGGTGGAGAGAACATGGGAGCACTTTGGCGGTGTAGCTTCTCTCTCGATAGCCAGTCTGCGATGTGATGGCGGGGGTGTGACATAGTATGTGATTCGTGACAGCTTGATCAGTCAGAGCGCGCTTCCTTCCTTGTCTCGTCTTGTGCTTTGAATTTCTTTCTCTCTCTCTTGCTAGATTTGTTGTGGATCCGATATTCCCCGCCGCCGAGCACGAGCAAGTCGAGCTCAGTCACCCACACGGTCTCCGACTCGACAACAGCCTCTGCTTGGCGCACGCTTACGAGTCGATACACGCCTGCGAGTCAACGATCCTTTACGAGTTCCTGGACAAGCCCCCGCAGTCCACCTGACGACTAAGAATGCGCGAGAGCAACTTTGCGTTTCCAGCGCAGAACAAGGCCTGTGTATGCATCACCTCTCAGCTGTATGACCGCCGAGGTGAGTAGCAACAGATTCCATTATATTGCTATTGACATGGCTCTCAGCGCTGGACACTTCCTCCGCGCTCCCACTGTTCAACTCTCTGACGCACCTCACGTACCTCACCTCCACGTCCCCTCGCATCCGCGAGATCATGACTATGGACGGCGGGCTCGAGCGACTCGTGCGCATCCTCCATGACTTCTGCCTTGCCCCGCCCCCGCCTGCCTCTCCTTCAGCCTTCTACGGGCTTCTCCCTCCAACGTACCGGCCCCCGCGCCCACCGCCACAACTCAACCCCCCGACGGGCCAGTTCGACAAGCACGCGGCGTACCGTTTCAGCCTAGCATTTCAGTGTGTCGTGAACATCGGCGTGCGGGGGAGCGAGCCGATTCGCAGCCGCGTAGTACAGGCGGGCACCCTCGATGTCGTGGGGTGTATACTTGAGGCCTGGTTGGCGGGACGAGGGTTTGCGGTCGGCCCGAGTACGAGTGCGACGGGGCTACCGCGAGAGACAAGGGAGGCGCGAGCAGCGAGGAGGGCGGCGGCGGCGGCGAGCAGAGGACGTGCAGAGGCGGTGAGTGTCTTTTCTCGTTCTTTCGCGGCAGCTCGGCGTACTACGGATCCCACTCTCGTGCATTGCGTATTCCCGTCCAATATGACATCCCCGTCTGACTGTCTTGGTCATTCTATCCCCCCTTTACCTGCCACTACTTCCCACATGCATTTGTCGTCTGGCGCGTGCTGATTCCCGAGTTTGACGACGACGAAACTGCGACTCTCCTCGCCTTTCCTTCCCCTTCTTGCTTCTATTGCTGACCAATTTCTTTGTCCCAGGAACCAGCAGAGCTCCCGGCCGTTCCCCAGCAGCGCCTCCTCGCGATCAACACTGCCGGTGTTCCCTCCTCGCGCCCAACGCACGCCCCGGACGATGTGTACAACTACATTGTCGCGAACTACCCCGGCGCGAACGCCCGTCCGATCGGCTCGAATGCATCGATAAACGTAGCATCGACCCCCTCGACAAGCACACTGGGCGGCAACCTCCGCCCCGATGACGATCTCGAGGCGACTACGCCGATTGTGCGTGATCGGAGCGCGACGGTCGTCGTGCGCCGCCGCGGCGAGGGTAGCCATGCGCGAGAGAACACGACCAGTGGCCATGCACGCGAGAACACCACCTCCAACACCACCTCCAATACCAACCTGAACGCCAGCGCCGCGATCCACGCGCTCGCGCAGTTACATGCCGCCCGACACGAGGTGCCACCGCCGTCGCCGTCGCCATCTGCGAGCAGTCGCGGGAGCCCGAGCAGCAGCACCAGCACAGGTGCGGGGACCAGCATCAGGGCAAGTGATAGCGAGAGCCGTGCAAGTTCTGCGGGGCGTGGTTCGCCTGTGAGCAGCGCGATTAGCAGAGCGTCGCCTGTCAGCAGCCGCGCGAGCCCGAGTCCGAGTGCGCGTACCGACACGGACACGGATGGGGATGCCGACGGGGATATCGAAATGGTGGCGGCGGGAGTAGCGGGGATGGGTGTGGGTCCAGCTGCTCTGGGTGCTGTCCCGATGCCGCATGGGCACGCACACCGCGAAGGCCGTGGACGCGTGGGCGACTCGAGCGCGAGTGCCAGCCCGAGCCCCCCGCCGCTCAACATGGGACTCAATATGAACATCCCGCAAACGGGCGAGCCTGCACCGGGGATGATGAATATGGGCGGGAACATGGCGGCGATGAACATGATGGGCGCAAACATGATGGGGATGGGGATGGGCGGGATGGGAATGGGAATGGGAATGGGCGGGATGATAGGGGGAGGGATGGGCATGATGGGCATGGACGGCATGGGTATGATGGGCATGAACCGTGACCCGCGCATCGCAGGTGAAGAGGGCGGGATGGGGATGGGGATCGGCGGGGAGGAAGGCATGGAGGGCGACACGGCCAACATGATGCTCAACATGGGCATGATGAACGGCGACGTCGGCATGATGGGACTCGACGGTGGGATGGGCATGCTCGCCGGCGGAATGGGCATGATGGGGATGAACATGAACATGGGGCCGCTGGGCATGATGGGCGGGATGCCCCTGCCTATGGGCATGGGCGACGTCAGCGGTGCCGGCGGCGGCGACTCCGAGGCTCGCGCGGACACGGACGCGGACGCGGAGGAGAGCGATGCCGGCCCGAACAGCAACACCAGTGTCAACGTCAGCGTTCTCGGCACCCGCCGCCGCGGGGATGACGAGACACAGACACAGACGCCGCGTGCGGGGGTGGTGCGTCTCCCTTCCCCGGTATCTTCATCCCCCGGCGCGGGCCCTTCGTCCGCGTCATCATCATCTGCGGTGTACGATGAAGAAGAGGCCGACATCGACGAAGAAGAAGGAGAGGTCGTCGTCGCCGTCCGCGGTAGTGGCACTAGCAGTGGTAATGGCTCTGGAACCGTTCGTCGTGCGGGGACCGTGCGTGCGACGCGCCCACTACTCCCCGATGCCGCTGCGGGCGGGTCTGCGAGTGCGAACGCCGTGGAGACGTGGGTCGCAGGGAACGCCAGTGCCGTCGGTCGCGTGCATAGTCTTTCGTACCGCGACCGGGCGGACACTGCCCGCCAGTCTGCCGCGTCATCTTCATCCATTTCTTCCCCCCTTCCCGCTGCCGTCCCCCCCGCGCCGCGCGCAAACCAGCACCACACCCCATACCCTGGTGCCCCACGCGTCCCCGCCGCACCGACACCTGCAGTACGTACGCGCCGCGCCACCGCCGCAGAAATCTCCGAGCCCATGGCGCCCACACCTCCAACTGTACCCGCGCCCACTCAAACACGTGCGCGCGAGCGCGAGGAACGTCACCACCACCCCCACGCTCACGCGCACACAACGGGGCCGTACCGCGATGAAGACGTATTGCTTTCGCTGCAACTGCTCGCGTATCTTAGCAAGTACCCGCACGTACGGCAGGCGTTCTACAAGCGCCGGAACGGTTTCCATCCTGCGAGCGCCCTCGCTCTCGCCGCGGCCAAGGCTGTTGATGTCCCGGAGCAGTCCGTGCCCAAGCCGCCGGAGATCGTGAGGGAAAAGGGGAGACAGGGAGCTGGGGGGCAGCAGCTGGCGTTCCTCCGAGCTTTTGGTGTGGCAGGCAAGGAGAAGGAGAAGGGCAAGGCGCCGGCATCAAGTTCGTCGCGGGGAAGTACTTCTTCTACGACTGCCGCAACACCTGCCGCTTCGACGGCTGCGCGCCCCGCACTCGAGACGAATGTCTTCTCCCTAGTGGAGCGCTTCACGTTCCGCCCTTCATCCAGCGAGACGGACCTGCCGAATCCACCGCCCAAACTCCCGCAGGAGATTCAGTACTGGGCGGGCGTGATTATGCGAAATGCGTGCCGGAAGGATGACAGTCGGGGTGGCATCAGGCAATGCGCCAATAGTATGTCTCTTTCCTCCACTAAATACGCGGGGCTGATTTAGGTTGGATTACAGTGCTTTGTGGGCGATGGGAAGAGTACCCGCGCGAGTTCGCCAAGTGCCGCCGTTGCCGGAAGGCAAAGTACTGCGGCAAAGAGTGCCAGAGCACAGCCTGGAGTGAAGGGCACCGGTTCTGGTGCAGCGCGAAGGAGGGAGACGACGCGCCAGACGCAGCTGCGCCGACGTCTGCTTCTAATATGGTGACCTCGGCGAGTAACGCGACCATCACACCTGACGCGCCAGATCCGAATGCGATTGTTCCTGTCGGTGCGGAGCGTAGGGAGCGCAGGGAACGACATGCGGCACGCGAGCGCGAGAGGCTTGCTGCAACGGCCAACGCCATCCTTGGAGGGACAGTGGGAGGCGGTACGACTGCAGCGGATGCTGCTACTGTCCGTGGATTCAGATCTACCGGGATTCTTGGCGCGCATCCCAACACTGTGAGCGCCGTCTTCGGGGGAGCGCCCGCCCCTCCTGCTGCGCCCGCCAATGCTCCGGCTAGTCCTAGCCGGGACCGTGCACCTGCACCAGCGGCTCCCGCGACTGAGTCGACACGAACGCGTGCCATGGCACTTCTTCGGCGGACGGCGAATCCTCTCGGTGCCGTCGGCACTCCCCCTCCCGCACCTCATCGCCGCGAGCGCGAACGCGAGCCCCGGGAACGCGACCGCGAGACGAACAGCAACTACGCCACCTTCGACACCTACATGGCGGAGAGACGCAGAGCGGAGACGTCTGCCGCGGCCGCTTCTGCTGGCGCATCGCCCACCGCGCCCGCTGGACTGCCCAATCATCTGCATCACCCACAGCCCCAGAATCCCGCCGATATCGACCGTTACCTCGCAAGCTTCGCGTCTCCACCGCGACGACGCGTCAGTCGAGTGAGCAGGGACGGCGATTCGTCTTTTACTCGAAGTGGCGCAACCCGGGAGCCGTCTGCAACAGGCAGCAGCTCTGGCGGCCCGGGTGATCAGGATAACATGGTTTTAGAATGAGAGGCTTTGCTGAACTGTATTATTTGCTGCTGCGTACCCACATACTTTTTTTCTCTTGTCCAATCGCAATGACCCGGTTCCTATTTTTCTTCTTTCATCGTCATACTACCCATCCATATAGCGCTACTCACGTCGATCCTTGTCTCCCTACGCACATCTATCCAGTTTATTTACTACTTTGATCAGATTGAGTGCTCCAAAGACACCAGCGCGTTAGCGCCTCATTAAAGGTATTTGGCAGCCGGAAGCTACGCAGATCCTTAGGTCACGGCGCAGGTGAGAATTAACTGAACGTTAACTGACGTTCAGTGGTATTCAGGACCGATATATCATCATGGCAACAATTTCACTTGCTTCTCGGTCTTCCGTATCTGAAGCTGGGCAGAAGTTGGTCTTGACCTCAGGCTCGACCTCGATGTTTGACCTCTGGTCAAGACTCCAAACTTCAAGACGCGGTAGTACATATTCTCTCCTCGCGTCCTTCGATTCCTCTCTGCGGAAAAAATCGATACCTCTCATAAACCCTAGGAAGGCGCGCGCGCTCGACCGCACAATTAGGTACATTCATTTAGGATAAATGGTAATATATACATTCTCGCCCGCTCTCTATCTCGAGCGAGGCGAATTAGGCGGCTCGCGCAGCTCGATAATCCGCATTTAACAGTACTTGCGTCCGGCCCGCGAAGAATCAAACAAAGAGCCATCGCACACGCCCGCCTACGTCCGCGAATAGGGCGGCAGCGACGTGGTCGACTGTGAGGGCGTCAGCAAAAGGGGCTTGGCGGGCGCCTCGGGCAGGTGGCCCGTGACGGGGCTCCCGGGGCCGGGGGTGGCGGGACGCGAGGCGGCAGGGGTGGGCGGCGCGGAGCGATTGTGCACCATGTGCGCGCGGATGAGGTGCCCCGCGGCGAGGGCGCTGAGGAGCGAGAGCTCGCCGGCCATGACAGCGGCGGCGATGACGCGCGCGAGGCCCTGTGCGTTCTGCCCGGGGCGCGTGGGGTGTGCGCCGCGGAGGCCGAGCATCTCAAGCACCGCGCCTTGCGGAGTGAGCACCGTCCCGCCGCCGACGGTGCCAACCTCGATGGACGGCATCGACACGGTCACGAGCAGGTCCTCCCCGTCGTTGGTCCTGGCACTCCATGTTAGTCGCTTGCGCCTGAAAGTATACGGGGAACTCACGGCTCCATGAGGGTCATGCAGTTGGAGCTAACGACGTTCTGCGCGGGGTCCTGGCCGGTGGCCAAAAAGATGGCAGTCAGTATATTCGCCGCGTGCGCATTGAATCCGCCAATCGAGCCCGCCATCGCGCTCCCAACGAGGTTCTTCTTCGTGTTTAAATTGCACAGCGCCGCCACCGTCGTCTTGAGCACGCTCTTCACCACCCGGCCCGGAATAACCGCCTCGGCAACAACACTCTTCCCCCTCCCCTCGATCCAATTCATCGCCGCAGGCTTCTTGTCCGTGCAATAATTGCCGCTCAGCGCCAGCACGACCATCTCGGGGAACTCGCCCTGCATCACCTCGAGCGCCTTCTCCGTGCCCTTGGAGATCATGTTCATCCCCATCGCGTCGCCCGTCGCCGTCGCAAAGCGCACGAACAGCGTGCGGCCCGCCATGGCGGTCTTGAGGCCCGTGAGGCGCGCGAAGCGCGACGTGCCCTCGAACGCGGCCTTGAGCGCGCCGTGCCCCTCGACGCTCGCGATCCACGCCTTGGCGCGCGCGGCCTCGACGATGGACGGAAAGTCGATCGCGGGCCCGCGCGTCATCGCGTCCTGCGTGAGCACGGTCGTGACGCCCCCGCCCGCGTTGAGCGCCTTGCACCCGCGCGAGGTCGACGCGACGAGCGTGCCCTCTGCGGTCGCCATCGGAATGTGGAACGACACGCCGTCGATATTGAGTGGGCCCGCGATGCCGAGGGGGATCGGGATGTAACTGCGCGTCCCGGTATATTTAGTTTCCGCTGGATATCGCTACACGAGTCACGCACCCGACGACATTCTCGCAGCACGCGCCGAGCACCTTGCCATAATCATACTGCTCATACGGCACGTCCGACGTCTCGAGCGTCTGCGTTAGCGACGCGCGCGCTGCACCCGAACCCGTCAGCGTCCCAAATCGCAAAATCAAGTAGACCACGCACAAATCAACGCTCGCCGAACCCTTACCGCGCGCTCCAGGCCCGCGGGGTCCTGAGCGGGCGCAAGTAGCTGGAAAAACTTCGCGTCAGCACATATAATCCTACAAAAACAAAGAGAGCACCTTTTCGAGCGCATACCCTGCAATCTTGCCCGCCTGCGCCAGTAGTACGACCTCTTCATCATTCATCTCCCTCAACCCGCCCGCCTTCGGCGCGCGCTCCAGCAGCTCCACGAGCTCCTCCAACGGACGCGGCTCCCTCTCCTCCTCGTCCTCCTCCTCCTCATCCGCAGACGCGTCCCGCCGCCCCCGCGCGGGCGTTCGGCTCCGCACACGCGCGCGCAGCCGGCGGTTCACGTCCTCGATCGAGAACGTCTGCACCGCGCCCGCGTTGGGCGCCGGCGTCTGTGCGTGCACGATCGAGATGGGCATCGGCCCGGCAGCAGGCCCGGGCGCGAGGGACGCCGCGACGTCGCGCGCCCAGCCGTCCTCCCGCAGCCTTCGGTCGACGTCCTCGATCGAGAACGTGGGCACGGCGCTCGGCGGCGTCGGCGGCAGCGCGTGGTTCGCGGGCCGCAGCGGCGCGTCGACGCGCACGGGCGCCAGCGTTGGCGTTGGCTTCGGCTTCTCCGCGACGGGCTCGCGCGCCTCCTCCGCCTCCTCGCCCTGAGCGTCGTCGAAGCGCACGCCCCCGCGGCGGGCGGCGCCGCGGATCAAGTACGCGTTGAGCAGCACGCTGATGACGAGCACGCCGACGATGCCCTTGCTGAGGACGGGGTCGCCGACGAGGCGCGTCCACGCGGAGAGCGCTTCCTCGACGCGCCGTGCGAAGCGCGTGGGGCGCACCGCGCGCAGGGTCACCGGCGGGCGCACGCGGACAAGGAGGCGCGGCGCGGCGGGCTCGTCGCTGTCCTCGGGGGACACGTCCGTGGACCCAAGGTGCGCGGAGGCGACGGCAAACAGCAGCCCGCGGTCGACCGGGGTCGTCTGCGCGTGGGCGGGCGAGCGCGGCGGGCCTGTGAGCGGCGCGGAGATGTTGAGGACGTGCACCGCGAGGAAGGACACGAGGAGGAGGAGCTTGAGGCGCGCGACAGGGCTCTCCTGCGGGCCGTCGGCCTTGCCCTTGGAGCCGCCGCCGCCGCCGCGCGCGGGGAGCAGCGTGCCTTTGGGCCCGAGCACGCGCGACCACATGGATGGCTTGGGCGCGTCCTTGATGCGGCGGACCTCGACCATGACGCAGAAGATGGCGGCAAGGAAAGTGCACATCATGACGCAGTCGAGGGCGAGGAGGAGGGCGGCGAGGCTGCAGACCTCGGCGAGGCCGGCGACGCGCGAGGACGCGCCGAGGAGGAGGACGGCGATCTCGAGGATGTAGTCGCGGAGGATGGGGAAGTAGGTGGCGCTGAGGGCGTCGAGGACGACCTCGCCTGCGGGGCGGTGGGTGCGCGGGTGGGTGAAGACGGCGCGAGCGAGGCGGAGGGGCTTGTCGAAGCCGACGGTGCAGACTAGGAAAGGGAGGGCCTCGGTGAGGGCGACGGGATGCATGGGGATGCGGAGGACCATCGCGGCGGGGAGGGCGAGCAGCAGGGCGAGGACGGAAGAGGAGACGATCGCAAGGGGGAGAAAGAAGGAAGAGCCAAGCGCGCGCGAGCGGGAGATGAGGAGAAAAAAAGTGGTGTGCATGAGGATGTATCCGGTCAGAATGAGGAGAATGTCCGGCGTCGGGGTTTTCTGGCGCATGATTAGCTCGCGAGGCTGAATAGCGACGCAAAAGTACGCACCATTGCGAGGTCATAGAAGCGGACGACAAGGGCCCTCAGAGCATACGCGACCCACTTGCCGGAGCGCATCTGGGCAATAGCCTCGCCCTGAGACTCGAGCTCGTACGCGACGCCCCAGCTGTCGGGGGGCAGGGACGGTAGGGAAAAGTCGCCGTGGACCTCGACGGTAAGCGTCCACGCGTCGGGCGCGGTCTGGAGGTGGGAGAAGCCCGAGTACGCGGCGGCGATGTGTTTTGTGGCATTCTCGAGCGACGGGGCCGGGCCGGTGAGGACTATCTGCTGGAGATCCAAGCGCGGGACTTTTTCGTCGCTGCGCCAGAGGGTGTAGGACACGGGGTCCCAGTCGTGGGTGTATTGGGCGTATGCGGAGCGCAGGGGGGCGGGGGGCGCGAAAAAGGCCGAGTGTTTTATCTGGTTGAGGATGTGGAGGTACGCGAGGGTGCCGACGATGCTGAGGAACACAATCGTCTCGATGGGCGAGTACGCCGCGTGGATCGCGAGCGGCTTGAGCACTGTGCGCATGGCGGGGGAGGAACCGAGTTTTTGCTAGACGTGTGGACCCTGGTAGACCTGTAGACGCGCTAGACCTTGGTACACCTTGGGGGTCCTTGGGAGACCTTTGTAGGTGGTGGTATACCTTTGGTAGTAGTCCTTTGCTGGTGCTGTGTACAGTGCTATACTTTGCTCGTACCACTCCACTTTTGTCTCCCGATCGTTAGGACCCCTGCCACTCTACGGGACGGCCGCACCGTCACCCGACGAGGACCCACGACACCGCGAGACCCTGCCCTAGACGCCGGCCGTAGCACCGACTGCTTCAAGACTTGCATGACCAACCTCGTTCCTTCCTATGATAACTATCCTCCTCAAACGGTTAACCCAAGTCAACTCCTCTGCGGCCAGCTCGGACGAGTATAAGTGGCCCCGCCCCGACAAACCGATCGGGGCCCCATGGGGTCAAATCTATGAGAGACCCTGAGAGACCTCGAAAACAAGAGTCTTGTTCAAGTCTTTCTCCAGACGTACCCACTCAGACAATTAAGATCACAAAATCAAAACAAAATCACTTTGAGACAAACGCACCACCCTGGACGCCGACTTTGTCAATCGTATTAATATTATTCTCGGGGCTTGCATGGAATCTCAAACCACCTTGCCTCGCTATTCTCCTCCTCCGACTTATCTATATTAAATCTACCAACATGTACGTGCATCAAGCACTGCCTTCAGCCCAAAGCAAGCCCCGAAATCTCGCCATTCCGTCTCCTCCGAGTCTTCCCTTCCACAACCAGCCGCATAAAAAAAGAAAGTTACCCCTGACTCACATCTAAATGCCTTACTCACCTCTAAATGCCGTGGCTCACCCCCGAATCCGATGATCAGCACCAAGTTGCCTCGCCTTACTCCGAGTCCCGAGTCGATTCCTGATACGTCCTGCTTTCAATAATGCCGTCCCATCGCCTTCGACAGAACTCATATCCGTGTCCCCGATTCGTGCGGCGTCCTCGATGCGCCTTGATAGGACTAGTCGCTACGTCTTCGATGGAATGGTGGAGATTGTACAGTAGTAATATGTGTTCCAATTTTGTATACGAAACCATCTTGTGTGGAATCCGAGTGCAGACGATTCTGTAAACGACACGAGTATGTACAGCTCAACGTCCACATCCCGTAATTATAATTATCCATTCCACTCCATAAAATATAGTGAATCGAAAAAAAGGAAATACATATGCGAACGAGCGAGGCTCTCAGACTCAATACACAAAAAAAAAACCAACCACGCCTAATCAACCTTCTTCTCCCTCCTCTCCAGCACCTCGACAAACTTCCTAGGGAACCACCCCTCCCGCCCCTCCCGCGTCCGTCCCTTCCACCACTGCACGCCCTCCTCCCCGCCCTCAATAACCGCGCGCGCATCCACCTCCGTCCCCGTCCGCGGGTCGAGCTTCGCCATCACCGCAACAATCTCCTCCGCCTTGAGCGCGAGCTCCACCGGCGTCGACGGCGTGAAGGGGAACAGCGCGCGCGCAAACGTCAGCGCCGCGGGGTCGATCGGTCCTGTTGCTCCGCCGGGGCCCGCGAGCGGGAGCGGCGGTGCGCCCGCGCGCGCGCGCTCGTTGAGGATGTGCACGAGCTTCGACATGGCGTACGGGATGCCGAACACCGCCAGGAGGAACAGCACGAGCGGCTTCCTGCTCGCGCGCGGCCGCGGCGCGCCGCCCTGGGGCTGTGGGCCAAGCACCGGCCGCCCGTTGACAAACTCCCTAAACTCCCCCTGCATCCCCGCGCCGCCGCCCGCACCGCCCAGCAGCTCCCGCATCCAGCGCACGAGCCCAAAGAGCCCGAGCACGCTCCCGAGCGCGTTGCGGAGGTGGCCGATCTGGTCCGCGACGCCGACCATGGCGAAGAAGCTGCTGTGCGTCGCCATGAACGTGCTCTCGAGCATCTGCGCGACGCCGCTGAAGGTCTGCACGATCGAGTGCAGCAGTGCGAACGTGTGCTGCGTCGTCGACTCGAGCGTCTGCGTGAGCGAGGGCACCGGCAGCCCGTTTGCGTCGAGCATCGGCGCGCCGGGCATGCCCATCCCGCCCATGCCCATGCCGCCCATCCCACCATAGGGCGACATGCCCATGCCCATCGACGAGTACGGGCTCATCCCGTACCCGCCCATCCCGCCGCCGTACCCGCCCATCCCTCCGCCGTACCCTCCGTAGCTCCCGCCGTACGACCCGAGCCCTCCCAGCCCGCCGTACCCGCCATACCCCCCGCCCAGCGCGCCGCCCAGCCGCGAGTAGGGCGACGCGCCGTACCCCGCCGCACCATAAGGCGAGAGCGCACTCGATGTCGATGGAGCGTTGAATGATGCTGGTCGCTCAGGCACCGGTGGGTATGGATGACGATGCTGCTGCTGCTGTCGGTGTTCGAGGACGCGAGTGACTGGTGGCGCCATCGAGGCTGCTGCCACCGCTGCTGGGGCGCCGTTGCGCTCCCATGGTTTTGGAGGCGAGCCCATCGAGGTGGTGGTTTCGAAATAAAAGCGGAGTGTGGTTACATAAGCCTGCTACGGGGACCAAAAAGCCGGTCGATGATATATATGATAATGATATTCGGATAATTCTAATCAACCCCGTACATAGTGAGGCTGCTGAGGGCTGCTGCTATTCAGCAACCCTCTGATTTTCAATATCAGATATTGGCGGCTGATGGCGCGCGCGGCGGGGTGTCTGAGGATGTGTTCGGGGCGCTTTTGAGGCGTAAAAACTGGTCCAAAAATGCTGTAAATAATCATGTAGAGATAAAATTACATCACCTGTCCTCCCATTTTTTTTTCGCCCGACTGGACTAAGAAATCGGAGGGTTTCAACTGGTTCGAGACAGTTCGAGACCACTTGAGGTTAAAATGGAGGAAAATGGCCCGGGAAAAAGAGCTGGGTTTGTGGGGGGACGTACTAGGAACATTCTAGCTCAGCCCCAGTATTTTTAAAGCCTTTTTTGTCGTCGAAAATACGACGGGAATGGATGCAGAAGCGTATCTTATCTCTGATGTGGTACTGATTAGAATTGATCCATGATATTCAAGAGTGTTACTGTAATTGGCCGGTAAGGTCTATGACAGCTGCACTTACTCAAGTCGTGTCTAAAGGTAGCTGACTGGGATTTTATCTGTGTAGGTCTGTGTAGGTGCGGCGTGCGGCCATCAAATCGTGATGCTGACTGTGACTGAATGACCGGTCGGGAAACCAACCGCGTATTACGCAGCATCAGCATGCGCGTCATTTCTCCGACAGCCCCTAAGTAGCGAAGGCTACAAAATGACCTTCAACCATACCCACTCTTCTCTACCTCCCTCTCTCTCCCCCCAACCATGCAGTTTACTTTCTGGGACTTTATCAAGGGCTCATTCCACGCACAGCCGCCCGTGGTCACCGCTGATCTCACAGGCAAGACCGTCGTCGTCCTAGGCGCGAACACCGGCATCGGCTTCGAAGCGGCGAAGCATTTCGCCACAATGAATCCCGGGCGCCTCATCCTCGCGTGTCGAAACCAAAGCAAAGGACAGGCCGCTGTAGAAAGTGTGTTGGCCGTTTGAACTTTATTCGCGCGCCACTCACGCGTTCAACAGAACTGAAAGCCGCGACGGGCTGCACGACGGTGGAGCTCTGGATCATTGACCTCGCCGATTTCGCGTCCGTGAGCCAGTTTGCGACCAGATTCGAGCAGGACGGTGGCCGGTTGGATATCCTTGTCGAAAACGCCGCGCTCGGCGCGCTCACATACGCGCCAACCAAGGATGGCTGGGAAAGCAGGTTTGTGGGTAGTTGACGCGTCTGCCTAGTTCTCACCGACATGTGCAGCTTCCAAGTCAGCAATCTCTCAACGCCTCTCCTCGCTCTCTTGCTCCTTCCCATCATGCGCAAGACGGCCAAGGAGCACTCCACAGTCCCCAGAATCGTCGTTGTTTCAAGCGGGGTGCACTACTGGTCCACCATCGAGAAGCCACTCAGCGAGGACCCCGCGCTGCTCAAAACCATGGGCGGCGCCGAATACAGTACCAAGTATGTGCTCCAGTGCATCGATGATTCAGAACATGTCCTAACCGCTCTCCAGGAACATGGACAGCAGATATCCCCACACAAAGCGTCTGTCCCTATCTTTTCTGCATGACCCCTGCTCACCCCCGCGCCAGTCCTCAATGTCTTCTTCGTCCGCGCGCTGAACGCGCACCTCTCGCCCGCGACACCTCTCATCGTCGACGTCGTCGACCCCGGCTACTGCTACTCCGAGCTGCGCCGCTCCTTCACAGGGATCCGCGCCGTGCTCGACTACCTCATGGAGCGCCTCCTCGCCAAAACCGCCGAAGAAGGCAGCCGCAACCTCGTTTGGGCCGCGCTCGCGCACCAAGCCGACCCCGACAAGCTCCGCGGGGAGTACGTCGCTGTCTCCCACGTCCAGGAAGTCGCCGATTTCGTGCTGAGTGCCCAAGGCGTCAAGCTCCAAGACCGTATCTGGGTGCGTCGTGTTCAAATAAAGTGTTGTTTAAAACTCACCACTGCGACGACAGGACGAGATGGTGGAAATATTGGCCAAAGTGGACCCACGGGTTACTACTATTGTCGCGCGGTACCTGTTACCCTCGTCGTAGACAATGTGCTTCCCTATTTATGCTGCAGTAATATAAATGTCTCTCCCGATTGATCTTGACCTAACCGCTGTGCGCCATAAACTCTCGTAAACCGAAGATACTCTAGAAGTAACTTTGCACTGCTACCCCTTCCTGACCTCCTGGGAACCACTCAGCATCGTTCATAGCTGTCCGCTTAATCCATCGGAGTCCCAGAGGAATGCCGGGGTCAAAAGCGCTCCTCCGATGTTTTGCAGATGTCCCCCAGCTGGCGTAACAAGGAGAATGAAAGTCCGGACGTCGTGGAGCAGTCGTCGAAATTAATACGGCTTAATTCTGGTTCCAGCCCTTTCCTATACCTTCCTGGCCAGCCATCTCGTTCCATTTGATACTCTACTTCATATTCACAATACACTGTCTGTTTGCCATTATATACCTCCAAATTCCCCATAATATATGGTGTACCCTTGTATAAAACAATTGGCGCCCGGCGATAAGTCCAAAGGGGGACTGAATCAGGTGTGATTGATCTGTGCGCTCGCTTAGATAGATTACCTACTTCTTGATACTGACTGTGACTGGATGACCCGTCGGAAAAGAGTACGCGTCCTTTCTCCGGCGGCAACTAGGGAAGGCTACAAAATGACCTTCATCCATACCCGCTCTTCTCTACCTCCCTCCCTCTCCCTACAACCATGAAGTATACCATATGGGGCGCTATCAAGGACTCATTCCACAAACAGCCGCCCGTGGTCACCGCTGATCTGTCAGGCAAGACGGTCGTCGTCCTAGGCGCAAACACCGGCATCGGCTTCGAGGCGGCGAAGCATTTCGCCTCAATGAAACCCGGGCGCCTCATCCTCGCGTGTCGAAACCAAAACAAAGGACAGGCTGCTGTAGAAAGTGTGTTGGCCGTTTGAACTTTATCCGCGCGCCACTCACGCGTTCAACAGAACTGAAGGCCGCGACGGGCTGCACGACGGTGGAGCTCTGGATCATCGACCTCGCCGATTTCGCGTCCGTGAGCCAGTTTGCGACCAGATTCGAGCAGGACGGCGGCCGGTTGGATATCCTTGTCGAAAACGCCGCGATCGGCGCGTTCAAATACGCGCCAACCAAGGATGGCTGGGAAAGCAGGTTCGTAGGTAGTTGCCGCGTTCTGCCTAGTTCTCACCGACCTGCGCAGCTTCCAAGTCAGCAACCTCTCAACGCCTCTCCTCGCTCTCTTGCTCCTTCCCATCATGCACAAGACGGCCAAGGAGCACTCCACAGTCCCCAGAATTGTTGTTGTTTCAAGCGGGATGCACTACTGGTCCACCATCGAGAAGCCACTCAGCGAGGACCCCGCGCTGCTCAAAACCATGGGCGGCGCCGAATACAGTACCAAGTATGTGCTCCAGTGCATCAACGATTCAGAGCATGTCCTCACCGATCTACAGGAACATGAACGCCAGATATCCCCACACAAAGCGTTTGCCCCTATCTTTCTACATGGCTCCCGTGCTCACCGCCGCGCTAGTCCTCAACGTCTTCTTCATCCGCGCGCTGAACGCGCACCTCCCGCCCGCGACGCCGCTCATCGTGAACGCCGTCGATCCCGGGTACTGCTACTCCGAGCTGCGGCGCTCCCTCACGGGCATCCGCGCCGTACTCGACTACCTCATGGAGCGCCTCCTCGCCTTCACTGCCGAGGAAGGCAGCCGCAACCTCGTCTGGGCCGCGCTCGCGCACCAAGCCGACCCCGACAAGCTCCGCGGGGAGTACGTCGCTGTCTCCCACGTCCAGGAAGTCAGTGATTTCGTCCTGAGTGCCCAAGGCGCGAAACTCCAAGACCGTATCTGGGTGCGTCGTGTCCAAATAAAGCGTTGTTTAAAACTGACCTTGTGGCGACAGGACGAGATGGTGGAAATATTGGCCAAAGTGGACCCAAGGGTTACTGCTATTGTCGCGCGGTACCTGTCACCCGCGGCCTAGACGATGTGCTTCCCTATTTATGCTGCAGTAATATAAAATTTTCTCCCCTTTGATCTTGAGCTAACCGCTGTGATTACCGTGCGCCATAAATTGTCGTAAACCTGCGACTTCGTTCGCGCCGTATGTCATCTGGATGACACATGGGCCCAAACGACCCGCAGAATGAAGCTGACCGCGACTGCATTATTCAACACTGGTTGAACTACTGCAGACGCGTCCTCGAAGTGCCAATGACTATAAAGACCTTCACACACCCGCTCTCCTCTAGATTTGCCTCTACGTCCCCCCAATCATGAAGTACACCTTCTGGGACTTTGTCAAGAGCACGTACGATAAACAGCAGCCTGTGGTCACCGCTGACCTCACAGGCAAGACGGTCGTCGTCCTCGGCGCGAACACTGGCATCGGCTTCGAGACGGCGAAGCATTTCGCAACAATGAATCCGGAACGCCTCATCCTCGCGTGTCGAAGCCAAAGGAAAGGACAGCTCGCTGTGGAAAGTGTGTAGCCATTGAAATTTTGTATGTGGGTCAATCACGCGTTCAACAGAACTCAAAGCCGCGACGAGCTGCACGACGGCGGAGCTGTGGATCATCGACCTCGCCGATTTCGCGTCCGTGAGCAGTTTGCCACTAGATTCGAGCAGGACGGCGGCCGGTTGGATATCCTTGTCGAAAACGCCTGCGCTCGGCGCGCTCACATACGCGCCAACCAAGGATGGTTGGGAAAGCAGGTTCATTGGCATTCACCCCTTCTACCGACTCTACCAACGACCTGTGTTTGTAGTCTTCAAGTAAACTGCCTCTCGACCCATCTCCTCGCTCTCCTGCTCCTTCCGACCATGCTCAAAACGGCCAAGGAACATTCCACATTCCCCAGAATCGTCGTTGTTGCGAGCGGGGTACACTTCTCGACCACGATTGAAAAACCCCTTAGTGAGGACCCCGCGATGCTCAAAACCATGGGCGGCGCCGAATACTGCGCCAAGTATGTACTTAGTGATTCACTAGCTCATTATGTCCTAAGCGACCTCCAGGAACATGGGCAGCCGATATGGCCAGACAAAGCGTCCGTCCCCGTCTCCTCTGCATGCGCCTCGATATGCTCACCGCCTTCCCAGTCCTCAACGTCTTCTTCTTCTGTGCGCTAAACGCGCGCCTCCTGCCTGCGACGCCGCTCATCGTGGACGCCGCCGCCCCTGGGTACTGCTACTCTGAGCTGCGGCGCTCCCTCACGGGCATCCGCGCCTTCGTCGACTATATCATGGAGCGCCTGCTCGCGAGAACCGCCGAAGAAGGCAGCCGTCACATCATCTGGGCGGCACTCGCGCACCAAAACGACGCCGACAAACTTCGCGGAGAGTATATCGCTCGGGGCCGCGTCGAGGAAGTCAGCGATTTCGTGCTGAGTGCCCAAGGCGCCAAGCTCCAAGACCGTATCTGGGTTCGTCGTTCGCCGTAGTCCAAATAAAGCGTTGTTCAAGACTGACCACTGCTTGGCCGCAGGACGAGATGGTGGAAATATTGGCAAAAGTGGACCCAAAGGTTACGGCTACCGTCGACCAGTATTTGTCTCCCCCTGCGGCGTAATATTAATAGTGACCAGCGCCCTTCTAAATGACCCAAACGTTAAGCAACGATGTTGAGTGTTACGCGCTTCCAGGTTGTGTTCCAAACATCCGTTCCAAAGTCAGGGCTTCTTGGATGGAATGAGAGGTGAATGAGGGTGAATGCCGGTGCGCTGCAACCCGTCGTCGCGCGACCTTTTGCTGTTTCTTTTTCTTCGTTTGTATCTGCTGCCGCTTCTGCTCGTTCCTTCCCATAGCTTCCCTATTGCGGAGGTGATGGTTTCAAAAGCGAATACATAAGCCCCCTCCCAACCAAAAGCCGATGCAGCGAAAAGTATGATGCGCTACTCGAAAACCTAGTCAATAATGAATCACTCATCCTGCGCCTCCTCGTATTTTTTCTTCATCGCGCTCACTCAATCGGCGTCAGAAAGTGTGTCTGTGAAAAGCAATAAAAGCCAACAAGCCATCGCGCGAGATCCCCCGTCAGGAAACACTCCAAGAATCTGCAGTCCATCCATCAGCAGCGACCGGAAAAATGCACCTTCTGACACGACACCTTCCTCGGCCCCTGCTCGCCAACCTGCAAGACCGAAGAGCTAGAATTTCGCTCGGACAGCACCACAGATCTCTCAGGAAGACTTCGCAGACAGCCTTTTCAACAGCACAGAGCTCAGATTGCGGCTGGGGAAGCATATTGCAAAAGTCGAAAATCGATGGTGGTGGTTTGACAATGACATGAGCTCACCTCCTCTCCGATCGCCTCCATGATGTCCTTGAATCTTCGTGGTGCCCTGCGCGCAAACCTCTTTCAGTATACGCCTCTCAAGGTTATCACTCGAACTTTATTAGGCCTTTCCACATGTACATCTTGCATTCTTCTTCCTATCCCTCGCGCTCTTCATCAGGCAGCCTGGCAAAGTCCCTCGCGCCCTACGCTGGTACGACCCGAGCTCTCCGAGCTCCGCCGCCGATCGTCGAGCCCTACCCAGGTATTCCATGGAGTCTCAATGTTTCTACGACACAACTTACTCTGTTACAGCTTCAAAGCTGAGGACGTCCGCCCAGCTCTTGATTCCGGCGGTGCGCCATCTAGAAGTCGAATAATTACATCTGATTTGGAACTGATAAAACTTGTGGCAGGGTTTATTGCGTTCGTAGAGGACCATGATTTCACCGGCGGACTTCCCGCGAGGTTGGATCAACGGCCGCCATCCGGAGGACCACAAAATCCTCCCTTACCCTATTGTTCCAGAATTCTACATCAATCCCCGTCGTTTTCATGTCAGGCTCTAGTACCGCGTCAGTTTTAGGCTCTCCGACTCGGAGTTTGTTGCTATGTCTTTCTTAGTCGACACTGGCGCCCCTACCTGGTTATACCTGGGCAATGAGTGAGTATCTTCTCACTGCCCAATATTTTTCTTGCTCATTCAATCCCTCTGCAGCCCATTCGAACTCCTGAACAGTAAGGGGCGCATCGGCCTCGACTACACGCTCAAATTGAGCAACGGTCTTTTTATTGAGGTCACTGATACACCCCCGAACCATCAGCCAATAAACATCATCGGGTTGGAGTTGATTCAAAAGATGGAGCTCAGCGTAACGCCCGGGGCGTGGAGGTGGATGAAGAGCCTTCAATACTGGTAATTTTAGCTGTTTGTTTGTAGCACTTCTGCACACGATGGGATCCCTTCTGCTTTGCGAGTAACATCCGGGCGCTAAGCGTGCGCCTCCCGCCCGCGAAGCCGTTCATAGTCGACGCCGTCGACCCCGGGTTCTGCTACTCCGAGCTGCGGCGCTCCCTCCGCGCCATCGTCGACTCCATAATGGAGCGCCTCCTCGCCAGAACCGCCGAAGAAGGCAGCCGCCACCTCATCTGGGCGGCACTCGCGCACCAAAACGACCCTGACAAGCTGCGCGGCGAGTACGTCGCTGGGGCCCGCATCCAGGAAGTCAGCGATTTCATGCTGAGTACCCAAGGCGCCAATCTCCAAGACCGTATCTGGGTTCGTCGATCGTCGTGTCCAAAAAAGTGTTGTTTAAAACTGACCACCGCTTGACCGCAGGATGAGATGGTGGAAATATTGGCAAAGGTTGACCCACGGGTTATTACTGCCGTCGACCAGTATTTGTCGCCCACGGCCTAGACAATGCGCTCCCCGCCTCACTGTTGGCGTAATGTTAATAATGACCAGCCTCTTTTAAATGACTTGAACGTTGAGCAGCGGTGTCGAGCATTACACCCTTCCGGGCTGTGTTCCAAGCATTGGTTCCGACGTTGTTACTTCTTAGGAATGCCGGTGCGCTGCATCGTCGCGCGACCTTTAGCTGTTTCTTTTTCTTGGTTAGTATCTGCTGCTGCTGCCGCTCGTCCCTCGCTATTGCGGAGGTGATGGTTTCAAAAGCGAAATTATTACATACATAAGCCCCCTCCCGACCAAAAAGCCGATGCAGCAAAAGGTATGATACACTACTGGAAAACCTAGTCAATGATGAATCACTCATCCTGCGCCTCCTTCTCGTATTTTTTCTTCATTGCGCTCACTGCAATCGTCGTCAGAAAATGTGGCTGTGAAAGTAATAACAGCCAACAAACCGTCGCGCGAGATCTGGCCCGAAGACATCCACCCGTCAGGAAACACTCCAAGAATCTACAGTCCCATCCATCAGCAACGCCCTCCCTGCACCGGAAAGACGCACCTTCTGATACAGCACCTTCCTCAGCCCCTGCTCACTAACCTGCAAGACCGACCCTTCAAGCGAACTGCATAGCACCACATCAGCCCAATCGCCCGAAAACACACACGCGCACGCACTTTTTCTCGTTCTCCAGGCGACAGATCTCGTTGCTGAGGAGCACGAGCTGCCACACGGCGTTCTTCATCGCCTCTGTCATGCGGTACTTCTTCAGCGGCGGCCCATGGTGCGCGCCGCCCTTCCCGGGGCCCTCCTTGTCCTCGCCCTTCCCCTTGTCCTTGTCCTTGTCGCCGTCCCCCGCCGACGACAACCCCTGCCGACCCCACGCGCGTCTCCGGGTCCTCCGTTCCGTGCCGCGTCGGCCCTGCAGACCCGTCCACCGGCTCCGCCTCTACCGTCCGCGCGCGCCGCCTTTTCCTTCCGCTTCTCCTCTACGCACGCATCAGCGCCGTTTAAAGTAAAGAAGAACCCAGAGCGCACCATAATTCTGCAGGTTCCGCTCCCACTCCTCCTGTGCCTTGGGAAGCCTTCCGCCGCCATCACGCGCAGCTCCTCGAGGATGTCATCCTGCCGCTGGTTCAGCAGCGCCGTGTGGTCCGCAAAAATCGTCCTTTTGATCAGTTTCTGCGCGAGATCGATATTAGCCAGTAAACAAACAGGCCTCGAAAAGCGCAACGCACCAGCATCGTGAACTTGTTGTATGGGAAGATAGTCGGCATGAGGTTGAAAAACTGATCATCGTATTCATCGAGTGCGATGGCCTGCATTGACAGAGCGGCAAGGAGCGGTTTAAGGTTCGGTGGGAACTTGGATTTCGTTTCCCAAGATTCTGTATTCCGTAAGCTTCATGCCTCTTACCAAGCGAAAAAAGACCCACCGGCCGCAATAGCCTGTTTCATTTTCTCGATACTCACCTGTAGTTCTGGATGGAAGGATGCCTGCGCACGCATATCAGTGAACATTCCAACGAGAGCAAGGAACTAACGCACAACATCCACCGTCTTCCTCTTCTTGGCGCCGTCCCCGCCCCCGTTGACCGCGCGCTTCCGTTTCTTTCCTACCTCCTCGTCCCCGTCCCCGTCCCCGTCCTCCTCCCCGCCCGCACTCGCGCTCCGGAGCTTATACTCCTCCTCGTGGTCCCCGTTCGCGCCGGCAGCCCCGTTCGCCGCCGGCGCCGACTCTCCATTTACCGACACGCGCTCCTTCCACTTACCCTTCATGCGATTCACGCCCTCCGCGATCGCCAGCGCCTCGCCGTCCTCCTCCGCGCGCTCCTTCCCCTTGGCGCTGCCCTTGCGTGCGGCCCCGCCGAAGACGTCTGACTTGCTGTCCTCGTCCTCGTCCTCCAGCGGGATCGGCGACTCCTTCGTGCCCAGCGCTTTGGCCTTGGCCTTGGACGGCGGCGCCTTCGAGGACGGGGCCGTCGCCGACTTGGCTTTTTTGAGTCCCGAGGCGGGCTTCAATGCAGACGTCGAGGCGGTGGGCAGGTTAAGCGAGAGCGCTGGTCCCTTCTTCTTTGACTTGGGCTTTTTCGGAGATCTTTTGGTTTGGGCTTCAGTAAATAGTTGTCGATACGCAGAACCGAGACGTACTTGTCCCGGACCAGTGCAACCTCACCGCTGCTCACATAGAAGCCCTTCTGCTTCGTTTGGGCAAAATAAGTGCGCTCGTCGATAGCAAGCTCAGAGTCGTCGATAAAAGGGTCTGAAACGTCATAGTACTCCACCGCTGCCTTGGATTTTTTTGTCGACTTTTTGGGCTTCGCTTTCTTCGGTTTAGGTTTCTGCAAATACGAGAGTCAGTGCTGAATTTAGTATAGCGCAAATTTGCATACCCCGTCCGCGTCCATGTCGACGTCTCCATCAGCATCTTTGCCGTCCTTTTCTTTCGCGTCCTTGTCCTTTTCGCCGTCGCCCTCCTCGCCATCACTGCCCTCCTCACTGCTGCTGCCCTCGTCGCTATACTTCTTGCTAACAAGCTCGCCCCAGACGAACCCCTCGTCGCGCGCCTTGCCCTTGACGTCGATCTCGTAGTTATCTGGCCCTCCGAGCTTGATCTCCAGGCGGATAGTTTGCATGGGGAGCGGCGGGGGCGGGGGTGGGGGCGGAGGCGGCGCGTGATGGGACTTTGGCTTTTTGGCAGGCTTAACGATGGACGTCGGCGGGGCGCTGAGCGGGGACGTCGGCGCCGCCGGCCCAGCCGACGGTGAGCGCGGGGCGGTGTCGACGAGCACCGGAATGCGGATCGCGCCGCCGACGTCGGCGTCGATCACGATGGCATTGGGGTCCGCGGCGGGCTGTGGCGGGTCGGTGGCGTCGTCCCAGCGAGCAGCAGTGAGGGCTGTTCCCTCGCCAGCCTCAACATCGGTTACTTCTGCGTCCGGAATCAAATCCTTGTCGACGTCGTCCTCCGACGCGTCGTCCGACGAGTCTTCCGACTCGGAACCGTCGTCGTCGTGGTCCTCCCCGTCATGCTCCTCCTTGTCCAGCGGCGACATCGGGCCGTCGGGGTCGTCGTCGTTCGGCGCCGCATCGTCGCCGTCAAGATGCTCGTCGCCGTTGACTTCGGCGTCCTCGTCGCCAGCGTCGCCCTTCAAGGGACTGCCATCGTTATCGAGGTCGTCCAAGACGCTCTTTGACCGCGAGCGGGGACTGTCGGAGGGGGAGGATGCCGCAGAGGCCACCGGAGAGTGCGGAGGTGGAGGAGGATGCTCTATCATCTCGACGTCCGAATCCATGTTTCCTGGGTATTTTTTAGGGTAGCAATAGGGTGAGAGTTAGCGGTAGACTAAGGATGGTTTACTAGGGGAGGTAGAGAAGTAGTTGTGCCAGCTGGAGGAGACGCAGGAAACGGTTGTCCTAAGGCCGGGGGAAACGTCTTTTGTGATGTGGCAGTTGTGTGGCAGATTTGCGGCTCTTCGTGCGCAAATCCTGGATATCGGTATGAGCGTGCCGTCCTCCTTGTTTTTCGCTCTCTGCTTCCTTCCCTTCGTATGCCGCTATTTCTATTCTATTATGGGCCTCAGGATGTATCTAATGCCTGCTTTTGCTCCCGAGTCTCGCTGATTTCTGAAATTCGCTTGTGACCGGAGCCTTCCTTATCCGGTAATTTTGGAATCGCACACACACTCGGCGTATTTTCTCGCGCGACAAGCACAGACCGTTGACATCCAGTTCAGAGTCGAATTAAAGACGGGTTACGAGATGGCGACAAGTAGGTAGATCTACATCACTCCAAATCCAAGTAAAGGACGAAGACAAGTGAATTATCACGAATGCCCCACTTGCGTCATGTATACATGCTACCCTACTCAAACCGTTTCCATGCATGCTTCTCATACTCGACGATGCGGTTTCTCCGTCTCCTTGGTCTGTAACGCGAGTGAGAAGGCGCAGAGGACGCTCAGAGTAGATAACATACAGAACGGGAACACGCGGCTCGATGAGAGCACGTTGCTGCAAACTGGTAAACCGGTCTCGGAACAGGTTGCCTTCCGGCTGAAGCGCGGGATATCAGACACTGCAAGGAGGCGGAAAGAGAACAAAACGAACCTTCAAGCCCCGCAGACTCTCGCTCAAGTCTTCGCCGAGCTGCACGTCCACCTCTCCCACGGGAACCTTGTGTTTCCCCAGCTTTTGGCCCGCCAGCCCTAGCTTTAGCTTCTCTTGCATCGCCGTGCGACGGAGCTCATGGGCTTGTTCGCGAGCAGTGAGCGTCTTGTTCGTGTTCCGTCTAAGGAGCTTGAAGCTATTGATGATCGTTATCTCGTTCTTTTTGCGTGCCTTCTCGGCCAGTGCGCGTTTCTACATATCTGGTCAGCGGCGCGATAATCGACAAGGAAACACCGGACATACCTGAAGGAGGATTTTCGCTGCCTTGTTGCGCTGCGCCTTGGTTTTCCGCGGTGGCATTTTCTTCGTGATCTCCTCCGCGTTCGCGGCGTCCTCGTCCTCCTCCATCGGCGTAAAGTCGTCCAACTTCATGCCCGACGGGACCCCCAACACCGTGACCTCATCGACATCCAGCTTCGCAGCCTCAAACTTGGCCTTCGTCTCGGCCAGCTTTGCCGCCTTTTCTACCCGCTTCTCCTCAATCCCGTACGCCTTCAACAGTAGCTCCTCGTGCGCATCCGCAGGGGGGTTATATGAGGTGCCCTGATGGGGCTCGAGTATTGCGGGGACCTCGATTTTGTCACGCGGATGGCCGTGTATGGGCACCTGCGCCGAGTCAATATTACGCCCAGATCTCCAAAATAACACACAATCGCACCTTGACTTTCTTTGGCTGCACCGTCTCCATCCCGTCCTTGATCTCCTCCGCCTCCTCCGCCGGCGCCCACGGATCGTACGCCCCGCTGCTCTTGACTGCCTCACTCAAATCGAACGTCGCACTCCCTGCTCCAAACTCTGTAGGGTCCATGACGGTGTTGAACGGCCCCTTCCGCGGCCGCTTGCTGATCCTCAGCAGCCGGTTCTTATCTTCTGAGCTCAAGGGCGACTTCCGCTTTTTTGCCGTCGTGCGCGACACGACCGCGGGGACCGCCGAGCGCTGTGCCAAAATTTTGGTGGACGTCAGCTCCGAGGTCTTGAACTTCGGCAAACTGCTCCGGACTATATAGAGTACCCTGTCAGAGTTATTCCATATAGGTAGAGATAGACGGCCTACTATTGTCGTCGCCCTTAACATCAATCACAAAAAGCTGGTCGTCCTGCTGCTTATGCAGGAATGTGCTATCGGAGGGTTAGGCAAAGAGGCAAAGGGCAAGGGTTCGCCGTACCCCGTAGCGCGTTCCTCCGCTCGCAGTCCTTCCATTCCCTCCTCCACCTCTTGCAGATCGACATTTTTTCTCCATGCCTTTTTCCCCTTCCGGCTGGGCTGCGTGTGCTGCGACGGCGCACCAAGAGCCGAGCGGGCCACTTTCTTGGATCCCTTCTTGTCTTGCGAGGGTTTGGTAGCGGTAGCGGGCATGCCGAATAAGTAGACGGGAAAAGATTCAAGATTATTTGGTTCTGGGGGTGCAGCCAAACATACACCTCCTCTTCCGGCGGCCATCATTTCGTTCAATGCTCACCTTCATACCGGGTGGTTCATCGCATGTGGCTCGATGCAAATGACATGAGTACACAGCAGTATGCGCCGAGTCTGAATCGAACAGCTCCGAAGTTCAACCCAATTTGAGACTCATTACGTTTCTTTATATAGAGTAGAAACGTGTTCGCGTTGCACCTGAATAGTTTGTAAGCTGGAAACCGTTTACTCTGCCACTGCTAAGTACAATAACTCTAGCGCATTTTGAAACTTGAAGCTTGAAGGCCCTGTCGACGGCGAGTTTACACGGCCATTTGGCCTTGGATTCTCTTTGATCATCGTCCTGCTGCTTCTCCAGTCCAGACTCCAATGCAACACCTAGAAAAGTCGCACTGCTCTTTTTCGAAGTTTCAGTCCATCTCCCCAGAAGTCGCCGCCGATTTTGTGGTCAGCGCCATCGGAAATGCGGGCCCTGATGTGCGACTTCGCTATTGTGGTCAATGTGTATACGGCGCCTTGCAGTGACTTCACTAGAGACGCCAATGTCGCCGACGACGGCGTCACCGATATGAACCCAGCAGTGCGCATGCAGCGCTTACAGTGAAAACATTTCCACGCGTTTTGGACCGCCCTCACACGGTTCCTCACTGTCCTACGGGATGAAACGCAGCAGATACACTTCCTCTTCGACTTCGCTGGCTGCTTCAAATATTTCGCAGGCCCCCCGGACCCCCATATCGCTGTATTCCATCGCATTGCCGAAGTGATTTACCCCAAAGTTAAGAACATTGAGGGCCAATTCGTGATGATTTGCATTCACAAGATGGTCTCTACTCTCAATGACTGTCTCGCGATGGCCAATTCTGTGAAAGTCGCCCAGAATCTGCAGACCAGTCGATGGCCTACGTCGACGAAGGACATCATACCCTGTGGCGGCAAAATCACCACCCAGATGTTCCTCAGGTGGGCGCACTATACGGAGGACATGGCCTTCATGGCCTTCGGCATTCTGGGACATATGGTCAAGATCTGTGGCACTCTGATCATCAGCGATGTAGCAGCGAATGCGGAGGTTGGGGAGGTCTTCGTCTCAACCGGGTTTCGGATGTGTCGCGATGCGACCAAGCTACTGTGTCACCATCCCTGTGACGAGAGCAGGGATTACACCGATGATCTTGTTGCGGCGGCCGAATTTCGCCAGCGCGCCACGTTTGTGGCGGTCTTTCTGGAGTCTGCGACGACCCTTGCACCAGAAATATTCACCGCTCTCATAGCAGGGCGCGAGGCGAAGATGGTGCAGCTGTTGTCCCTGATCCTCGAAATTTACCACGCTATACTATCTCTTGTGATCCCAAGCTGGACGCCCAATTTGAAACCTTCGACTGGGCCATCTTCTCAAGGTGCGCACGACAAATCCTCGGTGACCACCCCGAACTTCAGCCCCTGCTCGGCAAGCTCCACTGGGACATCGCGCAGTCCCAGCGCACGATTGAGGACCCGCTGGATACCGTCCAACGCGTTCTCGCTGCCGCAAAGAGCCGCACGCGCTGTCACGCGCCCGGATGCCCTCAATCCCTCGCGTCCACCGGCCAGGAGTTCAAACACTGTTCAGCTTGTCGTGTGGCGGCGTACTGCGGCAAAGCCTGTCAGACGCGTGCCTGGAAATCTGGGCCCCATGCGCACAGGCGCATCTGTGCTCAGATCACAGCGCTGGTTGCCAAAGGCGGGGGGCTGGACGACCGAGCCTCATTCGTCCGGAACTGTAGGGAGGCCCAAGTGTCGACTGAAGAGGCGCTAGAAGTGGCGAAATGGGAGTTTAACCTAGGGGTGACTGCGTCAGGCTCGGGGGGCCTTGCGAACGCCGATGGCGCGGACGGGTTCGACGAGTTGTATTGGAAGTTGCATCCAAACCGGCACCCTACAGCTGACGAGCGCTGGGAGCGAACAGGAAGTTACTGGGACTGACCAAGTCTCAGTGCGCTCCGGTTACAAAGCAAATGATTTTGGACAAGTTCTACCGTTTTCGAGAGTAATAGTACTAGAAACCTGCGCCGCCGATATGTGAAAAGCTGAAAATAGTCGATCATTCTACATACCACGCCCTTCAAAGTCACACCTAAGATTGCCAAATTTAGGGACAGCCAAGGTGCACGTCGAAATTCGGGGTATGGAATTACACACCGGTGTCTCTGAAATTGGAACTTATTCAAGTAGTTTCAGTTTAGCCAATTTTGTTACTGAAATCCATGGAATAAGATTGAGTTTCGGGCACACTGAAATCAGTTTGAAACATGGGATCTCAGATTGCAGAAAAGACCAGCTGAATTGAGAGTTTAAGCTACTCATTTCGGTACTGCAAAAAGGGCACTCTGAAGGTATGCATTTCAGTGGGACTGAAAGGGAAAACTAAACTAAAAAATTTGGTTGGTGTTTCGGTGCACCCGAAAACCGGAATTCGGGTTCAAATTTCGGCTCCAGCCGACATTTAAACCGATATTTTGACTTTCAGATGCGCTGAAATTTGGTCCATGGATAGTCCACAGACTAGCTGAGGACCATCCTATCTGCAAGTAGCGCATAGGTATCAGATGAGCCGTGGATAGTCCGCGGACCATCCCCCGACAAAACTTCAGCCTGTCTGAAAGTACAAATTTGACTTTACATTTCAGCGCGAGCTGAAATTCGAATCTAAATTCCGGTTTTCGGTTGCACCGAAGCGCAAGCCGAATTGTGTAGTTTAGTTTTCCCTTTTGGTCACACTGAAATGCAGACTTTCAGACCACCCTTGTGCAGTACAGAAATGAGTAGTTTCGGACCTCAATTTCGGCTTGTCCTTTCTGCGACTCTATATCCCATGTTTCGAACTGATTTCAGCGCACCTGGAACTGAATCTCATTTCATTGATTTCAGTTAAAGAGTTAGCTGAACCGAAACTACTCAAATGAGTTCCAGTTTCAGGCCCACTGTTTTGCAGTCTTATATCCAGATGTTCGACATTCACCTCGGCTGCACCTAAATTTGGCAATCTTAGGTGTGAGTTGTATATATACACAAGAGCGCTTCGCCCCTTCGGTGATGCCCGATCGGAGTTTAAAGGCTTCAGACAGTATAAGAGAGAGAAAAGAGAGATATAAACTTCCTGGCAAAGCCTTCCTGCGTGAAAGCAATATGTATGTACTCGTGAAATTTGCAAGGATGAAGAGAGTTTGATGTTGGTATCTTTACACTTTTGATTTGAGCAATTCAAAGGAACCTCGTAGAATACCAGTCGGGGCTCGAGGAGGTTATTCAGACACGGTTCGAGCGCAGCCAAAAAACACAGATCACATTGTCTACGAGAACAGCTTGTTGACCGACGTATTCCCCTCTTGGTTTTTCTTCAGCACCTTCGCCACAGCAAACTCGAAATCCTCCTGCGTGACGTGCTGTCTCCGCTCCCGCAGCGCGTACATGCCTACGAGCACCTTTAACATACAGTAAACTGAAAGACGAGGCTCTCTTACCCGCTTCGGTACATATACCACGAACTTCCGCACCAGAGCACTGTCCCATCTTCTCCGCCAGTGCTCGCAGATTGATGCCGCGTTGTAACGACATCTACACAGAATTAAGAGATGTAGATAACTGGAGTATAGATACGCACCTTGCGAGAATGAATACGAAGAATGGACACACGAGCCTCAGGGCCTGGCGGAGGGAACTCGATCTTTCGGTCTATCCGTCCTGGTCTCAGCAGAGCCGAGTCGAGGATATCTACATCCCTCATTAGTATGGGCCAGAGGCAAAAGGCCAGCGGACCCACCAATTCGATTCGTAGCCATGATGACCTTGATATTCTTCGACGGTTCGAACCCATCAAGCTGGTTCAGCAGCTCGAGCATGGTGCGCTGCACCTCCGAATCCCCACCGCCGCTGCCGCTCTCCCCACGCGAGCTCCCAATCGAGTCGATTTCGTCCATGAAGATGATACTCGGAGCGTGTTCGCGCGCCATGACGAAGAGCTCGCGCACCATGCGGCTACCTTCGCCAATGTACTTCTGCACGAGCTCACTCCCGCTGACGCGAATGAACTTGCAGTCGGTATGGTGCGCCACCGCACGCGCGAGGAGCGTCTTACCCGTCCCGGGGGGACCGTATAGCAGCACGCCCTTCGGTTGGGCAATTCCGAGCGCCTCGAAGAGCTCGGGGTGCTTCACGGGCAGCTCGATGACCTCCTTAATCTCCTTGATCTGCTTGTCGAGCCCACCGACCATCTCGTACGTGCTATCCGGCACCTTCTCGACCATCATGAGCGAGACTAGAGGGTCGACTTTGTTGGGCAGGATTTTGTGGATGGTGTACGAGTCGGAGCGGAGGGCGATGCGGAGAGTGGGTGTTAACGACGCGACGTCGATCTCGGAGTCAATGTCAACGACTGGGGAAGCGAAAGTGAGTAGACGGGGAGAATATAGCGTGCAAATGAACGCACTGTATTTCCCTTCTGGTTGCACCTTGACGAGCACTTTGGTCTTTCCCATTACTTTGACGACCTCGCCAACATAGCTCCCAGGTTCATGGAGGAGCTGTAGCTCCTCTCTTAATAGCCGCACTGGAGATCGGACATGTAAGACAAGGAAGCCTCCGAAAGCGCGTCCAATTACCTCGTGCATTGAGCGCATTCCGCTGGGCCTCGAGACGTCGCAGATTCTGGGTTTTCTCGTTTATGGTGAGTTCTGCGGCCTCGATCTTGGCCTGGTAGTAGGATTTTATGCCGCCCGGGGCCGTAGGTATCTTCGGTACTGCAACAGGCATGGGTGAATGAGAGCGTACGCGTCGGTGTGACAGTGACAGACAGATCGTGACACTCTGCTTTTTCTAACGCGCTAAACAGCTCGCGTCGCTTGCGCGTCTCCCTAACCGCCATGGGCCGGAACAATGTGAATGTCGAATCGCCATTAATTTATGCTGTCCTTTACCGTCTCTTAGAAACGTGGTGGCCGTCGTGGCAATCCTAAACAAAAGGAGCCAAGGGACGATACTTACCACCGCACAGACCTGGTCGACAAAACGGACATGAACAATCCCCGTTTCGCAACCTACTACCAAACCCAAAACATCGTCCCCGCTGACCAGTGGGAACCGTTCCTGGATGCCCTCCGGACGCCTCTCCCCACTACCTTCCGGGTAGCCGGCAGTCGACAGCGCGTCTTTTGTGTTCTGAGCCGTACGGTTGGGCTCACATCGCCCACAGGACCGCCCAATCACTCAATGCGACCCTCCGAGACACTCACGTTCCAACTCTAAGCAACGTCGTATTTGAGGAGCAGTCGATTCCGCCTCCCGTGCAGATCCCATGGTATGTCTTCACAAATCGTCTCAGTTCTTCTTCAATTATAACCAATAGGTACCCCGACGGTTTGGCATGGCAGTTCAACGTCCCAAAAAAAGTTCTCCGTAAATCACCAGAGTTCAAGGGGTTTCACTCATTCCTTGTATTCGAGACGGAAGTGGTGGGTAGTCATTTCTCCGGGCACGGATCCAACCAACCTTTATACCAGGGAAACATTTCGCGGCAAGAAGCGGTCAGTATGCTGCCGCCGCTGTTCATGGAAGTCGAGCCTCACCACAAGGTACTTCTTTTTCAATTATATTTCACACAATCTCATCGGTTCGCAAGGTCATGGACATGTGTGCCGCTCCGGGCTCCAAGGTTGCTCATGTCTACCAGACTACTCCGGGACACTGAATCCCGTCTTAGACTGCCCAACTTCTTGAAGCGCTGCATGCACAAGACACCCTGACATCCACGTCCATTCCCTCCGGCCTTCTACTCGCAAATGACAGTGACCACAAGCGCACTCACCTCCTCATCCACCAGTCCGCCCGCCTCCCCAGTCCTGCACTGATGGTCACAAATCTCGACGCGTCGATATACCCCGGCATCAAAGTCCCATCTGCGTCCAATCCGCTCAAGATGTCGACGTTATTATTTGATCGGATCCTCTGCGATGTCCCCTGCAGTGGGGACGGTACGATGCGCAAGAACCTAGGGATATGGAAGACATGGCAACCCATGGACGGAAACGGTCTGCACGGGTACGGGCCCACATTTCACCCTAGGATGCCGCTAAATAGCTCCGGCCTAGTCTGCAGCTCCGTATCCTCCAGCGCGCGATGAAGATGCTTACCCCCAAGGGCCGCATCGTCTACTCCACCTGTTCCTTGAACCCCGTCGAAAACGAGGCTGTCGTCGCATGCGCTCTCAAAGCCAATCCAGGTATTACCTTGTTCTGATTTCACGCTTTCCCCGCGTCTAATTCCCGCGACGCAGACTTTTGCCTGGTCGACGTCTCCGCCAAGCTCCCCGAGTTGCAGCGGCGCCCAGGGCTAACGTCGTGGCGGCCGACCGACCGATCCCTCAAAACCACATATGATACATATGAGACGTTCATGCAGACGTGCGAGGAGGGCGAAACCGTCAAGGCAAAAATGACTCAGGGCCATTGGCCGCCAGAGGGCGTCGAGCTGCTCGACCTGCCCAGATGGTGCGCGCTCTCCCACCTGCGTATACCACAGGGAGTGAATTAAAACACAGCATACGAGTTTACCCGCACCTCCAGGATACTGGCGGTTTCTTCGTTGCTGTGCTGGAGCGCACGGCAGGGGCCGCAACAACGCCGCCGCCGAGGTATCTCGAAGTCTTATGGTAATCCCACGTTTGCTGATCTGTTCTGTAGAGACAAAAAACGAGAAGCTGAAGAGCCCGCGGACATTCTCGAAAGTAAGAAACCTCGGCTCGATGAAGCTGCCAAGGAAGAGATTGTTGAAGTCGAGGTCCCAGTCGAGGATGCGACCGATACGCCTCTGACGCAGGAGATCTCAGAAGATGCGGCATCTGTAGGGAAGGCAGAAACGCCTTCGGTGAAAGCAGGGGCCCCGAACCCCGCGCCGCCAAGGCCGGGAAGGGCGAAGAAAGGCGAAGGTGGGGGCTCGTTCAAAGAGCATCCGTACACGTTCCTACCTTCCGACGACCCAATACTCGCAAATTGCATGTGCGTACCCTCAGTCCGTATTAGCTGTGGCCCCTCATTATTTTCTAGTGAGCGTTTGCACCTCACATCCGACTTCCCGTCTGGGAATATGCTGGTGCGCAATCCCGAGGGCGACGCCGCCCGCTCCCTCTACATCGCGAACGACATCGTCAAGGCTGTAATTCAGAACAATGACTATAACCGCATCCGCCTCACGTTCGCCGGGACGAAGGTCTTTGCAAAGCAGGAGGCGGGCCGCGGCGCCGACGCGCAGTTTCGCGTCCTCGGGGAGGCGCTCCCGCTTATGTTACCGTACACAGACCCCGCGACGATCATTGATGCGGACTTGACTGTGTTGAAGGCCTTGGTGGAGGGGCACTACCCGCTGTGCAGCGTGTTCCCCGATCCTTTTAAAACCATCATTACCAACCGAGGTGCGCCATCAGAAGAAATTTCTCTCCAAATTACTCATTGGCCTTGTAGAGACAGGCAGCCACATCGTACGCTTCCCTCAGAGCGAGCTGGACGGAGCAGCGTTAGTTTTCCTTATTCTTCTGCCAGCAACCGTGCTCATTTCCCTGCCCAGCCTCTCGCACGATGTGATCCTTCCCATCTGGAAGTCCAACGTCTCTCTCACCCTGATGATTGACAAGAAGGCGAAGAGGTGGGCGTCCTCCCTGATCTGCTCTCCGCGTGTGCTGACTCTTTCCAGTGCACTAAGCATGCGGGTGTTCGGGAAGGACATCACGACGCCGGTGAAAGAGAAGGGGCCGGTGGTGGTATCTGCCGATGATGTGGAAGCCGTCGAGCAAGACGCGGAAGACGAGATCATGGCGGCGGTGGCGGCAGAAGATGATGCTATGGCCGATGTATGAAATCAAATATTTGAAACATTACTGTAGACGGACGCAGAGGCTAGAGGACTAGGATAAATTGTCGACTTTCAGCTATCGGTGGCTGTGATCAAATTGCTTTAAGTTTTTTGACGCGTCTGTTTACCGTCTCCCACGATGTCCTCAGCCGCGTCGACGTCGGCGCCCGTAGCGCACAATGCTGTACCCCCACCGGTGGTCCCTTCCGCGGGCCGTTCCTCTCGCATTGCGCCCCATTCACACATAAAAGGCCTAGGGCTCACCGCAGATGGCACTGCTCCTGCAGACGGGTCTGGGTTCATTGGGCAGACGAATGCTCGCGAGGTGCTTCGCAAACACCGAAAGATCTGTGCTCTATGTTGATGCATTCCTCTCTCAGGCTTGTGGTGTCGTTGTGGACCTCATAAAATCACGCAAGTTCTCTGGGCGGGCGTTGCTACTGGTCGGCGCACCTGGGACGGGAAAAACCGCGCTCGCGCTGGCAGTATCGCATGAACTTGGCGCGAAGGTTCCGTTCTGCCCGATGGTTGGTTCCGAGGTCTACAGCACAGAGGTTAAAAAAACCGAAGTCCTCGCCGAGTCGTTTCGGCGCGCAATCGGTGCGTGGACGCGTCTCAGTTCTCCTTCTTTGGCTGACTTGCTCACAGGGCTCCGGATAAAAGAGACAAAGGAAGTGTACGAGGGCGAGGTCACGGAACTCACCCCGACGGAATCAGAGAACCCGCTCAGTGGGTATGGGAAGACCGTCTCTCATGTCGTGGTTGGCCTCAAAACTGTCAAGGGCACGAAGCAGCTCCGCCTGGACCCCAGTATCTACGAGGCTATCCTCAAAGAAAAAATCGTCGTCGGAGACGTCATCTACGTCGAGGCGAACACTGGCGCCGTTAAGGTGCGGGATCCCAGTTTTCTTTTACTTCTTACCACTAAGAATACGCAGCGGGTCGGCCGATCTGATGCGTATGCATCGTCGTACGACCTCGAGTCCGAGACTTATGTGCCTCTGCCGAAGGGTGAGGTGCACAAACGAAAGGAGCTCGTCCAGGACGTGACGCTGGGCGATCTTGATGCGGCAAATGCGCGGCCGCAGGGCGGGCAGGACATCATGAGTGTCATGGGCAGCCTCGTGAAGAGCGGGCGCACGGAGGTCACCGACAAGCTGCGGCGTGAGGTGAACAAGGTCGTCAAGGGATACGTGGACCAAGGCGTGGCCGAGGTCGTCCCCGGTGTCGTCTTCATCGACGAGGTGCGTGATGGAAGACCCTGATCAACCAGCTATGCTGAACTTTTCGCGCGCATGTCTAGGTGCACATGCTTGACATCGAGTGTTTCACATACCTGAACGCGCTCCTCGAGTCACCAATGGCGCCGACAGTCATTCTCGCCACCAACCGAGGAAACTCGCTTGTACGGGGAACGACAGACATCGTATCGCCCCATGGTATTCCTGTAGATCTCCTCGACAGGTGCGTGCGGCTCCTTACTCTTCGGCGTGGTCTGCAACTCTAAAATCATCTACGCCGCCCTTTCGATGTAACTGTACCTAAAATCGTTCGCATTAGGTGCATGATCGTCAAGACGGACGGCTACACCCGTGATCAGGTCGGAAAGGTCGTGCAACTGCGCGCCAATATCGAGGGTCTGCGTCTGGGCACCGGCGTAATGGAGCGCCTCGCCGTTGAAGGAGAAAAATCTTCATTGAGGTGCGCCTCCGTCGATCTCCTGCGGCGTGCCACACTAACAGGCGCGAACAGATATGCCCTGCAGTTGCTCACGCCCGCATCGATCCTCGCGACGCTGGCTGGCCGCGCACAAATAGAGGCGGAGGATATTAGTGAGATGAACGAGCTGTTTTTGGACGCCAAGACGTCTGCGGCCATGATTGGGGAGGACGGAGGCTTCCAGGGGGGGAGATAAGGGTAGATAGCGCGACTGTGGTCTGTAAGTACTAATAGGTTACTTTTCTTGGCAAACCGAGATGTGGAATTCATCTGTTTGCAGCATATTTTGTTCAGAAAACATTTTGTATTCCTCGTCTCCGGGAACACCCTTTCTGTACTCGTAGTTTGCCTCCGGTCCAATCACCCGCTTGTCCGAGATGAGGCGGTTGGCTATGCTGGCAAACTACCGGTGATATCAACCAACGTCTTGCTCATAAGTGAACCTCCTTTGTCGCGTTGTGGACCGCGTGAGGTCTGAACATTAGAATCCCTCATCGGCCCCTGGATAGAGGTACACAATCTTCGCCTTAAACTCGTCCCACTTGGTTGCGGCGCCCCTCCCGGGCCCATAAATCCTCCGTGGCCGGATCGGGGGTGCCTGGTGAATGTTATCTTTTGAGGCGGTTCCATTAATCCGACACAGCTCGGCAACGTCTTCAAAGTAGCGTCGCAGTGACACTGGATTCTTTTCATCGAATTCTGGTTTGGATGTGCGGAGCGGAAACATCTCGACGCGCAGTACAGACTCGGAGGTGACGGTAGGAAGTCGAGTGGATAAAGGTTATCCTCCGAGTCCGCGTTCAATATCGCCGAAACATCATCACTTTCGCCCCATCTAGGGAGATGAATTATTGGATGGGAAGGCAGCCAGGGAAAATGCGACATACCGCTTTACGCAGGCACAAGGCAAACTTGGCAAACTCCGCCTTGCACGCGTCCTTTTTTACATCGGTGTAGGTGGTGAGGATGCATTTCCCATACGATGTTGCCTGGACCGAGCAAGTGGTCGTCGAGTGGAGAGCTAGACGGCTGAGGGGAGTCTTCGCCGTGCTCACAGGCGAGCTCATCGTCGCAAACGGTCAAGTGGATTCCTCGGATCACCCGGCACGGGAACATCCGATTTCCTTTCTTGTCCCCATCGACTCTGGATTCTCCTCTTTTTTAACGTACTTCGTCTCACTCGAGGTCATGGTCTTGGTCTCCCAAAGGAAAATATATACATTATTAAAAGTTAGTTTATTTTGACCGCCTATATTCTACCTCCACGCTCGTTTCACGATAACGAGCTCAATACGGATACCAACCATGGATTGGCTTCGATACGAGGTTGGAATCGAGCGACCTGCAGCTTCAGTTCCTCCAATTGAGCTTCGGGGGAGTCGTCCGTCATGACAATGTCCTCGCTATCGTTTGTGGGTTGCTCCGCCCAGGCGCTGAGAAGTTCCTCCACGATTTTGATTCCCTCATCGGTGATTTCTGGCGAGAAATCGGACTCGATTCGCTTTTCTGTTGGGAGGAATGAGTTTTTGCGAAGCTTCACAACGTCCACACTGACCTCCGCCAAAATCCTCCAATTCGTCAGCTTTTTTCCGAGCGAGCTAGACGAGGTTCAGAATATGATTGAGTCTGCATGAGTCAATCAAACTTACTTTGACGACATTCTCGGGAAAGTTCGCAAGTTGAGCAACGTGAATACCGAAACTTTGATCCGAGATGCCTACGCGGGATTGGTTGGGGACCTCACTCATGACAGTCGGAGGACATACCAGGTTCTACTTTGTATAACAGGGTAATCTGTTGCTCCCGACCGTTCTGAGCCTCGTCAACATGGGCGACGACATGGAGATTTTTGACATGAGACAGTTGTTGATCCAGAGCCGTCAATTCGTGGAAATGCGTGGCAAAAAGACAGAACGCGTGGATTTCGGATGCGATGTGTCTAGCCCAGATCAGCAAAAACGAGAAAAAACCGAAAAATTCCCTACTCCGAAATTGCCCACGCCAGCCCAAAGCCGTCATATGTGGAGGTGCCTTGCTCAGCAGCTTTAGGAGTTACCGCAAGGTAAAGAAGATAAACTCACCTCGGCCGAGCTCATCAATAATGATCAATGAGTCTGGTGTAGCAGACTAGGCGAGAAATCAGCACATGTTCTAAATATCGGCGCTCAAACCAACTCGAAGAATCGTTGCGGTCTCCAACATTTCTGCCATGAATGTTGAGACACCTTTCAGTTGACTGTCTCCGGCCCCAACTCGACATAGGACCGAGTCAAATATCGGCATGCGAGCCTCTGAACATGGTACAAAACACCCCGTCTGGGCCATTAAAGCGATCACCCCAACCTGAAAATGCAAGCATTAATTAGGCAATGTGAACAGCGGTCAAAAGACGCGTACTTGTCGGATGTAGGTAGATTTTCCACCCATATTCGGTCCGGCTGAAAAGAAAGAAAAATGAGGAGTCTGCGGCGGACGAAGTGCCCCGGCACGAACTTATTATTTGGAATTCACTCCGATCTGTCGAGAACGTAAGGCATAATAATGGTAAGAGAGAAATAAATACCTTTTACCATCTCAACGTCGTTCGGGATAAAGCTGACATCATCCTGAACCTCCAAGCACGGGTGTCTCGCATCTCTTAAGACGAGATCGCCGGTTCCTGAGAAACGGAAGAGATTTAGAAAACGCCGACAGTGAATGAGCTGAGTCCCTACCTCGCTGTGTAATCTTAGGTTTCACGTATGGTTCTGGAGCGTTCATGGAAACATGGGCAAAGCTGGGCGCAAATTAGCAGCCGGAAAATTGGCATGTAATCAACGGCGGTCACCTGAGAATTACATCTAGATGAGCAACAACGTTATCCAGCGACTCGAGTACTGGCGTGTATGTCGCTGTCAAGCAAGTTAAATTCTGGTCTTGACGAGTTGAACCTGAACGATCTTACATGCGATGTTGACGACTTCTTTGACAAGGTTGCTTTGGGCTTTCGCGTACTTTTCGCTATAATCCTTATGGTTCTCGGCAAGTGTCCGAAGAGCCTTGGTAGTGAAGAAAAGACCGCTCTTCACCATGCCCAGTTCAATATACTTGCCCCCTTTGAGAGCTTTTGCATCCTGGAAATGACTCAACGCTCAAAGTAGGACGAACGAAGGATGAGAACACACACATTTTTTGTCACGCGGAAACTATAACCATACGTTGAGTTGTTCTCCAAATGCAGCTTCTTGTCTAATTCAAGGTCGAGGGCGCGTCCAACAGATTTATGCTCTTTGTCCAATCCATCGCGTACCTAGCGACATAGATTCTGAGCGGTGTATGAGTCGGACACAGTGGATATACATACCTCGTCAAGGTCTGCAGCCAAAGCACCAAGTCGCTCGTCGTACTCGGGTTTGATAACATAGTTGTGCCTGTCGAGCTCTTCCAGATCTATGGTTTGTTCCACCATCTCAGAATATTTCTCCAGATTCTCGTTAAACCCCTGTGACGGTAAAGTTATGTGTTGATATGGCGGAATAATCAGTGCGAACTCACTCGTAGAGAAACCAGATATGAATCTTCTATCAAAGCCGAGTATTCCTCGTTCTCGGTTTGCACGCTTTCGAGAACTTGGATCAGTCCTGGAAGCTAAAGGGAATTAGGGACAGGCGGAAATGAGACGCTTGAACTGACCTGGAGAATGACTTGATAGACCCTAATGACGTCTTCCAGAGAGGCTACACCCTTTTGGAATCGTTTGCTCAGGCGATGCATATCCGGCATCACCTTCATGTACTCATCCTATAGATTGTAAGCCGAACCGAGGATTCAACGCCAAGAATCATTCAAACCTGCAGGGTGCGACGTGAGTTGGAGTCATTGAAGAACGTTTCAACAAGGTTTTGGCGTTTTTCTATTGGAAGTTAGCTGCAGAATGGCGAAAGTGCTCGTTATCAAACGCACGGATCTCATGGAGATTCACCAAAGGTTGTTTCAGCCATGTACCCAGCAATCGCGTACCCTGGGCAGTCTTGCATTTATTCAAGAGACCAAGAAGTGTTGTATTACGGGTCGTCGTTCCCTGTTCGGAATATATTAGCGGGCGTCGAAAATTGTCCTCGAGGACGGCGTACAGCGTTACCCGGAGCCTCAACTAGATTTAACGCCCGTAGCGCGCTGGCATCGAGCTTCATGTACTGGTTTAGATCATGTGTCTTGAGGCTATAGGCGTTATGGTTCGACGGATCGCTAAGAAGTCCAAGATAACTGATTAGTGCTGCTAACGCAGCAGGAGCGGTTGGTAGGTTTAGTTGAGCTGCCAACGAGATGGGAGAGATGTATCTGATATCCTCAAAAAGACGTACGGATAATCATTGACGGGTCAGCTGAAGTAGACGCTCCCAGAGATTCAGTCGCCTTGGCTGAGAGCAGGCGAGGAAGGTCGTCAGCGATGTTTTTGGCTGAGAATTCGCCTATATTGGTGTATGTTAAGATAGGCGTCATGTCAAGGCGGGACTGAGAACGTACTGGGTTTCTTCTCTGTAATCACTACTCCGCATCGATCTAAAACGGCTTTGAGTTTGTTTAGATCAATGTCGCGGTCGGTGGTGCCAGAGACGGTGCCGGTGGGGATAATGGCTTCTTTGACAGAGAGTTGTATTATGAGGGACTGTCGGGATCATGTGAGATGCATCCAGCGCCCAGGGGAGTATGAATTCGAACCTCCATGTTGGAAAATAGGTCGTTGTCGACGAAATCAGCCACACCCAGTTCACGCACAGAGGGGTCTGCAAAGGCCACTCCGAGCGTTTTGACTTTGGCCGCAGCCGAGGACACGACTTTTATTGCCATTACAACGGGTGGCGCGAGCAAGTCAGATCCGGACCCAAACAGGAGGTCTTCGACAGCCTGCAGGTTCCCCGGCGACGCCTATGACTTTGAAGTGAGGATTCTATGCCACTGCTGGGCAAGCAGGGAGCTCGCACCTCTTTGTCCAATCGAAACTTGGTGCATCTTTTCCCTTGCCCGCTCTCCGGAACCCATATCTCCACCCGAAGCTGCTTGCTGGTAAGGGACTCCCGGAGAAGTGTCTGTGCGACGGAAGTCTTCAGACTGACACACGGGAGCCCCGCCGCTCTGCCGCCTTGACCCAGATACTTGATCACGGATTGTGTACGGAACGTGTGGGTGGCAACATAGAGGGCATCAGCACCATACGATTGATAGTAGTCCTCCGCAGGTCGGTAGAAGAGGCGTAGTGTTCCTGTCTCTGGGGATTTCTTCGGGAGTTTGTCGAAGAAGCTAATGAAACCCGGGTCGGTGGTCTGTTCTGCGGATAGGGTGAGTCGAGGCAACAATAAAAGCTTTCCACCGTCATACCAGCAGCATCCTGTTCAGCGTCTCGTTCTTTGCCGTATTGTTGCATCGTGGAAAAGATTCAAGGGCGAAAATGATTTGTCACGGACGCGAGGCGTAACGCGTGCACGTGTCCGTCACGCTTGACGAAAATCCTCTAAGTTGAAAGGTTACTGGAAATAATCGCACGAGGTATATATGCTTGAGAGAGGGTGGTCCATTTTTGGGTAGAAATTTTGAATGCAGAGTGAAAATAAGGTCGTAGTAAATATTCATATTTGTATTACCGCGATTCTCAAGTTCAACCTAAGTTACTGATTTCTTTGCACCCGCTAACGTATACGAGCAGTCTATGTAGCGTTTTCCTTAGACTTAAATTTGCCGTATTATTCAAATGTTATTACGTGGCTTTGGAGTCTGAAATAGAGAGAACATGAGCAGATCGCATCCCAGAAATGAACATTGAACACACCGGGGTTGGCTTGCACGTTCGCCTTCATCCTCTCCTTGATATATGTCATGAAATAGAAGTGAACGAACAGCAGAAAGTAGCTTGTGATGACGAAGCTTCCCACGGCGACGGCGACGGGAGGTGTCAAACATTCTTCGCGGTCCGGAGTGAAGTGCGAAATTGCCAACGCCCATACTAAAAACAAGCGTTGAATGCGAAATAACAGGACGGAGATGAGACGCGTACTCGAAGTTAGACCGACGACCACAAATTGACCAATCTGGAGGCGAGTCAGATGTTCTTTCCACTGCGGAGAAGGTCAGGCAAAACTGAAATTGGAAGAAACTGAATCGATGCTGACTGAGGGCTTGTAGCCTGCCGCTGCCAGGAAATAGTAGTAATCTATGCGGGTTCGTGTAAATGGTGTTGTGATGGTATAGACAGAGTTAGCACTAACACATCAGGACGTGCACAAAGAGATTCGGCGCGATTGCAACCCATGACTGCCTTTGAATTAGCTGCCCCATTCACTTGATTCAGGAGGATCACGCACCAGAGTGCTCTTGCTCTTCAGTTGCACATAGCAGAGGAAAATTGTGGACGAGTGGTGATACACATGAAGGAATCCTAATCATTTTGAGTTTGAGGCATGGATCTCACAGATTACTTACGAAGAGGCTTCTTCTTTAGGGTGAGAAATAGAGTGTCCAGGAGTTCGACATATTTCAATGCGTAGTTGATCTTGTAGTACAACTCCAAACTCTAAAAATGTGTTAGCTACAAACGTCGGGGTGTGTGTAGCCGTTAATCCTACATACCTCGGTCCAGGATTCCGGCCCGCACATACCACCCAGGATTCCGACCCGCCGCAATAGAGGCAAGATTTCGTCCAGAATCAGCACGAGAAGCACCAGGCTCACTGCGCTCAGGAAGAAATTATGAACCTGAATCACGCGCGTGAGTTTCAGAGGCGTTCGATGTCGCATAACAGCCTGGGTTCCAAAGATCACTGCCAAATAGGATAGAAGCGCGGATGGAACCGTTGAGGGGTTCGACAATGGGATTTTCATGCCGATCGCCGCAAGTGGTATACGGGCTAGTAAAAAGTCAGATAAGGGCGACATTGCTTCGGGAGACTGCAGGAGAGCGCAGGATCGGTCCAAGAGGAGTGTGCGGGGAATAGCGCCTCAGTCTCTAAAATCATCCGTTTATCAGTACTTGTGTCTCCGACCTTGCAGGGGATTAACAATTCAGCATGCCAGTGGATTCATCATTCCGCAACATGAAACAGCTCGCGCCATGATTCCTTGGGGTAAGGCTCATATAACGCTTTTCGGAGCTGGCCCCTAAGCTAGAGATCTTGTATACCAAGATAGGAAACAGCTTGAATACTGACCAAGTCTCGGTCTTCAGAATGAGATAGTATGGGGCCGTGACGGCGGAGTCTTGTATATCCCTCCGTGATGCGGAGTTTGTCACGGTCAAGAGAGACCAGTCCAAGTTCAGCAGTGGGGCCTAGTCGGAGATGTAGTGGATTTTCCGCGCAGCCGAGCTTCTTTAGTGCGGGCAATGCTGTGACCGTTTTCACTCGCGTGAAAGTCGGGGGCGAGGAGAGGGTGCATTACTCTTACTCGGATGGAAGCGCCGGCATCTGATGGACAGCTTCAGTTGGACATCCTCTTGCGGGCGAGGGCGGGAATGCTGGGCTACAGGACCTCGGGCACCACTACCGTTCAAAGCTCTGCCGACGGCGAGGATGGTGAGCTATGGTAAGCTCGTCACCGCGCCAATGCCAGAATCGGATCCGTGATCCGACTTGTCTTCCCAATCAAGCAAATAACAACGCCGCGCCGTCGTTTCTGCTACTACTAGGTTAGCAGTACTAGTACCAGCTACCACAATCTCATCGTTTATCGCGCTCATCTACGGTTGACTGTTTACATTGCCGCTGCCTCATCTCAGGCTGGTGCTTGTAGCTCAAACTCTCCCATGCGGCTGCTCTCGTGCACACCGTGCACCCTTGCTGCCTGCGACACGCTGAATTCAAATCTTTTCCATGCAACCTAGTAAGGTTACTTCCACCCTAATGGTTTTAAGAATCCGATTCAAGGCATCGGTTGAGATAAGTCTTAATTTAGGTGTAATTGTTTTACTCTAGTCTAATCCGAGTGGGCCTAAGTATTGAAGCCTATCTTCGCGCGCAAGAACATCATTTGACTGACCCTGACAGCCCCTATTGCCCGTTTGTTGCCCGTTAGCCTTTGCTAACACGTTCACTTGATTTTAGTGTCTATCCATGTGGAACTTAATTCTTGATCTCCGCGAGTTTAGGCAAGGCCTGTATACAGTACACGTACATCTCATGGATTGAGTCTCCACCTTGTACTTATGTCCTTACTAACATATGATCTTCAGAATTCATCCATACCTTTCAACGAAGATGTACCAGCTCATTCCGACCTCAGGCCGTTGTAGTGTCCCTCAATACCTTGTTCATTCCATACAGGTGGTTTATACATGTGTCCCGAGGCAGTAAATCGGCCATCCGAGGTCCACAACTTTGAGGTGAATAGAAAATCTCCTATTATCAATGTGCCGAATTGACTTGGTAACATTCCATGGTTGGTCATGCTCTTGTATTGACCTCATTTTCGCCTCGTTGGACTCAGGTCCTTGTTCACCGCCTCCAGTACGGCGTCTCCGAGGTTAATATTACAGTGTTGAGTGTGATTTCTTCGTCAGCTGACTATTTCAACATTTGACATTTAATGCCCTAGCTTCAAGTCATGTTTTCCCACAAATGTTACCCAGTGCCCCATTTCATGTTGAAAAGTGTACTCTCCCGGATCGCTTCAAGGCCCCCCGCAAGACTTACACGATCCTGGGGTTCTCTCGCTCTATCAACCTATCGCAGACTTTATTCTCAAGTTCGTTCTGTTTTCTCGTCAGAATGTACTAATCCTGGGCTCTCTCTCCGGCGCTCTTCCTCCAGTCAATCACAAATGGGGATGATTCTATTTAGGAACCCGGCTTTCAAGGGAAACCCCCCTAGCCGAGGAAATCCTTCAAAGCGTTTAATTGAAAGCCCATCCGGTATCACCGCCATCAGCCGATGATTGAGCCGAAGTTTGAAGTCCGGAATGTTTTTTATATCTCGCGATGGGCCCGTCTTGAAAAATAACTGTGTGCATTATTTTTGAAGCCGGTGCCTTTGCGTCACCGAACGCTCGGTGAGTAGACACCCGGCCCCTTCTTGTGTTGCACTTTTCCTGTCCCCGACCAAATAGGCGACTTAAGAAATTGCCGCTATTGCAAAGGGTTGCAAAAGCACAACAATGGCTTCGAAGAGGATTGAACTGACTCGAAGGTGAATGCTCTACGAAATCCTAGGGAAACCGCGCTAATCTATTCACAAATGGACTGATATGATGTGCAGTTGTAAATTTCGAGTGAGTGCAGAAATATTGGCCAATACCAATAAAAATGTTGTATAGCACCTGATTAGCTTCTTACCTCTAGCTTGTAGTCCCAATACAAGTGCTGGTTGCAGAGGATGACCCCCCCACTTGGATGCTCCAAAGAAATCACATGATCGCGCGCGCCGAAGCACATTGTCCATTTTCGGACCGCCGCCGGTCAGAGGAACCTCTGGAATTTGGGTTTCCAAATAACACAATCATTTTTACTGGGGTTTCCCTTGAAAGCCGGGTTCCTCAGTAGAATAATCCCACAAATGGGATGTTGATTTGTTGAGCCATTCCCCGTGATATTTAAACCGCGTGTGTCATGACTCTCTCTCCCTCTAAGTGCCTCGAGCTCATACTAATGCTCCGCCCATTATCCTAGGGTTTTTAGCAACTGGATTGAAATGAAAATACTGTTTATTGAAGTACGTTGTCAATCAGTGTTGTTGTTCAAAAGAGTTGGTGTCGTGTGTATTAAGATCAATAGCATGGCACGTAGAATGAAAAATCCTTCCATTCTGATATGTTCACCCAGTGGCCCTAAAGCTCAATGGTGCAACATCATACTCGCGGACTTAGACTGGCATCGACTCTCGAGCGGGTATCAGAGGTCCTTTGGCGCCTTCCCCAAATGGGAGCCGAACAGAGCCGAACAACCCGCGGGATTTGATCGCCCGTCCGCTTCCATCGGCAGTTCCTCCTCTCTCCTCCTTCCAGCCGAGTAAGAGTAACGAATATGTCGGAAATTTAATTTTAGCCTTATAAGAGGCTGACGTTATAACTTATACGGCCTTGTAAGAAATGATGGCCGTAACCAAGGCGCCACAAAAGGTAACCACAAGATTTGTTGTGCAGTTTGAGCGCGACTGAGGCCATCCCTCATGAACCTCTTGCATCTAAAGTACTCTACAACCGTGAGACATACCTTCTGCAGTTCCAAACCCGCCAGCCGCCCAGTATTTCAATGAAAATCTCGCAAGGCGATAAAGGTCCCCTAGAGTGTGTCTTCTCACGTAAACAATACTAATGCCCTCCGGGCAGACCTGGATCCTCTGGGCCGTGTGATTGATTGTGGCAGGGTTTGGTACAGATTTTAGCTCAATCTAATGGCCCCCGACTCCGTCCGGACTGTGGCCTTTCGCGACAGTGGCTTGTCGCCTCCGGCCCGACTGTGACTTTTATATATATAACTAGTGAGTTTCGTTGTGGCGTCTGTCTGAAGATTTTCGCCCCCGCAGCATGTTGTTTTGTGGCATTTTAGGTGTTAAAGCTCCGTAATGCTCGATAGATTTCCGTAGCTCATTTCGTGATGAGCAAGGAAAATCCGGTGGCAAGTGAGATAGTACAACTAGAGCCAAACAAAAACGCAGGGTACAAGTAGAGCCAAGCAAAAACGTGGGAATATAGGGAGCGATCGGATGTAAGACAGACAGTTACTGAAATCAGACCTGGATACCTCCGGATCCAGGAATTATAAGAGCCCGACCTCTTGCGGCCTTCTAAGGCCTTGCATCGCCTTATAGCCAAAAATAGAAGGCTCCGATCTACTCGTGGCAAGCGCCCGGGCCGAACGGATCGCCGGCCTCCGCTCCGTTTGACTCCGATCTTCATCTCCTCACCATGGCCATGCTCCATCCCGACGACGAGGCATTTGCAAAGCAAGAAATACTATCCCACGCCTCTATCTCACACCTGTTCAGTGAACATCTCGGCCTTGTACCAACCAGAATCACCTCTCCCGAAAGCCAGGGCCAATTCCACAAGGTCTACTTTGTCTCGCTGTGCAAGGCGGACGGACACCAATGGTCCGGCCAAGACGTCGTACTGCGCGTCGCCAGGTAGCCGTCATAATATGTTTTTACTCTTCCTTTATTTGAATCCCGACATGATAGGGAAACAATCCCTAAGACCAAGACCGAGAACGAGATGGCGCTGCTGAATACTCTCCACGCCTCGGGAATTCCAGTGCCAGAAGTGGTCTTCTTTTCCTCTGACTCGAAAAACCCCCTGCAGTACGAGTACAACTGCCTGCAAAGTCGGTTGCCTAAAAATGACCAAACACATCGAACGACGAGTTAATCCGCAGGAATATCATACCCGTCTCTAGCAGATATATGGACGACCCTTTCATCTTCCCAACTCGATCATGTGCTTGACCAATTCGTCGATATATTCATCAAATTGTTTTCCGCCGATGTCCCGCCAAACCACGGAAGCCTTGCGCTCGATGGCCGCTCTGGACCGGTGATAGAAGAAACTATGTGGCAAATGTACGTGGCTTTCTCCTCGGCGACTTTATAAAATATCGACCAGTTGCTAGCCCCGACATTAAGCGCTACTTCCATGCCGAACCGTACAACCTGACAAACGAGACGTTCGCAACCCTTAATCCGACGGAGTTCTACTCGTCCTGGCCCTCCTACATCTCCGCTTTTCTCAAAACTTATCACCACATCATCTCCATTCACCCGGCGGTCAACTTTCTGCAAGACCTCCTTGAGCCCCTTCAGCGCCTCATCACGGCACTTGACTCCGCCGACGCTCCTTGGGTCCGGCACCTCCGCGACACACCCACTCTCCGCGGCCGCCTCTTCCACCGCGACTTTCACTTCGGCAACATTCTTGCCGACCACGACGGAACAATCAAGGCGATTATCGATTGGGAGTTCGCGGGAATCGGGGTCCGTTTCCTCTTGCGTCTGCCTGCTGCGCATTTCTAATGCGGCTTTTAAACAATGCAGCCCTCCTTCCCGCGGCGTTCTTCTCTAATTGCGAATTGTGTTGGGTACCTCGCGTACTCTGCTGACGTCCCGGTTGGCGCGAAGGTAATAATTGATACGTGGGAAGCGGAATTCTTGTCTCGCCTTGGGGAACGGGCACCTGAAATTGCAGCCACATGGGCACGAGAGACAGATTTGGATGCTGTGCTGGGTGTGGAAGGTCAAGCGCTTAGCAAGATTCGCGAGTACCTTAGGAGCTGTCTGGAGGTTGGCGTTCGGGGTGTCGGTCGCGTCGAGATGGCCCGTGGGGCGTGGAAAGAGGTTGTAGAGAAAAATTTGAAGACTCTCGGCTGACTTGATTTATTAGCTCAGACGATCGGTTGCATTGTAATTTCTGCAGTGGTGGTTGTGTACTGGTATGCAAGATCTCTAAACTCAACTTGAAGTCCCATATGTTATGGTTCAATTTGTCGCGACTGAACCAAGCGTGCACCTCCGACTCAGAGTAGAACTTGCTAAAGAATGGGGATGATGATTGATGTATCAACCTGAAGCTGCATTTGGAACATTATCCCTTGACATAGAAGCAAGGGACAATCCGAAGGCGAGTTTAGTATTTACAGTTAATGATCAGTGATAGTAATCTACAGTTCGACGAGGGAGAAATCGTCCTGAAAGTATCGGAATTATTAAACCCTCCCCAAACCCTCCTCCCCTCTTCCCATGCAGCACCGTAGGGCTTTACAAATTTACCCTCACGCGAGCAGCATGATGGCAGGATGTCTGGATGTATTATCCTCAGGACCAAGTCGATGACACCCTCTGGAATTGCTGCCGCTGACAGTACCTCACACTCAACACTTGACGAATACCGGGATATCTGGGTCGAACTTCTGCATCAATTACGGAATCTCACTCAACATAAATAGGAGCACCTTCCCTTCGACTGGGCCTGGAAACCTAAATCGTTCTTGATGCTCTTTCTCTCACTCCTGCTCGTTTCCGTGGTCTCCACGGCAAGCTGTCTCGTAACCTCCCGGATATCTAAAAGAGTAAACCTCACTGGGACGGAAACCCTTCGGAGTCGCGACTTGGCCAGAGTAAATTAACTTCTAGGATGCACCTCAGAAGCTGGGATATCTGAAAGGGATCCGATAAACGTTCCGGTGGCCGGTCAAGGCATACACTCACACTATACTGCAAGTAACTCCGTGAGTTATCAAATGTCTGCATCTAAAGAATGTCCAGACGTCTATTGACATTGGTTCCCCATCTACTACTTGTAAGCAACCTTTATATCAGGGCATTTGAAGTCAGTCTGAACAGATTTGAGCGTGTTATAGACAATGTCATAGTCGACACCGGAAGTGGAAATACATGGATCGGAGCAAAGCAGCCCTATTTTAAAACGTCCACAAGGTCTCTAAAACTCTCTCAGCTACATACAAGCTCTCATATGTAGTCGCAGCATCGACACACAGGTCGACGTGGAAAGTGTAGCGCTATCCTTCACGTTGCATAATTTTGATCGTTTTATTTGTTTTTTAGGCAGTGCCGTATTTCTATTACAGGGGATTCGACGAGCTTTTTGTAACCATTTCCCCTTCCGTTCTCTTCCCAAATTAATTGTGATAAACATAGGGTTAGCATGATACTTTGAACGCGCGTTGATGTCAGGTGAAGAGTTCCTTGATTAAGTAGCTATCGTCCCCGGGCTTGTCATTGGTCATTGTTAACCAGTCCATTGGAGTTGCCCGAATCGTTCAGGGAGAGGATTTCAACGGAGGTGATTGCCCGTTAGTCATTTTACCATAGTATCGACTTGTTTCGCAGTCGATGGCGTCTTAGGGTATTCGAATCCCGGTCCCATTTCCACGTCGATCTCATTATTTTGTTTCTTTCCCAGCTTAGGACCGGTCGATCTCAGTATGCTTCACGGACAAGAGATGCAGAATGCCTTCAACTGATGGGATGACAAGCTCAGGACACATTGTCGACAGACAATTCAATCATTCCCACCGCAACAGACAATGCTTTCAGGTATGTAAGACCAGACACTGTAATATTCCTGTAAAATGACGAGCACAGCAAGGACTTATCCCTGCTAACCAGATCGCCATCTCATTCGAACCTGTAAACCAGGACCGAGTTTTCACCGGCGAAATAACGTGGGGTGAGTTATGCCTTTCTTAAAAGCGTTGGATCGTACTACTAATGAGGGGCTCTAGGTGGAGTTGATCCTTCGAAGTTCATCGGCGACATTAACTTTGCGTACGTGTTGTGCTGAATGGGCTCGGAGTAGGTCGGAGTCTTACCACCTCCCTATTTACTTAGTCCCACCGGTCTGGTCTCAACAACTTGATACTCTCACGCGCAGCTTAAAATTCCGAAGCTCCCGGATTTAATCCGAACTGGTCTCTTCAGCAGTCGATCAGATATGGAACATCCGGAGAATCAATCACGCCTACAGGCTCAGGAATGGTAGATACAGGTATACACGCCGTCTCTCAGAGTCACTGTAAATAACCTCGGACGCCCGTACCCCAGGGACAACCCTCCTCTGGCTCGAACAGGCCGCATTTTCCTCTTACGCGCAGGCAAATGGAGCAGTCTTCGCTAGCGACACTCAGACAGGGCTTCTGCAAATTACCCCTGCCCAATTCAACACTCTTCAAAGCCTGTTCTTTACAATAAGTACGCCGTTTATTCTCAGTTCACCCTTGAATGCGTTGTGCTGACTGGATGAAGACGACGTAACATATGAGTTTCCGCCTAGTGCCCAGGCTAAATAATTTTCATCACTTCTAATCTCCCAACTGAACAGGCATCTCTCAGGTGTGGCCGCCGGCGCTCAACAGCGCTATCGGTGGGGAACCCGATGTCATGTACCTCGTAGTCGCCCTCGGGTCTAGCGGCCAGGGATTCATTAACGGTGAGTTCACTGCCACTCCGGAACTCATTTCAGATGCTGACCGGAATTTAGGCCAGGTGTTCCTCGAGCGGTTCTATTCCGTTTGGGATACCACGTCCCACCGTGTGGGATTTGCCAACACCCCCAAAACCATTGGCGTGAGAATACCTGTTCGGCATTTTGTCCCAATTCTAAACGTAGATTGATTCTGAATTGAGCCTCGGAGCGTCCTTGTGAATTCAGAGTGACTCATAATCACCGGTTGAACATAGTTCACGTGACTAGTTCGATTATGCAGGCTGAGGTTGAGTACCGCCGAACGCGAGCCTACCGGGACGCGAACTGCCGCGAGTTAACTCTCTGTGGTATGGCAAAGGGGACAGGCAGTTGTGGCCGACGTGATCATTCCTCTCAGCGTCGAGGCCAATAATTCCCCCTGTCTTGAATTACCTTTTTTTGGCCGTATCTCAGTAAAAGTCTCCGTGGAAGGGACAAGAAACACAGACTACCAGGTCGCTCGCAAGATCTATAATATATCTAGATGTTAGTAGCTTGAGCACTGGAGTCGTCGGGCTTGGGTACAGTAACGGTCGTCTCCTGTACATTGAATGCGAGCATACAATTAAATTTACCAAGAAACAACACGCGGCTTAAACTGTGACATAGGAAAGGTCAAATCGCAAGAAGTGTGGACATCTATGTGTACAGTGAGGTAGTGAAATGTGTTGTGGACAAGAAAGCAACGATGTGAGGCCTCAGCTGTAGTCGTAATCGAAAGCAAGTCCCTCCCCAGCCATCACCGCAATCCTATCGAGCACCTTGCGATGCACCGCGGGCGTAGAGGCATGTGCTGGGACGGGTCTGGCCGATATCCGGACGTACTTTAGCGGTGTCGCGCCCCACCGCGACGCCACCATGCGCACCATGCAGGGCTCGGAAAAATGTTGGTGGCCGCTGCACAAGACCAGGCGCGCGAGCCACGGAAGAACAGGGGTGCGTGCGTCATACGCAAGGAACGCGAACAGTTCGTCGGTGAGGGTGATGCATTGATAGAGCTCGATTTTGGTGAGGGAAGGCATGTCCCGCAAAAATTTGGAGAAACGGGGGAACGAAAGGGTGAAGAACACAAGTTCGAGCTCCCGAAGGGCGAAGGGGGAGTTTGAGCGTAGGAAAAGCACACTCTCCTCGTCGCCCTCCCGCATTTTCAAGGACAATAGGCTAGGGAGAATGAGTGGGCTGAAGATGGAGAGGTCGTCGACATGGAAGCCTTGCCAGTCCACAGCCTGGAGATTCGGGATTGTCACTGGCGGAATTTGAGGCATGCACGGCCCGTTTGATGAGTCGGTCGAGAAGGTGAGCCGGACGAGGCCAGTACACATCGGCAACATAAACGCGCAATCGAAGACACTGATGGTCACAAAGGAGAAATCGATTTCTGTCAACTCACCCCACGCAAGGGGCAAAGTGCGTGAGTCGAGATTGGTGAATGATGATTCGATGGCCAACCTCCGGAGGGACGGGGTATTTTGGAGTACAGTGATATGCCCCATGTCGGCCCAGAGAATCCCCCTATCGAACTCTCCCGCAAAGCCAGTATCGATGCCGAAGAATTCGTCCCGCGACTCGCCCCACGACGCGTCATACATCGTCTCCGACTTTGGGATAACGGTCATCGATACTGTCTCCAGGACGGGGAAGGTTCCCGGCGGAGCTTGGAGGAACGGACGAAAGTGCGCGGTGGGGAGGCGAAGGGAGAGCTCACGGATGCGCGAAGCATGTGCGAGGACGAAGTCGATGACCGGGTTGTGCGGGCGGGGATAGCAGCTGTAGACGTGGACCGCAAGCGCCTGCGTGCCGCTCCGTGCGATCCAGCTCTGCACGAGCTTCTGAACGCGGGTGTACCGGCGCTTGGAGTGGAAGTTGAGGAAGAGGTGTGTCCAGAGCGCGGCAATGAAGTGTGCGATGTCGCGCCAACGCGCGCAGACCTGTGAGACCCGCAGAAGGGCGGCCATGGATGGACGGCGGTCCTCGAGGATGATATCGCGAGATGCTATGAAGATTTTGGCGAGGATTTCGAATGGGACAAAAGGGAGGGGGCTCGGTGCGGAGATCAATAGGTGCTGGAGTCCATCGACGATGGATTCATGGGGCTGTTGATGAGGCGATGATGCTTGCTCGGTTGATTCAGCCTGGCCTTGTGAAAAGGACTCGACCATGGTTTGCTGAAGAGGTTCGGAACAAAAAAATCTGCGCAGAAAAAGAAGCTTCCGAAATGTAAATTTTACATACGTGGAAGATAGAATCAAAGCACTCGATGCTTCCCCAGCACGTGCACAGGATTTCAGATTGTCCGTAGTGGATACTGCATGCTGAATTCTGCCCTGGATTCTTGGGAAGTACAAGGGAAGTACGTACGAGGTTGAACTGACTCACGTGACTGGTTGAATTTGCCGCAATTTGTTGGAAATCAGCAATCCCACACAACTTCGGTGATCATTCGATGATCATTAGTAATACCGATGGGCGCTGACCGATAACAGAAGGAGTCGGAAATGACAAGAAATATGTAGAGTATTCTAGATAAAATACAGAGTAGTATAAATACTGTAGTGTACATCCTGTAGTTCTCTACGAGTTTGTACCTAGCGGCCTAACAGCCCGAGCACTGCTATTGCCATCAACTTAATATTACAACACAATTCAACATTTAGCCTGCAGGGAAATCCAGTAGTCGGTCATACAGGCACTATAGTTTAAACGGTTTCGAGGCGCGTTAAATATTTTGGAACACCACAATCGAAATAAAGGGATGGCGCTACAGCACCGGTATCGTACAGAAGCCCCGACCCGTTCCCGTTGGGAATCACTGGATGTCCCTGGATTGTTCGTCCCGAATGCTCCCCGGCTCAAATACCAATGCGCTGCAGTTTACCCCCGAACTCAGGGAGCCGTGCGTGTCCCCACGTGCCAACTGGCGGCGGAGGAAGAGTAAAACCCGCGTGCACAGGACGGAGTGCAAGACAAGCTGGGCGCTGGGAGGGATGCAACGGCACAAATAGTCAGTCGGACCCCTGGACACATGCTGAGGACGCACGATGGCAGCAGGGCCACGGCAAAGGGGGACTGAGTTCTGTGAGAGGAGCATCAATTGCCGCGTCGAGTATGTACGTACCCGAGTTAGGATAGGAAGCAGGATGTTTGCAAGGGAGATTGCTAGAATGAGAGGTAAAATGGGGAAGAGATCGTACACCATCATATGACATAGATGATAGATACCGAGGAGGTAGACATAGAAGAGCATCCCTGGATATATAGATTTAAGATACACTGTCGTACGATTGCGAGGGCTGCTCACCATCTTGATACAACTGAAAAATCCACGGCTGGCGAGACCAACGCACTGCATAGATACCATCGTTTGGTTGCAGTGGGAACTGAAGGCACGCACGATCGCGGTATGCTCTGATAGCGGTTAAAATAGCAATTACTGCCGTACTCGATTAAAGATCGAACTACGAGGATGATGTGAAGGATACCCGTCTCGGAGATTACCACCATTAGGTATGCCCAAATTGTATCGGGATTCCCATGTGCGTTCGAATACAGCTCGATCTGCCAAAACACTGCTGCAGGTATGGCGGTACCCTGCCCATGGGATCGAGCATGAATGTGACCGTACGCAACATGGATGGTAGCAACGTACAAGAAATAGGAGGATCAAAAAAACGAGCACTCCTCGCCTGCGTTCCCAGATTGCGTAGGTGCGGAGCATTAAAATTACTACGGAGAATGTTCAAATCAGTTGATAATGTGCTGAACGGCTCACCCTCGGAGAGGTGTACGCCGAATACGGTGAGCCCTGGATATCGGCACCGTAAGATACACATATAGTGATGGGTGATGATACACTGCGCACATGATACAAGCTTGTACCGCGGGAGACATTTCTACACAGGAAATGAGACTGACAGGCGGCCGAGGCAAGAGGCTCAAATACCGCAAGAGGAATCGACGTGTGTTGATCTGCCGGCTAGTCAGTCTCCGAACACATGAAGCAGCTCCTTTATCTTACCAATCGCAGAGACAGAGACAGCAACGAATGGGAGGTATCAATTGATAATGAATAATAGTTTCCCCGTTGTCCAGGACGAGTTCCATACATATGAAACCTGAAAGAAGGAAATTCAAGGGTGAACTCGGTCCTTGGGCGACGCAATTTGCAGTTGGGTACCTCTTGGTCTAGGGTACACATCCAGTCATAGACCTGAGTTCTTTTAATTCACGAAATGAGAATGATCGAGTCCATGGACACGCACCAGGATTGTCATGCTGATAATGTACATATAGTGAATTAGAGAGGTCTCCAAACTGAGCTACAGATGCCCGATTGAGTCAATTTACAATGGACTGCTGATCGAGGGATTTCAGCATACAAGATTCTCCAGAGGAAGGTCAGCAAGAGGAAGCTCAGCCATGAAAGAGATGTAGAGGGCGATTGCAAGAGGGGTCTCCCATCCAGCGCGGGAGTAGAAGCACAGCCAACTATGGATAATTTTAGGCAAGATGGAGTTCGCGCGTTCTCAAGTAAAAGTCCCACATCTGACATGTTGTGTCAGATTTGGTCGCAAGGGGACTTGAAACGGGAGCGGAAGATGATAATTTTATAAACAGGACCGAAGAACCGAGTCACTGGCTTCTCCCAAAAACATGGCTGAGTCAGACACATGTGCTCCTCAAATAGTGTCTGCCCAGTGCCTGTCTGGCATCAGATCCGAGATATGTGCATCTCCCCTGTTCCAAAAAATATGAGTAGAATGGCACAAATTAGAATCAGAGCAGGGGATCGGTCGTATTTTTTTCGAAGCCTTGTGGTTGAAGAGGGTTGAAGTAAACTTGAAATTGAACATGGTGCACGTGACTGATCCACCTTTACCCCCAGATTCCGAATCGCATAAGTACGGCCAGGGGATTGGATCCTTCCGCGTCATCTGGGAAACACACATTCCTACCGAGATACATCGGATCCAATCCCCACTGACCCAACCCAAACACAGAGGGAGACGGCGCGGCGCAGCGAGAATCCAGACGTGTTGCCGCGGTCCGGTTCAGGTCTGGTTCAGAGCAAAATTGTCTGAACCTTGAACTGGACCACAGGTTCGGGTCACTGAACCTCACAGCCACTGAAAAGAACCGTAGGTTCAGGTTCAGCGCAGGTTCAGACCAATTTTGAACCGATCTTTTTGCCTAACTCGCCCAACTACCCTCCTTCACACCTAGAAATTTACCGCCACTTCCCAGCGGTCTCTCGTTCATCCAATCATCGAAAATATACATCTTGAACCTGGTAATCCGTGTACCCTGGCTGTATTGGTCCTATCAACATCACTGCTTCATCCATATTTCATCCATTGATTTATTCTGAAGTCGAAATCTCGCAGCAGCTGACTCGGGATTCGCTTGTTTTGATATGCTGTTCTATTGAACACCTTGAATTTTCCCCGCAAGACTTGAAATAGCCGAGGCCATGCATACACCACCCTGCACTGACCAACACTGGGGATTATGGACCACGCCTCACCAATTGTGTACGGCCTCGTCGATTTTTTCTGAATGTGCAAAGTGGTTTGAGGGGCATTTCCCCTGGTCTCTGGATCCCTTCAGGGGGGGGGGGGGAGGGGGGGGTTCGGACGGTTTTGAACCAGTTCAAACAAGTTCAGTGAATTCTCAGATTTTCTGAACCTTGAACCGGACCTTGAGTTCGGCCTCACAGCCACCCCAGTCAGGTCCGGTCCGGATTCAGCAGCGGTTCTGAACCTGACCGCAGCAATACTAGGCTGCCGCGGGATGCTGACTCATACAGTACCTGTGCGAGGAGTGGGGCCAGTGGGTGAGTGGTGCCAGAGCGGATGGGTGGCTGGACGCAGATGGTGTACATCTTAGAACAATACTAGAGGGAGACAGACGGAAGAGCGCGAACGGAGGGGGTATTGATCATGAGGGGGTCCCAGGTAGGGAGAGAGCAGGCAGGGACAATACTGTGAAGGGTGAGTGGAGAGTCATAATCTTATACAAAACACACGGAGCAAAGCATTTACTCTTTCTTCCCAGTTCTTCCCTCAGGCATGTACGAAGTTTCGGAACTGACTCACGTGACTGGTTGAATTTGCCGCAATTCAACATTCAGCCTGCAGGAAAATCCAGTGGTCGGTCATACAGCGTTATATTTTAAGAGGCTTGGAGGCGCGTTAAATATTTTGGAACACCACAATCGAAACAAAGGGATGTCGCTACAGATTCTGTAGGTAGTACGAAGCGCCGCCATCATATAGAACTTGAAGCTTGAGGCCCCGACCCGTTCTCATGGGAAATCACTGCATGTCCCCGGATTGTTCGTCCCGAAGGCTCCCCGGCTCAAATAACAATGCGCTGCGGTTTACCCCCGAACTCAGGGAATCGTGCGTGCTCCCACGCGCCAACTGCCGGCGGAGGAAGAGTAAAACCCGTGTGCACAGGACGGAGTGCAAGACAAGCTGGGCGCTGGAAGAGATGCGCAAAACGGAAATGGTCAGTCGGACTACTGGCTTTGAGACAAATACATAGGACACACGGTGGCAGTAAATCCGAAAAGGTGGGCTGTGCGTGCCGTGAGTGGGGCATCAAGAGTCTGACCATACACGACGTACCGGAGCTAAGATGGCGACCAGAATGTTCGCGAGGGAAATTGCTAGTGTGTGAATAGTAAGATAAAAATAAAAGAGAGCCACAAGAATAACTTAGATACCGAGGAGGTAGACGTAGAAGAGCATCCCTATTTATATTAAGCTACGCTGTCATGTGAATTTAACCGCCGCTCACCATCTTGATACAACTGAACGATCCATGGCTGGTGAGACCAACGCACTGAATAGATGCCATCGCTTGGCTGAGTGCCATACAGTGGGAATTGAAGGCACGCACGATCGCGGTATGCTCTGATAGCGGTAAAAATGGCAATTGCTGCGGCCGTACTCGATTAAACATGAAAACCACGAGGATGATGTGAAAGATACCCGTCTCGGAGATGGCCACCATTAGGTATGCCCAAATTGTAATGGGACTCGCGTAAACGATTGAACAGCCCATGCCGTCAGAAGCGAGGTCTGCATTTCGTCAAACAAGAGTCAAGTAGCTTAAATTGGGATCCACACACGTTCGCTGAATTCCATGGAATTCAGCTCGATCTGCCAAAATACCGCTGCAGGTATGGCGGTACCCTGCCCATGGGATCGAGCATGAATGTGACCGTACACAGCATGGATGGTGGCAATGTACGAGAAATAGGATGATCAAAAAAACGAGCACCCCTCGCCTGCGTTCCCAGATTGCGTAGGTGCGGAGCATTAAAATTACTACGGAGAATGTTCAAATCAGTTGATAATGTGCTGAACGGCTCACCCTCGGAAAGATGCACGCCGAATACGGTGAGCCCTGGATATCAGCACCGTAAGATACACATATAATGGTGAGTGATGATGCACCGGCACATGATATAAGCTTGTACCGCGTGAGACATTCCTGCACGGGAAATGAGACTGATCATGACGGGTGGCGGACACGGAGTAAGGTGACTCAAATACCGTAGGAGGAATGTATTGGCGGCCTGCCCGCCGGGTCAGTCTCGAACATATGAAGCAGCTCCTTTATCTTACCAACCACAGAAACAGAGACAACAACGAATGGGAGGTATCGATTGATAATGAATAGTAGTTTCCCCGTTGTCCGGGACGAGTTCCACACATATGAGACCTGAAAGAAGAAAATTCAAGGGTGAACTCGGTCCTTGGGTGACACAATTTGCGGTTGGGTACTTCTTGGTCAAGGGTACACATCCAGTCGTAGACCTGAGTTCTTTAAACACACGAACGAGAATAATCGAGTCCATGGATACGCACCAGGATTGTCATGCAGGCAATATATGTGCTTGGGACTAGACGGACTTCGAAAGTCTACACATGCCCGATTGAGTCAGTGTTTACAACGGACTGCCGATCGAGGAATTGCAGCATACTGCAAGAGTGTCCACAGGAAGGCCAGTCATGAAGGAGACGTAGAGGGTGATGGTAAGAGGGGTTTTCCATCTACTTGGATCTACGACGAGTACGGGCGAGTACGAGTTGCCTCGGAGTTTGAGAAGATCCGAACAAAACCTGAGCGCCGAGCCATCACTCTTTCATCACTACATCAATCGGCCCTCCAAGAAACCTGCACAATAAATGGCTTGTGTACCTTCCTATCCATAGGAAATGGTACCAGAAAAAAACATCTGAGCTTCACCGCTAAACACCTCAGAAACCCTCATCGGGGTTTTGACACTTTGCTTGTATGTACGTGCTTGTGCGCGCTCGTACGCGAACAAACAAGCGTCCAAAGACCGCGCGACCGCGAGACTGCGAGCTATGTCTGAAAACCCGCAAGAGCACAAAAAAAAAAAATTGGGGCATAGTCCATTGGCATCTAGCCATCATTTCAGCGCTTTTATTTTTTCGATGCGAGACAAACGAGAACTCAAAGAACCAAAGTCGGCAAGAGTTTTGTCATCTTGCTGATGCTGAGTCAGAACAACTGTGTCTCAATCATCATCCAACACCAAGCCATGGCCCATCACTAATTTCAAACTCCGACCCAGCTCGTACTCGGTAGTACTCATAGATTCCAGTCTCTATAGCATAGTGGTCCTAAACGACTGTCTTCAGAACTTAGAAGATTACGTAGAAACCTATAGAGGCTGTAACGAGCCTATTTCCCGTCCAGCGCGGGAGTAGAAGCACAGCTGATGATGCAAGGGGGAAGCGGGATTTGAAAAGCGGATATAGGGTCGAAAAGTTTTTTTCGGCCCTCCGCCAGAGCCCCCCCCCCAGATAGGGAAGGAGTTTCCCACCCCTAGCGGCGGGCCGTCTCTCCGGGTCATGTGCGGACCACCGCCACTGTATTGACAGCTTCCTAACCCAACCAACTATGCTACTACTCACCTCTCTGGCACTCTACTGTACTCTGAGGCCTTCTAGTTAATGATTCCTATTCCATACTCAATTCCCAATGGGTGGGCTCTCTTTGAGCAGTTCAATGCTGAACTGAAGGCATGAACTGGCAGTGTTTCCAGCCGTGAAGGCATGTCTGCACTGTTCCAAAAATTACACTGATAGTGTGTACAGTAGTGCTAATTTCTCATATGTATTCTTAACACCAATGGATCTATTTCTTCATCCTTAGAGCCGGCACGCAAATGTTTCGAGAACTGATCTGTGCACGTGAGAGTCATCAGTAGTCCAAATCGGGACAACGAAGTAGCGCAACAGCATATACGTCTTCTAGGTCCCAGATTTCACTCTCCTACCCTCCCATGACATCTTACTATGCTCTGGGAGGCATTTTGAATCTCCCTCATACTACATGATAGAAGTTTTTTTCAGCCGCCCTCGGGTCCAATATCCGAAATTTTAATGCCAAAACCCCCTTGTGACGATGGATAATTTAGGTAAGATGGAGTTCGCGCGTTCTCAATGGTAAAAGTCCCACATCTGACATGCAGTATCAGATTTGGTCGCAAGTAATTGAAACTGGAGCGGAGGATGATATTTTTACAAACACAACCGAGTCACTGACTTCTCCCAAAAACATGGCTCAAGCACATGTACCCATCAACGACCCCAAAATAGTCTCTAACCAGTGCCTGTCTGGCATCAGATCCGAGATATGTGCATCTCCCCAGTTCTAAACAATATAAGTAGAATGGGAAAAATTAAAAATCAGGGCCGGGAATCGCTCGTATCCTGTTCAAAGCTTTGTGGTTGAAGAGGGTTGAAGTAAACTTGAAATTGAACATGGTGCACATGACTAGTTCACCTTTACCTACTGGAATTCTGAATCGCATATGCCTGGTGTGCCTGAGCTTTGAGATCGCATCCGCACCCGCCCGCACAAATCGACGCAGATATCCAGGTCCAGGGAGGCGCGGCAGAGCCATGACACGTCAAAGCGTCGTCGTTCCCGTCGGTGGGAAAGCGAACGCGAGCGGGGTTCCTGGCCATCGATCCCTTTCGCAATGCGCAGTGATAATATTTGACTCACAGCCAGGATGCATCGTTGTGAATTGCCCTCGTATGTAAGCCAGGGAGATCGAGGGCTTCCCGCTCGGCCGGAAAATGTGGATGGGGAGACGCAAAATGAAGTCAGTATTTACGACAAGAATCGAGGGTCTGCTAGATTTGAGTGTCGGAGCGTGCGGAAGGATCCGCTCCCCAACCCAACCCAAACACAAAAGAAGGCGGTGGGATATGGACTCACATACAGGAGCTGTGCGAGGAGAGGGGGGTAGTGGGTGCGTGGGCCACGGTGGTGTGGTGGGCGAGGGCGGATGGGCGGCAGGACGCTGACGGTACACATTAGAGCAATAGAGGGCGTAGGGCGAGAGACGGAGGAGCGCGAGCGGAGGGGGTACTGATCATGAGGAGGTGTAGGGAGAGAGCAGGCCGGTGCAATGCTGTGAAGGGCAAGTGGAGAGTCATAATCTATAATCTTATAAAAAATACACGGAGCGAAGCACCTCTCCTCCCTCAGGCCTAGGTATGGCTCGACATATGCCATATGCCAGTGATACCAGTTGGCAGTCAGCACCCCAAAATTGCCTGTTTGTCAGATAAACGAATGGAATGGTACAGAGGTACAGAATGCGCAGCAGATTAAACACATCCATCCTGTTTGCAGGCCTCCGAGTCGTGGTCGAAGTTGAAGCAAACTGAGACTGAGACAGACGCGAAAGTGAACATGGCGCACGTGACTGGTTCAACTTTCCCATTTCGATTGTTCAAATTGTTTATTTGAATTGTTGGTGTTCAAGCGCCGTGGACACAAGGTTGGGGAACATCAACTCCGACAATGCCAGCGGGGATATTGTAGTCGTCTTCGAGCCGTTGTTCAATGTCGATCACAATTGAATTCCTAATACGTACTTGAGAAGCAAGGTCCGAAAGCATCGACTCGACGCGTAATCCATCGACCCACCCCACCCAGCGCGAGTCCGGAGGCGAATCAACTCAAATTCTTCCCTCGAGTCGCGTAGCGCTCGATTCAGACGCGATTCGAGCTCGAATTAGGGTTCCAATTCGCAACACGGTACAAGTTCTTCGCCGACGAGGGTGCGGCACCGGGGGCGTCAATAGCTGTGTATACGCCCGATGCGCCTGCGACGTCAAGTTGGACCCGCACCAATCGAAGCCTCCTGCCTCCCGCACCCAGGATATAATTATTCAGGTCCCGGAGGCGTGACAGCGTCAAAGTCGAGGCGTCGTCGGGGTCGGAGGAGGTGGGAAAGCGATCGCCGACAGGCGCAGTGGACCCAACGGCAGGATGAGTGGCGGGCGACTTGCCCTCGTAAGTAAGCAGGGTGAGATCGTGGTTCCGCGGCAGGAGAATGGGGATGGAATGGGATGGGTAGAGGGAGAGGAAGGGAAGGGAAGGGAGTGTTCGAGCGAGGAGGGAGGGTCTGAGCCATGGCAAGGACACGGAGAGATTCAAATCCCCCCGAAACCCAGGCCAATGAGAAAGGGAATGAAATCCAGCTGTGCGAAGAGAGGGGAGGGGTGGCGCGAGGGCGGGGCACGGACGGCATACACGTGCGAGAGAGGCAGCACGAGAGCCAGACGGAGGGAGGGAGGGAGCGCGGAACGGAGGTGGGGTATTGAGGGGATTGAGGGGGTATGGAGAGGGTGGGAGGTCTACGCTGTGCATGTGAATGTAAACTTGCAAGCCTCTTGGCGCGAGGGATGGGGACTTGGAATAGACCGGAGCTGAGCTGAGGGTCGAGGGTGGGTACTCACAACAACAGCCTATTGCTGCAAAATCCTCCCGAGTAGGATGAAGCGCGGCTTTGCGCAGGAGTTTCTCATAATTTCCCACAAGACAGCTCTCATTTTAGAATCTTGACCTCCGGTGTGAGTGGTGATAGACGTGACTTGAGCGCGACCATGACTCGCCAAGATCTCAAATGGGAGGATGGGCGTGATGACTGATGAGTTGATGTGTGCTTCACAAGTACTAGTGATGCCGTTACGGCCAGATACACTTGCAGTAGGGAGAACGCTGAATGGTGGGAAGGGGTCATGCCGAGATGTGCAGGCGCTTGTAGGCGCATGCCAGCCTTATCGATCATCCTCCCACAGGCGATTGGCATTTACTGTTGTAGGTCCGATCAGATTTGGCGGATTTTGGCCGGTTGTGTACATGGTTTTTTCCTCCAAATACAGTATGTACGCATTGTGATCCGCTAGTAGTGTTGCCGCGGCTTGGCGCGGCTCGGCTAGCCGATCAAGCCGAGCCGCAATTAAGCCAAGCCTAGCCAGCTGTTTCCCATGCGGCTATAGGTGGCTCGGCTTCGGCTGGAGCCGGCTTTGACCTCGGCTCAGCCGCGGCTCCAGGCGGCTCCCCACTATTGTTGGTCGCTGCTTACCTCTCCTCTCCTCGCTACTCTACATGGTGCCTGTCGCTCCCCTGGATCATACCTCCTCCTAAAGTACCACATACAACAATTCTCGGCCCAAATCCCATGACAACTGTCACAGTCAAGACTTCGCGTCCAACTCTACAAGAGAGCAGATTGGGGAGTGCGAGTGGTTGTCTCGAAAGATGACTGAATAAAAGACTAAAGAATACAGGCAATAACTACACTGCTTAAATACTGTTCTATGAACCATGTGAACTACAATATATTTATACTATACAATAGCCCGTAGTGTGAGACTCTGAAAGTTCACACTGGTAAATTCTCCACGAATTCCCTGGCGGGCACTTGAGTCGAAACTTGGTGGTTAAGACCCTTAATTCAACGGTCTACTCTACAAGCGTAGGACTCGGATCGGATTCCCGGTTCCTCTAGTCCGACGCTCTACCTCGGTTGGATTCCCAGGCCGAGGCGAGTTCCGTGAAGCTTGGTAAGGCTTCTCCCGAAGACTCAAAGTCTAATTGAAGAAGCGGTAAGTTATTATTCAAATAAGTGGCTCACCTGTTGCCTTAGGGCCTCTTCTTGGAGATAACTCTACAAGGAAAGCTCTTGAGGCAAACAGAAGGTGATAGTTAATGGTTAAAGTGTAGATATCTATTCATGCGCTGGCGCCGATAACGTGACCAGCGGATTATATAATACATGTCCCGTGAGTTGAATCAACGGTAAGGTAGGAGAATAAAAGAAAAGAAAAAATGTAGGCATATGAGTTATAGAGTTCCTTACAGAAGCCCCCCATTCTCCGAGCTTTCCGTTAATTTTCCAAGTCGTACGGGGATTCTCCGGGGACGCTTTCCAAAAATGGTTCGGGCACCGTGATGTCACGTAACGCCCTCATATTCCACGTCCCTCCGAACGATCTCTTCAGAAGTTTAGCCCCGTGCGCGAAATCGTTATCCTCCGGCGAGTCTTTAGCCTTGAATCTCCCTTTACCCGCGCTCCGGAGGAAAGACCGCCATTCTCCCAAGTTCCTCCAGCAGCTATCGATAGCAGGCGACGCGATCTTCTCAATCATGTAATCGAAGAGAGCCTGTCCCGCGAGCGTCATTATCCCATGGAAATGGCCTGGACATTCCTTCTCCAGCAGCCACTGCGGGGGAAACAGGTACACATCCGAATTCGGATGGCCCTTGTCTATGTAGCCGAATAACAGATTGATCTCGTCGTTCGAGACTTGGTCGCGAGTGAGCATTTCCACTTCCCCATTCCCATCCTTCGACCAGACCGTTCCTTTCAGCATGAAACCTCTGCTGTACTCGGTTACTCTGGTGGAAGGCCCTTGGGCGAGGCGTTGCGGTAGCTCCGCATCGATCCAGAGAGCGATCCTATTTGCGAAACCCCCCAGCGATAGGAAGGCCCATGTGTACGGTTTTTTCAGCATTCTCCCGGCGTGGTCAAGAAACGATGTACGGGTATTCGCTCCCCCAATCCATAGGAGGCGCGGCTCGGAAAAGCCAGGTTCTAGAGTGGCAGGTAACGTCCTTCTCTCCATCTCCGATATTTCTGCTTGCTGAAACAGAGGCACGTCCTTCATGCGAATGCACAGATAGAAAGGTATGGCGAATCGTATAGCCAGGGTCAATAGGTCCTCCACTCTGTTCATGTTCTTAAAGATGCAGGGCCACGCGCGCATACGGACCTGCGCTCGGGGGTCGTCGAAAACCAGGACCCCTCTCTCGATCAGGAGCGGATTCCACTTCAAGGAATGTAAGTGCTCCATCCCCGTATCCAAAGGAGTGACTACGGGGGCCCAATTCATGAGGGCTCCCATTAGTTCCATCCGAGTTTCGCTAACCACGTCATATAACGAACGAGGGTCTACGGGCGAGCTCGGTCGGGAGGACGAAAGAGAATCGGGTCCTGGTCCTCCGGGCATGAGAACTCCCTGCGCGACCCCGCGCGGAATGGACGATTCTTCGTCTCGTTCCCTAGAAGGGCTGCGACTCGACCGGTACGGCTCATTTTCCATATTCTCAAACCGCTGATTCTCTGTATCGTCGGACAGGTTTCCTGGGGACCGCAACGTTATCTCGTACTCCGCTCCGAAAGCGTTGGATCCAGGGATGCGAGAGTCTTCCACGCCGTGGCTGCTCGCGCTAAAGGATCTTCTGGAGCGGCTGCTGTTGTAGCTTTCGCTCCTGGATCTCCTCGGACTATAGTACTCCGGGCTTGGGCTTCTTTCTGAAGCGACCGCGCTGTTCCTCAGCGGACTTCTTCCGCGACGGGCGCTCCCGTCGTCATACGCCCGGCGTCTCGGGCTCAACGACCGGGAAGAGCGATGGCGTAATGCTGGAGTATATTGACGCTGCCTGGTATCTTCTTCGCCTATTTGACGCAGGACGGGGATGCTTTGCTCGTAACCGACTAGACTGGCATAACTCGGATCGGGCATCGCTAGCCGCTCGATTAACGGGACCACGCGCTCAATAGATCTTCTTTGGCGCCTTGCGCTTTCTTGAGGCTTTCCTGGGCGCCCGACCTCCCAAGCGCGCCTGCTCCCTCCACGATAGCTGCGGTCGTAATCGCTTGGACCTGGGTCACTTCTGGCTTTTTCTCCAGGGACCAGAGCTTTTCCATTGTACGCATTAAAAATTCGGCCTTCTCGCGGAGCGAGGCTAACCCCCCACTTCTCCCTCTCCAGGATAGGGTCTCGCGTATAAAAGACTTCTTCCCTCGTCTCCGTTCGACTCGCCGTGCGCCCGAACCACCAAAGCTCAAATCGGTGATTCCTGGGCATTTGAGGAGGCCTTTGAACGAACGGGTACTGGCAGAAGAAGGTGACGTGCGATTCTCGATCAAAATGCTCGATGATGCAGTTGTATAGCTCTGCGCAGGCACGTATCTCGAGCCGGTTATCTAATCGCCGAGCCCCCCAACCGTCGTGCAGGACTAAGAAGTATCGATGAGAGGGGGTGAAGCGCGGGCGCTGCCAGCTCCGCCCTTCCGTCCTCATGTTGTCTTGTAGGAAAAGGTCGACAGCCATTAGCTTTGAACGCCAATTGTAATAGTTAGGCAATTCTTCCAGGGGAACTGGATCACCGTCCCGGTTCGCAACCTCGCGCGAGTATTCGTTAAGGAAGGTGAGGGAGTACATGAAGAATCGAGGATCATTATCTTCTCGATCCGTCCAAGGATAGTGGAACGGGATCATGAATCTCATATAATGCCCGACATTCATGAATTTCCAATCCCTGCTCAGCGATAGTAGGCATCCCCTCTTCGGGCGCTCTCCCAGGCGCAACCCCGCAACGAATTGTACCATCTCGTCTGAAATTCCGGCTTCCCAGTCCCATGTGACAGTAGTAAACCAGTAGAGTAAGCCGAGTTGGTCTAGCAAAGCCCTTCTGGCATCCGCGGCAGCATAATAGGCGTCCTCTTTGGTGTGGAAAGTGGAGCCGACGTCGTTGGCGTCGATTGGCGGCGGAACATCCTCTAAGTTATAGAACTCGGCTTGTCTAGCTAACGCCTCACAGACCTCGCTCACGCGTCCACCCAGGTCCACACATTCCTCTCTCCATTCACTATCGATGGTGTAGTGGATAATCTCGCCCGACTCGTCGAAGTCGTCGAGAATGTGGTGCATGAGGTAGACCTCCTTCCGATTGAATATCCAGGCGAGCGGGTCCTTCTGACCGTCACCAAGGGCAGTCGCTGATAGCGCGGCAGCCGGACTGAATGGTCGGTAATGCTTTTTAGGATCCAAGTAGACGGGGTTGGACTCGTAATCCATGAACTCGAGGGTCCCGTCTGGGTTGCGAGCCGAGGGAAGGTTGAGAGAGTGGAGGTACTTGTTGGCGTTACGCGGAATATCGCCCGGAGCTCCGATGAAGGTCGTCCATCGAATCCCTTGTCGCATGGAGAACAGAGGCCTGGGGAACTCCCCTCGTAGCAATAGATGAAGTTCATGCATTTTCTTCGGATTATGATACAGCCCCTTCGTACGCTAGGAATACTTTGGATCGGATTCCCGGTTCCGCAGTTGTTCCACCTTCGCGGCCGTCACTTGGATTCCCAGGGTGACGGTGACGCAAAGTGCTTCGAGGGCTAAGGATAGCTAGCGAGGCGATTCAACAGATAGATAGAGGTAGGAAAGGAGATGATGATGGGGGAAAAAGACAAAGAGATGATGAAAAGTCGTCCGACACTTGACGTGTACACAGTGTGAGACGATGGGTATTCCTGGAACCCGAGCCGGGAGCTTGGGCATCAAACAAATACAAATACAATGGTACGGCTTCGCCCGATTCAGGCTCGGCGCGCTTTCCTCTGGGCCTTCTCGAAGTCACGCAACATCTCTGGGGCGTTGCGTAGATCCTTCGACGTCTGCCAAGTGTCAAACTGCGCTCCGTAGTCCTTCCAACGAACGAGCCACATGTGCGTCCTCCTCCTCTTGTCGTAACGCTTGCCGACAATCTTCTCGACTTCATATTCCTCTGTAGCGATTCTTCCGCTTCTCAGATCGGGCATAGTTGTTCTGGCTCCTAGGTCCTTGCTTGATTCGACATACGGCTTCAGATGGTCATAATTGAAGACAGGAAATCCGGGATATTGGTCACTCATCCGCAGTCGGTAAGTCCGTTCATTAAGTTTTTGGAGAATCTCGAATGGACCTATCCATCGCTGGACCAGCTTGGCTCCCTCCCCTTTCGACTCGACCCACTCGAGAGAGTGAGGGTTGACCAGGACTCTATCTCCGACCTTGAATTCCGGGACATCTCGCCGCCCTTTATTGAACTGCTTTCTCTGCTCATCCTGCGCCCGAGCTATGGACAAGCGCGCATTTTCCCTGTGCACATTCAGCTTCTCCAGGTATTCACTCGCTTCTTTCTTCATGGCGTACGAATCGGTCCCTAACTCCTTTTCAGGTAGTAGGAAGTCCAATGGAGATTTGGGATTAAAACCGTATAGGAGGGAGAATGGAGTCGTTCCTGTCGAGGCATGTATGCTGTTATTATATGCAAATTCGAGCAACTTCAGCCATAATGCCCAGTCGTTGCGATCCTTCGACACGTAAGCCCTTAGCATCGTTTCGAGTTGGCGGTTCAGGTTCTCAGTCTGCCCGTCGTGCTGAGGGTGATGAGATGAAGAAAGGGACATCTTTGTCTTTAGCGCGCTCGTAACGGCCTTCCAGAAATCGGACGTCCAACGGGGATCTCTGTCCGCTATCATGCTGTCTGGCAAGCCAAACCGCGACACTACGTGCTCCACGAATAGCTCAGCGAATCCCTGGGCTGTCAGGCCGGATGTCGTAGGTATAAATGAAGCATGCTTCGATAAGCGATCGACCGCCACGAAAATGGCGTTGTATTCGCCCGACCATGGTAAATTCACAATTAGGTCAAATGAGATTGATTCGTAAGGGCGCCCAGGAATTGGATTCGGAGTTAAGTAGCCATAACGAGTGAAGTTCCGTGTTTTGGTCTTCTGGCAGATGTCGCAAGAGTTGCAGAATCTGGCTATGTCCTTCTTCATGCGTCGCCAGTAGAACTTCGAGCTGAGTTTACCCCACAGTCTCTCAGGACTAATATGTGCTGTTTCCACAGGACTTTCATGGGCTTCGGTTAACACAGCTAGATGGAGCTGGCGAGGTACGCATAGTCGGGGTAGATAATCCGCATCCCTGAAGAACAGAAGGCCCTGATCATTTCTAAAGAACCTCTGACCGGGGCGCCAATTCCCTTCAATGACTTCTGGGTCTGTCCAAATTCGTTTAAACGCCGGATCCTCAATATAGGCTTCCACGAATCTCTTCATGTATTCCTTGTCCATGGATATATGGATATTTGGGGGCCGATGCGTAGCCCCCCAATACTCGTCTGATGCCTCGACTTCGTCCAACTGCTGTACTTCGTCTGGGAGCGGTTCACCCTTATCTTGCGATTTGCTTTCCTCTGGGCCGGGCTCTCGCTCTACTACTGCTGGTTCTGCTGCCGAAGGTGGTCTGAAACTCGTTTCCGTTGCTGGATCGCTCGAGGTTGGTGCAGAAATTGTCGGTTCTATACCCCCCCCAGGCTCGATGAATCCTTCTGGGGTTATCGAGTCTTCCGACTTTCGACTCCTGCTTCTGGTCGTCGCAAAAGCTGACCTTCTCCCTTCGACGCAGTCTTCTATTGTCCATGCCGCGAATGTTGCTCTCTTGGCGGGCAGACTATTGTAGGCTTCCTCCTGCGCAGCGGCGAGATCGTTATCCGTTACTATAACGTCTCCTGCTACATCTGTCGGGGACGTGTGCGCTGGCGGATCTCTCGGGAGCCGCGATAGAGGGTCGACGTTAGAATGTTTCCTGCCTGCACGGTGAATAATCTCGAGCCCTGGCGCGTAGGCCGAGAATACTGCTCCCCATGCTGCAAGCCGTCGATTCGAATTCTCGTAGGTGCGTGCCCATTGCAGAGCGGAATGATCTGTCACCAGCAAGATTTTCTCCCCTTCGATGTAGGGCTGGAATTTTACGAGCCCTTCTTTCGCGGCTAAGGCTTCTCTTTCAGTGGTGGAGTATCTTGTCTCCGCGCCTTTGAAGGATCTTGACCAATAGGCTATCACCCTCTCCACGTGTACGACCGTGTCTTCGAACGATTCATCCCACATGTCTGTGTATTCGGTATCGGGTATTTTATTCGATAGCGACACCGTCAATTTCGGTGGGGGCAATCCTTCGTCGTATGCTTTACGAAGCCGTAGGTAAGCCCTCGTGCCCTTTAAATCCTTAATCTTAATTGGCTGGATTTGTTGCAAGGCAGCTCCTGCGGCCTCGTCTGAAGCGTCGGTGTATAGACGGTAAGGCAAGCCTTCTATTGGGTGTCCTAGTACAGGGGCTTCTCGCAAGGCATCCTTTGCTGATTTGAAGGCGTACTCTTCATCGGCGCCCCACTTCCACGGAGTTCCTTTGCGCAAGAGAGAGAAAAGAGGTCGGCAGATATCGGCGTAGTAAGGAATAAACGCCGAAAAGTACACCACCATTCCCAAAAAAGTTTGAAGCTGTGATACCTTCCTGGGGCGTTCCAGCTCCAAGATAGCGCGAACCTTCTCGAAATGTGTTGACAATCCTAGTCGCGAAACCTTATGGCCAAGCAGCAGAATGGAAGAATAGAACAGGTGGCACTTCTTTGGCGATAGGGTCACTCCTCCTCTTTCCAGCGCGCCCAGGACTTGATCGAGATGCCTGATGTGGTCTTCGTAGGATTTCGAATACACGACTATGTCGTCTATGTACACTAGACAGAATAACCACAGATATGGTGAAAGCATCCCCTGCATGACTCTCTGAAAAATGGATGGCCCATTCCTCAAGCCGAATGGCATGCGCTTGAACTGGGCCAAGCCTCGATGCGTTCTGAATGCGGTTTTCTCTATGTCGTCGGGATGCATCTCCATTTGAGTGAATCCCGATAACGCATCCAGAGAAGAGAGGACTTGGGCGCCAGATAGGGAGGATAGAATTTCCGACTGTCTTGGTATTGGAAATTCGTCCGCGATCGTTACTGCATTCAGTTTCCGATAATCTACGCAGAAGCGGGGTTTCCCGTTCCGGTAAGCGATCACTACCGGTGCGCTCCACGGACTTATAGAAGCTTCGATGACCCCTTGTTCGTACCATTTGTCTAGTTGTTCGTCAATTACCCTCCGTTTCTCTGGCGAACTCGAGTACATCGGCACTGCAATCGGGGGTTGATCCTCCTTTGTCCTAACCCTTGCTTTGGCATCGATATGCCCTAGGCGCCCGTCAAAACCAAACGCTCTTATGCGTCTTTGCAGCATAGCTAATGCTCTTTCTCTCAGATGCTCAGGTAGGGACCCCAAATCCAACAGGCTCTCCATCTCACTCGAGGGATAGTTGTCCGGGTCCGGCATTGCTGCGGTTTTGGGTCCGTAATTTTCCGATTCCTCCTTCTCTTCTTCGAGAATTGTTCCTCGGGAGTCAGGCACTCTGCCCTTTTCGTCTCGCACATGTATACCTCGCAAATCCGGAGGCAGCCCACTCCCTTCGTTGGTTCTGAGATGTATAGGCCCTTCAGCGTCTTCCTCTTCGAGCTCCTTTCGATCTTGCTCCATTCTAGCAGTCAAAACGGCCTTCACGCGCTCGGATTTCTCGGACAGGTTTTCCAGCTCTTCGACCGTCCTTGGTGCGTCGAAGAACTTTGTCGGATCGATTAACTGGCCGAGGATTTCCCCTTTTCGAATCATTTTGGGACGACTGCCAGTGTTACTAATGGGAAGCATTGGTCTTCGCGCCGAAATCAGTGCGTTAGGAATCGCAAGGCTAGCGTCGTGGTCGTTGGTGAGCAAGCTTCTCTCTACTAACCAGTCACGATCATCTGCAAAATCACCCGATAATCGTACTAGCAAGCATTGCTGAGGCTGGATTTTATAGTCCTGAGAAGCTCGGACTAACTTCTCGCCGTTTCGACCATGACGTAGCCTCTTCCTCCTGTTTTGAGCCTTCCTTCTCCGATGCTCCTTGGCTCTCATCGTACGGCTCGAATGTACGGTTAGGTTCGCTGCTAAGGTGTGCAAGCTCGCTCGGTCAGCAGGAGGGTCTACTCCTGCGGCCTCGATCTCGATATTTCCGTCTTCGAACAGAATTCTCGTTCCACTTTCCACGTTTCGCACCACGGCCATTTCGTATGTCAATTGAAAATCCTCTCCTAGTAACAGGGGAACTGACATCCCCTTTACCACGTAGGCTTCCGCTTCTAATTCTGCGACTTCTCCTGACGTGGCAGGCATCAAGATTTTCAGGGTCACGTAGCCTTTAATGGAGCTCCCAGCATCGGTGAGTTGAGCTAAGCTCATTTTGTGGCCTTCCCTGATTTTCGGCGGGCTTGGAAGCGCTGCTAGAAATTCCTCGGATACTAGGGTAATATCTGCGCAAGAGTCCAGACGGAGATCCACTATAGCCCCGCTCAGATTTTCGACCCATCCTTTCACAGACAAGACTGATACTCCTAGGGCTGAATCTCCTGGTTTCACTATACGCCTCTTCCTTACTCTGATGATTTCCGTCTCAGCTGTCTCCGGCGGTGGATCCATTTCTTCGCTCCCGTCTAGCTCTTCTTGCAATCCTTCTCCTTCTGAATCTTCGTCCTCCGACCAATCTTCCTCACTTTCTATGGTGAACTTCTTGGCTTTCGGCATACGAGCCTCATTAGTCCAGTATTCGTCTTCTATTTCTTCGACGTGGACTTTATAGGCTGCCTTCCTGGCCTTCTTAGAAGTACTTTTATCCAGCGGACGACTATCCACTGGTTCTTGGGTGTCCTGAACGATATGATCCATTACTGTCTGCGTTTCCAATACTGCTTCTGCAACTCCCTCATCATCGGACTTATGCTCGTCCTTTCCTTTGTCAGAATGATCTTCCAGACTTAGGACGGCTGCCGTCTTCATAAAGACTGCTCGGAGGCTCGGGCGTCTCTAAGAGCGCAGTACGCGCTGTGATACAGCATCTGTAGTTCCTCGGACGCCGTATCAGAGACTACGAGTAGAACTCCTCTCTTTACTTTCTCAAGGTACGTGTCCCAGTCCGGGCATTCCTTATCCCAGTGATTCTTGCTACCACAAACCTTGCAGGGCGAAGGCGGGAGCCGTCCCATGCCTGTGGTTACGTGATCCTTCTTTGGGAAAGGGTAGCCACCTTTTGGCGGAGGGCGCTGCCTCTTTTTAAAGGTGTTAAAGACTTCTTTGACTGTCGCCTCCTGATTCTCTTCAGAGTCTTCATTGGCTAGATTCTCAGGGGCAGCGACTCCCTTAGGCGAATCTGACAACTCTTCTTCTTCCGCGACAGTCAGGTTGGCACGTCTTGATTGCTGCCGGTTTCTGGAGGGGTCATATACCCTCCCTCGATGGCGTTGAGCAACTTCCGATCGGGCTGCCTCTATCAGTGCTTCATCATGCTCATTGACTTTGTAATATAGGTCCTCCGAGCTCTGAATGTTCTCGATCACGAGTATGGTACTCCATCTAATAGGAGCTTTTTGCATGATCAAGAAGACTTCCATGGGGCCCCCGTCGTCAGAGTTCGCTAGCATCCTAATAGCTCTAATGCGTCTGTTCACGAACATCTGGGGAGTCTCCTGCTCATGACCTTCCTGCCGAAAGGCTTGCTGATCAAATTTAAGATTCATAAATAGCTGCCATTTCCGACCCAGGAATCTCTCCTTCAGTCCTTGGAGGAAGGTAATGTAATGCGCCCTCATAGCGCTCTGCCGCTCGCCGGAAAGGTTTGAAAACCACATTTGTACTGAAGACCCTTTCACTAAGCGACTAGGTAGCCAGAAGCCTAACGCTTCGGGCATCCATCCCTGCAACGCCGCCATTTGTCCAACGTCCCAGAAATAGTCTATGGCCGTGTCAAAATCCCCATCCCACTCAGGTATCGAACTAATCTTGAGTTTAGGGTCTATAGTCGGCACTACTGTTCCGTATGGAGCCTTGGGAGCGAAAGGGAAGTCTCCTTCCTCAGCTCCTCCTTGTCCGCCGTCGGGATCCCCTCCTCCTGGCGGGCCTCCTCGTCCTGCTCCACCATTGCGCCGGTTTGATGCAGAAGGATCTTCTCTACCTGCTGGCAATCGTGGCGGCCCTCTGGAGGGACCTCCTCTTCCTGGTCCTTCGTCATCATCCGACGGATCCTCTGGGTCACCTCCTGGATTCGGAGCGTTACGACGAGGAGGCGGGTGAGAGCCTTCTCGCTCAGGATTCCCGGCTGGAGGCTTGTCACCTCGATCTCTCAAGTGAGGAGGTCGGTCTCTTTTGAAACTCGACGTCCCTCCTTCCGAACGCTCAGATTCAGCAATGATTGACCGATGTACTGGGGTATCCCGACTCCAACTCGAATAGCGGTAGTCGCTGTAAGGCGGTCTCGGTTGTCGCTTAACCTGACTTATCGACTCATTTCTTCCGTAGCCATACGATAACGGAGCTGCTAAACCATGTAGCGCATTAGGCAAGTCTGTATTCGGCACTTGATGAGTTGACGCTAGCCCTTCTCTCGATTTAGGGACTGGAGGGAAGAACTCCGCAGGCGTTTTAAAAGGGGTAGAAGATCCGTATAACGGCGCGGTTTGGGTAGGGACGTAAGCGCTACTCTCAGCGGCTTTGTCTTCAAAGTCGCCATTTGACGACTCCGTAGCAGTGTTGACTCGTGGGTACTTAATGGAAGTATCCCTTTCCCACTCAGCGGTGTCCCTTTCTGAGTTTCCGCTAGCCGCGTGCACGGGGGCGATTGATACTCTTTTCGCCGCCTTTCCTCTCCTCGAGTCTGACGGTTCAAGAGGAGGCGCTACGTAGTCTTCCGAGGCTCTCCAGCTACTCGTCGCTGGGACTTCCAGTTCTCTCCGAACGCCGTCGGTCGAGTAGTAAAGAGTGGCAGGTCGTCTTTCTGGATCTCTATCTGGAAAGGCATTTTTGAGGTACGTAGGAGCTTCGATCCACGCGGGAAGCCAAGATGGCTCTTTCTGCCATTCACTTGGCATCGTATCGCGCAAGTGCGGAACGTTCTCGTATAAGTACGTTAATTTTGCTACGTTGTTCGTCGAGGATTTGCTATAACCAGCGAGATTGTCGTATACTTCCGGGGCGGTGGATACCGGAGAAATAAGGACATCTCTATCGGTAGACGCCTTGTATTCCGAGTCATACTTATCCAAATAGCTCAAGCCTAATTCCAAGCGTCTTCTCAACGCGTGCCAAGCGATCGTCATTTCATCCATGGTCTCCGCGCCACGCAGTACTCCTATCAATGTAGAATGTGGATCGATTACGAAGAATTGCTGTGGTCGCCGCGAGGGTATGAGCAGGGCCGCTTTCTGGATTACCGTCTGGAACTCCGAAATGATCGAGGTTAGCCTCATTCCAACGCCCGTGTCGAGCTGGAATCGAGGGAAGGTCTCACTCAGGCTGATCCCTCTGTCCCTTAGGTCTCTCGGGTCCAAGTCCCGCTTATTTACTACCATAATCACTCTCGAGCACAACGAATGGTCTTGCTCGGTTTCGGCCTCGAATTCCTGTTTTATCTCTGCCATGGGAGATCTAGCGTAACCGCCTATCATTCCCGGCAGCAGCGGACGTGGAGCGTCCAAGTTCCGTGCCTTGTTTCCAGTTACGATGCTGACGGGAGGCTCAGATAGAGGGGATGAATCCCTTGACGGTCCGCCCTCGGGGTCAACCGTCATCGTATTCGACATAGTGCTTTTGAGTGGGGGATCAACAACGAAGGTGCGGTCGGCTCCAATTTTTAATCCTCGGGGCGATGTTGCACCGGGGTTTAATTCGGGTTCGACTCCAAATGGTTCTTCGGAGCTTGAGGGGAACCGATTTAACGCAACTACAGCTGCAGGAAGCTGCGCTCTCGTGCGCGATCGAGTTCTCGAAGCGACGGCTGGAGTGTGGACTGCCGAAGCAGGTAGTGAGCTAGAAGGTTGCTTCTGTGGGGAGATAGAGCGCGAGTGTTGTCGCGACGCAGGAAGAGAAAAGGGAGGTCTCCTCAATTTTGACCTCCAGGAGTCAGAGGGGTCAACGTTTCCAGCGGTGTCGTCCGATGCTTTCTCTGCAGTGACTTCCGTAGGGTCTGGGGACGCGGAAGCCTTTGCCAGCGACGATTTGGTAGGGGCTGTCAATCTAGAGCTCGATTCTCGCGAACTAGCGAGAGTCGAAGTTTTAGGTGAACGCCCACGTCCGAGCGGGGTTCTGCCTCTGCCTCTCGGGGGTTGGCTAGCCAGGTTGTTAAAGAATTTCCCAGTGAGTCCACTTTGTGAGACTCTGAAAGTTCACACTGGTAAATTCTCCACGAATTCCCTGGCGGGCACTTGAGTCGAAACTTGGTGGTTAAGACCCTTAATTCAACGGTCTACTCTACAAGCGTAGGACTCGGATCGGATTCCCGGTTCCTCTAGTCCGACGCTCTACCTCGGTTGGATTCCCAGGCCGAGGCGAGTTCCGTGAAGCTTGGTAAGGCTTCTCCCGAAGACTCAAAGTCTAATTGAAGAAGCGGTAAGTTATTATTCAAATAAGTGGCTCACCTGTTGCCTTAGGGCCTCTTCTTGGAGATAACTCTACAAGGAAAGCTCTTGAGGCAAACAGAAGGTGATAGTTAATGGTTAAAGTGTAGATATCTATTCATGCACTGGCGCCGATAACGTGACCAGCGGATTATATAATACATGTCCCGTGAGTTGAATCAACGGTAAGGTAGGAGAATAAAAGAAAAGAAAAAATGTAGGCATATGAGTTATAGAGTTCCTTACACGTAGTCATGTGTGGGGCTACACCTGTCATAAGTTAGGAAAACCTTTTGTCGAACGTCCCGTAGCAACATGTCCTATTATCCCCGGGCGTTTCATCTATAAATATCCCCGGGCGTTTTTGTTCTATGAACCATGTGAACTACAATATATTTATACTATACAATAGCCCGTAGTCGTGTGTGGGGCTACACCTGTCATAAGTTAGGAAAACCTTTTGTCGAACGTCCCGTAGCAACATGTCCTATTATCCCCGGGCGTTTCATCTATACATATCCCTGACATCATCGTTCCGTTCCGATCCGTTCCGGTGTCACATGTCCTTTGGTGTTTATGTCTCAGCGCTTAGGTTCGGCGTTGTCACGTGGAGATTGGTATCAAAGCGTGACATTACCCCCCCTCTAGGATCAACGTCCTCGTTGACTTCAATGAACATGTTGGACTCGGGTATAAATAATTTCTTCGTCGAGTATTGCAAGGACTCCTCCTTATGCTTGTATCTCTTGATTAAATAATCCCAATGTCCTTTCGGAAAGATCGGGAGTGCACGAATATTAATGCCGTGATCCTTGTTATATTTATCAAGGATCTTCTTGACGTGCGTCAAATGACGCCTGGGTTCCCACGTCCTCTCCCCGAGAGGATAATTCTTCCACTTGATTAGATATTGGAAGCCTCTGCCGCGTTTGCGGTGCTTCAATATCTCCTCCACCTCGTATTCCTCGTGGTCCTGCACAATCTGAGGTGCCGGCCTCTCTTCTCTACGTCCAATCGGTGGCTCGATATAACGTGTCAGCAGTGCCTCGTTGAAAACCGGATGTGACTGGTCCGTTTCAGGCAATCTGAGCTTGTATGCCGAAGCTCCGATCTTCTCCAACACTTCGTAAGGTCCCAGCCTTCTGTCATCGAACTTCTTGGTTGGGCGATCTGTGGTGATATTTTCGGCGTCCAGCCACACCTTATCGCCGACCCTGAAGTTAGGTGCCTCGCGCCTATGAACATCATAGTATTTTTTCATGGTTTTCTTGGTTTTTTCCAGCGCTGCTGCTGCCTCGTCGCGGATCTTTTTCATTTTCTCGGCAAAGTCGTTTGCGGCTTCATTGCGTGACTCGACTGCATTTTCTATCCCCTTCCAGGGATGGTATCCCGTGTTCACGAAGAACGGCGACATGCTCGTTGACGAGGTTTGTTTATCGTTGTGAGTGAACTCGGCCAAAGCGAGCCACTCCGCCCAATCTGATTGGTGATAATTTACGAAAATGCGGAGATATTTCTCTATCTCCTGGTTCATGCGCTCTGTCTGTCCATCAGTGATCGGATGGAAGGCCGTGCTCGGGTTCATCTTAATCCCGAGGAGCCGGTTAAGCTCCTTCATGAAGCCGGAGACATATCTTGGATCCCGATCCGAGATTATCTTCCGCGGTACACCGTGATATCTAATCACGCGATCTCGGGTCAACCGGGCCATTCCTTTGGAGGTCAACTCCATGTTCGTTGGTTCAGCGTGGATCATCTTCGAGAATGTATCCACCCAAACTTGAATAGCATTAAAGCCGTTGCTGAATGGCAGTGGTCCGATGAGATCCTCTGATATGACCTGCCAGGGTCCTTCCGCAATCCCGTGCGGATTCAGCCTTCCTTGCTTATATCGGTGGACTGGCATGCCTCACATTCCTTGATGTAAATAGAGACTTGGTTGCCGAGCCTCGGCCACCAATAGTTTCGCTCAATCAATTCCTGCATGCGGTTCTCTCCGGGATGCCCAACCAGAACAGAGTCATGGTGCAAACCAATAATTTTATCGCGGAGTTCCTTATCAAAAGGAACATAGATCAATCCGTTGTAATAAATAACGTCTTCGATCTTTTCCCATCCAGGGAGCTTCTTTTCAAGCGCCAGCTTGACACTCTTATCTACGCGCTTTGTGGCCTTGATCTGTGACATGATCGCGGCCTCCGGCCCTTCCACGATAATCTCCTGAGATCGGAAGTACTTCGGCTTGAGAAGGACGATGTTCTCGTTGTCGTTCTTCCCTTGATCGTGATCCGCCCGGCGGGACAATAAGTCTGCTTTCTTATTCAGGGCTCCGGCCCGATGGGTAAGCGTGAAGTTGTATTCAGATAGTTCTACTATCCATCGTGCCTGCCGCCGATTGACTTTCTGTGGACTCTTGAAATACTGGAGATTCTGGTGATCCGTCAGAATCTCGAACGTTTCCCTTGCGCCCATCAAGAGCGATCACCACTCCTCCAATGCGAGCATTATCGCGAGCATCTCTTTGTCATAGATCTCGTAATTTCGCTCCGTCTCATTGAGTCCGTGGGATTGGAATGCTATTGGCCTCCACCCCCCCTCTTGCTCCTGACTGAGCACAGCTCCAGTCGCTCCTTCCGATGCATCGGCTTCTAGCCGAAACTTTCGGTGGTCCATGGGAAGTGCCAAAACTGCATCTTCGGCAATCCGGTCCTTTAGCTTCTGGAACGCGGACTTCTGTGCTTCTCCCCAGGAGAAGCCTTCCTTCCCGGTTAATCGTGTGAGTGGCTTGGCCACCCCACTATAACCTCTCACGAACCGGCGGTAGAAGTTGGTGAACCCTAAGAATGCCTGCACCTGCTTGAGGTTCTTGGGTTCTGGCCACTCGGTAATGCCACGGATCTTGATGGGATCCATGCACATCGAGTTGTGTCCAATAATTACGCCGAGATACTCGATCTCGGTCCGTTCGAATTCACATTTCTGCGGCTTTAAATATAGCTGGTTTTTGGCGAGTATGTCCAGTACTCGCTTGACAATACGCCGGTGTTCCTCCAGGGTGTCCGTGAAAATAAGAATATCATCGAGGTAGACGATGACTTTTCCCTCGTTTATGAGATTGCGAAGAATGTCATTCATCATCGTTTGGAAAGTAGCGGGCGAATTGGTGAGCCCAAAGAACATGACCAAAGGCTCAAACAAGCCTCTGTTTGTTCAGAATGCCGCCTTCCACTCGTCTCCCTCTTTGATCCGAATATTATTATATCCCCATCGAATATCTAGCTTCGTGAAGATCTTCGCTCCTCGGAGTTTGTGTACCAGCTCCGAGATAAGCGGCAATGGATCACGATTCTTGATTGTCATATCGTTAAGCTTCCGGTAATCCTGTACCGGTCGAAGGCTTCCATCCTTCTTTTTGATAAAAAAGAACGCCGATGCCATCGATGACTTGGACGGCCTAATGCGTCCGCTCTGCAAGTTCTCCTCTAAGAACTTCGTCAACTCCCCCTGCTCGTTCTGTGATAACGGATAGATTTTGCAATCTACAGCCTTCGATCCAGGCTTAAGTTCGATTGCGTGGTCCCAGGGTCGTTTCTCTGGTAGCTTATCAAACGACTCTTTTGCAAACACCTTGATGTATTCGCGATATTGTTCCGGGACGGCATCCTCCGTCATCTTCTCCTTCTCCACATACACTCCCTCCGCCATCTGCTGGGCCTGTGTGCCCTTCACACAGAGATCCACATGCTCTGCAAAGTCGACCATCAATATCGACTCTCCCTCCTCGAGGGATTCCTTCTCGCATCCCTCGGCAGCCTCGCTGCCGGTCATGTTGCACTCCGGAGGGCAACGGCTGAATTTGATTGTCTGGCCCCGCCAGTCGATCTCTGGGTTGTGTTTAAACAACCAATCATATCCTATAAATATCCTAGCCTTCCCGAGGCCCGTGACAAGGAATCGTTGCCTCTCGCAGTGGATTCCGACTCCCATGATCAACTCTACGTAATGAGTGATCCGTCCGCCCACATTCTCGGATCCATCTGCGTTCCGAGCAATGATCTTCTGATCGAGCTCCCTGAGCTCAAATCCTTCGGCCTTTGCATACGCCCGATCGATGCATGTCGTTGTGCATCCGCTGTCCAACAGCGCTTTGACGCGGCGAGTTTTTCCCGTCTCGGGAGACAACAATTCGACTGGAACAAGCATCTCATGCTTGTTCCGTTGCTTCTGGAACTCCCGGAGTTCCTGCGCTAATCGGGATTCAGTTATCCCCATTGCGCGTCGCGCCAGCCACCGGGCTGCTTCTTGCTTCTTGAGTCCAAACGGGACTCGGGTTCGTACTGCTTTTGGCGCTTCCTCCTCTTTCGAGGATTGAGCCATCGCGACGTCGTCGCCCTTTTTATCCGCACTATTTTTCTCACTGGTTTGGGTTCCAGGGGCCTTTTTGAATGCGCTCCAGCGCTTGTTCTCTTTATCCATGCGACGATTTTTAATGTTAATGATGCGATTCTTGTTCTCCAAAATACGTATTTGTTTTTTGTCTTTTTCTACACTATCTACTACTATATTGTTCTGGGTACGTAGACTAATGCGCTTTTTAATAAAATTTATAAAGTTGTTCTTGGGGATCTGCATGGGGGACTCTGCATCAAGCAGAGTATATTTATTCGAAGGAGGGGGCACCGGGTTGGCCGTGACCGGGGCCCTCTTTAAAAATCCTGCCCGAAGCGGGCTCCGGCCTGCTCAAAAAGGAATTTGAAGTCTTCCTTTGAGATTTCGTCGGTCCGCAGCGAGCGGACATTGATTCTCCCACGCTCCCGACGTGGTTGCGGGCACTCTCGTGCCATGTGGCCCTCCTTGCCACAGTTGTAACATTTGAAGGCTGCCGCCTTCGTCTGGGACGCGTCAACGTCCATTGGTGCTGTCTCCCCCGGAGCCAGCTTCTTTGCCAGATTTAGCGCGGTTCCCCTGGTATTACCGGCGGGGGCGACTGGGATCTTTGCAGGGACCCAGAAAGGTGTCCCGGTATTGTGCTTCTGCTGTGCGTCTCGCAGCTTCTGGCGTTCAAGGACACGACCAATGGTAATCATCCTCCTCTTCAGCCCAAGGTAGTCCTCAGGGATCTCGATGCCTCCCGCGTACAGCTGGGTGCGAACCTCCGGGTTAACGAGGTTCTCGAGATTTTCGCACAGGAACTGATCATGGTCCCCGTATTCGTTGTGCGGGTTGTAGCCCACCTCCTCTGCGTTCAGTTCGAACGCCTGGATGAAATCGGCCAGAGCCGACTTCCCTTGCCTCGTCGTGGTGAGGCGAATGTACGCCGTCTGGCGCACATTTTGGTCTTTGAACGTTCTGGACAGATCATCCAGGAAGTTCTTGAAGGAGTAGTTGTGGGGTAACTCCTTGTCGTCTCCCTCTAGCACTCTTCTGCGCCAATTACGGACCCAGTTTGAGGCTGGGGTGGGCGCGCCGTCTTTGCTGCTGAGCAGCGAGATGGTGAAGGCTATTTTTGCCTTCGGGGTTGCAAACTCCGCGCCGTACGCCCACATGAAGTTCTTGAGGGCGTCTCTCCAAGTATCCCACTTGGACTTGTTCACACCATCAAAGTGTGGCGGCGTGGTGGCGAGGGTGATCTTTGAGGTTATGTAGGACCTCGGGGCGGGGGTATCGATGGGGGAGGAGGCATGCTCCATGGGTTCGCTGTGTGTTGGTGATGCGGGTCGAGACATCTCGGCGATGTTGGGGAAGCTGTGGTATAGTTGTGTGGCGGGGGATGGGAAAAGGGAAGGCGCAATAGGTGCGGGTGTCGGTGGAGGGGGGAGCGCAAGTAGTGCGTGCGGCGGTGAAGGTGTAGGGGAGTGGTGGGGCGAATTAGGAGGGGACTCCGAAGAGCCGGTCGAGGGTGCGCGAAACATCGCGGCTTTTCTTGTTCCACACGGGGCGGGTGGTGTGGTTCGAAGCAGTCTCTTGCGAATAGAACTATCCCGGGTCTTCTACGACACTCCCGACGATAGCGAGGTAATCCTCCCTGAAGGTTGGACTAGCACTCCTGCGACTGTCTTAGCGTGGGGACGGACTCAACGTTTCCCATAGCGCAACATCTGTCTATTTAAAATGGACCGCGCACGAGGGGTGCTGCAGTTGTTTTACTTCGGTGTGGACGAAGTGAATGTTGGAGGGGGAAAATGGAGCCTCAGATACGAGAGTCCAGGTAGAGGTAAGAATGACGACTGCGGGGTGCAGTGTCGAGTGGGTAGGGTTTGGTGCACAAGGAGTGCGTGGGGTTGGGAAAGGGAAAGGGGGCGGTACAAGGGTAAGAATGGGAGTCTTTTATTATGTCACAGTCAAGACTTCGCGTCCAACTCTACAAGAGAGCGGATTGGGGAGTGCGAGTGGTTGTCTCGAAAAGATGACTGAATAAAAGACTAAAGAATACAGGCAATAACTACACTGCTTAAATACTGTTCTATGAACCGTGTGAACTACAATATATTTATACTATACAATAGCCCGTAGTCGTGTGTGGGGCTACACCTGTCATAAGTTAGGAAAACCTTTTGTCGAACGTCCCGTAGCAACATGTCCTATTATCCCCGGGCATTTCATCTATAAATATCCCTGACATCATCGTTCCGTTCCGATCCGTTCCGGTGTCACGTGTTCTTTGGTGTTTATGTTTCAGCGCTTAGATTCGGTGTTGTCACGTGGAGATTGGTATCAAAGCGTGACAACAACAGTGCCATGAGGCAAACTTGTTCGCTCTGCCTTGCACCCTGCTATCACATATCTTGGCGCCGCATCGAGACAATGTTACTTTGGATGAAAGCGAGGGGGGCAAGCGGGAGGTACGGAGCTTCTGCTGTTGACACAGAATTTGATTTATTTTTGTAGAAGTAACTGACGGCATCACAAGAGCAGGACTGCTGAAATGTGTATCAAGTGTGCGCGCACTTAGGGAACTATTCATTGGCAATATATATTGGTACAAACGGTCTGCGCTGTCCCCGTCCGAGTCGCCCGAGTTCGCCAGCGCCCGCTGCCTTGCGCTTCACGTGCGGTGCCCGCGCCAATTGCGTCCACGGCACACACCCAGTCTCCCGCTGCTACGGATGTCGTCGTGCACGTGGCACATGTCCTCATTGCGATGAAGGTCTTGCCGAGTGCGTCGAGTGCACGAGAATGCCGACGGGGATGAACTCAGTGGAGGCAATCTCGGAGAAAACGAACGGTGCTGTGCTGTGGGTCGCGCACAAGCACCTCGGCAAGGCGCGCGCCATGAGCGCGGGGTCCGTGAGCTGGTACTTCTCCATCACTTGGATGGAGGTCGTCGTGGGGGGAGATGGCGAAGCACTGGATGAATTGGGAGAGGGAGCGGAAATCAGACCCAAAGGAGTGGTCCCAGGAGAGCGCGGCGGCGCCGAGGCCAGAGGCATCATTGTTGGAAGCCGTCCAACAGGGTGCACACAAACTGCGTTCAGGGGGTTCTCGAGCTTCTCCGCGGGCGTGGGGGCGACACCGAGCTCGAAACGCTAGGAATGGTGAGGTGTATGCCGCACAAAGTGCCATAAAAATGGCAATGATACCTGGAAAATCTAGTGCTCACTTGCGGCTTGAGGGTCCTGGTACTCAACTCACACGACGACCTTGCCATCGAACATGTTGCAGTATCTTTCCGGCAGGATCGCCCGCATGTGGTGGTCGGTGTCGTCGCCATTCAGGAAAAGCTTAAGATTGAGGGAAGATCTATGCGACAAACAGGTCGCGCACCTTCCCTTTCCTCACTGAATTGATGTCCAAACCCCTCTGGGGATGTCGATGCACCAACAAGTCGACTTCTTGGTTGACATACTGCGTGCGTGAGTAGGTGCCCTCCCTTTCTAAGTTTAAATTAAGATTGTATTAAGCACGGCTTCATGAACTCAGACCGAGAAAATTTCTAGTCCTTTCGCCTGCCTGTGTAGGTGAGACAGCGCTGATCCTGTTTCTTGGTCGTTAACATCGTCGATGGTGTCGGTGACGTAAGTAGAAACGGGAGCTATATGCTGAATCCAGAGTGTAGGACTTCAGGAGGGCTTGAGGCATGTCCTGGGATGTGTGGGATGGCGCAGCGGACGGCAGAAAAGTGCAGGAAGCCAGCCAAGCAAATGTACCACCAAGCCAGGATCAGCCACGGCTGAGCCGAACCCAAGCCGAAAGCCGTGGGAGCCAGCTGTTTATAAATGGCTTGGCTTAGCTTAATCGGTGATGGCTTCCGCAGCCATCAAAAGCCGAGCCGAGCCAGCCGTAGCCGAGCCGCGGCAACACTATCCGCTAGCCTGTTTTTTGGCCCGTTCTGTCAGCGAAACGTCTCGGACATCCGAGCGACTCCCTTGAGTCCGCATGGGAGATCCAACCTCCAACGAACCAACTTCTGTCCGCATTATGTTTCGAAAAGACAGGATATCCCTAGAACGACTCAGATAATGATCCATACATGTAGTTTAGACGTCGGGACAGTGGTAAACGAGTATATATGTGTGCAGAGACAAATTAGTGATCAATCCTCCTCGCCACCATCCTCATTAATATTCTCCTCTAGCTCCTCAACATGGTCCACGGGCTTCAGGGAACCGTTCTCGATGTTCTTGGGTTTCGTCGGCTTCATGAGTTGTGTGACCGCCGAATGCAGGGATAGCTGATGAGCGCGAATCTTTTGGAGCAGCGCCGATGTACTTCAAGACCTTAGCAGACAGCCCCAGCGTGATTTCCACTAAAACGAAGCTACCAAGCTTCTGTATATAGACGCGTCAAAGTTAGCCGAGTCGCGTCGCGTAACCAGTGATGGTGGATTGATATTTCTCGCTCAACTTCAACTTCAAGGGTCACTGTTGGCTTTTGGGTGTGTCATGTGGAGTACATAGACTAAATTAATTCTATGCAGATTTTCCAACCACTTCAGGGCAGTGTTTAACCTGGGCCAGTATTATTCTTTGCCGCTGGAAACCCACTCCAGTCTCTGGCCCCGGAGATTGTGAAAGAAACACTCTGATGACACCCACTGAGAGGAAATCGAAACCAAAGAGTGGCGGAAGGAAGCATTTTTACTCATAGGATTTTTCCTTTTTCTTCGGCTTGGGCAGGCTGATGGATCCAACCGGCGCCTTCCGTCACCCATTTGGATCGGACTAGGGGGTAAATTTTGGTCCCAAACGTCAGCATTGTGAACGGACATAGAGGCCATTTTTCGGCCAAATCCGTCAGCGCGGGGATCGGACCTTCAAAGGAATATGTCAATCACCTCCTCCCACAGCCACGGATGACGGTGTTTACCCTTGTTAGAGTGACATGCGATCACATGGTTAGTTGACCTTGTTCCTTTCCTCGCAACGAACCGCAACGAAAACACAGCGCTGCCGCTGCTGGACCTGTCCAAGCTGCATGGAGACCCCGCCTGCATGCTCATCAGCCCGCCGCCCGAGGAAGAGCTGCAGCGTACGCCCACGCACGTCTTTGGGTTCCCGCACGACCAGGTGAAGCGCAGGCCGGGTGTGAGTGGAGGAGCGCAAATGGAGGGGCTATTGATCATGGGGGGGTCCCAGGTTAAGAGGGGGCAGGCAGGGAAAATACTGTGAAGGGTGAGTGGAGAGTGATACTCTTATACAAAATACACGGAGCAAAGCACTTACTCTTTCTTCCCTGAGGTTGAACTGACTCACGTGACTGGTTGAATTTGCCGCAATTCAACATTCAGCCTGCGGGAAAATCCAGTGGTCGGTCATATAGCGTTATATTTTAAGAGGCTTGGAGGCGCGTTAAATGTTTGGGACCACCACAATTGAAACAAAGGGATGTCGCTACAGATTCTGTAGGTAGTACGAAGCGCCGCCATCGTATAGAACTTGAAGCTTGAGGCCCCGACCCGTTCTCGTGGGAAATCACTGGATGTCCCTGGATTGTTCGTCCTGACGACTCCCCGGCGCAAATACCAACCTGCTGTGGTTTACCCCCGAACTCAGGGAATCTTGTGTGTTCCCACGCGCCAACTGACGGCGGAGGAAGAGTAAAACCCGCGTGCACAGGACGGAGTGCAAGACAAGCTGGGCACTGGGAGGGATGCAACGGCACGAATAGTCAGTCAGACCCCTAGACACATGCTGAGGACGCACGGTGGCAGCAGGACCGCGGCCGAGGAGACCTGTGAGCTCTGTGAGAGGAGCATCAATTGCCGCGTCGAGAATGTACGTACCGGAGTTAGGATAGGAATCAGGATGTTTGCAAGGGAGATTGCTAGAATGAGAGGTGAAATGGGAAGGAGATCGTACACCATCATATGACATAGATACCGAGGAGGTAGACATAGAAGAGCATCCCTGGATATATAGATTTTAAGATACGCTGTCGTACGATTGCAAGGGCCGCTCACCATCTTGATACAACTGAACAATCCACGGCTGGCGAGACCAACACACTGCATAGATGCCATCGCTCGGTTGAGTGCCATACAGTGGGAACTGGAGGCACGCACGATCTCGGTATGCTCTGATAGCAGTTAAAATAGCAATTGCTACGGCCGTACTTGATTAAAGATCGAAACCACAAGGATGATGTGAAGGATACCCGTCTCGGAGATTACCACCATTAGGTATGCCCAAATTGTAATGCGACTCGCATCTAAGATCGAACAGCCTTCACTGAACGAAAACTCTGCATTTCATCAAACGAGAGTCAAGTAGCTCAAATTGGGATCCACACCTTCGAATTCCGTGAAATTCAGCCCGCTCTTCCAAAACACCGCTGCAGGGATGGCGGTACTCTGCCCATGGGATTGAACATGAATGTGACCGTGCGCAGCATGGATGGTGGCAACGTACAAGAAATAGGATGATCAAAAAAACGAGCACCCCTCGCCTGCGTTCCCAGATTGCGTAGGTGCGGAGCATTAAAATTACTACGGAGAATGTTCAAATCAGGTGATAATGCGCTGAACGGCTCACCCTCGGAGAGATGCACACCGAATAAGGTGAGCCCTGAATATTGGCACTGTAAGATACACATATAATGGTGAGTGATGATACACCGCGCACATGATACAAGCTTGTACCGCGTGAGACATTCCTACACGGGAAATGAGACTGACAGGTGGCTGAGGTAAGGAGGCTCAAATACCGCAGGTCTAATCAGCGTGTGTTGACCTGCCGTCTAGTCAGTCTCCGAACACATGAAGCAACTCCCTTTATCTTACCAGCTACAGAGACAGAGACAACGACGAATGGGAGGTATCGATTGATAATGAATAATAGTTTCCCCGTTGTCCAGGACGAGTTCCACACATATGAAACCTGAAAGAAGAAAACTCAAGGCTGAACTCGGTCCTTGGGCGACGCAATTTGCGGTTGGGTACCTCTTGGTCTAGAGTACACATCCAGTCATAGACCTAAGTTCTTTTAACCCACGAAACGAGAATAATCAAGTCCATGGACACGCACCAGGATTGTCAGGAAGGCAATATGCGTAATTGGGACTACACGGCCTTCGAAATTCTACACATGCCCGATTGAGTCAGTGTTTGCAACGAGCTACCGATCGAGGAATTGCAGCATACAAGAGCATCCACAGGAAGGCCAGTCATGAATGAGATGTAGAGGGTGCTGGCAAGAGGGGTCTCCCATCCAGCGCGGGAGTAGAAGCACAGCCGACGATGGATAATTTTAGGCAAGATGGAGTCCACGCGTTGTCAATGGTAAAAGCCCCACATCTGACATGTTGTATCAGATTCGGTCGTGAGGGAAATTTAATTGAAACAAGAGCGGAGGATGATAATTTTATAAACAGGAACGAAGAACCGAGTCACTTACTTCTCCCAAAAATATGGCTCAGACACATGTACCCATCAACGACCCCAAAATGGGCCAGGAGAAAATGCCGCGGCTGCCGCGCACTGCCGCGGCACTGCCGCGGCAATACCTAATCCTGACTAAGCCCGACTAAGCCACATGGGAAATACTTTAATCATGAATTGTACTGCAGAATCAAGTCCTGGAGATGTGCTGAATTGTTATAGAACTTGCATGGAGTATTCTAAGTGTCCCTCTGGGTCAACTGGGGGTGGGAAGTTCGGATTCTCTCGCGGCAAACCTAAGTTGAACTTCAAAATTGAACAAGACAAGAATACAACATGTTATAAAAGATTTTAAGACATGCTGGACTTACTTGTTGTAATTTGGGACTTGCATGCACACCGCGGCACGTCCGCGTCAGTGCGCGGCAGTACCGCGTCAGTGCCGCGGCAGCGCCGCAGCAACACAGCCACAGGGTGAAGTGACACGGCAGAGTGCCGCGCACACTTTAGCTCCTTCCACATTACTACTCTGGCATCTAAACAAGCTCAAAAGAGTTTGGATACCCTCGATGGACGAATTGGAGAGCCGCATTGCACTGAAACATCCGTGACTTCAGATAGACCATACAGGTACAATGTAATGGCTGCACAGCTACATTGCCGTGACCCCTGCAGCCCTTGCAATTGTGCTTCCCAGGCTGGGAATGCTTTCTTCAGTCCAATATATTGTAGATGTTGACAAAACCAGACGGCACTGTCCTCCTTTAAAGTTAGGTAGAACATAAAACACCGCCGACATCGTGTATCTGCTAACGCCGGCCCGGATGAGTGCCCGCCAACACCTGTGACCAGAAGCCGCATATTGTGAGCTACCTCACGGGTACGTTAATTTGCCAAAGCTATACCATAATACCAGGGAGTACAAGAATTACAGTATGGTTAGCGATGTCACACTGAATTCTATTACTAGTACTCCACTGATCTGTGCCGCCCCCAGGCTTAATAAATATGTGCCACACCATGTTCAGTTACAAGTGAGAGCTACTTAAACGAGTTGGATAATAAAAAAGTATCCTCTGTTGGTTACGCGATGGACTTGAACCATGGTAATCAGTCCAGTGCCCAATGGGGCGACTGAACTCCGATGTAAATGGCATTTATAGAACTATCCTTCAGTCCGGTCAATACCTATTGGCCACATTTATGTCAAGTGCAGAGGGGACGTTGATTTATTGAAGTGTCTGGTGTGGGCGATTATGCATGTTAAGCTCCAATTAAGCTCAAACGCTGCGAGGGTGAGCTGAACAAAGGCTGACTAAGAGAGTCTGATCGACAAGGGGGTCCAAGGATAAGCATTGGCCATATGGGGTTGGGTAGGTTGGTTGGGCCCCGGCCGCCAGGAAAGAAAATTGTATGTACTTTTATTTTGCCCTAATATGAGGCCGAGAGCCTTCTTGCAACTTGCCAAGCATACTGCATGGAATTCTGGCGGCATATTACTGTCTCAATAGCTTGGTTGACCGTAAATATGGCCAACATCGACCTTTGGACCGCCTCCCGATCAGGCAAGTCATCATGTGATCTCGAAATGGTCTGGACCAACGCTCAAGTCTTTTCCTTCAACTTACACCAATTTCATGGTTCAAACACTGGGGTGGACTCTGACATACCATCCGAACGTCCCTCAGGGCTCAAAAAAAATCTAGTGGCAAATTTGAGGCTTATATAAGCGAATTCCCACGGTAGGTTGGTAGGTTGAAGCCCGAAAGGCCGCTTCAAAAAAAATTGTAGGTGATATCATATTTTCTTATCTTTGGACCCCCTTGCTGATCGAGGACTGAATTTCTTATCTTCAACACTTGAACTTTTGAAGCCCATCCACCAACCGAGTCCCCGTTCTCGTTGAACTACCCAGGCTAGTGGCCCTCCCAAGAGCTCACTCACAGAGACCCAAGAGCCCTTTGGCTCCTGGCCTCCTCCCAAAGTCTTCTTTAAATGTATCTATTCCAACGACTTAGTTAGCTCTTCGATTGCACTCAGCTCGCGCCCTCAATCCGACGAATAATGTATGTACCACCAAGATCTCACAACAGGTACAAACATTTTTCTGCATTCGATTTGAGGCTCACAGAGTGGTATAGAGTGTGGTGCTGAAGTGCCGCGGCAGGCCGGGACTTGTTATGTACATGCTTTACAAGACCAGTGCGGCGTCAATTTACCCACCATACGCCGCTGCGCTGAGTCACATCCGAGACAACTTGGTGCTACCTCGATGCTTTCACAATCTTTGGATACCAATCTCCATTCTGATCTTGTCACACTTCCTCGAAATAAACAGGGACCACAGAGTTACTTGAATACATAGTACATGAGGATCCTAAGATCACACTGCAATCAATTGGTTCGATTATTTAGAGAAAATTCTGGAGGGCTTTCTTTGAATCGTTTCAAGGAAGGGTAAAACATTGGGAAGCGCTGCGGAGGGCTACTGTAAATATTATATGGCACTTTCAACCGATGAGTCAGATCTGCAATAAAGCCCTCATTCCTACTTTATAACTGGGCTCGATGTACCCTTTTCACCTGCGGGAGTCCAAAACTTTTTATAAGAGACGAGATAGTGCCGGTAGATTGACTTGAGCCCGTATACGGGGCGAGAATCACCTGGAAATAGTGGCGGTTTAGGGCCGACTAAGCCCGACTAATAAAATTTCAGCTATTGGTTTTTTGTGCCTAAATGATGTATCCCAACCAGAAAACCTTGCGCAAACATTAGTTGAGGCCGGGGAAGCTTATTGGACTGTGTTAAGCGCTGCGCGGCAGCGCCGCGGCAATAACACAGCCACCGCCGCGTCAGTGCGCGGCAGTGCCGCGGCAGGAGCGGCACTTTTACCCAGCCCCCCCAAAATAGTCTCTACCCAGTGCCTGTCCGGCATCAGATCCGAGATATGTGCATCTCCCCTGTTCTAAACAATATAAGTAGAATGGGAAAAATTACAATCTGGGCAGGGGATCGGTCGTATCTGGTTCCAAGCCCTCGTGGTTGGAGTAAACTCGAAATTGAACATGGTGCACGTGACTAGTTTATCTTTGCCGCCATTGAAATTCCGAATCGCATACGCCCGGCGCGCGTGAGCTTTGAGCTCGCACCCACAACCGCCCGCAACCGCACCAATCAACACATATTCAGGTCCAGGGAGGCGCGGCAGAGCCACGACACGTCAAAGTCTCGTCGGAGGTGGGAAAGCGAACGCGAGCGGGGTCCATCCCCTTCGCAAAGCTGTTCGAGGAGAGGGGCCAGTGGGTGGGTGGGTGAGGGCGGATGGGTGGCAGGACGCTGACGGTACATGTTAGAACAACAGGGCGTAGGGAGACAGACGGAGGAGCGCGAACGGAGGGGGGTATTGATCATGAGGGGGTGTAGGGAGGGGGCAGGCAGGGAGGAGTGGAGAATGATAAGTTTTTACATAGGAGCGAAGCACCCCTCCTCAGGCCTATGCATGGCTCGACTCGGACATATGCCAGTGATACCAGTCAGCGCCCCCAAAATTATTTTTTCTCGGTCTGGGCACCAGATAAACAGATAGAATGGTTTGAAGGCCTCCGAGTCGCAATTGAAGTAACCTTGAAACTGAGCCTGAGATGCGAAAAGTGAACATGCCCACGTGACTGGTTCAACTTACCCACTTCGAATTGTTCATATTGTGTATTTGAATTGTGGGTGTTCGAGCGCCGTGGACTCACGGTTGGGGCACGCCAACTCCGACGCAGCGGCGGGGATATTGTAGTCGTCTTCGAGTCGTTGTTCAATGTTGATTATTGAATTCCTAATACATACTTGAGAAGCAAGGTCCGAAAGCATCGACTCAATGTGTCCTCCACCCACCCCACCCGCCCAACCCGACCCCGAGTCCGAATTACTATAAATCCCCCCCTCAAGTCAGCGTAGCACGTGATTTAGACGCGACTCGAGCTCGAAGTGGGGTTTCGGAAGCGCAGGCTGCTGACGGGTTGTTCTTTACCGACGAGGGTGCGGCGCCGGGGGGGTCGATGGCTGTGTGTACGCCCGGTGCACCTGCGACGCTGAGTTGGATCCGCACCAATCGACGCGTGCTGTATCCCGCACCCAGGATATCATTATTCAGGTCCGGAGGTGTGGCAGCGTCAAAGTCGAGGGGTCGTCGGCGTCGGAGGAGGTGGGAAAGCGCGGGGTCCGTCAATCAGCAGTGGACCCAACGGGAGGATGGTGGCTTGTGAATTGCCCTCACAAGCAAGGAGGGGTTAGATTGTGGTTCCGCGGGACCGGAGGTAAACCGGAGTGGTGTGGATCGGGCTAGAATCCCGTGTCACGGAGCGTTTTCACTTTGTCTTGATTTTCGTCCCGACTCGACACCGAGACAGTTGCACACCCTGCTGAATTGTGGTGCTTGCAAGAATAGCTGACTATTTCACCTCCAGTCCTACTCCGGCTTCCGAACGTCTTCCGGTTCCGGACCTCCACGGGACTCCTCTTCCCCCTCTCAGCTCAGTATATAACAAGTAGCACAACAGCATGTATGTCTTCTGGGTCCCAGATTTCACTCTCCTACCCTCCCATGACATCTTACTATGCTCTGGGAGGCATTTTGAACCTCCCTCATACTACATGATAGAAGTTTTTTTCAGCCGCCCTCGGGACCCACCCCCCCCCCCCCCCCCCCCTATATCCGAAATTTGAATGCCGAAACCCCTTGGTCTGTGGGTTCCCGCACAACCAGGTCAAGCGCAAGCGGCCGGGTGTGAGTGGAGGAGCGCGAACGGAGGGGGTATTGATCATGGGGGGTTCCAGGTAGGGAGAGAGCAGGCAGGGAAAATACTGCGAAGGGTGAGAGAAGAGTCATAATCTTATACAAAATACTATTATACATGGAGCGAAGCACTTACTCCTTCTTCCCTCAGGCATGTACGAGGTTGAACTGACTCACGTGACTGGTTGAATTTGCTGCAATTCAACATTCAGCCTGCACGAAATCTAGTAGTCGGTCACATAGCGCTATATTTTAAAAGGCTTTGAGGCACGTTAAATATTTTGGAACACCGCAATCGAAACAAAAGGATGGCACTACAGATTCTGTAGGTAGTATGAAGTACCGCTATCGTATAGAACTTGAAGCTTGAAGCCCCGACCCGTTCTCGTGGGAAATCACTGGATGTCCCCGGATTGTTCGTCCCGACGACTCCCAAGTGCAAATACGAACCTGCTGTGGTTTACCCCCGAACTCAGGGAATCTTGTGTGTTCCCACGCACCAACTGGCGGCGGAGGAAGAGTAAAACCCGCGTGCACAGGACGGAGTGCAAGACAAGCTGGGCACTGGGAGGGATGCAACGGCACGAATAGTCAGTCGGACCCCTGGACACATGCTGAGGACGCACGGTGGCAGCAGGACCGCGGCCGAGGAGACCTGTGAGTTCTGTGAGAGGAGCATCAATTGCCGCGTCGAGTATGTACGTACCCGAGTTAGGATAGGAAGCAGCATGTTTGCAAGGGAGATTGCTAGAATGAGGGGTAAAATGGGGAGGAGATCGTACACCATCATGACATAGATACCGAGGAGGTAGACATAGAAGAGCATCCCTGGACATATAGATTTTAAGATACGCTGTCGTACGATTGCAAGGACCGCTCACCATCTTGATACAACTGAACAATCCACGGCTGGTGAGACCAACGCACTGCATAGATACCATCGCTCGGTTGAGTGCCATACAGTGGGAACTGGAGGCACGCACGATCTCGGTATGCTCTGATAGCGGTTAAAATAGCAATTGCTGCGGCGGTACTTGATTAAACATGAAAACCACGAGGATGATGTGAAGGATACCTGTCTCGGAGATTGCCACCATTAGGTATGCCCAAATTGTAAATTCACTCGCGTGAACGTTCGAACAGCCCATCCCGTCAGAAGAGAGCTCTGCATTTCATCAAATGAGAGTCAAATAGCTCAAATTGGGATCCACACACGTTTGCCGAATTCCATGGAATTCAGCTCGAACTGCCAAAACACCGCTGCGGGTATGGCGGTACCCTGCCCATGGGATCGAGCATGAATGTGACTGCACGCAGCATGGATGGTGGCAACATACAAGAAATAGGATGATCAAAGAAACGAGCACCCCTCGCCTACGTTCCCAGATTGCGTAGGTGCGGAGCATTAAAATTACTACGGAGAATGTTCAAATCAGTTGATAATGCGCTGAACGGCTCACCCTCAGAGAGATGCACGCTGAATAAGGTGAGCCCTGAATATCGGCACTGTAAGATACACATATAATGGTGAGTGATGATACACCACGCACATGATACAAGCTTGTACCGCATGAGACATTCCTACACGGGAAATGAGATTAATCATGACGGGCGGCGGACACGGAGGCAAGGTAGCTCAAATACCGCAGGAGGAATCAGCGTGGATTGGGCTGCCCGCCTGGTCAGTCTCGAACATATGAAGCGACTCCCTTTGTCTTACCAGCTACAGAGACAGAGACACCAAAGAATGGGAGGTATCGATTGATAATGAATAATAGTTTCCCCGTTGTCCAGGATGAGCTCCACACATATGAAACCTGAAAGAAGAACATTCAAGGCTGAACTCGGTCCTTGGGCGACGCAATTTGCGGTTGGGTACCTCTTGGTCTAGGGTACACATCCAGTCATAGATCTGAGTTCTTTAAACACACGAACGAGAATAATAGAGTCTACAAACACGCACCAGGATTGTCGTGCAGGCAATGTAAATATTTGGGACTGGATGGCTTTCGACAGTCTACACATGCCCGATTGAGTCAATTTACAACGGACTGCCGATCGAGGGATTTCAGCATACAAGACTCTCCGGAGGAGGGTAAGTCGGAGGAACGTCAGTCAGAGGAAGGTCAGCCATGAAAGAGATGTAGAGGGTGATTGCAGGAGGGGTCTCCCATCCAGCGCGGGAGTAGAAGCACAGTCGACGATGGATAATTTTAGGCAAGATGGAGTTCACGCGTTGTCAAGTAAAAGTCCCACATCTGACATGTTGTATTCCCGCTACCGTTAGGTAAGGGTTTCTATAGGGCGCCCTATCAGTGACAACTCGCAGTAAACTCCATTTTTACACAGCTTTTTTTGCGTAAGCAGCCCCACCTTCCCGAAAAGACAATGATTTGTCGATTACTGTACTATTTCAACCGTAGATTCAGCCAGTGTGATCTGTGACCACTTAGATTCAACTTTCATATGATTCAACCGGGCTTGAGACCTGTGACCGCTTTTTTTATTATTCAATTGTCAAAATGTTCACCTGAGATTGCAATGTTACTGCTCGCCAAGGACGCTGCGGCCACAACAATTTGAGCTGAAATAGGACGGGTTGGGGTGAATTCCGGAATTTTTCGCAACTGCTACATCGTAACTATTCCACAATTTTTTCGCCCTTCATCGCCCACATTCTCTATGGCCACCTTCGACAGAAGTGAGGGGATCTCGCGCGAGAAGACATGGAAAGACGTACCCAAGTCTGTCCGCCAAATCTGTCACAATGACTTCACAATTCCCCAACCTCTGGCGTCCCAAATTTTGCCGGCAGATGGGCTGTCGATTCACGCGCTCGTGGATTTCATGCTCCCCAGGGCCACGTCCACCACTCCGGATGCTCCCGATATATCTGCCTACTTCAGCAAATACACACCGGACACTGTCAACTCCTCCATGATCCTTCGTTTACGCCATCTCGACATGCCGCCTGTCAAGGTTATCCGCCAGCTTGTTCACGACGGAAAGCAGGCTTGGCTCGATGGATTTACCTCAGTGAAATACGCGCACCTTCCTGGCGATGTGTCAACTCATTTTCCGCTTTGGGTCATTTCATTCTGGAGAAGCCCATCGAGATTAGACTTGACGTGCGGCTTCCATGGACCAAGGCTCGCGACTGGGTCACCAAACAGATGGATCATAAATAGAATGCAGAGATCCGGAAGTCCGCGACCGAAGTCACCAAGCTGCTTGGCATCCTACCGTGGAACGGATCAAAGCGTGGGTTGTCGGATAGTAGCCCTATTCATTCGTTGTGGCGCTTCCTTGGAACAGAGTGGCTGTCTAGCACGGATGAAAATGATATGCTGGAGTTTCTGCGCGCAAGAATTGCGAGCGATCCTGATCTAGCTGGTTGCGTCCGGGTCGAGGCGGTAGAATTGACCGCCAAACTTACAGCGGCTTTCGAGCATCGGGAGTCGGACAATTACCAGGATCCGGTGTGGTTGCGCAGCCTGGGAACAGATGTATTCCAGCACGGGGAGCGGCTGGTCACCATCGCTCACCTCGGCATCCATGACGGAAATAAACATTGGGTTGCCATTGACGTTGATGGGCCGCGGCGGATGTTCCGCTGTGGGGATTCATTCAGCAAAGCCCTTCCACCTACCCTGCGTCAAGCGTACGACTGGTGGGCATCTCAGCACACTCTCGATGCGCTCCAATTCGACATTCTCCCCACATCGACCCAAACCGATGGCCACTCGTGTGGAATGTTGTCCGGGAACGCCGCGGAACGAGCTGTTTACCCCACGATCCCCTTGATGGAGCAAAAGAATATCATCTTGGAACGCCTACGAATGTTCAGCAAACTTGCAAATCGTATTTTGGATCGGGTGAGTAGATCTAGCGCTTGCGATGGCCCAGACTGAGACGGAAACCAGATTGCGGATGACGAGGAGGAGGAACTACAGCAATCTAGTCAACAGCCCGACTTCGAAAGCGAACCGGAACCGGCAGGGACGGCGACCCCCCCGCCGTCCTTTACCAGACTCGCGCAGTCCGCGGAGTTTACGTTTGTCTCCCCGATCACGGATGCGAAAATTTTAAAGCGCCCGAAGGGCCACCCAGACTGTAGCGAGCCCCGAAAAGAAGCGAATCAGAGAGCAGTCTCGGGAGCGTAGCCCTCCACCGCCGCTCGAGTTCAGTCCGCGTCATTTAGCGGTCGTGGGGGAAGGCGCAGACTCGGCCCCTGCCCCGACGATTGGTCCCAGCGATGTTTTTGGCAGCATTGGGACAGGTCAGACACAGGATTCGAGCGACAGCGTGCGAGAGGAAAGAGAGGTGAAGCAAACAAAGCTTGGGAGCTTTTTCAAGGTGGCGACGCGGGAGGAGAAGGAGGAAATGTGGGCGCGTGACGCGGAAGTGTACCGTGATACCAGAGAGGCTCGAGTGGCGCGTGAGGCGCAGGAAAAGTACGAGGCAACGCTCAGGAAGAAGGAGGCTACACAGGAGCGGAAGCAAAGGAGCCGTGCGAACATACGAGCTGACAAGATCGCTAACGGCTGGGAACCCGAGCCTCGGGGACGCAAACATGTACGTCACAAATCTCGTTATTTGCTGTGCGGGCGCTCATCTTGAATAGAAAACCATCGAGCTCGAGAACTTCGATCGCGGCCCTTCAGCATCTTCGTCCAAACTCGCGGAGGATTCGCGGCCGCGTCGTCAGTTCCGCGAGGATTTGAGGGAGGACAACAAGCCACAGGGACGTAAGCGCAAGGAAGAAAACGCGCCGAAGGATGCCCAGCGAACAAATTGGAAGAATCCACTCATCTGGCGTCAGATTACGAGTCCTAAAATGTTTCATTTTAGACTCGTTTTTACTCTCCATTATCCGCCTACTTCTTCGTTTTTTGATCGATGACGTTTAAGACATGTGAGAGTTGGTCTCCTTAAATGGTAATTTTTTCGTCGATTTGTCGGTGAGTATGACCGTTTTTTCGTATACACCTTTCCTGCTCTGTCTGCTTTTATATTCAGTTCTCAGGCTCTAGTCCAGTGGTTGGATTTATATATCTATCCTTCTCTCTCCTAGACGGCCCGATACATGAAATTGGGAGACATCGGTCGTCCCTCGGTAACATTCCGGCCCGATGTATTTGCTTATACTTGTCTATTTCGGGTCTCTTCGGACCAACGCTCCAGCTATTCCAGTATGCTCGTCTGCATCACGTCCGCCGATTTTAGTGCCTCCATCGGTCTTGTCATCACTCCGGGTATCCTACGAATTTTCCTTGACCATACCAGGTGCAGTCGCTCGTCCTCCATGTGACCTCTGATCCGCCCCATCCAAGTTTGATTCTCATCGGTTCCCCAGACCAGTGTCCGTCCTGAAGGCCTTCAATCCGGTTTTGAAAACCCTGAAGGCCTTCTGAAGGGTGAAGGCCTTCAATTTAAGGGCATCTGAAGCTCTTCAATTTTTTTTCCACATCATCTGGTACAGCCAAAACTGTCGAATTAAAGGTAACTACATACGCGTGAATCAACCTCGATAGTATCATCGTCGGGTAATTCATCCTCGGCCGCATCTGCCAAAGCTTCCATCAAGATCTCCTCCTACTCCATCACTCGCACCGATGGTTTCCGAGCGCGCGGCTTTTGCGCCCCGCCAAACAACGCTTGAAGCGTCATGGATTTCCATGCCGGGAGACGGTTAGGGAGACGAGGGGAGACTTCGTCCGTCACGCGTCACGAAGGAGCGGAAGGTGAAAATGATATCACACGTGATAGTTGAAGGGCTTCAGAAGGGCTTCAAGGTCGGCCGAAAATTCTGAAGGCCTTCTTGAAGGCCTCCCTGAAGGCTTCACCCTTCGGGTGGACACTGCCCGGGGCCCAGACTCGCTGTTGAACATGTTTAATGTTACGTGTACCATGCCACTGAGATTTCTTGGCCGATCTCGACATTCTTCCGGTCCAGCGCATCTATCAGCACCTCATATAGCCTGATACATGGAATGGCATTGAGCCCGGCATCTTGTCGGAGAGTGTCAGTGGTAATACTTTTGGTTTAGAGTACTCACTTAAATTCTATTTGGTGCATCTGTAATTTTTTTCGCCTTCCAGTCGCTGGTTGTGAGTTCTTTTGAAAGCTCGAATCCGAGTATTTTTAGAGGAAATATTGATGGTATCCTGCAACGATTTCCAGGCCTTGGCCATCCAGGCAGCAAAAGCCAGAAACGTGCATGATGATTCCTTTGGGTCATTACATAAGTATGGTCGTCACTGGTGATTTTGCTCAGTTACCTCCAATGTCCGGGCCATCGCTTTACAGTGGGAAAGTGATGTTAAATTTTGCAGACACACCAAAATGCCGTGCTAGGAATTGGCTAGGAAGAATCCTGTGGCACCAGTTTACTGCCGTTTGCTTATTTCGGTGAAAACGCGAAAAAGTTTCGCGGGCGCACATGATCGCCGGCGGACGATGGCGAATGATGCCGTGCACCTGGAATGTTCGGGAAAGGATTCCAACTGGAGCTGTAGGGGTAAAAAATCTCGCAGCACCATTTACAATGTCGCCGACTCCCAAATGGGACAGATTGAATTTTTTGAACTTCGGCATTGTCTGCTGACGATCACGTGAGGCCGCGAAACTTTTTCGCGTTTTCACGTAATTAAGCAAACAGCAGTAATACCATCTTCATACTGCGCCAAAATTTAAAACATAACACATCAGGCCAATACAGATACGGACGATAAACTGAGGACAGCACTGATAAGTATGAAATATGCTGTGTGCACACCTGTAGATATATCATTCTTGGAATCACATGTAGCTGGATTTCCTCCTGAAAATCCGAACCTCGGCAGTGTCAACTTTCATAATGTGCCTATAATAACAGTGAGAAATAGTCAGTAGGATGCTCTAAATCAGCTTGGAGCATGGTGATTTGCCACAGACACTAAACAAACTTTGATAGATTTTTGCTCAATAGACAGAGTGAGCTCAAGATCTGTTGATAGGTCAAAATGGAAAGGCTGCGAGCAGTCAGAAGTTAAATAAATGACCAAAGGTCTCCAGTGTAAGTTGTGGGAATCACCGCTGTGCACCACCAGCGAATTCATACCCGTTATGCTGCACTCAAAAAATGTGATGGAGATGTGTATCACTGCAGGCCAAGGGGCTGTGGTGGGATGGGATGAAAGCATAGGTCCCATAGGCCAGCAGATACTGGACACCCTCTTTGTGAAATTGATTAATCCGCCATTGATCTGCCGCGGGATATTCAAGTGATAGGTTTACCAATAAACATACTTCCTTTAGTGAGGACTGTTTCTCATATCACAGTGCTTCTCAACAATATTCTTCTGTCTGTATTGAGAGAGCAGATCATGGCATTAATTAATTTCGGGATGACTGATTACACCTCTCAAGGCAAATCAAGCCCATGGAATGTTGTTGAACTCGTGAATTGTAGAACACACATGTCGTATTATGTGGCTTTGTCAGGGTACCTTCAACAAGAATTGAGGGAGCTGGAAATTCTGGATGAGATCACGAGGCTATGCTGTGAAGGCTTGCTGCCACAGAGTGTCACTGGCCTGTACCGACACCGTCTCATATGTTCTTTCTATACTTGGAAATCTAACCATCGAGATCCAGTCTGACACACCCATATCTGGGCCAAGTACAGTTGCAAGGTCCTTTGCAAACATTGTGCCGGGTCCAATGCCGGTAGGATTGATCTGGGACAGAAACTATAGCTATGTGTACAACACGACATTCACTATATTGAACTTATGGGCTGAAGATAACTTGGTATTGACTCACAGGTTCAGTGCCTTGAGTCCCTTGATGGAAAAATATGTGCTAAACTTGAATTTGACTGTACACCAAGCAGGTTCTTTGCTGGAACAAGTTAGAGAGGGTTGAAGAAGTCAGATGCACAGCATAGATCCTGGTCATTTTCCTTACGGCTCAAGTTCAATATCTATAAATAAATTGGCAGGAGCGTTGCTGCCAAGCAAGTCATAAGGTTCAGGGAAACAGTAATCTTGGACATGCGGATTTGCAGATCCTCTCAAATACTCGCTCTTCGAAGCTTCTGTATAAGCAGGTTTAAGTGGGAGACAAGATTATCTGGTTCCTGTTCCATTTCAAGACTGGATTAGAGATAATCTGGCACTCGACCGAGGTGCTTGTCCAGCCTGTAGGTTAAATAATGTTCGCTCAAAAATGTTCATGATCCCAAAATTGACGGACGTACCTGGCATAACACTAATATAAGCCACAACAGACTAAATTTCAATGACCGACTGGGATTCGACTCTGCAGGTTTCATGGTAAAGCTAAACCTAAAAGGCATAATATACGGAGGGCAAAATCACTTCACCTGCAGATTCATTCATTCAAGTGGCACAGTATGGTTCCACAATGGAATATCAACCTGGAGAGCATGTATACAAGACTCCTCACTGGAAGGCCGTTACAACTTACAATCCAATGGCATTCCATAAATGTGGGGAAAATTGACAGCAACAGTCATATATGCGCGAGGTTAATCAGATCGTCGTTCCGATATTTGTCTGCGTGAAGAAAAAGTAGAATGAAGACCCGTCCCGGACTCGTTCTGCCATGCGCATGCAATGGCCTAAAGCACAAGTTGAGTTAGCAGTTAAGAAAGCGGGAAGGCCGTAGTCTGAATCAACTGGCATCGCTGATCATGAGAACGATGGATCTATGGAGGATTAGGCCGCCGAATCCGGCGGATCCGGCGGATCCACCGGCCGACATCCTTCACGACCTGTAGGTACCTTCATGACTGAACACATCCAGCACAATATACGAACACTTGAACGAAATCGAGAACCCTTCACGAAAAATTGAACAACCTTCAGGAAAATTCAAGGCCGTTCACGGCCTTCGATATCTCTTTCACGACATGTTTACTCGTTCAGGTTGTTCAGGTTACACGTCCTTCATGATCTTCCACAAACTTCACGATATGACCTGACCTTCACGGGCCTGGCTATCCTTCAAGGGACAATAGCACGTTAAGGACTGCCTCACCGTTAACTTACCCCCGTATACTTCAAGTGCCCATAGTATCCCTTCACTAACATCCCTTCTGCTTCAAGGTTGCCCGCGTCAAAAGTGTTTGTTTGGTCCTGTGTATCATCACGTGCATGTGTCCCTTTCTTCCTCCCTCGACCACTGCCTTGACGTCGCCGCCAATGTAGCCCAAGCACCGCCCTCGCCCGTCCCGTCCACGATCCAACGCCGTGTGGGGCACGGAGGGGAGGTGCATCACCACACCCAAGTCGCACCAAGTCGCACACGACCGCAATTTGGTTCCCCGCGCGGTAGACGCAGTCGTAACCAGTCGTGCCGAAACAAGGTCAAGGTGAGTTGCATAAATACCCGCTCAGAAACCTAATCCTCACGCTCCCAGCAAAGCGTGAGCTCATTCTCGATCGCCCTAGTACTTTTTCTACGTGCCGAGCCTCAGTGCGCAAATTCCCATCTACCGCCGTGTCAAATCCAAGTCCCATGGGCTATTCTGTGAGGTGGGTACCTATCCATTTGCTCTCTCATCCACCTCCCATCGGTCCCTGACTTCTCTTCGCAGATACCTGCGCGCCGGATGGAATCGAAGCGCCGCGCAGGCGTCCCTAGCTCATCTTCTTACCCCCTAGCGTCGCCAACCATGGCTGGGATCGGCCGAGCGAGGTTGGGCGCATGCGCTCACCGTAATCGCGCTGTACGGACGCGGAAGCCGGCTGCCGTGTGCGCGCCAGTTGCCCAAAGGCCAGCTTAGCAGCTCCATGGGATGCGAGGCAAGCGGATGCCCACTGAGTCTTACCCGGAGCTCTCAGGCTGCCCCCGATCACGGCTGTCCCGCGCGCTCAACTGACGCCCGAAATCGGGTGTATGCGCCGGACGACTCGGTGCTCCGGCGTCGAGCGCGACCTGGGGAGGTGGCTTTTCCGGATTTTGTGCTGTCCGGAAGCGCCCCGTCTGAGACGCGATACGGCGAGGGGACACGCTGGCCGGGTAATATAGGATCTCATAGACTTTGTAGGGTGTGTCAAGTGAATTCCATATGTTTGCCGTTCGTTCGATGTATGTACATGTCTCGGCTAGCTAAGGGTCACTAGGTCAAAATGTTCATTTATTGCTCCCCAAAGTGGATGGCAGCCCCCAAAGGTTGAAACATTTAATATTCAACCCCAGTTGTGCACGATCAATTTGGGAGGAGTTAAATTCCAAGTTGATGGTTGAAACGAGCGACGGGCTGAATTTCGCCGTGTAGGATAGAGAAAAACCGTGTGAGTTCCAATTTATTGCCAAAGGTATTGAATACTACGGTGTGATTATGTATGTCCTTCAGGTGCCCGAACATCAGTGAAGGATGGCCAAGATTGTTCACGTACTCAGCGGTCGTGAAGGACAGTCCATCTCATGATGGAGGGCTGGCATCGTTCATGTATAGAGCGGTCGTGAAGGTTCAATGTTCTTGTGAAAGGTGTTTGTTGACCTTGAAGATATAGAATGCATGTGAAGAGCAGGCCTTGAAGCATGGAAAAATATCGTTCAGGTGTCTCGTTGTTCAAGTGAAGGTGAGATGAAGAGCCGTGAAGGTGGAGGGTATATCCTTCACGATGGCATCCGCCGGATCCGCCGGATGAATCCTCCGTAGACTGGATGTTCATCTGATCATGGACCTCGGATTCGGATTTCCGTGATTTCTGGCTGATCACACGTGAGTGATGTTCCCACACTTCCCAATGGGGTAGATGCCGTGTACGCGCGTCACCCGAGTTTCCTCATATTCTCGGCCTAGGATGTTTACGCGCCTTCGGGAAGCCTCGGCATAGCATTAGCAACAGTGACACACCATCCCCAATTGCAGCGGAATCGTGGGGCAGATCACGAGCAGGGAGGGAATCGCGGGGAACATTGCTTATGGGCTTAGGGATGGATCAATGATATATATGGTGCAGTACTACTAGTAGAAACTCTTGCCGCTGCCAGTCGGCGTCATCGCGAAGAGATTGTTACCATCGAGGCTCTTGCAGGTCCCTTCCTAGTTGGTAGTCATAAGGGACATACGGGACTGGTGTCGGCTCCAAGATGTGTCTGACGAGAGTATGACCTGCAGGTGCCCTCCAGGCAAACTTCTCCGGCATCCAGAGCTTGCGGAGGGAGGAAAGAAAGCCGGGAAGATGAGGGACGCGACACGACGCGCGTATGCTGCATCTACCCCATTGGGAAGTGGGGGAACATCACTCATGTGCGATCAGCCGGAGATCACGGAAATCCGAGGTCCATGATCGTGTATGCCAGCTCAATCAGACTCCATATAAAAGAATTATTGATTGTCATAATTCTCGTGGAGTCTGACTACGGGAGACTAGCGGGATGCGGGATGCGGGCTCACATACAGGAGCTGTACGAGTGTGGGTCACGGTAGTGGGGTGGGTGAGGGCGGATGGGTGACAGGACGCTGGCGGTACATGTTAGAACAATAGAGGGCGTGGGGAGACAGACGGAGGAGCGCAGAACGAAGGTAGTGGGTCTTGAGAGGTTTAGGGAGGCGCAGGCCGGGGCAATGCTGTGAAGGGCGAGTGGAGAGACATAATCTATAATCTTATGCAAAATACATGGAGCGAAGCACCCCTCCTCCCTCAGGCCTCAGGATTTGACATATACATCCCATATGCCAATGATACCAGTCCGCGCCCCAAAATTATTTTTTCTCGGCCTGGGCATCAGGTAAATGGATATAATGGTTTGAAGGCCTCCGAGTCATGGTTGAGGTAAACTGAGGCTGAGACTGAGACGCGAAAAGTGAGCATGACACACATGACTGGTTCACCCTCCCCTAATTCAAATGGAATTCCCACAGTTCAAGCCTTGTTGAAACTATTGGTGTTTGAGCGCCGTGGAATCAAGCCTGGGGCACGCATGCCAACTCCGACGCAGCGGCGGGGATATTGTAGTCGTCTTCGAGCTGTTGGTCAATGTTGACCATTGAATTCATAATACATACTTCAAGGTCCAAAAGCATTGACGTGTACTCCATCCACCTTGACCCCGAGTCCGAATTACATAAATCCCCCTCGAGTCAGCGTAGCACGTGATTCAGATGCGACTCGAGCTCGAAGTGGGGTTCCGAGTCGCAACACGGCACAAGATCTTCCCCGACGAGAAGTGCGGCGCCGGGGCGTCAACATGGCTGTACTGTCACAGTCAAGACTTCGCGTCCAACTCTACAAGAGAGCGGATTGGGGAGTGCGAGTGGTTGTCTCGAAAAGATGATCGAATAAAAGACTAAAGAATACAGGCAATAACTACACTGCTTAAATACTGTTCTATGAACCGTGTGAACTACAATATATTTATACTGTACAATAGCCCGTAGTCGTGTGTGGGGCTACACCTGTCATAAGTTAGGAAAACCTTTTGTCGAACGTCCCGTAGCAACATGTCCTATTATCCCCGGGCGTTTCATCTATACATATCCCTGACATCATCGTTCCGTTCCGGTGTCACGTGTCCTTTGGTGTTTATGTCTCAGCGCTTAGGTTCGGCGTTGTCACGTGGAGATTGGTATCAAAGCGTGACATTACCCCCCCTCTAGGATCAATGTCCTCGTTGACTTCAATGAACATGTTGGACTCGGGTATAAATAATTTCTTCGTCGAGTATTGCAAGGACTCCTCCTTATGCTTGTATCTCTTGATTAAATAATCCCAATGTCCTTTCGGAAAGATCGGGAGTGCACGAATATTAATGCCGTGATCCTTGTTATATTTATCAAGGATCTTCTTGACGTGCGTCAAATGACGCCTGGGTTCCCACGTCCTCTCCCCGAGAGGATAATTCTTCCACTTGATTAGATATTGGAAGCCTCTGCCGCGTTTGCGGTGCTTCAATATCTCCTCCACCTCGTATTCCTCGTGGTCCTGCACAATCTGAGGTGCCGGCCTCTCTTCTCTACGTCCAATCGGTGGCTCGATATAACGTGTCAGCAGTGCCTCGTTGAAAACCGGATGTGACTGGTCCGTTTCAGGCAATCTGAGCTTGTATGCCGAAGCTCCGATCTTCTCCAACACTTCGTAAGGTCCCAGCCTTCTGTCATCGAACTTCTTGGTTGGGCAATCTGTGGTGATATTTTCGGCTTCCAGCCACACCTTATCGCCGACCCTGAAGTTAGGTGCCTCGCGCCTATGAACATCATAGTATTTTTTCATGGTTTTCTTGGTTTTTTTCCAGCGCTGCTGCCGCCTCGTCGCGGATCTTTTTCATTTTCTCGGCAAAGTCGTTCGCGGCTTCATTGCGTGATTCAACTGCATTTTCTGTCCCCTTCCAGGGATGGTATCCCGTGTTCACAAAGAATGGCGACATGCTCGTTGACGAGCTTTGTTTATCATTGTGAGTGAACTCGGCCAAAGCGAGCCACTCTGCCCAATCCGATTGGCGATAATTTACGAAAATGCGAAGATATTTCTCTATCTCCTGGTTCATGCGCTCCGTCTGTCCATCAGTGATCGGATGGAAAGCCGTACTCGGGTTCATCTTAATCCCGAGGAGCCGATTAAGCTCCCTCATGAAGCCGGAGACATATCTCGGATCCCGATCCGAGATTATCTTCCGCGGTACACCGTGATATCTAATCACGTGATCCCGGGTCAACCGGGCCATTCCTTCGGAGGTCAACTCCATATTGGTTGGTTCGGCGTGGATCATCTTCGAGAATGTATCCACCCAAACTTGAATAGCATTAAAGCCGTTGCTGAACGGCAGTGGCCCGATGAGATCCTCTGATATGACCTGCCAGGGTCCTTCCGCAATCCCGTGCGGATTCAGCCTTCCTTGCTTATATCGGTGGACTCGTGTACGTTGGCATGCCTCGCATTCCTTGATATAAGTGGAGACTTGGTTGCCGAGCCTCGGCCACCAATAGTTTCGTTCAATCAATTCCTGCGTGCGGTTCTCTCCAGGATGACCGACCAGGACGGAGTCATGGTGCAAACCAATGATTTTATCGCGGAGTTCCTTATCAAAAGGAACATAGATCAATCTGTTGTAATAAATAATGTCTTCGATCTTTTCCCATCCAGGGAGCTTCTTCTCAAGTGCCAGCTTGACACTCTTATCTACGCGCTTCGTGGCCTTGATCTGTGACATGATCTCGGCCTCCGGCCCTTCCATAACGATCTCCTGAGATCAGAAGTATTCCGGCTTGAGAAGGACGACATTCTCATTGTCGTTCTTCCCTTGATCATGATCCGCCCGGCGGGATAATAAATCAGCTTTCTTATTCAAGGCCCCGGCCCGATGGGTAAGCGTGAAGTCGTATTCGGATAGTTCTACTATCCATCGTGCCTGCCGCCGATTGACTTTCTGCGGACTCTTAAAATACTGGAGATTTTGGTGATCCGTCAGAATCTCGAACGTTTCCCTTGCGCCCATCAAGAGCGATCGCCACTCCTCTAATGCGAGCATTATCGCGAGCATCTCTTTGTCATAGATCTCGTAATTTCGCTCTGTCTCATTGAGTCCGTGGGATTGGAACGCTATCGGCCTCCACCCCCCCTCTTGCTCCTGACTAAGCACAGCTCCAGTTGCTCCTTCCGATGCATCGGCTTCTAGCCGGAACTTTCCGTGGTCCGTGGGAAGTGCTAAGACGGCGTCTTCGGCAATCCGGTCCTTTAGTTTCTGGAACGCGGACTTCTGCGCTTCTCCCCAGGAGAAGCCTTCCTTCCCGGTTAACCGTGTGAGTGGCTTGGCCACCTCACTGTAACCTCTTACGAACCGGCGATAGAAATTTGTGAATCCTAAAAACGCCTGCACCTGCTTAAGGTTTTTGGGTTCCGGCCACTCGGCAATGCCACGGATCTTAACAGGATCCATGCGCATCGAGTTGTGTCCAATAATTACACCGAGATACTCGATCTTGGTTCGTTCGAATTCACATTTCTGTGGCTTTAAATAGAGCTGGTTCTTGGCGAGTATATCCAGTACTCGTTTTACGATAAGCCGGTGTTCCGCCAGGGTGTCCGTGAAAATAAGAATATCGTCGAGGTAGACGATGACTCTTCCCTCGTTTATGAGATCGCGAAGAATGTCATTCATCATCGTTTGGAAAGTAGCGGGTGAATTGGTGAGCCCAAAGAACATGACCAAAGGCTCGAACAAGCCTCTGTTCGTTCGGAATGCCGCCTTCCACTCGTCTCCCTCTTTGATCCGAATATTATTATATCCCCAGCGAATATCTAGCTTCGTGAAGATCTTCGCTCCTCGGAGTTTGTGTACCAGCTCCGAGATAAGCGGCAATGGATAACGATTCTTGATCGTCATATCGTTAAGCTTCCGGTAATCTTGTACCGGTCGAAGGCTTCCATCCTTCTTTTGATAAAAAAGAAGGCCGATGCCATCGGCGACTTGGACGGCCTAATGTGTCCGCTCTGCAAGTTCTCCTCTAGGAACTTCGTCAACTCCCCCTGCTCGTTCTGCGATAACGGATAGATTTTGCAGTCTACAGCCTTCGATCCAGGCTTAAGTTCGATTGCGTGGTCCCAGGGTCGTTTCTCTGGTAGCTTATCAAACGACTCTTTCGCAAACACCTTGATGTATTCACGATATTGTTCCGGGACGGCATCCTCCGTCATCTTCTCCTTTTCCACATACGCTCCCTCCGCCATCTGCTGGGCCTGCGTGCCCTTCACACGGAGATCCACATGTTCTGCAAAGTCGACCATCAATATTGACTCTCCCTCCTCGAGGGGTTCCTTCTCGCATCCCTCGGCAGCCTCGCTGCCGGTCATGTTGCACTCCGGAGGGCAACGGCTGAATTTGATTGTCTGGCCCCGCCAGTCGATCTCTGGGTTGTGTTTAAACAACCAATCATATCCTATAAATATCCTAGCCTTCCCGAGGCCCGTGACAAGGAATCGTTGCCTCTCGCAGTGGATTCCGACTCCCATGATCAACTCTACGTAATGAGTGATCCGTCCGCCCACATTCTCGGATCCATCTGCGTTCCGAGCAATGATCTTCTGATCGAGCTCCCTGAGATCAAATCCTTCGGCCTTTGCATACGCCCGATCGATGCATGTCGTTGTGCATCCGTTGTCCAACAGCGCTTTGACGCGGCGAGTTTTTTCCCGTCTCGGGAGACAACAATTCGACTGGAACAAGCATCTCATGCTTGTTCCGTTGCTTCTGGAACTCCCGGAGTTCCTGCGCCAATCGGGATTCGGTTATCCCCATTGTGCGTCGCGCCAGCCACCGGGCTGCTTCTTGCTTCTTGAGTCCAAATGGGACTCGGGTTCGTACTGCTTTTGGTGCTTCCTCCTCTTTCGAGGATTGAGCCATCGCGACATTGTCGCCCTTTTTATCCGCACTATTTTTCTCACTGGTTTGGGTTCCAGGGGCCTTTTTGAATGCGCTCCAGCGCTTGTTCTCTTCATCCATGCGATGATTTTTAATGTTAATGATGCGATTCTTGTTCTCCAAAATACGTATTTGTTTTTTGTCTTTTTCTACACTATCTACTACTATATTGTCCTGGGTACGTAGACTAATGCGCTTTTTAATAAAATTTATAAAGTCGTTCTCGGGGATCTGCATGGGGGACTCTGCATCAAGCAGAGTATATTTATTCGGAGGAGGGGGCACCGGGTTGGCCGTGACCGGGGCCCTCTTTAAAAATCCTGCCCGAAGCGGGCTCGGGCTTGCTCAAAAAGGATTTTGAAGTCTTCCTTTGAGATTTCGTCGGTCCGCAGCGAGCGGACATTGATTCTCCCACGCTCCCGACGTGGTTGCGGGCACTCTCGTGCCATGTGGCCCTCCTTGCCACAGTTGTAACATTTGAAGGCCGCCGCCTTCGTCTGGGACGCGTCAACGTCCATTGGTGCTGTCTCCCCCGGAGCCAGTTTCTTCGCCAGATTTGGCGCGGTCCCCCTGGTATTACCAGCGGGGGCGACCAGGATCTTTGCGGGGACCCAGAAAGGTGTCCCGGCGTTGTGCTTCTGCTGCGCGTCTCGCAGCTTCTGGCGTTCAAGGACGCGACCGATGGTTGTCATCGACGCGACCAATGGTTGTCATCGACGCGACCGATGGTTGTCATCGACGCGACCGATGGTTGTCATCCTCCTCTTCAGCCCGAGGTAGTCCTCAGGGATCTCGATGCCGCCCGCGTACAGTTGGGTGCGAACCTCCGGGTTGACGAGGTTTTCAAGATTTTCGCACAGGAACTGATCATGGTCCCCGTATTCGTTGTGCGGGTTGTAGCCCGCCTCTTCTGTGTTCAGCTCGAACGCCTGGATGAAATCGGCCAACGCCGACTTCCCCTGCCTCGTCGTGGTGAGGCGAATGTACGCCGTCTGGCGCACGTTTTGGTCTTTGAACGTTCTGGACAGATCATCCAGGAAGTTCTTGAAGGAGTAGTCGTGGGGTAACTCCTCGTTGTCTCCCTCTAGTACTCTTCTGCGCCAATTACGGACCCAGTTTGAGGCTGGGGTGGGCGCGCCGTCTTTGCTGCCGAGCAGCGAGATGGTGAAGGCTATTTTTGCCTTCGGGGTTGCGAACTCCTCGCCGTACGCCCACATGAAGTTCTTGAGGGCGTCTCTCCAAGTATCCCACTTGGACTTATCCACGCCATCGAAGTGTGGCGGTGTGGCGGCGAGGGTGATCTTTGAGGTTATGTGGGACCTCGGGGCGGGGGTGGGAATGTAGAATGGGGCGGGTGTATCAATGGGGGAGGAGGCATGCTCCATGGGTTCACTGTGTGTTGGTGAGGCGGGTCGAGACATCTCGGCGATGGTGGGGAAGCTGTGGTATAGTTGTGTGGCGGGGGATGGGGAAAGGGAAGGCACAATAGGCGTGGGTGTTGGTGGAGGGGGGAGCGCAAGTAGTGCACGTGGCGGTGAAGATGTAGGGGAGCGGTGTGGTGAATTAGGAGGGGACTCCGAAGAGCCGGTTGAGGGTGCGCGAAACGTCGCGGCTTTCTTGTTCCGCACGGGGCGGGTGGTGTGGTTCGAAGCGGTCTCTTGCGAATAGAACTGTCCCGGGTCTTCTACGACACTCCCGACAATAGCGAGGTAATCCTCCCCGAAGGTTGGACTAGCACTCCTGTGACTGTCTTAGCGCGGGGACGGACTCAACGTTTCCCATAGCGCGATGTCTGTCTATTTAAAATGGACCGCGCACGAGGGGCGCTGCAATTGTTTTACTTCGGTGTGGACGAAGTGAATGTTGGAGGGGAAATGGAGCTTCAGATACGAGAGTCCAGGTAGAGGTAAGAATGACGACTGTGGGGTGCAGTGTCGAGTGGGTAGGGTTTGGTGCGCAAGGAGTGCGCGGGGTTGGGAAAGGGAAAGGGGGCGGTACGAGGGTAAGAATGGGAGTCTTTTATTATGTCACAGTCAAGACTTCGCGTCCAACTCTACAAGAGAGCGGATTGGGGAGTGCGAGTGGTTGTCTCGAAAAGATGATCGAATAAAAGACTAAAGAATACAGGCAATAACTACACTGCTTAAATACTGTTCTATGAACCGTGTGAACTACAATATATTTATACTGTACAATAGCCCGTAGTCGTGTGTGGGGCTACACCTGTCATAAGTTAGGAAAACCTTTTGTCGAACGTCCCGTAGCAACATGTCCTATTATCCCCGGGCGTTTCATCTATACATATCCCTGACATCATCGTTCCGTTCCGATCCGTTCCGGTGTCACGTGTCCTTTGGCGTTTATGTCTCAGCGCTTAGGTTCAGTGTTGTCACGTGGAGATTGGTATCAAAGCGTGACATGTACTATGTGTGGTGCGCCTGTGATTCAGACACTGAGTTGGATCCGCACCAATTGATGTGCGTGCTGTATCCCGCACTCAGGATATTATTATCTAGGTCCAGAGGCACGAAGCGGCGACGGCAACACGTAAGAAGTTGAGCCGTCGGAGGCATCGTCATTGTCATCGTCGAAACAAGCGGGGTCCGTCGATCAGCAGTGGACCCCACGCACGGGAGGATGGTGGCTTGTGAATTGCCCTCATAAGCAAGCGGGGGTGAAATCATGGTTCCACGGCAGGAGAATGGGGATGTGGACGGATGGGATGGGTAGAGGAAAGGGAAGGGGCGTGTTTGAGCGAGGAGGAAGGAAGAAAGAAAAAATCGAGGTTCTGATCCCCAACAACCCAATCCAAAGGAGGGAAAAGGAAAGGAAAAGTAATGGGAAGGCGGCACGGCGGGATTGTAAGGAATCTCACTACCTAACGCTATGTTTCTCTTTTTCTTTTTTTACTCTCCATACGCACCGATGATTCAACTCTTCGGATTCTGTATTATGTAAAATGGCTGTTCACGTGATCCGTGACAGCGAACGAATGATCATCTACACTTTACTCCAAACCACGTCCCCTGCCGCCTCAGCGCCTTAATCCTTGTAGAGTTAGCTCCAAGATAGAGGCTAGTGGGTTGCAGGTGAGTGGTTAGTTGAATTAACTAATTTGAAGTCATCCTAGAGATTCGTGATCCTTCGTCGTGACCGACTCAGTCCCAAACTCGCTTCGTAAGGGTATCCTGCAGAAGTAGAGCAACGTTAGCAGAGGAACCGGGTATCCGATCCTAGCTACGTGCTTGTAAGAGTGACTGTTGAATAAAAGTCGTTTCCACAACCGCTCGACTGCGAGCGCCTGCCAGATATTCGTCAGACTTATAACCCGGCGTGAGCTCTTAGAGTCTCACAAAGTGGACTCACTGGGAAAAAGTCTACAACCTGGCTGGCATACCACCCAGAGGGTCTGGAAGGATCGTGCGTGGACGTTATCAAACACAGCCGTCTCAATACCTTGCGGACGTCAGTTCAAGACTGACAGCGCCCACGCGATCTTCCTCGGCCAAGTCCAGGAAACTTCCGAACGAGGAAGAAGAACAATTGTCTCTCGCGGATTCTACTCATTCTTGGAGAGCGAAACCCGCAAGACCCTCCTCTCTTCCTGCGTCTAGACAATCATCCCGTTCTATCTCACCACAAAAGAAGTCTTCGAGCTCACTACCTGCGAGCGCGGTTAATAGTCCGGCAGTAGCATCTCGGACTAGATCTAGACTCAGAGCCGGATCTTCACTCGCCCCAGCAGCTTCGCGGAAGGCTACCGGTCCCGCTCCCAGAAACATCCTACCAGCAAGAGACTTGAAATTAAGAACGGACAGTAGTTTCGTAGTGGATCCCCCTTTAAAACCAACGCCTATGACTGGGGATCAACCTGAAACCGACACTATGATGCCGCCCTCTTCTCCATTAACGGAATTAGCACCTTCACCGGAGAATGTGGGAGTGAAAACTCCGCGCCCATTGTTACCGGGTATGGAGAAGGGTTATGCGATGTCACCTATGGGAGAGATCTTACGTCTGTTTCTGGAGGAATCGGAAGACGAGAATTCCTTGTTTGTACGGACAAATATGATCATTAGCAAGAGAGAATTATCTCCTAAAGACGTTCACGACAGGGGAATTGCCTTTCAGGAGGCTTTTCCGCGCTTCAATCTGGAACCGGATTACGGAAATTACTTGACCGCTTTGATCGCGGAGATGCAAGACCTAGTCATCAGGGCTGCTCTCCTCATACCGGCTAGACGGCCAGAACAATACTATGTCATAGATCCTCATGGAAGCCTGATGAGAGTACTGCTCGGAGCGGAAACCTTGGATGAGATGACCATTGCTTGGCATGCGCTCAGACGTCGATTTGAGTTGTCACATAAGTACTTGGACAAATATGACTCCGAGTACAAGTCGGCTACCGAAGAGGAAGTTCTATTATCTCCTATTTCGACAGCGGTAGATGTCTACGATCAACTAGCGGTATTCCCCACGGGAAGTTCGCACAATGTAGCGCGACTGACCCATCTATACGAGAAAGTTCCGCATCTGAGACAAACAATGCCTAGTAACTGGCAAGCTAGTCCCTCCTGGTTACCTGGGTGGATAGAGGCCCCAAGAAATCTGAGAGTCGCATTCCCCGATCGCGAGCCTGAAAGGAATCCCGTTACTGTCTCCTACTCGGACAGGGGAAATCGAGAAGAAGGTGAACGATGGGAACCCGCACGAACGAAAGTGCTCTCACCGGTCCCTCAAGACAAGGACTCGAGTAAGAGATCAGTCAAGCGTGTCTCGATTGCCCCGGAGGATCCTCAGATAAGACCTCCGAGAGGCTACGGGCGAGACAGGACGGACCTGATGAACGCTCCTCGAGTTGAGACCGTTTCTGAATCTTCCCGCGAAGATGGGGAAGAACGCGCTCGAGACCTTAGCTCGTATGGACCGTCCTCAGCATATTCAGTTTTTGGTGCCTCAACCCCGTTTAAATCGCAAAACGAATTCTTCGGCGTACCTAAATCACGGGATGGATCAGCTCCGACTAATCAAGTCCCTAACGCAGACCTTCCAAACACGTTATATGGCATGGCGGCTCCAAAAGCCTATGGCTTTGGAGCGACGGAATCTGTTAGCCAAGGCCCTAAGTCTTTGAGAAGGGACTCGGATTTTGCTTCATGGACGGGGAACGTTTCGGCGAGAAGAGCTATGCATGCAGAGCCGGAGCAAGGAAGGATTCCAGCGAAAGGGGATTTCCAGCGAGATGTTCCACCGCACATGGGAGATAATACCCCTAATTCCGGAGAGCATGCAGGTGGAGCAGGTCCTGGGGCTCCTCCTGGGAGGTCTACGGATCGACGACCCCCGCAGCGCCAAGGAAACCCTGATCCGGGAGGAGACCCGTCAGATGATTCAGATGACGAACCAGGAGGTCGTCCTCCCAGGGATCCGCCTAGAGGACCGCCTCCTCCTCCTCGTAACCAAGGAAACCATCCCTCGTACCGTAGGAGCAGAGGAAGCGCTCCTGGAGGTGGCCCTCCTTCCGATCCTTCTGACCCTTCAGAACCACCCACGGGAGCGAGCGGCGCTGAACCTCTAACGGGACCGACTCCTGCGTATGGGACAGCCATTCCGACGATCGACCCTAAGCTGAAGATCAGCGCTATTCCAGAATGGGATGGACATCCGGATACCGCTATTGATTACTTTTGGGACGTAGGACAAATGGCCGCTCTAGAAGGATGGATGCCCGAAGCTTTGGGTTTTTGGCTTCCTTCGCGGCTGAAACGCGGATCCACGGTACAACTGTGGTTTTCAGGGTTATCAAGCGATAGACAGAGCTTCATGAGGCGACATTACCTCAATTTCTTGCAAGGCCTAAAAGAGAAGTTCCTAGGAAGGAAATGGCAGTTACTCATGAATATGAAATTTGAGCAACTCGCCTTCCGTCAGGATGGTCACGAGAAGGAATCAGCCACAACTGTTTGTAAATAGGATGATTAGATCCATCCGAATGCTGGCTAATTCCGACGACGGAGGGCCCATGGAAGTATTCTTGATCATGCAGAAGGCCCCCTTGAGATGGAGCACTATCCTAGTCATCGAGAACATCAAGTCCTCGGAGGAACTGTATGACAAAGTAAATGAGCACGACTGCTGCGCTAGTAGAATCGGTCAGAACTGACCTGAGTCAAGTATTGACGGCTCACAATCTGATTCCGGCCTTGAGAAAAGCAGGCGTTAATGTCGATGCTTTACGCGGTCAAAGTACTCCGAGGAGGGTGCATTTAGCGAGCGCTGAAGACAGCGAAACGCCACCTATCGTTCAAACGGCGTCATTAGTAGAACCTGCAGAAGGGGATTCGAATGACGATAATCTCCTCCGGGAAGTCTACAATACCATGAAAAGGAGACAACGCCCACCGCCTAAAGGGGGTTATCCGTTCCCCAAGAACGACAATGTCATGACTAAGATGGGAAGAGCTCCTCCTTCTCCGTGCAAAGTCTGCGGGTCAAAGAACCATTGGGATAAAGAGTGTCCTGATTGGCACACATACCTTGAAAAACAAAGTCGAGGCATCTTAATAGTGCAATCGGATCCGCTCTCCGAGGAATTGGGAATGTTATACCACTCAGCATATTACGTCCTCCTCGAAGAGAAAGTGTCTCAGACGTCTTTATAAATTCGGCAGCTCTTCAGACCCCTACAAGAAATATAGGAGGGTTTAAGAAAGGGTCTAAGACCGACGCAGATAGACTTACGAGAGAAGGCCAAACGGTAACGGACTTAATCGAAACGGACGCCCGAGACCCGAAGAAGACTCATCCTTCGGGCAAAACCACCTCTTCGACCAATCGCACGAAGAGCGCATATAAAATTCACGTGGAGGAGGTGGAGGACGAGTACTGGGCTAATGAAGCACGGATGCCCAAGGCAAAGAGGTTCCCTATAGAGAGTGCGGAAGATTGGTCAGAAGACGAGGAAGAAGAGGAGATAGCGAACACTGAGGAGGACGAAGCGCACTCAGCGATTATAGACTCTTGCATGGCTCCCCCTCCCCTCCTAACACCTGAGATAATCCGACCAAAAAAGCGACGAGTCACTCGACCCGGAGATTCAGCCCTGGGCGTATCAGTTCTATCAGTGAAAGGATGGATCGGGGAAGCTGGAAGTGATACCGTGGATCTGCGAATGGATTCATGCGCAGACATATCTTTAGTTTCCGAGGAGTACTACGGCTCCTTGAAATACCCTCCGAAGATAAAGGAAGGGCATAAAATGAGCCTAGCCCAGCTCACTGACTCCGGGACCGCGATCAAAGGATATGTGACCCTTAAGATCTGGATGGAGGCGACTAGCGGCGATTTGGTCGAGCTCGAAGCGGAGGCCTATGTTGTTAAGGGCATGTCAGTGCCCGTGCTTTTGGGCGAAGACTTTCAATTGACGTACGAAATTGGGGTCTTGAGGAACGTCGAGCTAGGGTCGAGGATAGTATTCGAGGACGGAGAAGTCGAAGTGAAAGCTGTGGGAGTTGACGCTCCAGTGGACAAAGAAGCTCTGTATACCCTGGCTACCAACCTTACGATTCACTCGGATCGCACTGTGCGCGCCAAGGAACATCGACGACGGAAGAATGCACGTCGTCGGAAAAAGCTTCGTCGGGAGCGGAATGGCGCCAAGATCGTCCGTGCCGCCATGGACTATAAAATCCAAGCGCAACATTGTGTAATGGTATGCCTGGATGGGGACTTCGCCGATGACCGAGAGTGGCTGGTGGAACGAAGTTTGCTAGCTGACTCCCAAGACTCATGCTTCATCATTCCAAACACCCTAATTTCCGCCAGAAGGCCAGTGATTTGTGTTAGCAATACCAGTCATCGCCCTCGAATGATTCGTAAGGGCGAGATTTTAGGGACACTGGTGGAGCCGAAAAAGTACTTCGATACGCCTACGTCTGCGCAAGAACTTAGCGATTTGGACGAACGGACGGATAGGATCAAGATAGTCTTAAGCGCTAGAGCCGCCAAGGAAGAGAGAGCTTCAAGCGAAGAGGATGAAGGGAGCTTTGTCCACCTAAGAACGAACGAATCCTCGGGGGTACCGCCCGATCTGAGAGGCATTCACATCCGAGATGAGGAAGGACGAGTTCCGAACGCTAGAGGAACCATAGAGCGGAAAGAAAGGGGACCGCAGAGCGAGAAAAAGGAGCCTACAAGAGTGCAAGAGCTAGACGAGTCAGAAGATTATGGGCCGAAAACGGCGGCGATGCCTGATCCAGTGGAGTATCCGTCGAGTAAGATGAAAGACTTACTGGACATAGGGTCGCTGCCCGAGCATTTACAAGAGAAGGCTTGGGCTATGCTACGAAAGCGGATCGGAGCTTTCGGCTTCGATGGCCGACTTGGTCATATTGACGCTAAGGCGCGGATCAGAGTGAAGGAAGATCAACCTCCTATTGCTGTCCCGATGTACGGTAGCTCGCCTGAAAAACGACGGGTAATAGACGAGCAACTGGACAAGTGGTATGAGCAAGGAGTAGTAGAAGCTTCCGTAAGCCCGTGGAGCGCGCCGGTCGTGATAGCGTACAGGAACGGGAAACCCCGCTTTTGTGTGGATTACAGAAAGCTCAACGCTGTAACGATCGCGGATGAATTCCCTATACCACGCCAGTCGGAAATTCTTTCCTCCCTTTCTGGAGCACAGGTTCTCTCTTCTCTAGACGCACTCTCTGGATTCACGCAAATGGAGATGCACCCGGAGGACGTGGAAAAAACTGCCTTCAGGACACATCGGGGGCTATCCCAATTCAGGAGGATGCCGTTCGGTCTTAGGAACGGCCCGTCTATCTTTCAGAGGGTCATGCAAGGGCTATTATCGCCATATCTTTGGCTATTCTGTCTTGTGTATATTGACGATATCGTGGTATATTCAAAATCCTACGAAGAACATATCGATCACCTCGACACGATCCTGGGCGCCATCGAAAAGGGAGGTGTGACCTTATCTCCAAGCAAGTGCCATCTCTTTTATTCATCGATTCTGCTTCTCGGTCATAAAGTTTCACGACTCGGCCTATCAACGCATTTGGAGAAAGTGAACGCGATTCTGGAATTAGAACGACCGAAGAAGGTTTCTCAGCTGCAAACCTTCCTAGGAATGGTCGTTTACTTTTCGGCATTTATCCCATATTACGCCGATATATGTCGGCCTCTTTTCCATCTGCTAAAGAAAGGCTCACCGTGGACTTGGGGGCCAGAACAGGAATACGCGTTCAAAGGAGCTAAAGAAGCTCTCCGTGAAGCACCTGTCCTGGGCCATCCTATAGAGGGGTTACCTTATCGCCTTTACACCGACGCATCGGACGAGGCCGCAGGAGCTGCTCTGCAACAAATCCAACCCATAAAAGTCAAGGATTTGAAGGGAACGAGAGCGTACTTGCGACTAAGGAAAGCCTACGAAGAGGGTTCCCCCCCTCCTAAGTTAACGGTATCTTTGTCGACGAAGATAAAAGATGCAGACTTCAAGGACGAATGGGCGGAATCGTTGGACGAGTCGACGGTACACGTGGAACGGGTAATTGCCTACTGGTCCCGTTCGTTCAAAGGAGCCGAGACGCGATATTCAACGACAGAAAGAGAGGCGCTGGCAGCTAAGGAGGGCCTGGTCAGATTCCAACCCTACATAGAGGGAGAGAAAATTCTACTCGTGACGGATCACTCAGCATTACAATGGGCGCGAACATATGAGAATTCAAACCGGCGGTTAGCAGCTTGGGGAGCGGTGTTTTCGGCCTACGCACCTGGGCTTGAAATTATTCATCGCGCAGGGAGAACGCACTCGAATGTGGATCCATTATCGAGACTGCCAAGGAAAGCACCTTCTCATACTTCTCCGACGGACGAGGCTGGGGATGTCATCGTCACAGATGGCGATCTTGCGGCAGCTCAGGAGGAGGCCTACAAAACTCAGCCAGCGGCGAGAGCGAGTTTCTCTACATGGACACTAGAAGACTGCGTGGCAGAGAGAAAGTCGGCGTTCGCGATGACAAGAAGCCAGGCGCGAGAGGCCAACAGAATGATGGAGGATTCGTCGCCGACGAAAGACGCCGCCGAAGCCTGGGGGGGTGATCAAGAGGAAAAAGAGACTCTTCAGAAATCAGTGGAAAATGAGTCTCTTCAGAAATCGCCAACGACGCCGTTCCAGGAGGAAAGTATCCCACAATCGTCACCTGAATTGTCGTCCTCGGATCCCAGAGCAAAGGGGAATCCCGACGCAACCGTCAAATCATCCACTAGAGCTAAAAGAGAGGAGGACCCATCGAAGCTGGACGAGTTGGAAGCTTCGGCTGAGTACTGGGGGGCTACGCACCGACCCCCGAACATCCACATCGCTATGGGGGAAGAATTTCTGAGGGGCTTCGTAGAGGCATACACGGAGGATCCTGCGTTCAAGAGGATATGGTCCGACCCTGAAGTAATGGAAGGGAACTGGCGTCCTGGTCAGAGATTCTTCCGTAATGAGCAAGGTCTCCTTTTCTTCAGAGACGCGGATTACCTACCAAGACTATGTGTTCCGCGGAAGATGCATGCACCAGTCATAACGGAGGCGCATGAAAGCCCGATTGAGTCAGCCCATATCAGTCCGGAGAGATTATGGAACAAGCTTAGTTCCAAGTTCTACTGGAGGCGCATGAAAAGTGATATTGCGAGATTCTGCGATTCTTGCGACGTGTGCCAAAAGACTAAAACGAGGAACTTCACGAGATACGGTTATCTCACCCCGAATCCCATTCCTCATCGCCCGTACGAGTCGGTGTCCTTTGATCTTATCGTGAACCTACCTTGGTCCGGAGAGTATAATGCTATCTTCGTGGTAGTAGATCGCTTATCCAAGCATGCATCATTCATTCCTACAACGTCTGGACTTACAGCTCAAGGTTTCGCGGAGCTGTTCGTTAACCACGTAGTCTCGAGATTTGGATTGCCAGATAGCATGATAGCGGATCGTGACCCCAGGTGGACGTCGGATTTTTGGAAGGCTGTCACGGAGGCCTTGAAGACGAAAATGTCGCTATCCTCTTCTCATCACCCGCAGCACGATGGTCAAACCGAGAACGTCAATCGTCAACTCGAAACCATGCTTAGAGCCTATGTATCAGCTGATCGCGATGATTGGGCAGATTGGTTGAAACTGATCGAATTCGCCTACAATAACAATGTTCACAGTTCAACGGGCGTCACTCCATTCTCGCTTCTGTACGGATTCGACCCTAAGTCTCCTCTCGACTTCCTGCTTCCCGAAAAATTGTTAGACGGCAAGTCCTACGCAATGAAGAGGAGGCTAGCGAGTACCTGGAGAAATTACATGTCCACCGGGAGAACGCTCGACTGGCCATAGCTCGAGCACAAGAAGAGCAGCGGAAGTTTTTCAACAGAGGCCGGCGCGAGATCCCAGAATTTAAAGTTGGCTCGAGAGTTTTGGTCAATCCACATTCGCTCGAATGGGTGGAGTCAAAAGGCGAAGGTTCTAAGCTGGTCCAGCGTTGGATAGGCCCCTTTGAGATTCTACAGAAGCTGAATGAAAGAACGTACCGGCTCCGGATGAGCGATCAGTATCCGGGGTTTCCGGTCTTCAACTATGATCACCTCAAACCGTATGTGGAATCCGCTCCGGATCTCGGGGCTCGAACCACGATGCCAGACTTGCGCGAAGGAAAAGTTGCCTCGGAGGAATATGAAGTCGAAAAGATAGTCGGAAAGAGATATGACAAGAGGAGGCGGACCAAAATGTGGCTTGTTCGATGGAAAGGTTATGGAGCGCAGTTCGACACTTGGCAGACCTCAAAGGACCTGCGTAACGCACCAGAGATGATGCGGGACTTTGAGAAATCGCTGAAGAAGACGCCTAAAGCCTGAAAAGGAAGGACCATCTGTATTTGTATCTGTTTAGAAGCCAGGTCGCCTTCGGATCTGAGGTACCGGTATACCCGACATCATGCCAGCGCATGATGCTCCCATCGATCTCTCTTTCTTCCTTTCACTCTCACTCGCTCTCATACTACTCGTCTCTCTCTCTTAGTTCATACCCCATCTATTCGAGTGCAATCTCTGCATCACCGTTGCCCTGGGTATCCAAGCAGCGGCTGCGGAGAGGGATTCTATTGTGGAACCGGGTATCCGATCCATAGTACTCCCAGCGAGCGGATTTTCTCTAGAATATTTAAATCAATGCACGATATCCATCAGCTTTTGCGAGGGGAATTCCCCAGGCCCATCTTTTCCGTCAGGCAGGGGGTCAAATGGACCTCCTTCCTAGGCTCCCCCAACGACATTCCTCCCGATGCAAACCGATTCATCAAGTCCTTGAAACTGCCGTCGACAGTGCTCCCGGATGGAACCTTAGAATTCATGGACCCTTCTATGCATCCCGTCAACCTCGATCCTAAGTTCCACTATCGGCCTTACAGCCCTGCGGCGCCCCTGTCTCAAGCGAACCTCGGTAACGATCAGGAAGATCCCATAAGATGGCTGTTCGACGAGGGACCAGTCGCGCTCACTGGGATGATCCTCGATACCCCCAGCCCCAACGGGGCCTTAGTTCACTTCATGATAGAGGAGTTCTGGAGAAATGACTGCGTACGCCTGGGAGATCGAGTACATGAAGCGTGTGTAGCAATTGCGGGCAAAACCAAATTCTATCCCATCGAGGAAGTACCCGCTAAGGTCGACAAAGATGACCTGAACAGTGTCTTTGACACAGAAGAGGATGCTCGACAGGCCGCGGGAAGCGCTCGCCGAGCCCTCTTGGATCAATTGGGGCTTCTAGTGTGGTTCATGTCAGTACTATGGGACTACGCTGTGGGTTTACCCGCCGAGATGTCTCAATTCATCTATGAGTTGCGTCTGGGGGAACGCCCGAAGCGCGGTTGTCTCGTCTTGTTGCATCGTGACTGGAAGTTTTTAAACATCGGTCATTTCATTAGGAACGGTGTTCCATTTCATTACCCCTGGACCGAGCAGGACGGAGGTGATCGCAAATTCACCGTCTTTTCCGAAAGTTTCCTTTGCGAATATCTTGACGAATCGGAAAGACGAGGAGGGCTGCCAGTACCTTTAGAAGAGCTTCCTCATTACGCCGACTGGAAGGAAAAACTAAAGAAGGTCGATATGTTCTTGCAGGACCACCTCGTTGCGAAAGAAGGAAGTTGGCGTCGTCCTCATTTCCGGCCGACCCATAAATACATGTTGATTCTGCATGATTTCTGGGGGGCTCGACAGCTCACTGATAGGGGAGAGATTCGAGCGAGCGCGGAGCTATATAACAGCAAGATAGAACATTACGAGGATGCTACATACATTATATTCTTTGCTCAGTATCCCCTCCATCGTTCTCGCCCACGCATGCCGACCCAACATCGATTCGAGCTGGAGTGGTTCGGTCGCTACAACAGCGGGTCACTTCGGAACGCCGAACAAATGTTTTGGGAGCGCGATCCCATTCTGGATCGGGAACAGTGGCACGTTACGCTCGCTCCCCGCGAAGGACGCCTCTTCAATTCGCACAACGGACGTTCGACCGATTCTACGGAGAAGGCAAGGAGCGACCCGGGAGCTAGTGTTTATGAGCGCAGCTATAAGACGGAAGTCAGGCACACGTGGAACATCATCGAGTCGGGAAGAGCTCATCATAGAGAACCGCGCGAAGGTGAAATCTACGAGAAACGTCATCGTCGGTCGACCGGGGGACCTGTTTCCCTGTTGGACCGACTATCGTACCCCGAACCAACGCACTCGAGCCTAATAGGCTACGAGGAGAGCATTCCGTCGCTGAAACAAGCCGGACAGGACGATACTTGGCAACGCCAATACCGCCCCTCCTTGAGGCGTCGCTCTTCGAGATCCTTGAGCCCCGTGCGCCGGAGCTCACAAGAAAACCGTTTCGTGAGAAGTCGACGCAGCCCAAGTGCGGAAGCGGGGCCAGCACCCCAGCGCTCGATTAGTTCAAGCAGCTATAATAGCGCGCGGTCACATACCTATAGCCCCGCCGGAGCATTCGACGACGAATATGAATCGACGACAGGCTCGGGTCGCTACGCACCGTCTGACTCTGATCATCCGCGCTTCGAGGACATCGACGGTCTATCCTACGAACAACCGGATGAAGAACCCCTGCCTGGCTCCACTGAAGTAAGAGTGGTGGTAGTCAGGGCGCCATCCCCGAGCATGCCGGGAGGCTACGAGCCCGAAGAACGAGGTTCAGGCCCGAACGCTGAAGAAGTAAAGGAAGCGAACCCCCGCGCGCATTATGGGGTCCAGCTGGAAACCAAGTATCAGTACATGGCCGGGATTATGGATTGGGCGCCCCTTATTACGGAAATGGACGCCGGATTTCAGTTCCCTAGGAAAGTGGAGTGGGACAGACTCACCCTCGAGAAAGGAGTCTTGGTTTTCGATTCAGCGAGCTCCCAACTTCGGATGAGGACGTGGTCCTGTGTCTTCAAGAACATGAATCGCATCGAGGACTTGCTGAATCTAGCTATTCGCTTTGCCGTTCCGTTCAGTATCTTCATCAGAATGAAGGACCTACCTGACTTTGCTCCCGAAAGCATCTCGGAAGTGGAGAAGCGCACCCTGCCCGGAACGCTAGAGCCGGGATTCATGGAAACCCGTCTGGTGTGGATGGGAGGCGAGAATACTCGGACGTCTTTTCTCGATTTGGCAGCCAAGATGTTGCGGCGTCCCTGGGCGGGGATCTTCTTAACGATGGGAGGATTCGCTAACAGAATCGCGCTGTGGATTGATGTCGACTTGCCGCACCGTTTAGCCAAAGGCCCCTCTACAAGGGTGACGGAGTATAACCGTGGATTCATGACCAGAGGAAGGGTGCAGTCAGCGGATGGAGGCATCTCAGATGAGGAATTGCTCACCCGAGACCAAGTCTCCAGCGACGAATTGAATTTGCTCTTTGGCTACATCGATAAAGGCCACCCCAATTCGGACGTCTACCTCTTCCCCCCGCAATGGCTGCTGGAGAAAGAATGCCCCGGCCACTTCAATGGTATCATGACACCCGCAGCGCAAAAGCTTTTCGAGTACCTAATCGGAAGAATCGCTTCTCCGGCTATTGGCGGATGCTGGAAGAACATCGGGGATTGGCGGTCGTTCTTGAGGAGCGCGTATAGAAAAGAGTACGCGCCTAAAGACTGGCCTAAGCGAGAGGACATCGAGCATGGAAGCAAACTCTTCAAGGAAGCGTTCGGTGGGACGTGGAACATGAAGTTGTTACGTGACATAACGCTCCCCGAACCCTTTTTGGAACATATTCCGGGCGACTCGCCGTACGACTTGGAGGACTAAAGGCACGCATGGAGAATGGGGGGCTATGTAAGGAATCTCACTACCTAACGCTATGTTTCTCTTTTTCTTTTTTTACTCTCCATACGCACCGATGATTCAACTCTTCGGATTCTGTATTATGTAAAATGGCTGTTCACGTGATCCGTGACAGCGAACGAATGATCATCTACACTTTACTCCAAACCACGTCCCCTGCCGCCTCAGCGCCTTAATCCTTGTAGAGTTAGCTCCAAGATAGAGGCTAGTGGGTTGCAGGTGAGTGGTTAGTTGAATTAACTAATTTGAAGTCATCCTAGAGATTCGTGATCCTTCGTCGTGACCGACTCAGTCCCAAACTCGCTTCGTAAGGGTATCCTGCAGAAGTAGAGCAACGTTAGCAGAGGAACCGGGTATCCGATCCTAGCTACGTGCTTGTAAGAGTGACTGTTGAATAAAAGTCGTTTCCACAACCGCTCGACTGCGAGCGCCTGCCAGATATTCGTCAGACTTATAACCCGGCGTGAGCTCTTAGAGTCTCACAGGGATGTGGACCTAGCATGGCTGTGCGATGAGGGGTGGAGCGAGTGAGTGGGTGGGGGGTGGTGCAAGGGCGGAGGGCCGGACGGGCAGACAGGCGCAAGGTGCTGACAATGCGGACGGCGGAACGGGCGGAAGGCGCTGAAGACATATGTACACGTGAGAAACTAGAGGGAGTAGGGAGACAAGAGCGCAGAGCGGAGGGAGGGGTATGGAGAGGGCGGGAGGTCGACAGCAGATGTGCATGTGAATGTAAATTTGCAAGCCTCTTTGCGCGAGGGGATGGGGACTTGGAATAGACCGAAGCTGAGCTGAGGGTCGAGGCTGGGTACTCACAACAACAGCCTATTGCTGTAAAATCCTCCCCGGCAAGGAAGACGAAGCGTGGCTTTGCGCTGGAGTTTCTCACAATTTCCCGCAAGACAGCTCTTGTTTTAGAATCTTGACCTCCGGGTTGAGTGGTGATAGACGCGACTTGAGCGTGACTGTGACTCGCCATGATCTGGGAGGATGGGCGTGACTGAATTAATGTGTGTGCTTCATAAGAAATAAGTACTAGTGGTGCGTGGTTACGGTGATATACACTTGAGTCTTGCAGTAGGAGGGAGGAACGCATGTTGAGGTCGAAGCCCGTCGGCGCACGTCGTGGTATGAAACAAGCAGAAGAACTCCTGTAAAATACGACAATACAATGTCTAAATACTCGGAATGTCGGCCCGTGATCACCTCCTCAACAACACAGACTGGTGGGCGAAGGGGTCATGCTGGGATGTGCAGGCGCTTGTCGATCATCGATCATCGATCATCCTCGATCATGATGACGGTGTTTACCCTTGTTAGAGCGGCATGCGATCACGTGGCTGGTTACGAGTCCTTAATTTTAATTAAGACTCGTTCTAGTGGGACCCTCGATACCAGCTGTGCCTTGAAACGTGACTACGAAACGTGATTTTACCTCCTGATCTTTCATGTGTTTGTCCCGTTCTGGAGCTATCTTCTATATTTTCTTGTGTTGATTTATATCAGCGTGACTTTTCGCCTTCTGGGGTTACGTTGCTCCCGTTTTCCCGTACTCTTATCTCTTGCCTGACCTTAACCTAGCTCCTAACTTCCCGTGACTGTTATTCGAGTTTCCTCGGCAAGAGGCGTGTTCTCCATCATGACCCATGATCTCGCGGAAAGGCTCCTCCGAGTCCTCCCATCAGTTGATCGAAGTTGTGACCGGTGTTGCCTGCGTATCTTAACACAAATTCCCAGTCTCAAACTCTCCCAATAGTGTTTATGGATGCTCGCGTGCTGTTCACTTTGAAACTACCACTTCCTGCATCCCCTAGGAAGGCGAGGCAGCTTGAAGCTGATGCCGGTGATTGCCGCTTGCCATCAAATATATTGCCTATCATCTAGTGATCGGTGTCGGAATTGCCTTCTGACATGGTTAGACAGGTTTGCTCTTTCTTTCGTCCTTTGCGCATCTTCTCTCATCTCGTTGCGTCTTTCTAGCCTATTACCTCGTCACTTAATGGCAACTTAATGGTCGTCCTTTCTCATGCTCTGTTCTGTTTCTGCTTATTCTTACACTCTTGTTTCAGGCCAGTTTGGACCCCCTGGACTATATGCTTGTCCACCTACCGATGACTATGCATTTTCCTGTAGGTTATTGTCAGACCTGTACGCCCCCGCTAAATGATCCGGCAGTGTCTTATGTCATGTACTGTGTGTCTGACGCTCAGATGCCCATGCCTTGTCCCGTCGTCCCTTCGACAGTGCCTGTTTTGAATACCAAGCTTCATGATCAGGCTTTGAATGATATTGAGTGCGTCTCTTTGGATTTCAGCTCCCTTTTTCTTTGGTTTATAGTGGTTCGTTCTCTTAGACTCTCGTCTCTTGCTCCGCTTGTGCCTTCGCCTTTGTGCTCTACCGTCGGTGTCAGTCGTATCCGTGCCGGGTTTTCTCCTCCCCCTCTGTCTGGAAGTATGTACTCCATTCTATTTGCTGTCTGATCATTTCCTGACGTAGTGCCTACAGCTGCCGCTTCCTCTGCCATCCTTTCTGGCCGCACTTTTCATAGCTGTTTGCTTCCTTCGGCTCCGGACCACGACCTTCCTTCCGCGCCAGTTGCGAATCATGTATTCTATTTTCGTTCTTTGGAGCCAGGTAGAGACTGCGTCATCTCTCGCCTTTGTCCGGCCATGCAACGTTATCCGAAGTGTGGCAATCGTTAAGGCCAGATGGTGCACAGGCCTGACATGTATAATGCTGTGCAACAATTATTGATGCGAACAACTCCGTTGTTCTCGATTGTTCGTTGCGATAGCGCTTCATCTCAGCACTGGCCTCACCGCTGCCAAGTTAATTTGGTGCTTCATTCCCTACCTCAGAAGTTATTATTTCTGTGCATTCTATCAGTATCAAATACTGACTGGCTTTTAGAAATGTGGTCTTTTGGATACTTCGATTTCCGTGATACCACTCTCAGGCGCTCCTTACCCTATGCTATCTCCCAAGGTCCTTACTTCCCCTTCACACCGCTGGGTACTCATCCCTCAGTAGATCAAGATTGCGAACTCAGGCAATCTTCATTTGCGCCGTGGACAATGCGTCCCCGATGCTCGTATGTGATACACATATCGGCGCTACCTGCACCTTGTATCTATATATCCAATATCTTATTGGACGCCATTCTTGGCTATGTCATGGGCTGCGAAGCGGCTGACTTTAATTGTCTACCACCATCATCTGTGATCCATTACCTTGCGAGAGTGGCCAGCTGCGTTTTCACCTCTAGCAAGGCTGGCTTGCGTGCATCGCAATACTCTAGACTTTTGAATGGCGGCAGTCTGTCTCACAGCCATCGTCGTGCCCATCTGCATCCTACCGTACACCTGCTCAGTTGAGGGAGACAGATAAACGGTAAATACCAAGCAGAAGTCGTCGTCCCTCATATTTTGGACGACCATGCTATTGAAGATCTTGCCAACGGGACTTTCACATTCGAATACCAATGTGTCAGCTCAGCGGTGGATGAGGCTCTGGCCAAAAACTTCAATTTTGTTTCAGTTGATATGCCTTGGCAAAATCTTTTGGTCCTGCTAACAAGGACGGAGATAACTCATACCGCCAAAGTGCATCGCATCAGCACCTTGTATTCTCGCCATAATGCTGGTGAGGCTCTCGATATTATGAAGGCGCACAAGTGTGTATCCTGTCCCCCCATATTGACCATCATGTGTTTCGTGCCCGCTCCGGCCAAAAGAGTACAAGTCGTTAAATGTGTGCCTGTTGAGATGTCCCTCGCGTATGAGCGTAATATCACTGATATCGTTGCGGAGTCTGGGCGTAACCTTCGGTATTCCAGAAAACTCGCAACCAACGAATTGCCTTCGGCTGAATTCCCCCCTGCCCCACATAGCAAAGAGGACATTCACCGTATAGTGTCTGGCACATGCAGCACCCTCCTGCCTGACCAGTTCATGGAAGCGGGGTGCGCTGTATGTGGAATGCTCACCCCTTTGAATAAGCTGTCTGATTTAGCGAACTTCAAAGGTGATCTTAACATCTTGGAGCACGAAGGCGTCACACGAAAAGAAAGATTCGCTGTTGATGAGCCTCTCGAGGAATTTCAAGGTCCAGTGCTCACACATGGATGCACGCATCTGTGCGTCGAATGTGAAATTGCGCTCTCGAAACACAATATTTCTCGAAACGCTCTGGCAAGGCACTGCTGGCTTGGCGAGATACCTCCGCAGTTGAGGGACTTGAGTTACGCTGAAGGGGTCATGATTGCCAAAGTCAGACACAATCGATGTGTCATCCGTGTCAACTCAGGTCGTGTGCGGATGCACGCTAACGCCATCATGTTCTCCCAGCCAGTCTTGAAAGTATATTTGAAGCTGCCACCTTCTCGAGAAGAAATGAGCGAGGTACTGGGAATTCATATTTACAGGATCTGCTGCGCCAACGCAGGTAGATTTTGACCGCACGCCTATGCTTGTACGCAGATCGAAAGTATCCGAAGCCCTCGACTGGCTTAAGCTGAACCATGAAGATTATGCGGACCTCGAGATATCTCAAGAAAATCTCTTGTCTTATGCAGAACACGATATTCCTGTTGTAGTCGACTACAGGAGGGCAGAAGGTTTGCCGACCGACTCTATCCCCGCGATAGCCCGAAGTTTGAATGACCCCAATGAGGAACACGGCACGGCCGAAGGCCAATGTACATTTGCAGTGCACGGACTTACTGGCGTGGAGTATTCCAAGGCGACAATGACAAAACTCAAAGCGGTAGCTCTGCAGCATTTGACACGCGAAGGCAAAATGCTTGGTATCGGTCGCGGTGACGAAGCCATTTCGATATACCAAAACGTGGATGCGTATCCTGGAATGTTCCCTTGGTTGTTTCCGTATGGCAAAGGGGGGATCGGTCACCCTTCTCATGTGTGATGTCTGACGAGGTGCGAAAACAGAATCTGCTGCTATATCACGACAAACACTTTCAAACGGACAAGTATTTCCCAATGATAGCGTTAAACCAAGAGCAGCTGAGGGGAGCATCTAAAGGGAGTAAAGTGTTTGTTAAGCGCTCAAACTTTAAAAAGACGTTTCAGATAGACTTCACCGCATAAATCCAGAAGTTGCAGGGAGCATTGCGGATCACATGGCTGAGAGTAACCACGTTCGTCTGGAGACGGAACAAGAGAAAGACTGTTTCAATCTGTTGCACGACCTAGACGGAATCAGTGCACATGTGCCAGGATCGGCCACTGGAAAACAGCATTCTCGAAACGAGATCTGGTCCACTACGGCTTTCATGAGTGCCCCCTCTTGGTTTGTCACCGTGGCTTGGAACGACAGTAGCCATCCGTTGGCTATGTATTATGCACAGGAAGACACCATGTACAGGCCTGAAATAAAAATGTCAGATGAGAGAAGTCGTCTCATGTCGCATAATCCGGTCGCAGCCGCGCGGTTTTTCCATTTCATGGTCCAAGTGTTTAACGAGGAAATATTGTGCTGGAAAAAAAAACATCTGGTGCTTTTGGAGAGACAAGCACATATTATTCTACGGTCGAACAGCAAGGTCGACTCACGCTCCATCTGCATAGCCTCATATGGATAAAGAACGCTCCTTCTCCTCAGATTATTTGCGAACAATTGACTGGCAAAGACTCTCGATTCCGCGCGCGATTGATTGAATACCTGGAATCTTGTCACCAAGGAGAATTTATTCACGGGTCACAGGAAGAAGTGAGATTTCGCACCACCGTTTCGCAGGGGGCTTCGGAGTACACAGCCCCGACCTTGACTATGCCGGAGGGTCCCCCTCCTCTTTGCACCTTACCTCATTGTGATGGAAGTTGCGACACGTGCGTGCGGTTGACGGCCTGGTGGGCAAAATACGAGTCCGAGGTTGATGATCTTCTGTTGAGGTCCAATATTCATGATTGTCGACATTCTGTAAGGGACGTGGCAGAAGAGGAAGCCAAGAAGGACTGGAGACATCTCAAGAAGAAGCCTCAGAACAGATACCGAACTCAAGAGCGACGAGGATGCCTCTCGAAGCATGGTGTGTGTAAAGCGTGCTTCCCCAGGGATACAGTGGAAGAGACTAATGTGGACGAAGACGATCACTTGAATCTTAAACATCTTGAGCAATATATGAACACAGTGTCCAAGATTTTAACCTACTTCTCCAGATCCAACACAGACGCCACTAGCATGTTGTCAGGAACCGCGATTAAGGCTGTTATTGTGTACGTCTCGGAATATGTGTCCAAATTGGGCTTGAAATCCTACCAGGCCTTTGCTTCCGTGTTTGATGTATTCGAACGGAATGCAGACAGCTTGCAGTCCGGCAGTATTCAAGGGGAAGAAGCAACTAGAAAACTTATGAGACAAATGATAAACTCGATGTCCACAAAAATGAAGATATGCAGTCCCATGGCCGACATGTACCTCCTTGGGAATCCTGACCACTATACCAGCCACACCTATGTCACATTCAGCTGGCGAACATATGTGACTTACGTTAAAAAGTTCTGGATCTCTCAGCTTGAAGTCGAAGAGCAAATGGCTGAAGTTGTACCAGAGGATATGGTCGGCGTCCAAAATACCAGAGGCGACATTGTTTCGTCTTCCGTGGTCAATGACTACACATTACGACCCGCTATATATGATCGTCTCAACCTATACGAGTGGATTCAAAGTTATCAGAAAAAAGAAATGACCTCAACAGAGAAAGCTGAATTTTTAGACGTTCGAATCAAGAGAGCAAAGTATATGGCCGACCTAGTTACCGACCTTGGGTCCGAAGAAGATGAAGAAGGCAGTGATCGAAGCTTCATATTAGACGATGATGACGGCTGCCTCGAAGGCTCTTCCGTTCGACCTGACAGTCCGGATGGAAGCGTGTGGGAATATAATGACACCGATGACGTGGTCGTTGGGAAGCAAGCCGAATTAGACAGGGGCGTAAAAATAGTCAAGCATCCTTTCAAGAAAGGGCACGGGCAAATAGATACTCACATTGTGTACTGTGATTTCAGTCAACTGGACCACATAATTCCGAATTTCATCGGAGGCGCTATACCGCGGTCCGACTGCAGTGATCGTGAATACTACTGCATGTCCAAGTTATCACGGCGTGGAACATCCACAAGGATAGCATAAACGAGCTTGGCGCAAAGAGATTCGCTCAGGACACTGGCCAGGAGTTGCATGAATTTTATTTTATAGATAGGCTTAGTCCGAAAGCTGTCGATGACTCTAAATGGAAACATTGCGCACAAGCGTTCTTTCGACGGATCGGACCCAAATTACAGAAACAGCTGTGGGAGGCCACACCTTCTTCAACGTCCGACCATGTTCCTGGTTGTCTGCGTCTATGTGTAGGCATGCCTGTAATGATAAAAACGAACGATGTGACTGAGCTGTGTATGACAAAAGGGCAGGAAGCCATTGTCAAAGGATGGGATGACATGGCTGGACCGGATGGCAAACGAGTGCTAGAGACCCTGTTCGTAGAGTTGGTAAAGCCGCCTCACCCAATACAGATTCCGGAACTATCTTTGAATGTAGTGCCTCTCCCACGCACAACGACACGGACGACTGCTCTGCTTGAAGATGACACGCTGTTGAGCCTTGCACAGGACCAAGCAATGGTTCTCCCAAACTTCTCGATGACCGACTATGGGGCCCAAGGAAAGTCCAGGAACCCTAACGTGGTGCATCTGAACAATTGCAAGTCCCATATGGCTTATTATGTTGCTTTATCACGGGGCCATGAGGCCGAGCACACTGTTATAGTCCAAGGTTTCGACGAAAAGATGATGTGTGGTGGAATTACGGGGTTCTTCTGACAGGAGTTCCGTGAATTGGAAATGCTGGATGAAATTACTCGATTTGCACACGAGGGAAAACTGCCGGCCTCAGTGACCGGTGTGTACAGAGGTCAACTGCTGCGTTCGTATATGTTGTGGAACAAAGGCCGGGTGGAGCCTGATCATTTTCATCCCAGTATCAGACATGATTCCAGCAAAGACGCGCGGATTCCGGCCCCCATGGTGTATGACGACTGGAGGCCCACCTTGGATAAATCTGAGACCGGCCGCCCAGATGGTAAACGAAAAGCCGTTGTCAATATAGACGAAAGACGTAAGAAGGTGGTAAAAGGCCCCGACGGGGGTGCCAAATCAGGCCTCGATTGTAAACCGAAGGCAATCACGAAGCCGGCAATCTCGATGCCGGCAACATCCAGTGGCAGTGATTATCACTCGTCACCATCGGCGATATCCGACCAAAACCGAGTTATAACGCTCACAAGCCCTGTTGGCTTAATATGGGACAGCACTCACTGGAGTTGTGGGTATGACTCTTTGTTCGCTCCCCTGGCTTGTTTATGGGCTTCAAGCAAAACCGGATGGACTGCGACTCTAAACAGGGTCCATCCTTTGTTAGGCTTATGGGCAAACACTATGCTGACAGATGAATTAACCCCAGAAAATTCTAGGAACAATGTACGTAGGATACTCCATTTCCAAGACCCAGCCAAATTTCCCGTTGGGCCTGTAGGCCTTATATTAGACCATCTTCTAACGGCTGTGTCCAACACTTCATGTTATGGCTCTGCGAAGACGTACTGCGAGATTTGCGGTTATACAGAAAATGGTCTGACTGAAACATTAGGGATGTTCATCAGCGCCTATCGACCTCATGGCCATTCTAACCCTAGGGGTTGCACTCTCTCTCAGTGGTTTACTCAGCACTTCGACCATCTAATCAGGCGACATTGTCCCGTATGCGGAGCATCCGGTGTGGGTTCGAAACTGAGAACGAGAACCACGATCCTCACTGTCCCGCCGTTGCTCCTAGTCAGCGTAGACTTTAATTCATTGTTACTGGACGGTGAAATAGGCTTCAAAACATCCACCGTTGATAAGTGATTGCGACTGGCAGGTCTAATCTACCACTCTCAAGAGGCAAGGCATTTCACAAGTGTTGTCATAGACAAGGACGACATCGCGTGGTATCACGACGGCATCGCTACCAAGAGGAGATGTAAACTCCTAGGCAAGTTTTCGGCCATGGACAAGCTGCAACTTCATAACAGGGGCGATTACAGACTGAGCGCTGTGATATATGCAGATAGTAGTGTGTAGTTTATATAGCTCGTAGTATTTTTTTCGTGGGATAGATGCAAGGAGACCCACTATTCTAATATGAGTGATAACATATGTTATATCGCCAAAGGAATTAAATCCTCGCAAAGGCTCCTGCTGTTGAAAGCAAACAGTCTCGAGCAGGACTTTGCAAGGCCTTGATCAGTCCCTTCGGCGCAGCGCGTTCAGGATGACAAGGGTAGGGGGCGACGTGACAGACAAGGATCCAAGCAGGGACTAAAAGCCATTGAAAGCAAACAATCTTTGGCTTTAGTATGCAAGGCCTCAATGCTCCTTCAGGTGCAGCACCCTTCAGAGACCAAGGGACCACAGTAGGGTGGGGAGTACTTATTTTTGCAGGGCTCTTTATACATTTTCTCAGTGGCACCAGCAATTCCCAAATTGGGTTGTTGGTGGCCTACGTACCCGATTGGGACTTGGATGATCGAGCCTCGATCGAACCTCGATCATCGAGCCTGATGCTGTTGATGGGGGCCACTTTGACATTTTAGGCTTTGATCTTGCATTGTTTATTCGTTGCCGCGATGCTTTGAACAAAATGATCGAGCTCGGCGCTTTTGATTGGGCCACTTTGACAGCTCAGCTTTGATCTTGATTGTTTTTTGCTTTGATGCTTTGTATGTTCTTGCAGTGCCAATGGCCATCCATCAAACTTAATTGGTAGTCTATATCTGGCAATTTGCTCGGGCCTATCTTGCTTTATAAATAAGGAATCTCGTTGTCGTTCTCGTAACAACCTCTCATCCTTCCTGATGGCCCCTCCAGCAAATTCACTACCTGCAAAGCGTCAGCGTCCAGAGCCCGAGTCTGACACGGAACAAGCCCCAACGCGACCCCAGCAGAAGAGAAAGTACGTCTCAAACGAGTATCGCCCTTGAATTACCATTGATCCAATATCAGAGTCAGGGTGGCAAATCAAGAACCAGAGGTTTTGCTCCCCCCTCTTCCTCCATATCCCCCCCCTCCGTTGCCGGAGGTAGAGGCGGCCCTCCGCGCTGGCTTCACTCGGCAGATTGAGAACACCGTAGAATCTGCCCGCGACCACATGAGTACGTATTCTCTCTAATGTCTTGTTTTTATCTTAATTTTCAGTAGTTGTGGTGGCATTCGACTATGCGCGTGCATACGCAAACAAGGCTCAGCTCAAGGCCGACCGCGACACCGTCGAAGCCAACCCGATTGACTGGTCTGGAGACCGCCCCCTATGTGTTCGTAGTAAGGATGGTGTCGACTTTTCTGGTTGATCCCAAAAGCCCTTCGGGGAGCGTCCCATGTGAGCATTCTGATTCAGATCTGAATACATATGTGTTGGTCTGACAATTTATCCAGTCCATTCTTCACGCCCAACTAGAGGACTTGGCACGCAACGTCAAATTGTCTTCGTGTTCTGGTGCCGACAGCAAAACCGACAATGCCAAGGTTTACGCTCAAATGAAGGGCGCCCATGTCGGATTATACAAACTCGTTAAATATTGGCATGCTATTGGTCATCCAGTACGTATATTACATCACTTGTCAATATTTTTCGGCACTACTGACTATATTCTCCCTCTGTAGCACGACACTCCCACACTTTCTCGAGATATCATCCGGACCGGCACATCTTTTTCACGTGCACTCAAATTCATCGCCGAAACCAGGCTACTCAGTCACCGGATCAACGACTTCTTGCAAGCTATCGACCCCAGTTATTTTGCTGCTGTCAAACTCCTTCGCATCGCCCTCGAGAAAGACATTGAATACATCAAAACTGTTGGTGTGAATGATCCTCTTCAGGTGGAAGGATGCCAGATCATGTATAACTGGCAAACCCCTCTCCATCGTGACAAATCGGACCTCAATGAAGGATGGGCTGTTCTTGTCGCAGCTGGGGAGTTTGAAGGTGGGAGAATGCACGTCCCCGAGGTCAATCTTCATTCGCAATATGACGCCGGGGACATGATTGCCCTTCGAGGGAAGATCTTGAAGCACGAGGTTTTGGAGTTTACTGGCCGCCAGCGCATTTCTATTGCATTCTTCACTCATAGATCCATCTGGCGCAAATACAACATCACCCCTCCCTTAAAGCATACTTTGCCGTAGTAGAGATACAATGTTTTGTTGAATAACTTGATCTAGAGAGCGCGATGTGAATCGTCAGGTGATCGCGTTAGGGTCTCACGTGCACAACTTTTGGGTAATTGTTGAATAGTGTTTGTTTATACAGTCACCGTGACGGTGGTCAACAACCGACAACTGTGTAAACGCGCTCCGCCAAGGCGTGGGTCGCCCTCCTCCAAGTATCAGGAGATGCCTTCAATACAAGAACACGCTCCTGGCATTCGGATACAACACGTTAAACTGCTTCGACCTTCGGGCAAACCCCATCTGTCACTATCTCTCTCGGTGACTTCATCGGGAAAGTAATTCACGTTTTGCAGGCCATCGCTGGATCCTATGTGGATTACGTCGCCGTGCTTTATCTATGGTCATGTTTTAGTGCATCAAACCATGGCTTTGCTGTGTGTGTGTAAATACGGCAAGGCGGATCCATGGTAAACTCACGGGCCCTCAATATATTTAAATGTCGCAGCTTAATCAGACATGGCGCATTGGGGAGTGAGTACTCGTATATTCGACGAAATGGATATCGGACTAATGTTATTTTATGCTCTGTCTTGGTAGACCCCCCGTGGAGACACCGAAGGTCCTTAAAGCGTGTTGTACATCATTGAATACGGCTTCCCTCAATACCAGAGAACGCAGACCTTCCACAGACGAATCTAGGTCCCCGAATATTAACTTAATTTAAAGCATATGTAGGCGCATGTCGGACAGCCAACGCCCAGTGCCTTCACGCTCTCCATAATTGTATTTCCTCTCCTACGAGGCGCAGTCTCATCTAGGTCCACCTAGTCCAAATGTCGGCTCAAAATCATGGCTGATACTACTGCAATGTGGTTGCGTCTATTCCTTTGCCCAGGTTTACAGCACAAACGACCGTCAACGTTACTGCCAGACCCAATATCGCTCAAGCTACATGCCTCCTCTATACAACCTCCGCGCTGCTCTTCGCCAGAAATCATCCCAAACAGACAGACGATCCTATATATACGCCTACCGGTCTAAATCAGCCCAACGCTGGAAGTTTGGAAGGTCAGAAGACCCACCTAGGAGAATGCGCGAATGGAATAGGCAATGTGGGGTAGCAGATACAGCTTGGTGCGAATGGGTGTGGGAGGTACCTTTTGGCGTCAAGTTCGGTGTGTTTTGTCAACGAGTTTCTTACATATTCGCCTGGCACTTACTACAGACAGAGAGGCTGCTGCATACATATTTCAAGATTCGAGGAGAATTGGCCGGGCCTATTCAAAGTATGTGGCGTCCGCCACAAGGAATTCTTCAACCTGCTTAAGCGCGCCGGCCTTCGCGCTTTCAACCGCGCCGTCTTACACTTGCTCGCCTTGCTTAAATGGCCAGTTGTCCGGTGAGGCGTTTCCAACTTTCTTTACCAAAAGTGTCAACTTAGATATGGGCAGCGTCTCATTACGTTCTAAGTCCCATTTTAAAAAGCTCTAAGCTGTAGTTGTGGACGCTGCTTGTACCAAGTAATATAAATGCCAATCATGTATCGGGAACTTTCGGATCATCAACACAAAAGATCGGCAGGACTCGTACCTGCCATGCGTCAGCACTGGCCCCAAAGCCAAGTTGACCTTGTTCCTTTCCCCGTGATGAGCACCAACGAGAACACAGCGCCGCCGCTGCTGGACCTATCCAAGCTGCATGCACCGACCACCCTAGACCCCGCCCGCATGCTCATCAGCCCGCCCCCTGAGTAGGAGCTGCAGCACACGCACACACAGGTGTTTGGGTTGCCGCACAACCAGGTCAAGTGCAAGTGGCCGGGTGTGGGTGAAAGAGCGCAAACAGAGGGAGTATTGATCATGGGGGGCCACAGGTAGGGAGAGAGCAGGTAGGGACAATACTGCGAAGGGTGAGTGAAGAGTCATAATCTTTTACAAAATACTATTATAAATGGAGCGAAGCACTTACTCCTTTTTCCCTCAGGCATGTACGAGGTTGAACTGACTCACGTGACTGGTTGAATTTGCTGCAATTCAACATTCAGCCTGCACGAAATCTAGTAGTCGGTCATATAGCGCTATATTTTAAAAGGCTTCGAGGCGCGTTAAATATTTTGGAACACCACAATCAAAACAAAAGGATGGCGCTACAGATTCTGTACTTAATACGAAGCGCCGCTAGTATAGAACTTGAAGCTTGAAATCCCGGCCCGTTCTTGTGGGAAATCACTGGATGTCCCCGGATTTTTCGTCCCGACGACTCCCCGGCGCAAATACCAACCCGCTGTGGTTTACCCCCAAACTCAGGGAATCTTGTGTGTTCCCACGCACCAACTGGCGGCGGAGGAAGAGTAAAACCCGCGTGCACAGGACGGAGTGCAAGACAAGCTGGATGCTGGGAGGGATGCAATGGCATGAATAGTCGGTCGGACCCCTGGACACATGCTGAGGACGCACGATGGCAGCAGGGCCACGAGGGCCACGGAAAGGGGGAGCTGTGAGTTCTGTGAGAGGAGCATCAATTGCCGTGTCGAGTATGAACGTACTGGAATTAGGATAGGAAGCAGGATGTTTGCAAGGGAGATTGCTAGAATGAGAGGTAAAATGGGGAGGAGATTGTACATCATCATATGACATAGATACCGAGGAGGTAGACATAGAAGAGCATCCCTGAATATATAGATTTTAAGATATGCTGTCATACAATTGCAAGGGCCACTCACCATCTTGATACAACTGAACAATCCACGGCTGGCGAGACCAACGCACTGCATAGATACCATCACTTGGTTGAGTGCCATACAGTGGGAACTGAAGGCACGCACGATCGCGGTATGCTCTGATAGCGGTTAAAATAGCGATTGCTGCAGTCGTACTTGATTAAGGATCGAAACCACGAGGATGATGTGAAGGATACCCGTCTCAGAGATTACCACCATTAGGTATGCTCAAATTGTAATGGGACTCGCATCTACGATCGAACAGCCGGCACTGAAAAGGATGCCTGCATTTCATCAAACAAGAGTCAAGTAGCTCAGATTGGGATCCACACACTTTCGGACGTGGAATTCAGCTCAATCTGCCAAAACACCACTGCAGGTATAGCGGTACCCTGCCCATGGGATTGAGCATGAATGTGACCGTACGCAGCATGGATGGTGGCAACGTACAAGAAATAGGACAATCAAAAAAACAAGCACCCCTCGCCTGCGTTCCCAGATCGCGTAGGTGCGGAGCATTAAAATTACTACGGAGAATGTTCAAATCAGGTGATAATGCGCTGAATGGCTCACCCTCAGAGAGATGCACGCCGAATAAGATGAGCCCTGGATATCAGCACCGTAAGATACACATATAATGGTGAGTGATGATACACCGCGCACATGATACAAGCTTGTACCGCGTGAGACATTCCTACATGGGAAATGAGATTGACAGGCGGCTGAGGTAAGGAGGCTCAAATACCGCAAGAGGAACCGATGTGTATTGATCTGCCGGCTAGTCAGTCTCCGAACACATGAAGCAGCTCCTTTATCTTACCAACCATAGAGACAGAGACAGAGACAACAACGAATGGGAGGTATCGATTGATAATGAATAATAGTTTCCCCGTTGTCCAGGATGAGTTCCACACGTATGAAACCTGAAAGAGGAAAATTCAAGGCTGAACTCGGTCCTTGGGCGACACAATTTGCGGTTGGGTACCTCTTGGTCTAGGGTACACATCCAGTCATAGACCTGAGTTCTTTAAACACACGAACGAGAGTAATCGAGTCTACGAACACGCACCAGGATTGTCATGCAGGCAATGTATGTATTTGGGACTAGACGGCTGAAAGTCTACACATGCCCGATTGAGTCAATTTACAACGGACTGCCGATCGAGGGATTTCAGCATACAAGATTCTCCAGAGGAGGGTTAGTCGGAGGAACGCCAACCACAGGAAGGTCAGCCATGAAAGATATGTAGAGGGCGATTGCAAGAGAGGTCTCCCATCCAGCGCGGGAGTAGAAGCACAGCCGACGATGGATAATTTTAGGCAAGATGGAGTTCGCGCGTTCATGATGATAGAAGTCCCACATCTGACATGTTGTATCAGATTCGGTCGCAAGGGAACTTGAAACCGGAGTGGAGAATGATAGTTTATAAACAGGAACAAGAGCGCGGTGGGGCGCTCCGCTACCACTTCGGCTGAACAATGAATCTGGGATCTTGAATCTTTGCTGAATCTGCAGAAGGTTGTGGACTCATAAGAAGTTGCTAATAAATTCCCTGCATAATGAAGCTGCTCACAGAATAAATAAGGTTCCAGAGTTCCAGAGTTGACTTCAGGGCCGGTCTCGGTGGAATCTCGGGGTCAAGTGATCGTCGGAGTTTAAAGGCTTCAGATAGACCGACTGCTTAATTTTATAAAGAGGGTGATGAAGAACCGAGTCACTTACTCTTCAGCTCGGAACTACTGAACAGCCCCTAAAATGCATGGTCTTGTTAGACCGGTGATCATTTCACGCGTCCATCACATCCGATATCTGTGTCTCTCCGCTGTCCTCAACAGGAATAGGATGACAAAATAGGCATTCTGGAAGGCTGGAATACTCCTTTTTGAAAACCTCGCGGCGTTCCACTGAGGTGTGTTCAAGCGCCGTGGACTCACGGTTGGGGCACGCCAACTCTGACACAGCCGGGGGGATATTGTAGTCGTCTTCGAGCCGTTGAATGTTGAATTCCTAATATATTCCTTGATACCAAGGTCCGAAAGCATCGACTCGACGCGTCCTCCACCCACCGCACCACCCAGCCCGACCCCGAGTTCAAATTAAATAAATTCCCCCCTCGAATCAGCGTAGCGCGTGATTCAGACGCGCCTCGAGCTCGAAGTCGGGTTCCGAGTCGCCACACGGTACAAGTTCTTCACCAACGAGGATGCGGCGCGGGGGAGTCAGTAGCTGTACATATGGCCGGTGCGCCTGCGACGCTAAGTTGGACCCGCACCAATCGACACGTGCTGTATCCCGTACCCAGGATATTATTCCAGGAGGCGCGGCACCGTCAAAGTCTAGGCGTCATCGTCGTCGTCGGGGTCGGAGGAAGAGGAGGTGGGAAAGCGATCTCCGACGCAAGGCGCATTGATGTTCGAACCACGGTCGGGATGAATCGCATGTGAATTGCCCTCGTAAGCAAGGGGGGTGAGATCGTGGTTCTACGGCAGGAGAATGGGGATGGGGATAGGGTGGGGATGGGTAGAGGGGAGGGGAGTATTCGAGCGAGGAAGGAGAGAAGGAAGAGGGAGGTCTCATGGAAGGACACCCCAAAAACACAACCCAAGCAGGGAAAATAAAAATGAAAAGGAACGGGAAGGCGGCGCAGCGGGATGCGGACCTAGCATGGCTGTGCAAGGAGGGGCGGAGCGAGCGAGGGGGTGGGTGGTGCGGGGGCGGACGGCGGACGGGCGGACGGCACTGACGACGCGGACGGCGTACACGTGAGTAAATAGAGGGAGTAGGCGCGGAACGGAGGGAGGGGTATTGAGGGTGTAGGGAGAGGACGGGAGGTTGACACCAGATGTGACCTTGAATGTAAACTTGCCTATCTACGCGACGGGATGGAGAGTCGGAATAGACCGGGAGTCAGGGCGAGCGAACTGGGAGTGAGGTTCGAGAAGTCGAGGGTATAGGAGGAAGAGCGATTTGTGCTGCATTTATCCCAGTTTTGCGCGAGACAGGGGTTGGGTTGAGTGCTGATTGACGCGACTTGAATGCGAAGGATGGGCGTGAGGGCCGAGCTGAGGTACAAGAAGCAATAGTGAAACCGTTACACTGTCACTACAGTACGGAAGTGAGGAACGCGGTCGGGGGCGAAGGGGTGATGTTGGAAATCGACGAGATGTGCAGGCGCTTGTAGGCGCCTTATCGATCATCCTCGATCATGATGACGGTATTTACCTTTGTTAGAGTGGCATGCGATCACGTGGCTGGTTGACCTTTTGTACTTTCCCCGCGATGAGCGCCAACGAAAACACAGCGCCGCCGCCGCTGGACCTATCCAAGCTGCATGCACCGATCACCCTAGACCCCGCCCGCATGCTGATCAGCCCGCCCCCCGAGGAGGAGCTGCAGCGCACGCACACGCACGTGTTTGCGTCCCCCACAACCACGTTAAGCGCAAGCGGCCGGGTGTGAGTGGAGGAGCGCGAACGGAGGGGCTATTGATCATGGGGGGGTCCCAGGTTGGGAGAGAGCAGGCAGGGACAATACTGTGAAGGGTGGAGAGTCATAATCTTATACAAAATACACGGAGCAAAGTCCCTTACTCTTTCTTCCCTCAGGCATGTACGAGGTTGAACTGACTCGCGTGACTGGCTAAATTTACCGCAATTCAGCATTCAGCCTGCAGGGAAATCTAGTAGTCGGTCATACAGGCGCTATAGTTTAAACGGTTTCGAGGCACGTTAAATATTTTGGAACACCACAATCGAAATACAGGGATGGTGCTGCAGCGCCGGCATCGTATAGAAGCCCCGGCCCGTTCCCGTTGGGAATCACTGGATGTCCCTAGATTGTTCGTCCCGAAGGCTCCCCGGCTCAAATACCAATGCGCTGTGATTTACCCCCGAACTCAGGGAGCCGTGCGTGCTCCCATGCGCCAACTGGCGGCGGAGGAAGAGTAAAACCCGTGTGCACAAGACGGAGTGCAAGACAAGCTGGACGCTGGAAGAGATGCGCACAACGGAAATGGTCAGTCGGATCCTGGCTTTGAGACAAATCCATAGGACGCACGGTAGCAGCCAATTTGAAAATCTGGACTGTGCGTGCCGTGAGTGAGGCATCAAGAGTCTGACAATACACACGACGTGCCGGAGCTGAGATGGGGACCAGAATGTTCCCGACGGAAATTGCTAGTATGAATAGTAAGATAAAAATAAAAGAGAGTCATAAGAATAGCTTAGATACCGAGGAGGTAGACATAGAAGAGCATCCCTGTTTATATTAAGATACGCTGTCATGCGAATTTAGCTGCCGCTCACCATCTTGATACAACTGAACGATCCACGGCTGGTGAGACCAACACACTGTATAGATACCATCGCCTGGTTGAGTGCCATACAGTGGGAATTGGAGGCACGCACGATCGCGGTATGCTCTGATAGCGGTTAAAATAGCGATCGCTGCGGCCGTACTCGATTAAAGATCCAAACCACGAGGATGATGTGAAGGATACCCGTCTCGGAGATTACCACCATTAGGTATGCGAAAATTATAATGGCACCCGCGTGAATGATCGAACAGCCCATCCCGTCAGAAGCGAGGTCTGCATTTCATCAAATGAGAGTCAAGTAGCTCAAATTAGGATCCACACACATTCCACGGAATTCAGCTCGATCTGCCAAATCACCGCTGCAGGTATGGCGGTACCCTGCCCATGGGATCGAGCATGAATGTGACCGTACGCAGCATGGATGGTGGTAACGTACAAGAAATAGGACGATTGAAAAAACGAGCACCGCTCGCCTACGTTCCCAGATTGCGTAGGTGCGGAGCATTAAAATTACGACGGAGAATGTTCAAATCAGTTGATAATGCGCTGAACGGCTCACCCTCGGAGAGATGCACGCCGAATACGGTGAGCCCTGGATATGCACCGTAAGATACACATATAATGGTGAGTGATGATGCACCGCCGCATGATATAAGCTTGTACCGCGTGAGACATTCCTACACGGGAAATGAGACTGACAGGCGGCCGAGGCAAGGAGGCTCAAATACCGCGGAAGAAACCAATGTGTGTTGATCTGCCGGCTAGTCAGTCTTGAACACATGAAGCAGCTCCTTTATCTTACCAACCACAGAGACAGAGACAACAACGAATGGGAGGTATCGATTGATAATGAATATTAGCTTCCCCGTTGTCCAGGATGAGTTCCACACATATGAAACCTGAAAGAAAAAAATTCAAGGCAGAACTCGGTCCTTTGGCGACGCAATTTGCGGTTGGGTACCTCTTGGTCTAGGGTACACATCCAGTCATAGACCTGAGTTCTTTAAACACACGAACGAGAATAATCGAGTCCATGGACACACACCAGGATTGTCATGCAGGCAATATATGTACCTGGGATTGCACGGAATTCGGAAGGCTACAGATGCCCGATTGAGTCAATTTACAACGGACTGCTGATCGAAGAATTGCAGCATACTGCAGGAGTGATCACAGGAAAGCCAGTCATGAAGGAGATGAGGGGGCGATGGTAAGAGGGGTTTCCCCTCCGGCGTGGGAGTAAAAGCACAGTTGACGATGGATAATTTTAGGCAAGATGGAGTTCGCGCGTTCTCAATGATAGAAGTCCCACATCTGACATGTTTTATCAGATTCGGTCGCAAGGGAACTTGAAACCGGAGGGGAGAATGATAGTTTAACAACAGGAACGACCAACCGAGTCACTTACTTCTCCCAAAAACATGGCTCAGACACATATCCCCATCAACGACCCCAAAGTAGTCTCTACCCAGTGCCTGTCTGGCATCAGATCCGAGATATGTGCATCTCCCCCTGTTCTAAAAAATATGAGTAGAATGGTAAAAATTACAATCAGGGCAGGGGATCGCTCGTATCCGGTTCAGAGTCCTGTGGTTCAAGAGGGTTGAAGTACACTTGAAATTGAACATGGCGCACGTGACTGGTTCACCTTTGCCTCCATTGAAATTCCGAATCGCATACTTACGCCCGGCGTGCGTGAGCTTTGAGATCGCACCCGCAACCGCCCGCAACCGCACCAATCAACGCATATTCAGGTCCAGGGAGGCGCGGCAAAGCCACGACGCGTCAAAGTCTCGTCGGCATCGTCGTCAACGAAGTTGAACGGCGGCGGTGGCGGGAAAGCAAACGCGAGCGGGGTCCATGGCGATCGATCACCTCCGCAAGGCGCATCAATAATATTCGACCCACAGCCGGGATGCATCGCTGTGAATTGCCCTCGTATGTAAGCCGGGAGATCGAGGGCTTCCCCACCCCGCTGGAAAATGTGGATGAGGAGACGCAAAGCGAAGTAAGTATTTACAACAAGAATTAATGGTCTACCCAGACACAAAGGAAGGTGGCGCGGCGCGGCGGAATGCGGGCTCACATACAGTAGCTGTGCGCGGAGAGGGGGGTGGGGGGTGGTGCGAGGGCGGATGGGTGGCAGGACGCAGACGGTACATGTTAGAACAATAGATGACAGACGGAGGAGCGTGAACAGAGGGGGGGGGGGGGGGGGTATATTGAGGGAGTGTAGGGAGAGAGCAGGCGGGGAGCAATGCTGTGAAGGGCGAGTGAAGAGTCGTAATCTTATATAAAATACACGGAAACACCCCTCCGCCCTCAGGCCTAGGCAGCTATATGATACCGGTTGGCAGTCAGCGCCCCCAAAATTGGAATTTTCTGGTCTGGGTATCAGATAAATGAATATAATGGTACAGAGGTGCAGAATGCGCAGCGGATTAAACATATCTATCCTGTTTGCAGGCCTCCGAGTCATGGTTGAAATAGCCTTGAAACCTTACTGAGACGCGAAAAGTGAACACGGCGCACGTGACTGGTTCAACTTTCCCATTTTCGAAGTGTTCAAATTGATGGTGTTCGAGCGCCGTGGACTCGAGGCCAGGGCAAGCCAACTCCGACGCAGTGGCGGGGATATTGTAGTCCTTTTCGAGCCGTTGTTCACTGTTGACCATAATTGAATTCATAATACATACTTGATACCGAGGTCCGAAAGCATCGACTCGACGCGTACCCCATCCACCCCACCTAGCCGGACCCCGAGTCCGAGTCCGATTTACATAAATTCCCCCGCCGAGTCAGCGCAGCGCAGCGCTTAATTCAGATGCGTCTCGAGCTCGAAGTCGAGTTCCAAGTCGCAACACGTCGCCAACGAGGAGTGCGGCGCGGAGGCATCAATAGCTGTGCGTACGGCCGGTGCGCCTGCGACGCTCAGTTGGACCTGCCCGCCCGCACACGTGCTGCATCCCGCACCCAGGATATCATTATCCAGGTCCGGAGGCGTGGCAGCGTCAAAGTCGAGTCGTAAGAAATCGAAGCGTCGTCGTCGGCGTCGGAGGAGGTGGGAAAGCGATCACCGACAGGCGCAGTGGACCCCACGGGAGGATGGTGGCTTGTGAATTGCCCTCGTAAGCAAGGGGGGTGAGATCGTGGTTCCAGGGCAGGAGAAATGGGACGTGGATGCCAGTGGCATGGAATGGGTAGAGGAAAGGGAAGGGAGTGTTCGAGCGAGGAGGAAGGACGAAAGAAACAATCGAGGTTCTGATCCCCCACAACCCAACCCAAAGTCGGGAAAAGGAAAAGGAGAAGGAAGGCGGCGCGGCGGGATGCAGACCTAGCATGGCTGTGCCAGGAGGGGCGGAGCGAGCGAGTGGGTGGGTGGTGCGAGGGCGGGGGGGGTGGACGGGCGGACGGGCGGACGGACGGACGGACGGAAGGCGCTGACGACGCGGACGGCGTACACGTGAGAAACTAGAGGGACTAGGGAGACAAGAGCGCAGAGCGGAGGGAGGGGTATTGAGAAAACTTAGGGGTATGGAGAGGGCGGGAGATCGACAGCAGATGTGAATGTAAACTTGCAAGCCGCTTTGCGTCAGGGGATGGGGACTTGGAATAGACCGGAGCTGAGCTTAGGGTCGAGGGTGGGTAAGTACTCACAACATCAGCCTATTGCTGCAAAATCCTCCCCCGGCGAGGAAGACGAAGCGCGGCTTTGCGGTGAAGTTTCTCACAATTTCCCGCAAGACAGCTCTTGTTTTAGAATTTAGACCTCCGGGTTGAGTGGTGATAGACGCGACTTGAGCGCGACTGTGACTCGCCACGATGTGGCAGGATGGGTGTGACTGAGTTAATGTGTGTGCTTCACAAGAAGCCCTAGTAGGGGTCCGCCGTTACGGCCAGGTGCCCTGGAAGTAAGGCGAGGGAGAACGAATGACGGCCGAAAGGGTCATGTTGGAAATGACGAGATACGGTGCAGGCGCTTGTGGGCGCCTGCCAACCTTATCGATCATCCTCGATCATGATTACGGTGTTTACCTTTGTTAGAGTGGCATGCGATCACGTGGCTGGTTGACCTTTTGTACTTTCCCCGCGATGAGCGCCAACGAAAACACAGCGCCGCCGCCGCTGGACCTATCCAAGCTGCATGCACCGACCACCCTAGACCCCGCCCGCATGCTCATCAGCCCGCCCCCCGAGGAGGAGCTGCAGCGCACCCACACCCACGTGTTTGGCGTCCCCCACAACCAGGTCAAGCGCAAGCGGCCAGGGGTGGGTGGCACGCCGTCCAAGGTTGCGGCCGAGCCCGTGGAGACGACGCCCAACCCTAAGCCGCGCAAGACCCACCGCCGCCCCAGCATGCACGACCCCAACGACTCCCCCACCCGCGCCGTCTTCACCTCCGCCCGCAAGTCCCCCCACCCCCGCAACCCCGACGCAGACTGGGTCCCCGCCCCGCGCCCGCGCGAGGCCTCCGCCCGCCGCAGCGTGACCCCCTACGAGCCCCCCCCAGACGTCTTCGTCCCCCCGCGCGAGGTCGTTCTACACACGCCGCAGCCGCGCCCCAAGCCCAAGCCGCGCCGCCAGTCCCAGTCCGTGCAGCCCGCGCGCACCCTCACGCCCCTGCGCGTCGTCGTGCACAGCATCAAGAAGGAGCTGCCCCCCATCGACCTCGCCCGCCCCATGACGCCCCCGAGCCCCACCGACGACCCGCTCCTCCTCGTCGCATCCTCGTCCCCCATCAAGCGCGGCCGGGGCGTGAGTGATTCGCCGCAATACCCCGAGCCCTCCTCCGACGCAGCCTACGCCCCCTTCGACTGGACCGCCGGCCTCCAAGGTGCGTTTCCCTCCCTCCCTCCCCACTTCCCGACTAACCCCCACCCAGAAGCCGACGACCGCACGAGCGACTCGATGGACCTCGACCCCCCCGCGTCCTTCGACGGGCCCGGCCCGCTCGACGTCTCCGGCGGCTGGGACGACTCGGACGATTCGGACGACGACCTCCCGCCCTCTGTCCCGGCGATCACGTTCCCTCCCTCTACATCTACATCTGCTGCTATTCCCGCATCCACTTCTACTGCTACGACATCTACCCTCCTTCACAATGCCACCACCCTCCCTTCGACTCCTACACGCGCCAGCCCCCGGCGTCCCACCCCCACGCACACGCACACACACACGCGCACCGCAACAGGCCCCTACACCGCGCTCGTCCTCCCGACCAAAGCCGACCCGCCCACGCCGCGCACGCGCGCGCGCGCGGACGCGTGGGGCGTCTGGGGGAGCCCGTTCCCCGGCGCCGCGGTCGGCGAGGGGAGCTTCCGCATGGACGGGCGGCGGCGGGGTGTCGATTCTGCGAGCGGGCTGTTCATTTCAAGTGCCGCGGAGGGAGAGGACGTGGGGATGGGTGGGGAGGAGGAGGGGGAAGAGGAGGAGGAGGAGGAGGAGATGGACGAGGGCGTGAGCGTGCTGCGCGCGCTGAGGGAGGAGGATGCGCGTTCGGCGGAACAGGAGGACCAACTGCACCTACAAGAGGAGGAACAGATATTACAGGAGGATAACGAAGAAGAAGACCAACAACAACAAGACGAAGAAGAGGAGGAGGAGGAGGAGGTGCGCCGCATGTCTGTCGAGCCCGAGCTCGAGCTCGAGCCCGACGCGAGGTTGCTGCAGACCCCAGGGCGCGCGGGAGGTGAACAGAGACGGCAGATGCAGACCCCGCCGATGCGCCGCGCGCCGGTCGTGCCGCCGCGTGCAGAGAGGGCGTCGATGTCGGTGTATGCTGGCGAGCGTGAAGACGAGCAAGAGGAAGAAGATGCGGGAGAGGAAGAAGACGACGAAGCAGAGGAACAAGAGGAACAAGAGGAAGAGGACAACGAAGAGGACGGAGGAGCGCACGTCCTCACCGCGCGCGGACAGGGATTCGGAAGGATGTCGTTGCCTGCATCGCTGCGCGCGGCGGATCTGGGGGTGGGGGTCTCGTTCCCCCGCTCTTCCATGGCCAACCCCGCTTCCTCCGCCTCCACCTCTTTCCACCCCGCCTCTGCGCTCAACGCCCCCGCGGCTCGTAACTCCTTCCCCCGCTCCGCCGCCGCCGCCTCCACCCAAGTCGAAGTCGAAGCCGAAGCCCAAGTCGAAGCAGAAGGGGAAGCAGAAGTAGAAGCGGAAGCGGACGCCGCCGCGAGCCCTGACGACGGCGACAGCTCGGACACGGAGGGGGACGCGCTGCTGGGGCTGGTGAAGATCACGAGCGCGGACCCGCGCGCGGCGGCGAGGGCCGCGGCGATTTTGAAGCAGGTGGGTTTTTTCTCTCTTCCGTTTCCTGAAAACATCCGTCCCCGGGGCGTCGCGTCTTCCTTCCCCCCCTTCCTCCTTTCCCTCCTTTCGCTTTCGCTTTCGTTCTCCCCTGCAAGAACCACGCACTGACACCTCCCGCAGCACGACTACGACTGCTTCACGCGCCTCGGCAAGGGCGCGCGGCGGCGGCACTCGTATGGGGGCGTCTCCAAGGCCTCGGCCTCTTCTGCTTCTTCACCGGGTAGAGCCAAGGGGATGCAGGACATCGTGGCGCTAAGGGCGCAGGCGCAGAATGAGAAGAACGAGAACGAGAAGAATAAGAAGGAGCAGAAGAAGCGAAGAGAGTCGGCGGCGGCGCGCGTGGTGGGCGAGCGGGTGTATTTCCCCGGGAGCCCGGGGCCGGTGACGACGGCGCAGCTGTTGAGGGAGGCGGAGGCGGAGGTGGTAGGGGTGTCGCCGCGCAGGGATTCGGTGGGGTCGGTGTCTGCGGCCCCACGGAGTGCGACACCTGCGCCGGCCCCGCACGAAGAGAACGCCAGCGCGGCGTGGGGCAAGGCGGAGTGGAAGGCGCTCGACGCGTGCTTTACGGACGAGCGCATCGCGGTCGCTGCGCGGCCCAAGCCCGCCCGCCGCGAAGAGTTCAGCACGCCCGTGCGGGGGGCGTTTAGCTTCAAGGATAATAGCGGCAAGGACCCGAACAGCGTGCTGCTCGCGCCGGCGGACGCGGTCGACCTCGTCGCCGTCGTCGCGCGCTTCGAGCGCACGTACCCGCAGGCGGGGTGGGATGCGTGCGTCCTTCGTTATTTTCCGACGATGATGATGATGGCTGACGCGTTTTGTTTGCAGGGAGGAGCTGATGCAGAGGGCGCGGGCGCTGCAGGGGAAACAGCGCGCGGGGCACGTCGCGCCGCCTACGCCTACCGCGGCAAGCCACGCCAGCCCCGAGGACATCTTCACGAGCCACGGGCGGCGCCCGTCGATGGAGGTGCCGGACTTTACGCCGCTCGGCAAGCGCGCGATGCCGCCGCGGCGCGCGCGGCTTCCGGAGCCTGTGGGGCGGGGCGCGCCGTTCAGCGGCGCGCTCCCGCCGACGCCCGAGCCTGCGCGCCGCCGCCGCGTGCCTGGGTCGCTGTTCGCGCCGCGGTACTCGCATTTGATGGAGGAGGCGGTTAGTGTTGGTGTTGGGGCGCCTGAGGCGAGGCAGGAGCGGGAGGAGGAGCGCGAGGAGGAGGAGGAGAGCTTTGTGGAAAACGAGGACGAGGAAGAGGAAGAGGAAGAGGACGCGGAGATGGAGCCGGCGACGCCACTGCGAGAGCGGGAGGCGCGGCTCGGCCACCCCGCGCCCGCACCCGCGACGATCGGCAAGCGCGTCAAAGGCTTCCTCTTCTCCTACCTCCCCACGCTCGCGAAAAACCCGCCGCCCGCCCCGCGCACCGGCCCCTCGCGGCCGCGCCTCCCCCTCCCGCCGCCCGCGCTGCTCGCCAAGGCCAAGGAGCGCGGGCCCGTCGCGACGCCCGTGCGCCCCCCGCTGCCCAAGGCGCGCGCGCCGAAGGAGCTCGTGAGCCTGCAGCCCGCGCCGCCGCCCGCGCCCAAGACGCTTATCCCGCGCCGCGCGCCGAGGCGCCTTGTTGAGCTGCACCACGTGTCGCCGCCGCGGGAGGCGGACCAGGGCCCGCGCGGCGCGCGCCCGCGCACGAGCAGCGGGGGGAGCGTGAAGGACTTGGTGAAGAATTTTGAGGCGCTCGAGGACGCGCGCGCGAGGGCGCCCGAGGTGAAGCGCGTGAGGAGTGTTGGGGACTTTGGGAAGACTCAGAGGGCGGCGGGGGCGGGTGCTGTGCGCCCGATGTGGCGGCCGTGAGTGTGAGTGGTGAGCGGTGTGGGGTTGTTGTTTTGCTATGATATCTAGGCCCGTATGATCTATAGACTCCCCTGTATGTAACCAATTTTATGTCGGTGTATAACGAACGACCTCGGCGGCGCGGTGCCCGAGCTTTGTCACGTGTGTCGGCGTCGGGGCAATTTCGATCCCGATTGTTGCATCAACCCATCTCGCGACCGTATGTCTTTCATCGTATTGAGAGTTGACTGCCGTGCAGACTTGTCGGGATCCGTCAGCACCACCGAATCAACGTGATGCCCACTCAGCCTCACTCAGCAGAGGGCGTGCCCACTGCTGACGCTAACCATGTTGCAGTATAAGAGCGACCTCTAACCGTGTACTTGCTGTACAACTCCCTCCAAGTCTTCATCCTCTCGTACTAACCCAATCCAATGGCGACCGACAATATTCCTGAATTGGTTATCCGCGAAGTATAATTCCTTTCTTCAGCCTCGGGCGCCCACTAATTATTGTTGGCTCAGGTTACGCCTGACATTACGATATTCTCAAAGTGCGTCTTGCGCCGCTTTCTGGAAGATATATGTAGTGACGCCTTGCGCGCCAGACCCTTTGCGCGATTCCGCATTCTGCCCTTCGGGGGGCGCTCGACGGCTGTGCGCCTCTCGACGGGCGACGTCTGGGTCCTCGCGTCGACGCCGCTGACGCACGACACCAAGGCCGCGCTCGACAGGCTCGGGCCAGTCAAGTATGCGGATTGATTTGGTTATTGGCGTTGGATTTCCTGATGTTTTTTGTGGCGCAGGTGGATCATGGCGGGCGATGCCGTGCACCATATGTTCCTCGGTGGGCTCTTGCGATGGCGAGAGTGGTAGGCACTGACTGGTTCCAGGGCAATTCAAGAGCGCGTACCCCGAAGCGAAGATGATTGGCGTGGAGGCGCTCATCACGAAGAAGAGGGAGGAGGGCCTGGAATTGGACGGAGGTTGGCGCTGTCCTCTTTCCTCGAATTTGGCTGTTGATGTGCGACTCAGCTTATGGAGCGGACCCCGCGGGGACCAAGTACGGATTCGAAGACGAGGTATGCCGCCTGTGCTCCCAACAGCCTTACAGAGCTGACCCACTCGCATCCAGATCTCCGCCTGGTGCGCGCCTCGCCATTCCGCTTTTCAGCGGTACTGACTACCCGCGCAGTTACTTCTCCGGCTTCGCAAACAAGGACGTCGCCTGGTTCCACATCGCGTCCAAGACGCTGATCGTCGCGGACCTCCTGTTCAACCTCCCCGGGACGGAGCAGGTGCGCGCCGCGCAAATAATCCTACTCCCGGCAACAGGTACTGAATGCGTTTCTAGTACTCGAAATCGACGTCAAGCGCAAAGGTCCCCCTCTTCGGGAAGCTGGACCCGTGGGGCTCGGTGCACAAGCGCTTCGTGTGGGGCGAGGGGAAAGACAAGACGTGCGCCATATTCCTTTACTTTTGACGACACTAACTCGGGATCCCGCACAGTGCGATGGCGCGCGACGCAAAGACGGTGCTCGCTTGGGCGCCCGAGCGCATCATTATGTGCCATGGGGTGAGCTCTCTCCCTCGCTGTATCTGTTTTCTTCTGACCGTTCTTTATAGGACGTCATTGAGACGGACGCCACAAAGGCCTGGGCGTCTGCGTACAGCAAGTATCTTTCGTGAGCGATGAGTTGCATGGTTGGATTTTTGGCGGCCTTTCACGATATGATTCTATTACATAAGACAGTGTACTTGTCTGGATACCCTTCAAATGAGGGTGAATGGCCGGCAAGCGGCGGGTCACAAACAGAAATTTGGATGATTCATATCCAGGAGGTGCTGCAGAGCGAGCAGTTTTATTTATTTTTCAGAGTTGTTCAGTGATTTATCGAGTTCAAATGTACTTAGTTTTACAAGGAAATGCACGGTGAATGAACAACTCAAATACACGGTAGACCGAAAGACATGATCTGAGGTGCAACATAGGCGCGCTGCTGCCCTCTTTTATGCAACAAGCACTGGGTTGAGCTCAGAGTTGAGTCCTTAGTTGACTGAATACAGTAGTTGGGACTGCCAGTGAGATTACTATGATGGCACCCATCCAGTCAAATATCAGTAGAGAGACTCCGCGCCAAAGAAATGAACTCAGAAAAAAATTATACGGCTGTTCGCCGTGCCCGTGACGGGCGTGGCTGTCGGTTCGACGGGTGTCAAACGGGCATGCCCATTCCGTTCCCGCGCCGTCGCGAGGTCCTGAGAATTGTCCATGGAGCGGGATGGGCAACGGGACGGAGCCGCGGCCAGTTCTTTCCTTTTTTCTTCGCTGCATCGTGTGCTAGCTGCCCTGGGTTCAGGGACGGTCATTCGAGGTTGAAATAATGTAGATTGAAGGTTTCGATCGTCTTTGGGCTTGGTAAACTGGTCCGAGGTAACGAGGTAATATTGTGCCTTCCGGAAAAAATGGCCCGATCTCTTGGTAATCCCAGACCAGTCTCTGAGGTGTTGAGAGGGGGCGAGAGAGATTTTTTTACTGTGGCAGAGGTCGTTGACGCGTCCGACGCGCCGATTCCCAAATTAACGCGTGCGGATCATAGAGAGAAACGAGACGCCGAAGTTACGGTGTTGATCATGATTGCTGATTAATTTATATGCTCTGATAGGCACTGCTGGGACTGACTCGAATAGATTGGGCTCTATGTACGTGCTGCGGAAAATCCGGTGGCCGTTTCTGACCGTCGACGGCAGAAAACCCGTCCCGTCGAAAACATTTCTGAACCCCCGACGGAACGGGACGGCTACCCGTAGAACCGTCGAGACGGACAGGGCGAACAGACCTAGAGAAAAAGAAAAAAGGATATGAAAAATTCAAGGTACAGTTATCTCTGCGGCGCTGCCAGTGGTTTGAACTTGAAGTGTGTCTAAGTTTTTCGTTCAACTCATTGCCATACAAGGTGGGCTTCCAGACTCGGCATGGATCTGAATAGACTCACATCAGAGGACAAGTACAGAGAAAGCTTGACAGAGTAGGAAGAAGCGCAAGCGACAATTGGCTAGCCCCTGAGAGTCACGAGAATCATGACTAAGTGCACGATTATATAAGCCGATTCGCGACATTTTTGGTACCCTAAGCATGAAAGTGAATGGCCGGCAAGTGGCGGGTCACAAACAGAAATTGGGAGGAATTATTTGCAGTACAGTAGGTGCTAATGCAGCCCAGTGAAAAGGCCAGGTAAGGAAACTGAGCGAGAACGAAGCAGATCAAGGATCTTCGAGGATGTGCCAAACTCCTCAATCTCATTCGCTAATCCGGACTATCTTCGTTCTGGTTCATTGACCAATGAGCCGTGTTGAGGCTTATTGAACCGCGTTGAGGGGATATCTAGCTACATCGAGGGACATTGAAAAAGAAAAACAGAAAATCGATTTATTTTGCCGCCGGCGCTACTGCTACTGCTACATGGGTACATAATCTACCACTCTCCGCCTCCCCTCTCCCGCCGCCTAGCACTCACTGCGGTACGAGATCTGGTGGACACCGGTCGCGCTCGATGTGGTAATTGCTCGGGAAACCGGTCGGTGCACGTGGAACAAGGTGGAAGAAGGCAGCGGCGGCGAGAATGTGTCGGGGAAGCAGATGGGCGAGGGACGGTTGGAGCACAGACGGCGACACAGGAGAGGATATGGGGAGGGCCGGACAAATATCTCACTAGAATAAATTGGGCAGTCATCAGCAGAAAAGAAATGAGACGCTGAATCACATACCCAGTCAGGCAAGTCCACAAGGCATGTCCTAGGAGCAGTTGATAGGCAGGTGCAGAAAGATGGAAATGGGTTTACGGATTGACGGACTCAATGAATCCAAACGACAGTAGGGGCACTGGGCCGCGCGGGGATATATTCGGCTTCGTGAGAGGAAATTGGAACGGGGGAGGAGAAATCATACTAGAATGAGGAAGTCAGTAGCGGAATACACGAGGGGATCGGACGTTTCTTACCCAGAAGGCCGAAACACAGATCCTGACAGCCAATCGGTAAAGAACTGCGAGAAAATGAAGTGAGTGAACATACTGAGTCGACATGTTGCGTGAAAGTGTCACGGGAATTGTTGGAAATGAATGAATGCAGTCAAGAACCCCTACGTGGTAGAGGAAGGAAGCCCAGGGACGATGGTGGGCGGCCAACATGAAGGGAGGGCGACGGGCGAGATGGCGCGGGCGGAGGAAGATGAAGGGGGGAAGAGAGAGCAGATTAAAGCTCCGACATCGTAAAACTTCGACTCATTCATTGGACGCGCCGATGACCCGATGACGCGTCAGACATGCATCTAAGAAGACAACTTAGCACAAAAAAAGCACGCAGGTTGTGCAAATGCAGTGTAAGTCTGGCACTTACAACAGTTGATGAAACCCGGTCCAATTATTACTAACCATCTTTGATGGATGATCCCAGTATTTAAACCTTTCATATCACATGTTCTTCTTTATCTTGTCTTTCACTTACACTACGACAATCTAGGTTACTATTTCTTTTCATGTATTCCTATCTTGTCTTTCACTTACACTACGACAATCTAGATCATTGTTCTTGTCTTTCTGTCTGAATCAGTGAGGACGCATCGCCGGCGTCCTTTCACTTTTTTTTTGACAACGAACACATACCCACCGGTGCCTTGGACAGCCTCCTCACTGTCTCAACACACTACAACCTTTGGCAGCCTCCACACTGTCTCGCCGCACTCCATCCACTCCCACTCCCCTTCGCACCAGGCAGTGGGCTCAAAATCACCCTTCTGTCACCACAGCGCCCACCCCAGACCCCCAGCGATCCTTGTCACTTCCATCACTGTCAAATTCGACTTCTGACAGTGACAACGTGTGAGACCTGGGTAAGTCTACAAATAGGAATTCGTAGATGAGTATTTAACTAGCGGTTCCACGGCGAATTCAAGGTGGTAAGGACCCCGTTGCGCGGTCTAAGGCTTGCGAGGATCAACTAGGAGCCGAATATTCGTACACCAGGTTATTGACCTCTGACTCCACGAATATTCGTTGGAGCCTAGCAATAGACTTCGTCACGGGGATTTGCCGGATGATCCTTGAAATAGAAGGCTCGATAGAGTAGATATAAAATGATAAGTGAGTAATGAGAACCAGAGCCTCACGCCCTTGCTCGGAGAGTCTCAACGAGTCAAATAAGAGGGCGACGAGGCGATAGTTTGGGTAAAAGTGTAGATAGATTATTATCATCCGCTGGCGAATGACTAAGCTACCGATCACATGATACAAATCGTACGAGAACTTGTAATCTATCATAAGTAAAGCGTTCGAAAATATATGCCTGGTATATAGAAGCACAGGAATCCTTACATAGCCCCCCTAAGTTCGAGCATCGATTGGTTCATACGCCTCCGGCACTTGAATATCCGCGACTCGCATCTTGTTCCAGCTGATGGGGAAGGCGTGACGGATCAAAGCGGCTCCATCATCCCAATACTTCTTTGAGGGGACCGATCCAACTTCTGGCGCGTAAGTTCCCAAGTTCCCCGCTCTAAAGTATTTGACCCATTGCTTGCGGGTACGCCATTTGTAGTTCCCACTCGCGATCTCTTCCCTCAAGTTGGTCAAAATCTCGTAACACCCAGGGGTCCACGCTCCGTGGACGTGCAAGCTTTCCTGCTCCATCAAGCTCGGATGCGGCCATAGAGAGGTCTCCGTGGTCGGGTCCCCCGTCGCTACGTGGCCGATGAGCAGGGAGACCTCGCTAGGAGATACGGTGTCCGTCATCAAGAACATCTCCTTGCCGCCGTCGTGGTGGAGGAACGAGGTCCCTTTTTGGTACTCCGTCACTTGCAGAGACGGTCCTCGGAGAAAGCGGAAGACCAGGTGCTCGTCGTAGAGCTGCGCAACGAAACTGAGTAATCCTCCTTGAGATATAAAAGCGATGGCGTGCGGACGGGCCAGGAGATCCCTGATTCTTCCCAGGTACTTGCCATAGAGGGAGGCGTGTCCCAGCCCGTATCGGAGCTGGCTGTCGACGTACCCTGGAGCGTATAGCGCGCTCAGGGTGCTCCGGTCGAGTGGGGTGATATTGTGATTGCTGAAATCCCTAACGTCCGCTGTGTCGATG